>OY728156.1:1356987797-1358237797 GCA_963277665.1 Viscum album | reverse complement strand
AAAAAAATCTATCCTTTGATTTTGAACCCCAACTTCGAATTATCATCCATTCCACCCCCTGAAACCCTAGTGATGAGATTGGATGAACCATGATTACCATGGGTGGTTCTCCTTTGATTCTTGGCTGTTTGGAGCACCGTTGGTTGCTGATCGAAGCCTCAGGGACATCTAACACTCATCTTTCTTCTCTTTTGCGGATTAGGGTTTACAGTTTCTTACATCTCTTTCTAAAGACCTAAAACCCTCTTTTATCGATAAAATCTAGTTTGTGGATTCAAAGGGTGTTTGATTCTAGATCCAAGGTGGAATTTAAGAGTCCTCTCATCATCATATTCAAGGTACATGGTCTAAAAGTATTATCCCATTGTTTTATTTTTTATTTATGCATGAAAGTTGGTGTTCTTATTTTTCCCTAATTGTGTTATTGGTTCGGTTGGAGTGTTTGATTAAAATGGATATCTAAGTGACCAATTGAATCTCTCATAATCCCCTTGGGATGCGTAGAGGATGACCTTACCATTTTAGGTCCACCCATGGGGTGAACTGGCATTTCTGGACCTTGAAAAAGGTAGGGTTAAATAAAGGGTTGTCGAATGATAATATGAACCCCATGTATAAGATTTATAAATAGTTGATTTAGTTGTAAATAGAATATGGAGGTTTGTTCCTAGGATTTTGAGTAATTGCATAAAGGGTTGTTTGTAATGAATTGAAAGTGGGTTAATTTCGTTAAATGGGATTGTGTCAAATGGTATATGAATTATGTTGAAATGAAAAAGTGTTATAGTACATATGAAATGTTTATCATGTTTAATTGGAAATGTCTTGTGAATTGAGAACATGTAAATGGTATCATAAGGGAAGTGATGAATATGGAATGCATTAATACATGGGAAATAATGGGGCAAACCCAATGGGTTGAATGTGAAAAAGTGATTATGTTATGTATTATAAGAGTCAAACTAGAAATGCATAACGGGTAAATTCATTTGAGATGGTGAATGGGATAAGTGGTTTAGTATATGGTAATTGATGAATATTGGATAATTATGGAGGTTGTTGAACACACTTAATGGGGTAAGGAATGATAATTGGAATTTTGATAAATGGATATGAATTGTAATGGGAAAATGTGTTAATGGGTTATGGAATGGTATTAATTCCTATGTTATTGTCATGTATTGTGATTTCCCAATGGCATTGGTTATACTTGGTTGTGTTATAGTATGGATTTCGTGATTTGATAAATAAGTATGTGCGCATGGATTGGTAGAGTAGGGTATTTTCATGAGATCCTACGCCCACGGATCAGGTTTTACTGAGGCTCTAAAATCCACCCATAAATGCATGGGGTAGGGATGGTTACAGAGACTCTATTCCCCTAACGGTATCATTCCACCAAGATTGATGCTTCGAGGTAAGGATAATGTGTCGATGTGATACGTGTGTCCCTAGTGAGATAGGGACTTGAATTATTGTTCCTATTCATAATGATTGATTTCCTTAGACCCATGTAGAGATGATGTATATTCCTAACCCAAAGAGAATGTGTTAAAAATGATTTATGTAGTAAAAATGGTATAAAAAATTTAAATAGGATAAATGGTAGTCATGTGTTAAATGATCCTTTTGAACTAATTGAACTCGATCTTTTCATTGTTTACATACTATTTATTTTTTACTTTATTTCACTATCTATTGGACTGAATATTATTTACACATTATTGGTGGTGGCCTACTGAGTTTTGTACTCACACCCTACTCAGGCAGTTGATGGGTACCTGAGAATAATTCTTGGTTGTAGGTCAGGACAAGGAAAATTTCCGTACTTTAGAATGTTGAGTTGTGCTTGGAATATACAAAGAGAAGGATCTAGACATAGATTGGGAACCATTTGGTGATTTGTCCATTTTTCTTATTTTGGGTTTTGTTCACCTTTCACTACTAGAATTTTATGACATTGTTAATATTGAATTATTGGTTTTACCCCGTTTTGGAGATGTTTGACTTGTATGTTTATGAATTTCTGATATTTTTCCACTATTGGTATTATGTTTTTGGGTGGATTACTCTATAAATGAGGCTATAGTCTCCTTAGGTGAGTCATTAGAACCTCGACGCTAGTTGGTAACCTCTAGAATATGGGGAGGGACGCTTGATGTCATGTGACGACTCTGCACAGGGCACCGGTCTAGTGGCTAACAGGATGAGGACGATACACTGTCTCTACATACCATATACACATACATGGGTTAGAAAACCATGTATACTAAATACATGACTAGGTGCTCTGGTGGGTTCACATGCCATGTGGGCCCAAGTGAACATCACGTACTCATATAAGATTATATTGAGATCTTCTTACTTTTATAACTCCTATATAACTTTGATTAAATTTTGTGAGTATCCTATAATGAGAAGTTTTACACATAGAAAATGATACATGCATCTTTATTGGACTGCAAGTTATGATGTGGCATGTTTAGATCAAGACACTTGTGTAATGGTGCTAACCTTGTGTAGTGATTAAGGTGAACCATTTGGTTGATTTCAGGGTCGGTACAGTTCCCTCTGGATTTAGTATTTGGTTCCCTCAGACTCTTTAGATCAATATAATGGTGCTCCTCTATTGGAAAAGTGTATAGGTACCCTATACATAGTAGTTTTATTGTAAGAGGTATGATAAGAGTGACTCCTTTATTAGCGGCACTTTCCCAATGCTGAAGATCAGTGTTGTTATTCAAGTGAGATGCTTAGACTAGTAATCCCATATGGAATCAAGGCCTAGGTTTCCCTTACATCTCTTCTTTGGTGGAGATGGGAATCCACACCATGTGGTTGCTTGTTCTTTTAACTTTGGGTAGTTCATTGGAGTAGGTAATCACGTAATTGTGTAGGGGACAAGTCCCACATATCATTCCAAAATATGGACAATTCTCCCTAACCGCACCAGGGTGTGGCCCCTCTATAAATGTTGTCTAGATAGATTAGGAACTACCCTATTGGATCAGGGTGTGGGTAATCTATCCAAGGAGTGGGTTCTCTTATTCTATGTTAGGTAACATTTCCTCCATAATTTACATATATTTATAGTGGTTACACTCCTATCATGTTAGGCTATAGGTCCTCTATCCTAATATTTATATCTCCCATATCATTCCAGGGTGAAGTTACTCTATATGTGTTGTTCCTTCAGAGTTGGTAATACCCTACCGTGTCATGGAATGGGTCCTTTAACCTATGGTTGGTACTCCCCTATTGTACAGGGGTGAAGGTAACCCACACTAAATGATTTGGAATAGATGGTAGTTCCTTTTTGTGATATGGTTCAGATCCTCCAGCAACATTGTTGTACTCCCCAGTAGTGCCATGGTGCAGGTCCTCTATCCTTTGAGTGGTACTACCTTATCGTACTAGGGAGCGTGTCATCACCAATGGAGTAGTTATCCCCCCATTTCCAAGTATCATTGTGAAGTGGGTCCTCTATTGGAATTGGACCTCCATCAATTACAAGGAGCATCCCCCTCTGTAAGAAGTGTGATATCAGGTTAGGAGTTAGTTCTCCCTCGATGGATTTAGGTTTTGGCCACTCCATAGATGAGTGTAAGAGGTTTCAAAGGTTAGTTAGGATATTGTACTCCCTCAACTAAAGGATTTTGGTGAGGTTCAAGTCTATATATTCCCTCTCATTAGTGAAGATTCACATGGCACATAGTTTGTATTGGTGCTCCCTCAAATGAAGGAAAGTGGGGAAGACTGGGCCTCCCAACATGGTTTCTTTAGACATGTGCATGGTACATGATAATGATGGAAGAACATCTAGGGTTTCACACTATAGCTGGACCATTTAGGTTGTTCTCGATAGAGCATGTTCTCTTGGATGCAACATTATGAATGATAGATCTATTCTCGATTGAGTGTATATCTCTAACGAGTGCCATCTGGGATGGTTGAACTCATGGACTATATTCTAATTGATTTTTGTTTACCTATAGATCCTTGAGTAGAATAATATCACTAGTTGTGAGGTAGTAATATCATGCAACATGGAGTTTGAGAGGAGTATATCTAGGTGATTTTTGGGAGCCATTTATGTGCAGTCGCATTCTGGGATAACACCACTTAGGGAATGAGTACTCACTTATTTTCTGCTGACACCTTAGTTTTGGTTACTCTCTTTCCATAGGAGATAATGACATGTGTGGTATTCCACATGATTTATGTGTTCATAATATCATTGTTGGATGAGGTCACTCTCCTACTAGAGGTGGAAAAGGATTGACATGTAGTCAATCTACTAACCTTCTTGAGACCCCTTTTCTTGGAGGGGTTTTATTATTTATTAGGTTGAACTATTGGTTGAGGTTTTTCCTTACTTATTCCTTCAGGTTTGTATGACATACATGACTAGTCATGTACAATTGAGGATGAATCGATATAGAGTTTCTCTCCCTATGGGGTTTCCCATTGTCTAGTCTAAGTAGAATATTGCCTTTCATTTTTTCCATTTTCTTCTGTGTTTTTGGGGAAGCTACTGAGTATTTTTATAATCACTCATATATTTGATTTATCCAAACCTTTTGTGTCTTGTATAGACCACCAGACTTTTGACGCAGTCTCTGAAAAACCTGAGGAATGTAATGATTAGAAAGTTTGACAGACTGCAGTGTTTACTAGTGCTTTCTGGCAGTTACTTCTGATAGATACCCTCTCTTTTAGTGTAGGTTTGATGATTTTTAATCTTTTATTTAGTGGGATTTTATTTTTACATTTTTCTACATATTCATTAATTTTTTTACTGATGTTTTGGATAGATGTATGCATTCATTTTTAGTTTCTAGATTTTTTTCTATCTCTACAATATTTAATAGAGGGGTTCGTGGGTTTGTGCATAGAGGTACTTAAGTATAATTCCTCCCAGAGTTCAGTTATGCCTTCAACACTTGTCTCCAACCCTGGACTATGAAGGTGGGCTTGGGGTAGTTGTGGCTAGATCCATAACTTAGTCCAAGTCATGAAAATAAGGATGTTGTATAATTGAATGGAAATGTTTGAGGGCCTTTCACTGATGAACATGACATACCCAAAGGCTTTCACACATCATGGATGACATGTTGTTATGGATATAGTGTGATCATTGAATTTATTATTTTATTAATATGATAACTTCCTGTAAAAATCAACACAACATCAATCCAACTATTATGGATGGAGGATCATCTACCATCAGAGGTACGATTCTTGTATCATCTACATTTTCTTCAGTTTTGTTTGATACAAGTTACTCACAATACTTTTTTAACAACTCTTTTTGTAAATGGTTTGGTCTAGGATATGGAAATATTTGATGATTTTTTTACCATCAATACGCCTTTGGGAGTGCATTAGGAGAATATCAAATGTTTCAAGGCGTAATCTCTATATATTGGTGGTTACCATTTATTTTGAGAAATGGTTGTGATTTAAGGGAAATGTTAATATTTGATTATTGATATGGATTGGATAGTTTTATAACAAGATCAAATCAACTATTACCAAAGTAGAGTTAACTTCATATCTATAGAAGGAGGAATTTATCCTCATCAAGGTGAGTGAGATCTTTAGGTTATTCATGAGAAACCAATTCAATGCAAATTGTATTTTCTCATGACTCATATATCTAGCCTTTCACTATATAATGGTGGAATATAGTATGATTCTATTTATCCAATGGTCTATTTTTATTGGATTTTTTGTACTGAAGAGTTATATAATACTCCACCTAAGTGGGAGATTGAGTTAATGATTTCCTTTTTTTGAGGAGTAGAGATAGTTTCAATACCTCATTATAGAATGTAGGTCTTCTAAGATAACACATATGAGGTTTCCAAATAAGAAAAAATTACTGGGATGTGAAAATATGGACATGGAAGAAATGCATAATGTCCAATTAAATATGGAATTTAATAATGATAATTGATCAAAGGAATGAGAATGATCCTGAGAAAGTCAATGAACACAAAAGCATAAACCAAAGGGGAATAAAAAATAAATTAAATTCATTAGAAGAGTATGTAATATGATTAAATTGTGGTTTTAAAATATTTTTCCTAGATTTTTGGAATTATTTTACCACCTAGAATAAAAAAATAAAGAAATATATCTAATTTATAACTATAATATCATACTTTAATAATTTTCCACTAAAACCCCATATTTTACCAAGAATGATGAATATACAAAACATATTTTTTCATGAAGCATTAAAATAAACTTCCATCGTACCATATAATACTATAATATGATATAAATAAAATCGTACAATATATAGAAATTAATTAAAACAAAAAAACCATACAATATAGTATAATTAACCATATGGATAAACCTTTATATGATGAAATGAATATTTAATTTCTAAATACTAAACATTAACACCACATGTTAAAATTATATCTATTCTCAAAATTTATCAAAATATTGCTAACCATGTTTGAAACAAAAAAAAATCTAAAGGATTTGATAACATATTCTTCTTATATTAATTAAACCTTTTTCTCCAATCAGTATTTTTTCACTCATAAATTAATATTCCAAAAAATTAATATTCCCTAGTCAAATAATATCACATAGTATTTTATCAATTTCCATAAATAACCTAAAAATTTGAATTTATTTCTCTCTTTTTTCAAAAACCATTTTTCATCAAAACCAATGTTTTCGAAAAATATTTCAATTTTTTTTATGATTATAAAAATGTTTTATTTTATAATTCATTATATATTTTGTTAATTTTTAACTATTTTAATGTAATCATCTTTTCATTTTCCAAAAAAATCTTGTTTGGATTTTATAAAAATTGTTAATGGAATCTGTTTTTAAAATGAAATTCTTGAAAAAAATCTTTCAATGTCTTGACCAATCATTGTTGTAATTCTTACTATACATGTTTTAAAAGTTCAGCCTAAATGAAAATTTATTTCAAAATGTTTTGTGATTATTTTTAAAATTTACTTTCAATGAAAAGGATTTTTATAATATTGTAATAACTTTCTAGTTTTTCAAATAAGTGGATGATTTTTAGTTAAATATTATTTTGCACAAGTAATGTTCCATGTAATCATTCAAAATATTTTTCCATCTAATTATACTTTAATGTAACTTCAATTTTAATGGGTATATAATACATTTATATATTTCATGGGGATATCATCTGATGATACAATCTTTATTATTTACCTAGATGGTGTAAAATTATTTTGACTAGAGAAATACTATTTTGATACCATTCATTTTACTCTGGAGTGTTTATGATTATTTTTAATTATTAGGGTATGTATTTACATTTCATGATGGTTGTTTAAATATGAATTTTTATGTGGATTATGTTTTACTCCATTTACATGAGGAATGAATTTATCTTAGTAGGTGATGGGAGGGGTCTACTGTAGACCTTATATGGATAACCCTTTCTCATGAGACAAAATAGATTGGGTTTTGGTAGAGGTTGTACCCATTTATTTAGATGTATTGGTACAAGGACTATATGATATGTTTTAGTTTCCCTACATTATTACTTTAATTACTATGAATTCAGTTATTAATATTCAATGTGGTTATTTGATTAGTTAGAATATCATTGGTTAAGATTTCAATATCATGGGTTTTTTATCAGGAATTATTTGATCATCATTTATTCCTGCCATATTCTTCTCAAGTTAATGATTAAATTTAGTGGTTTTAGTTTTTTATCTTTTCGTATCGATTGTGACTTATTTAATCATAGATTTTCTAGTAATATTACCCTTACTTATAATCAACGTTCACCTCTATCTTCCTTTTTATATTCCCCCAGATATTAAGAAGTGTTTTTTGATTGATATATAGGGATAAGGTATAAGGAATATTGGATATCTGAAAAAATAAATTTCTTGTTCTATGTTTTATAATGTAATAAAAATTTCATATATGTATCTAGTAAACCAATAATACTAAACTATTAAATCCATCCGGATATGAATCTTTGTGTCTTATTCCAATTTAATAAAGTAGAGACTGAGTCCAAGATAACGGGGTTAGGGTCACTATAATTGGTATTAGATGAAGTTGATTAAAAACCCAGTGATATATATTTTTGAAAAAAATATTTGGGAAAACAAACCTATGATAGAAATTTAGGATATTTATAGAAAAGTACTGTATATATTAGGTACAGAATATATAATATATTTTATTCTATAAAATACGTCCCTATATGGATTCTACAAGAAGATGTTGTTCTAGAACACATGTACCTAGGGAAATAACTATGAAAAGGAAACATTAGGCATGGATCTATCATCACTTATTTTACAAAATCAGGCCTTACTGTGGGATCCTTTATTAATCTTAATTCCCTAGGTGAAGTTCTTGGTATCACTATGACCAAAAATATACCGGAATCGATCTGGTACAATGCGGGTTAATCCAGATTGAGTTGTTGGTATAACCCCATGGACCTAGAAGTGATCCTCATTTATGTATCTTATTCTCTGTAGAGTATCAACATATCATTATCTTGATGTTACATGATGACCAGTACCTCTCAGATTGACATCACTAGTGCTATTAGACTCATGACTATGTTCTCCCGAATGAGTGCTTCATGGTTCTTCAAGCTGTAATAAATGGGGTTGGTATACAATGGTTGTGCATTACCTCTATTATATGTTTCTTTGTTGAGTATAATAGATATTCATGTTATATTTTTTGTAGACAAATACATTTGTAGAGTTGAATGTACATTCGATTCAATATGCTTTTTGGTTATGGGGTATCCTATAAAATATGGTTATACTCACACCTTCATGGGATTTTACCAAACATGTCTTGTCTTGTGTAGATGATCAACCTTTAGATATAGTCTTAGTTGGACCATGACCAGATGGTTCTTAGTGATATCGTACAATCTGGGGCTTGTTCCTGTGGATTTTAGATAGCAATTGTAGTACCATGAATTTTTGGTTGGACGTGTTTTACAGACTCTATGTGGTGAGATTTTATTTGGACATATTTATATTATTTACATCTTTTATTACACTGGTTGTGGGATATAGTTGTATGAAATCATTTTTTTGTTGAGTTGTTTTTACTTTTTTAGCATTTAGCGGGCTTGGATATGTGTTGCTATGTATATGTACTTATGAAAAGCCTCTCAGGTTAGTGATATTACTACTCAGTGCTAGTGACCATCCCCTAGACTATTGGATGCATTATTGGGTAGTCACAACACAGACCCCACTGGGATGGATCATGAAAGGATTCATAAACATGGTATGTGTCTAAAGAATACCATAATTAATGAACCAACTACTGAATAATTCCCACAGTTCATAAATCTATATTCATAGTTGATGTATCAAGATGAATAACTATTATAAATATTATTTTTGGTGTGATGACATAGAGGGATATATTTTAGAGTATATATATAGGTTCTTGTTATGCCGGATAGTTATGCATGAGATCTAGATGCCTAAGGCGGTGTTACAACAATTACTGACCACCAAGGATTTTATCATGGAACACACCCAATATATCTAAAGGAAATAATTCTATATTCGTTTTAGAAAATCTCAAAATGAAATAAGCATATTCATTTTCTATGAGAGAAAATTGGACACTTTATCAGCTCTCCAGGTTATATGTAAATTAATTGGTATGGTTTCAAGGAATATAATAGTAAATCATATCTAATCATGATATGAGGTTTACATTGATGATTTAGGAATGCATTTAATAAGGTTTGAACGTAGTTTTGATTTTTTTTGTCACATAAATTATTTCATATTTATGATTTATGTGTACCATATAAAGGAAATAAATCATGAGGGTTTATCTAAGAATTAACCACAGATAAAAAATGGGTATCATAATCTTTAATCATAACATATCCAATGTAATTTATTAATGATTGAATTTAATAAATGAATATGAGACAAGTATTGAACCATAAATGTAATGGATAATAACGAATAATAAAAATATATATATGATTGAAATATATACATAATTTATATTCAATCTAAATTATAAAAGTTTTTTCATCATTTATGATAAATATTAAAAGGGTTACATAGAGTATTTCCTGAAAAGATAAACTTCTCATTTTGAAATAACTTCTTCAAAACCTAATAATTTGTAAAATATTATAAAAATAATTTTATTTGAAAATGAAACAAGGAAAACTATAATTTTAGGTTTAATGAATTTAGTTTTCATGAAAGAATGTTATGTTTTACATGTTTTATAAGCTCAAAAAATCACATTGTTTTATAAAGCATAAAAACGTCCACATTTAGAAAAGATATGATAATTTATTTAAAATAATGTTATAAAAAAAGGTTACTAGTGTTTTCAATAAATAATTTTGATAATTTTTTAAAAATACTCAAGAATTTTTTTTTTTGAAAATATAGGTATTAAAGAAAAACTATTGTCGACCGAAGAGAGAAATAAAGTTATCTTTCCTTAAAATCATTTTTAACATTAATTTTAAGTAAATATTATTTGAAAATTGAAGTATTTATCTATGATTTAATGAATAAATAGATGATGAGAAAGTGAAATTTATTTACTAGACAAGTATCAAATAATTTCATCAAACAAAAATTAACGAATAAACAATATCGATTAAAATGACATTTGAAAAATAATCCCTTACTAGTTTCGTAACATATGAATTATAACTCCAAGGAATGATGTATATTAATTATAAATTAAAATATATTGATATATGAATTATTCAGGATATAATAGGTAATGAGGGATTATATACACTATTTAAAAAATCTAGGTTCATAAAGGAACATCTGTCTCAATGAAATATGTTTTGAGATGAAACCCTTAACTCGAGTATAGAATTTTTCATAAATTTATTTTAAATTTTTATATATTAAAATATAAAATTTAATTTTTTTATTAATAGAAATTTATATGTTTAATAAGGGAAAACGTATACCCTTGTTGACTGAACAAGGGCACACCTTGCCCTTTTTATATGGACACATCTGAATGGATATATTATGGAAGCATAATCATGACATGAAAAATATACTTTGCCAAATGGGTATATATGAAAATAATAATTAATAACTCCCTTAATTATGAAATTATATTTCATTACCCATGGGATTTTCACAATAATAATATCTATGGATGCATTTCATTATCATTTTATAGATTAAATGGATTGTGTTTTCATTTATTTTCCTTTAAATATTGAATATTCCTTATCGATTAATACTGTTAAGTTATTTAAATGGAATGTGTCTTTAATTATTTACCTTTACTTCTATAATTTATGGTAGCTTCCATTATACATAAAAATTATTAAGAATTTGATCTCACCATTTTGATTATTCTTTTCTCTAGGATATGTAAAATATATCTTTGATTGAAAATTCAATGATCTGGATCATTTACATTTGTTATATATTTTTTTTAATTTTCTATTCACAATTTATAATGGGTATCACGAATGTATATAGTTCTCCCAAAATAGTAAACTTATTGTCCCTTCAGTATTTAAGCCTTTGTATCCATTCAAAGGTAATAAACCAGATTTTGGATCAGGGATAATTGAGTTAGAGTCAGTACAATTCCTATAAGATAAAGTTTAGTAGAAACCTTGAGAACTAGATTATGGAAAACATTTATTAGAGAACATAACCCTATGATAGTCATTGATGATAATTATAGAAGAAAATCCTAGTATTTTTTAGTGGATAAATTATATAGGATTTCCAAAAAAAATTACATCTGTAAGAACCCGGTTTTTTCTATGAAAGACTTTGGAATATTCTTGATGATATTCCAGAGCAGCGCCTTTAGACGACGTGCGATTCCGAGACCCGGAGTGGCTGGAATTAAATTTTCAGTGCGTTCACAATGGAAACACCAAATAAATGCGATAACTCCTAAACGGTGATCCGGATCAGGGATCCAAGTGTATGGATGGGTTCCGAATGAGGTTTTTACCCTAGAAACGACATAAAACATGTCAGTGCGGGATGTTTGGACCCCTCGCCCGCTTCTGGAAAGTTAAACAGATTAAATTAATTAATTAATTTGTTTAATGCTAAAACACAGGTATCTCTTAAACGGTGGCTCAGATTGGGAAACCAAGGGCACCGTTGAGTTCGGAACATGCCGTTTACCCTAGGAGGGGTGTAAGTTTTGTGGGCGCGGCCCGTCTGTGAAAAATGGCCCCAGGGGCGTTTTCGTAATTTGGCGGCCTCGGGCGCTACGTTTTATAACTTTTGAACGGGGTATCAGATTAAAATTCTGAGACCTTCGTTGTGCTCGGGAGGTGGTGTTTACCCTAGGGGAGGCTTAACCTCGACCCTGCTGAGGGTTCGGGTTCGGGCCGACGGGCGGGTGGTTAAGCGTTTTCTATTTAAACGCTTAACTCACCGCCTCCCACTTCCTCTTCCTCACCTGGACAGCAGCAGGATGTATCCTTCCCTCTCATCCTCCACTTCGGCAAGGCAGCTCCGACAAGGGGACGACGCGGCGGCGGATCGCCCGTGAAGCTCCGGGCAACTCCCAAGAGGTAGGAGGTTTTCTTTTGTTGCGTTTTTATTCCCGAACCTCCATTGAATCCAAATTTTAGCATCGAATTTTTGTTTGATTTTTGAACGAACCACATGAATGCGTAGTAGAGTTTTTTCTCTTTCCATCTCTTGTTTCTGTTTGTAAATCCGAGTTCCGGGGACCCTGCAATCATTTGCTGAAGATTACGGGTTTAAGGCTGTTTTCTGGTGGTTTTTGGGGCGTTCCGGCGAGGTATCGCGGCGGTTCGACGAACCAGCGCGGCGATGCGGCATCCCGGCGGGGGTCCGGGCTTCAGGCGGCCGGCGGCAGAGTGACTCCAGGAGGTGGGCGCATCTCGGCAGCGGGGCAGCACGACGGAGGCCGCTGCGGAAGGCGGCGAGGCGGGGTCTCGGGCGGCGCCGTCGGAGTGCGAAGAGGGAGGGGGGCCGCGTGGCGCGCGGCCCCGTGCGGCGCGACCGCAACCCGCGTTATGCGGGTCGCTGAGGAAAAGAGAGACTGGCTGTCAAGGCCAGTCGGTGGCGGTGGGCTGCGACGGACTGAACCGGACACGCGGCCAGATCAGGCCGGTCCGGCCCAAGGGAGTGCCCCCCTTTGAATTTCCGACGCCCGTAGCTTTCGCTACGGGCCTCCGTTTTAAGCGCCGTATGTGGCGACGTGGACCTAACAACTAGGAGGTCTTTTTTGGATGGTTTTGGGAATTTTTAATTCCCGAAACGAGGGGTCTCGGAGGCGCGATGCGTCTTTAAGTGGGTTGTCATTTTCCGGGGGAACTTGTCCTGGGCGGCGCGGACGCGTCCGATGTCCGTTTTGAGCGCCGTCAGCGGCGTTGGAACCCTGGCGTCGAGGCGGAGGTTTCCAGGGTGGTTCCAGGCATTGAAGCCAGAGTTGAGGCATGGGGCCCACGGCCTGTCTTTTGAGATGCATGCAGCTTTTAGCGACTTTTTCCTCGTACATCCGTTCGGGGCATGCGAGCAGTCAATTCTGGATGTTTCTCCAAGGGGATTGCGATGGTGCAATCCGCCCGCCCTAATTCGGCACGATGGTGCGGGGCCCACGAGGGCCGTTTGGGCGTCGATGGTGATTTTTCATCTTTATCACCAGGCGACCGTTTTGGACAAGTGAGTAGTCCAACTTGTGTGATTTTTCGAGAGGATCGCAACAGTGCGATCCGTTCGTTGAGTGTCGGGACCGGGATGCGGGTCCCACGTGGCACCGCTCGTGTGCGGTGCGCCGGAATGCATTTTTTCTCTGGATATCTGTTGCACTCAAGTGAGTAGTGCTTTTGACATGTTTTCCCGTGGGGATCGCAATGGTGCGATGCGCCTGACTGTTTTCGGGGCCGAGGCTTGGGATCACGGGGCGCCGTTCGGGCGTGAGGTGGTGTTGGTGACTTTTCCGTCAGATATCCATTTGAGGCGAGTAAGTATTTGACCTCATGTGTTTTTCCGTGAAGATTACAACGGTGCGATCCGTTTGGTTTTACAGAGACGCTTGCGCGATCTTGTTAAAAGTGGAAGCATAAAAGGTGCTCTGGTGGTGGTTTTCCCTACTATGTTTGTAGCGGACCCTTGGCATGTGATCGCGCACTCTTGGGAGAGTAATGTAAATGATTCACAAGATGTGGTTGGTCGTGCCTGGGTCTTTGAGGTGGAATTGTTACGTCACACCTTCGCGTTGATGCTGGGTGCCGTGTGCACGATAGCCTTTGGGCTGAAACGAGGTATACTCTGGGAGTATACGGGAGCGCTTGGAGGTACGTGTGGTTTTTACCTGAGATTGTTTGTGCGATTGGTTGGGGTTTTTACTTTGTACCACAGGTCGTGTGGGCCCCAAGTGCGTGATGTGTTCTGCTTCGCGTACTTGGACCTCTCACGGCGTAGAGGGTCCCTCTGTGCTCATTTGTTTGACTAGCAGGGTGGAGTTTATTTCCCATGGATTTGTGATCTTTTGTTTGCCCAGCAGGGTTGAGTGGTCTCCCCCTGGTTTCGTTCTCGATGGATTGGCCGGTAGCGGTGCTAGTGACACCCAGTGATGGAGCAGACGCTGCACCTCTTTTGGGTGAGTTATTCTGGAGTTGGGAGGTTGCGCGATACCCAATTCGTGTTCGGTTGGCCAGTGGTGTACCCTCCAGTGGAGATGGCCATAGCAGTTCTGAGTTTGACCCTCCAGCGGGGCTGGGCAGTGGGTTACTCATCAGCTTCTAGGTTCTACCCTCTAGTAGAGACTGGGTAGTGGGTCACCCGATGCACTTAGGGTCTACCCTCCAGCAGATACTGGGAAGTGGGTCTCCCGATGCTCTTAGGGTCTACCCTCCAGTAGAGACTGGGCAGTGGGTCACCTGACGCACTTTGGGTCTACCCTCCAGCAGAGACTGGGCACTGGGTCACCCAACGACCTCTTAGGGTCTACCCTCCAGCAGGGCTGGGCAGTGGGTCACCCGTCGTCTAGTTCTAGGTCTACCCTCCAGCACGGCTGGGCAGTGGGTCGCCTGTCAACTTATTCCAGGTCTACCCTCTAGTGGGGCTGGGCAGTGGGTCACCTGATGATGTATTAAGGTCTACCCTCCATCAGGACTGGGCAGTGGGTCGCCTGATGATGTATTAAGGTTTACCCTCCAGCGGGGCTGGGCAGTGGGTCTCCAGATGATGTGTTATGGTTTACCCTTCAGTGGGGATGAGGATTGGGTCACCAGATGATGTGTTATTGTTTACCCTACAGCAGGGCTGGGCAGGGGGTCACCCGATATCTTATTAGGAATTACCCTCCAGCAGGTCTGGGTAGTGGGACACCTGTGGGCATTCTAGTCTCAGTCCTTTCTACTAGGCTAGTCTATGGCTTTCCTCCGTGACCACCGGAGCGGGACCCTTGGTTGTACGAGTCGGTGATGGAATGACTTTGACTTTGAGAATACATCTCGACTGTGGGGTAGTGATGAGTTGTGGCTGACGTTCCCCTAGAACTCTCAAGTACGAGGGGCTTTTCCCCCCCTGAGATGCATTATTGTGACGCGACCTAAAACCGTGCGGGTGAGTCAGTGCCGCCCAATGAGGATAGTGTCGAGGTGCGGTGATTGAGACACTTGTGTTGCGGTTTGGGGAAGACGTACGGGATGCTGGGCATCGATGGTTTACTTCTATGACTGTTGGATACTCTTTTCTTGGGCTTAGCTACGGGACGGATATCCCCTTACGAGCTTGTTCGGGCATCTTGTGGAGCATATATATATGTATATACCTTGTTCGAGTACCCGCTTCATGGGCTTGGTTACTCTCCCTCCAAGAGAGGCGAAGACGCGCGGGGTATGCCACATGCTTTCTGTGTCTAGCTTCTCATGGTTGGATGAGTCTACTCTCCTGCTATAGGTAGCGAATACTCGATGGGAAGTTCATCTTCTCACTGTTTCCAGCTCCTTCTGCCTGGACGAGTCTACTTCCTTTCTCTTGTTGGGTTGAGCTGGATTGTTTACTGCACTTTCAGTTGTACTCCTCTACTTTTATGGTTTTCTCTACTACTCACCCTTCGGTACCTCCTTTGTTGCTCCCTCGAGCCTTCAGGGTATCCTACTGAGTATTTTTATACTCACCCATGCTTGGGCTTTTCCCGCACTTGGTGTGCCCTTGCAGACAACGGACAGGTGGAGCGTTAGTTTAGTGAAGCGTAGGAGCTTGGGAGCATGGACCGTGTGCGGTGGTCATGGTCGGGTTCCAGGTGGGAGACCCATCAGCTATTTCTTTTTATTTACTTGTTGCCGGGTTATGGCACTTTTTGGTTGGGTGCGTGTTTTTTCCCTTTTCTTTTCAGTTTGTACTTTGTACTGTTTAGAGGTCGATGCACATCTGTGGTTTATACATATAGAAGTTGTTCTTTTTAATCTGCTTGTTCTTTCTTTTACTCTACACTGTTGCATTGAGTGTGCTGCGTGTGTGTGTATAGGTACTTAGCCAAAGGCCTCCTTGAGTTATTGTGCCATCGGCGCTGGTCGCCAGCCCCTGGCCTATGGAGGTGGGCCTGGGGTAGTTGCGGCTCGAGCCCGGGTAGGGTCGGGTCAGGAAAAAGTGGTATCAAAGGTGGTTCATTCCTTGGGACGTTGTGCGGACGTCCCTAAAAGAGGAATTTATTGGGATTTAGGGAAACAGTGTTAACGTGTCTCGTGAGCAGCTCTCATGCTAGGGAGTCCAGTGATGGTGTGGCGGGCGACGTATCCATTCACCAGGACCCTGATAACCCGCTTGTTGACTCGGCATGCTAAGACACTTGTTGCAGGGAAATTTGTTTGTGCATCACACAGGACGGAGTCTTGACTGTCCTTATTGAGTCAGCTCCTCATCGTTGTTATTGGTATATACATATATGCTCATCTGACCGTGGCACTCCTTGATGATATTCAGGATGTCTCAACGAAGACAGCCAGCCAAGATACCAGCTTTGGTTTGTGACGACGACCCTGTGAGCTACGAGGCCATAGTCCAGAAACCATCGTGCAATCCCTTTCCTCCGGGTGGGCTGGTAGTACCACCCCCACCTGTTGAGCAGAAGACAGCTTCATCAGATCAGGATGAGTTTGAGCGCAGGTTGAGCGCGCTCCGTGAGTTCCAGTGGCAGAGACCGCTGAGGTTCAGTGGTGAGCCAGACCCTAAGGCGGCAGAGGTTTGGCTCGAGGCAGTGGTTTGCCTTTTCAGGCTTCTGCAAACGCAGGAAGATCAGAGATTGGCTTTGGCAGCCAGCCTTTTTCGTGGAGTAGCTTGGCATTGGTGGAGTCTCGTGACTCAGCTTCTTGACGAGTCGTCACTTTCGTGGGGCGACTTTCAGTTGCTGTTTCTTGAGGAGTTTTCCCACTCCTGCCTGCGCTCCGTTCGTATTCAGGAGATCCTGCAGTTTTAGTAGGGAGGGATGACGGTGGCCGAGTACGCGACTAGTTTTGCAGACCGTGCACGCTTTTACCCGGACTTGGTCCATGAAAACAACATCCGAACGCGGAAGTTTGAGCAGGGTCTCCGCCGAGAGATTCGTGCTGTCATAGCACCCTTGGGAATTTTCCACATATGTCGGGGTGCTAGAGCAGATGCTGGTGACCGAGAGCTTTCTGTCGCGTTCTGGAGTTGGTGGTGGCAGCATGCACGTTGGAGCCGAGACATCTGCCGCAGCTAGTGGGCATCGGCAAGAAGAACCTCGACGCAGGTAGCTTTCTGAAAACCAGACTCAGGGGCGTGGTCGAACACCACAGTGGCACTGGAGGGCAGCAGTGCAGCCCAGAGAGAGTCGCTGTTATACCTGTGATGTGCGAGGTCACTTGGCATGAGACTTCCCGACCCGAGTTGCTGAGAGCTTCAGGCAGGCAGCAGGCGCACCACCACGGTAGAGGCAGCACCGTGATCGGAGTAGTTCCTAGATAGGTGGTGCTAGCAGAGGAGAGGGAGGAGTTGGAGGTGAGAGATGACGTTTCAAGTTCTTCCGATCACCATCAGGTGGCCCACAACAGACTTCCAGAGCTGACAGTTGGGACTTCGGACAGTCGCGAGCTTTGGATGTCTAAGATCCTGTAGAGCATGAGGTGATAAGAGGTATGCTCTAGAGCTCTTCTAATTCTTGCAGTAGAATTTTTAGAATCTATGTGTGGAATACTTTCCTCCCCGCTCCTTGCTTGAGGTGTTACCGGGGTGGCGCGGGGCATCAGTGTAACCCTGTGTTGGTAAGGTAAAAGGTGTAGGACCTTTTCTCTTTAGTCGATGGTGTTGAATCCTTTGCTCTCCGAGCGTGTAAGAGAGTAATGGTTGCGATACATCGACTGTGGAATCTGGCATGACCAGATATCCTTGGGTGTTTCACCATATGGATATTCTGAAGGAGGCAATCACCGGGTCTTGTTCCAGGTGCGGGCGGTGATTCCAGTTGCGGTGTGCGACGTGGTGGTTCGGTCGGGGACGTGAGCTGCCCCTGAGAGCCTTCAGGCCGTTTGAAACTGTACAAAGGGATAGCGATGTTCCCTACCACCCTTCCCTAACCCCAAAGTCTGGAGTGGGTGCACGACATCAGCGAGGGACGACCTAGCGTGAACAGATCAATCTTTTGGTCTGTGAGCAGTGACGTAGATTTGTGCATGGGTTCTTCTGGGTACGGAAGAGCCGGGTGTGGGCTTAGTACCCTATGTTGCTCCCTAGTTTTTCTTTTCGGGGACGAAAATCTTGAATGGGGGAATGATTTAAGGACCCGGTTTTTGCTATGAAAGACTTTGGAATGTTTTTGCTGATATTCCAGAGCAGTGCCTTAAGACGGCGTGTGATTCCGAGCCCCGGAGTGGCCAGAATTAAATTTTCAGTGTGTTCACACTGGAAACGCAAATAAATGAGATAACACCTAAACGGTGATCCGGATCATGGGTCTGAGTGTACAGATGGGTCCAGAATGGTTTGTTTACCCTAGGAACGACATAAAACATGTCGGCGCGGGATGTTTGGACCCCTCGCCCGCTTCTGGAACCTTAAACGGATTAAATAAATTAATTAATTCATTTAATGTTAAAACGCATGTATCTCTTAAATGGTGGCTCATATTGGGAAACCGAGGGCACCGATGAGTTCGGAGCATGCCGTTTACCTTAGGAGGGGTCTATGTTTTGCGGGCACGACCCGTCTGTGAAAAATGGACCCAGGGTCATTTTCGTAATTTGGAGGCCTCGGGCGCTAAGTTTTATAACTGTTGAACGGGGTATCAGATTAAAATTTCGAGACCACCGTTGTGCTCAGGAGGTGGTGTTTACCCTAGGGGAGGCTTAACCTCGACCCTACTGAGGGTTCGGGTTCGGGCCGATGGGCGGGTGGTTAAGCGTTTTCTATTTAAATGCTTAACTCACCCCTCCATCTTCCTCTTCCTCACCTGGACAGCGGCAGGAGGCAGCCTTCCCTCTCATCCTCCACTCCGGCGAGGAAGATCCGGCAAGGCGATGGCACGGCGGCGGATCGCCCGTGAAGCTCCGGGCAACGCCCAAGAGGTAGAAGGTTTTCTTTTGTTGCGTTTTTATTCTCGAACCTCCTTTGAATCAAAATTTTAGCGTCGAATTGTTGTTTGATTTTCGAACGAACCAAATGAATGCGTAGTAGAGTTTTTTCTATTTCCATCACTTGTTTCGGTTTGTAAATCCGAGTTTTGGGGACCCCGCAATCATTCGCTGAAGATTGCGGGTTTAAGGCTGTTTTCCAGTGGTTTTTGGGGCGTTCCGGCGAGGTATCGCGACGGTTCGGCGAACCAGCGGGGCGGCGCGGCATCCCCGCGGTGGTCCGGGCTTCAGGCGGCCGGCGGCAGAGAGGCTCCTGGCGGTGGGTGCGTCTCGGTAGCGGGGCAGCGCGGCGGAGGCGGTTGCGGACGACGGAGAGGCGGGGTCTTAGGCGGCGCCGATGTAGCGCGGAGAGGGAGGGGGCCATGCGGCGCGCGGCCCCGTGCGGCGCGACCGCGACCCGTGTGATGCGGGTCGCTACGAAAAAGAGAGACCGGCCGTCAAGGCCAGTTGGCGGCGGCGGGTCGTAGCCTGCTGGCTTTGGCAGACTGAATCGGACCCGCGGCCGGGCCGCGGGCCGGCTGAGGGCGGACCGGTCGGACCGGGTCGGTCCGGCCCAAGGGAGTGCCCCCCCCCCTTTTAATTTACGACGCCCGTAGCATTCACTACACGCCACCGTTTTAAGAGTCGTCTGCGGCGGCGCGGACCTAACAGCGAGGCAGTCTTTTTGAGATGGTTTCAGGAATTTTTAATTCCCGAAACGAGGGGCCTCAGAGGCACGACGCGTCTTTAAGTGGGTTGTCGTTTTTAGGGGGAACTTGTCTTGGGCGGCGCGGATGCATTCGATGTCCGTTTTGAGTGCTGTCAGCGGCGTTGGAACCCTGGCGTCGAGGCGGAGGTTTCTAGGGTGGTTCCGGGTGTTGAAGCCGGAGTTGAGGCATGGGTCCCACGGCCCGTCTTTTGAGCTGCGTGCAGCTTTTAGCGATTTTTTCCTCAGACATCCATTCGGGGCGTGCGAGCAGTGGATTCGGGATGTTTTTCCGAGGGGATTGCGATGGTGCAATCCGCCCACCCTAATTCGGCACAATGGTGCGGGGCCCACGAGGGTTGTTTTGGCGTCGACGGTGATTTTCCATCTTTATCACTGGGCGACCGTTTTGGACAAGTGAGTAGTCCACCTCGTGTGCTTTTTTGAGAGGATCGCAACGGTGCGATCCGTTCTTTGAGTTTCGGGACCGGGATGCGGGTCCCACGTGGCACCGCTCGTGTGCGGTGCACCGGAATGCATCTTTTTCTCCGAATATCCATTGCACTCATGTGAGTAGTGCTTTTGACGTGTTTTCTTGAGGGGATCGCAATGGTGTGATGCGCCCGACTGTTTTCAGGGCCGAGGCTCGGGATCACGGAGCGCCGTTCGGGCGTGAGGCGGTGTTGGTGACTTTTCCGTCAGATATCTGTTTGAGGTGAGTAAGTAGTCGACCTTGCGTGTTTTTTCATGAGGATTACAACTGTGTGATCTGTTTGGTTGTACTGAGCCTCTTGCACAATCTTGTTAAAAGTGGAAACATGAAAGGTTCTCCGATGGTGGTTCGCCCTACTATGTTTGTAGCGGACCCTTGGCGTGTGATCTCACACTCTTAGGAGAGTGATATAAATGATTCACAAGATGTGGCTGGTCGTGCCTGGGTCTTTGAGGTTGAATTGTTACATCACACATTCGCATTGACGCTGGGTGCCATGTGCATGATAGCCTTTGGGCAGGAACGAGGTATACTCTGGGAGTATATGGGAGTTCTTGGAGATACGTGTGGTTTTTACCAGAGACTGTTTGTGTGCTTGGTTGGGGTTTGACTTTGGACCACACGTCGTGTGGGACCCAAGTGCGTGTTGTGTTCTACTTCGCGTACTTAGACCTCTCGCGGCATAGAGGGTCCCTCTGTGCTCGTTTGTTTAACTAATAGGGTGGAGTTTATTTCCCCTGGCTTTGTGATCATTTGTTTGACCAGCAGGGTTGAGTGGTCTCCCCCTGGTTTTGTTCTCGATGGATTGGTCGGTAGCGGTGCTAGTGACACCCAGTGATGGATTAGATGCTGCACCTCTTTTGGGTGAGTTTTTCTGGAGTTGGGAGGTTGTGCGATACCCACTCCGTGTTCGGTTGGCTAGTGTTGTACCCTCCAGTGGAGATGGAATGATCAGTTCTGAGTTTGACCCTCCAGCGGGGCTGGGCAGTGGGTTACTCATCGGCTTCTAGGGTCTACCCTCCAGTAGAGACTGGGTAGTGGGTCACCCGACGCAATTTGGGTCTGCCCTCCAGCAGAGACAGGGCAGTGGGTCACCCGATGCTCTTAGGGTCTACCCTCGAGCAGAGACTGGGCAGTGGGTCACTCGACGCACTTAGGGTCTACCCTCCAATAGAGACTGGGCAGTGGGTCACCCAATGACCTCTTAGGGTCTACCCTCCAGCAGGGCTGGGCAGTGGGTCACCCATCGTCTAGTTCCAGGTCTACCCTCCCGCACGGATGGGCAGTGGGTTTCCTGTCGACTTATTCCAGGTCTACCCTCCAGTGGGGCTGGGCAGTGGGTCGCCTGATGATTTATTAAGGTCTACCCTCTATCGGGGCTGGGCAGTGGGTCTCCTGATGATGTATTAAGGTTTACCGTCCAGTGGGGCTGGGTAGTGGGTCACTGGATGATGTTTTATGGTTTACCCTCCATCAGGGCTGGGCAGTGGGTCGCCGGATGATGTGTTATGGTTTACCCTCCAGCAGGGCTGGGCAGGGGGTCACCTGATATCCTATTAGGAATTACCCTCTAGCAGGGCTGGGTAGTAGGACACCTATTGGCATTCCAGACTCAGTCCTTTCTACTAGGCTAGTCTGTGGCTTTCCTCCATGACCACCGAAGCGGGACCCTTGGTTGTACGGATCGGTGATGTAACGACTTTGACTTTGATAATACCTCTCGACTGCGGGGCAGTGACGAGTTGTGGATGACATTCCCCCAGAACTCTCAAGTACGAGGAGCTTTTCCCCCACCGAGACGCGTCCTTGTGACGCGGCCTAAAACCATGCAGGCGAGTCAGTGCTGCCCAAAGAGGATAGTGTCGAGATGCGGTGATTGAGCCCCTTGGCTTGCAGTTCGGGGCAGACGTATGGGATGCTGGGCATCGATGGTTTACTTCTGGGACTGTTGGCTACTCTTTTCTTGGGCTGAGCTACGTGACGGAGATCCCCTTACGAGCTTGTTTGGGCTTCGTGTAGAGCATATATATATATATATGTATATACCTTGTTCGAGTACCCACTTCTTGGGCTTGGTTACTCTCCCTCCAGGTGAGGCGAAGATGAGCATGGTATGCCATGTGCTTTCCGTGTCTAGCTTTTCGTGGTTGGATGAGTCTACTCTCCTGCTATAGGTATCGAAGACTCGATGGGAAGTTCATCTTCTCACCGTTTCCAGCTCCTTGTGCATGGACGAGTCTACTTCCTTTATCTTGTTGGGTTGAGCTGGAATCTTTACTTCACTTTCAGTTGTACTCCTCTACATTTCCTGTTCGCTCTACTGCTCACCCTTCGGTACCTCCTTTGTTCCTCCCTCGAGCCTTCAGGGTATCCTACTGAGTATTTTTATACTCACCTCTGCATGGGCTTTGCCCGCACTTGGTGTGCCCTTGCAGACGACGGACAGGTGGAGCATGACTTCAGTGGAGCGTAGGAGCTTGGGAGCTTGGACCGCGTGCGGTGGTCATGGTCGGGTTCCAGGTGGGACACCCATCATCTGTTTCTTCTTGTTTACCTGTTGCCGGGTTGTGGCACTTTTTGGTAGGGCGCGTGTTTTGCCCCTTTTCTTTTCAGTTTGTACTTAGTACTTTTTAGAGGTCGATGCACATCTATGGTTTATACATATAGGTGTTGTTCTTTTTACTCTGCCTGTTCTTTCATTTACTCTACACTATTGCTTTGAGTGTGCTGCATGTGTGTGTATAGGTACTTAGGCAATGGCCTCCCCGAGTTATTGTGCCTTTGGCGCTGGTCGCCAGCCCTTGGCCAATAGAGGCGGGCCTGGAGTAGTTGCGGCTCGAGCCTGAGTAGGGTCGGGTCGTGACAACATCTCTATCATGGATGTAAAAATAGATGTGATTCATCAACAGAGGTACATAGCCGTAATAACTCCAAAAATAGCACATTTCGAAAGACTCGATCATCACCTAGTGAACAAAAACAAGACTTTCTGCACATTTTTTGACACTACAAGGTTATATGCTTAGGATAATTCACATTTTCATTACAACCCATTTTGAAGGATTTATAAATAAGTACATCCTAAAAGAAACCAAGTTATTAATTTTTATATTAACAATTAATAAATTTTAATTAATGATACATGTTACAAAATACTAGGAAATACAAATTATGATTTGAAATGCATAATTTTATGAGCTAATATAGTGTATTCCATTGTTTAGAAATGTAATATTGAAGGAATAAGGGAATCAATACTCTTGGAAAATATAGTGATTTCCCTACTCAAGGATCCAATACATCTGGTATTGGAACTTTCAAAATTACGCATATATTATGGAAGATTAATCAGGATATGAAAAATATCATTTCACAGATGGTCCTATATAACAATCATAATGTTTTAATTAATGAGGAATTAATGAAATAAAATTTATTTTAGGACGTTAAGGAACCAATACTGATTAAATAGTAACTTGACATAATTGTTTTTACAAAAGTAATTTCATAAATTTTTGAATTTGGAGTTTACTTCCTACAGTGGTCCTATGCTATAATTTTATGATATTTAAGGCATTAATTATATTTTTGGGAACCATTAAATTAAAATCAATTAATTAAAAATATTATGGTGAAATAAATCTATTAATAAAAGGAATGTTGTTATCAAATAGAACTATATATTTAAAATGAATCATGTATAATATATATATATATAAAAGATTATGAAAGTATGGAATTCGTGTTGGATGAATGATGGTGATGCAGCCTTGGCACCATTTAGTCAAGGGTTCGAGCCCTATAGTGATACCATACGTGACATGTTCTTTCTCATCCATTGATCTTCACTTTGTCATCAACTATTTTAATTAGTACATATATATTTTTTTGACAAATATTAAAAGTAATAACATATGTGATAAATTTATATAGAAATATTCTTTTAACATAAATAAATAAATTAATATAGAATTTAAATTTATATATTTTAAAGAGTATTCTTAAAAAAGTTCATTAATAATTTCTAGAATATACATTCATCCCCCGTTAATGAAAATTTCATCACCCAAATTATAATAATATTAATTATTATTATTAATTTTAAATTTTAAAACCCTAAATATCAATTTTCACATTTTATTTATGATGTTCATCATCCAAGAAAAATATCACATTATTACATTCACCTACTATTAATAATAATATTAATATTTTTCTTGAAAGAAATCATACCATCATTAAAGTCTTCACTTATCCCTTTTCATTTATGTCAAGGAGAATGGGTCCATGCTGCATAAACAAATTGGTTTTAATGTGTTCAGTAGAGAAGAAAGGGTGGCCTTTTACAAGTGTGGTGAGTGGCACACTTGTATTTTTTTAAATGGTGAATTTCACCCATGTTTTGTTCATGTCATCAGGCTCAAATAATAGAAAAAATTTGGTTTAATAAGGTATATGGTCAACATATACCAATAAAATGGTTTTTGGAAATTATTTTGGCCATTTTGACCCTTATGTTTAATGTTTAGTCACTTGGTAAACTTCTTTTTACTTAATAACTATAATTAATTGTATCTACATTCAGAAATAATTTTGATAAAAAATAATGTTTAAATTATTAGAAATTAGAAATTATTATGATCCCAAATTTGGAATCCATTTTTTAAAATTCAATCCATTGTGGTGGAAAAAAATTATTTAAAATTAATCCCATATACGGGATGAGAATGAATGTTTTTAATGTGAAAATTAATCAAAAGATTACTATGATTTATATGTTAATTCAATATAAAAATGGGTCAAATATAAAAAAATGAATTAATATATGTAAAATAATTCTATTGTGAATTTAAAACCAATTAACTATATAACTAAATATTATATATTATTTAGATGAAAATGAATTTTTCAAATACAATTGATTGTTTTTTCCCACTCATCCAAAGATTTAATCTTCTCAAAAAATTCCATATAGTTACCCGAATTCATCCTAATAGAGTTTGATATAAAACATGCATATAATGATACTAATGATGTTATGATTGGATACCAAGTGGACAATATTACCATCCTAATCCCACATTTATTATTCCAGGTTCTCGAAACAAGCTACAAGAAAGAAAAATGTTGAAGTGATAGGCCTTATCATAACATACCTATATTTAGGCATGCATGAAAATCCTTAAAATGGTTTAGAGATATAAAATTATAAGTAGCCTCTAGAGTTTAAAAATTTTATGGAGTAACCTACATGGTATATATCATAGTGTAACTAGGTAAGGTAAAAACTACACACATAACCACAAAATAAAAAGGAGTATCCCAAACAGAAAAAATGGAAATGATTAGAGCTTATTAGATCCCGAATGAAGATCCCAAAGTCTGACCATCAAACATCATCAGAACCACCACTTACCACAAATCTCAGTTAATATCAAGACTGTAACAACCCAGATATTTACATAATAATGCATTTTCATTTCTATTAATATTTACGAATTAGATATTAATTTGATGATAAAGGGGATTCTGTTTTGGAAAGCGTACTCGATGCACAACAATGGGTTTCTCTAAAATCTTATGTTGCACACAACATTGAGTTATACCAAAAAACAATACAATAATATTAATATTATTTTAAATGGTATTTAATGCATAGCTGTTGGAATGGTAGGAATGAATAATATAAGCTAAATTTTGAAATATGGTTTACACATTTTCATATAATGATTCATTGGTTACCAAATTTATTAGAAATGGAAATAAATACCAAATTAATATAAAAGATTTGTTTTAATGAAAGATTGTTTAAAAGAGAATAACCGTGTTTATAAAAGAAGATCAATATTTATGGATTTTTATTAAATAAATAATATACTTTATATACTAAATTTAATATTTTAAATTCATCTTATATGTGTTTTATATATGATATAAGAACAAATTCAATTTTTTGGAAAAAAGAAGTATTTTTCTAAAAATGCTATTTTATGAGATTTTGATGATAAACCGATTTTAAATATATTTTTTTTACAATTATATTTTATATTTGACAAAATAAATTTCTTCTTTATAATATGAACATAAAAAATTACTTTTTTTTAAATTTTGGTATATTTCTTATGAAAATAATATTTTAATGAATAGTGAAAAATACTGGATTGTAATTCAAAACAGCTTTTTTATCCAACATATTAGTATATTAGATTGTAATTTTTATTGGTTTTAAAGTTTAATTTTATTATTTTTTTATCTTTTAATACAATTATGGTCATTGTAAGAAATTTCACTTTTAAATGAAATATAAACACATGTAAATCTTTTGATAGTTTTTACTTCTTGAAAACCCGCCTTTTGGTTTTGACAAACAAAAATTAATTTTAAATTAATTTCTGCCAATTAAGTGTTTTGTATTTGGAAAAAAGGATTCCTTATTTGGAATCAGGAGGTCCATGTTTTTTAAATAGGTACCTTTTATTTTTGGACATTATAAATAGTATCTTCAGTAATTTGTTTTATTTACCATGGTTAATGGGTAAATCAGGTAAATAAGGGTAAAAAGTAATATTATAATAATATAACACTACCCAATATTGTGACATAATCTTATTGGATAACATATGGTCGACCATGAGAATCCTTGGGTCAATTTTTGGACCATATGGATCCACTTATGAGTGATAATGACACGTTATAATAATTAATTTAATGTAAAGAGAAAAATAACACAAACATGTATATTCTTACTAAATCAATTTTTATATGGGGTTATATAATTGATCTATTAGACTATAAATATTCATTTTAAATATATTATAATTTTTTAAATCATGATATATTTTTTCTATAATTTTTAGACATTAAATAAATAAATTTAATTATGGCACAATGATAATGCAATGATTGCTTTATTAATAAAGGATTCACATAAATGATATTATAATTATTAAAATAAATATTATTTCACATAATGTATCCCATACACGAATTTTATAGGTGTATAATAAATTTTAGGATTGATGGAATGTTTTTTCTTTCAAATAAATCACGTTGTTATGAATTTTTAAAAAAGTCAAGAATGAATAATGTCCAAAATTGACATAAATCATAACTTAAAATATAATTTTTTATTAACTTATATTAAATTCATAAAAATAAAATATTCATAAAAAATGGTCAAAATAAGTCCAAATATTTCATAAATGACATTTTTTGGTCCTTTGGCCGGATATGGTAATAACATTTACCCACAATGTGCAAATAACATGATATCATGATAAGATTACTAAGAGTAAAATAAGTGCAAAACAAAAATAATAAGGATAAATAAGTATTAAAAACTTATCCAAAAATAATTGGATGATAGTCATTTGAACCAAAACAATATTATCTCTGAATTAAATGTTTTTGGGAACATTTTTAATTAAAATTTAATTTATTATAAATTAATATATCAAAACTTTCTTAATGTGTCCCTCCTCGCTCTTGTAAAATGCCACCACCTCTTCCCACTTACTAACTCTTATAAAGCCCCTTGGATAATACAAAATGTACTAAAATAAGCTCCCAACATCCCTACCTTCATCCTTGAATCCTTACCTTGGGCAGAAGGAAATTTAAGAAAGCCTTCTGGCTCAAATCAAATGAAGTTACCTAATTTAGAGGTAAAGTCTTCTCTCAAGTTCCTTTCCTCTATTTTCCTTCTCTACTCCATATGCTCTTATTATTAATTTATTACATAAAAAACCATTATCCTCAATATAATAGGATTTTTTATGATAATTATTTGAACTACACTTACACAGACCCCCATCTAATGGATATGAACATATTGTTTTATGTACGGAAAACTACTGCCACACGAAATGATGATTGTTCAATTTTCCCACCACCTCTCATGGTGATCGTTATGATGGAAATATAATTATATATGATATATATTATATTTAAATATTCAAAATTATTCTTTAGTTTTTTATTTACAGCATACATTTATTCTTTCCATGAAGTGCAAATACGATAATTTAATTTGAGGAAATGTGGACTACTGCCTCCTCAAAGTGACATGACTCCTTCATGCTATATATGGAATGTATAAATGATGGTTTTATTAAACCTATGATATATACATGACATAAATATAATACTGTTATTATAATATACATTTATATCTTTGGATTTTTATTATTGAATATGAAAAAAATGAAAGTATCATTCATGCGTATATACGGCCTACCGTCTCCATTAACAATGCATTTAATTTCATGTCTCCAAATATTATAGAATATTATAAACACATATACGCATAATATATATGATATTTAAATCATGAAGATCAATCTAGAGATGATTTACATTTGAATACATGGACAATTTATATCAAAACAAGTTCATTTTCGACTTAAGGATCAAATATCGACAAAACAACATATATTAACTTAAATAATAATATAATTTTTATAACAAGGTAATAAGTGATAAAAAAAGAATAATACACATAAAAAGGTTCTAAATTAATTATAAATTAACATAAGTTTATTATTCAGGAATATAAAGAACGAACGAGACAAGTTGGACTCAGGGTCAGGGATTTGGTCTCAATCTCCTTTAAATGAGGCACATCTTATTGACAGGAACATTTATTATCCTATAATGTGAATATAAAAAACTTTGGAATATTTATATCATGAATTATTATATTATCATGATATTTAATGTTCAGTTTAATTTAATTCTTTAATGATTTTTATTCAAGTGATTTTCACGTGGTAAAGGACTCTTTAACTAAAACACCGTTTTAAATGTTTTAAAGATTTATTCATTTAAAAACATATATTTCATGTCCATGTTTTCAAAATAGTTTATTAGAATTTATTTATATGGACATGAATGTTTTTAAATGATAATTTATTTTGAATTTTAAAAGTGGTATGGGAAACTTTGATTCAAAATTCCCTTTATTAAATGTTTTAAATGGTTTTTGAAATGGGTTGAATATTTCTATATCCTAAAATGATCTCTTGTGGTTGTAGCGTGGAAATGTAATTTTCAGTTTACACATTTTGTATGTGTTATGATTATTAAATGTTATTTGTAAATTTGATAGGTGGTTACATGAAAAAACAATATGGGTGGTTACGTGATAAACCAAATGATGAGTGGTTCTGTGATAAACCAAGGATGGGTGGTTATGTAATAACCTCCAATGAATTGGTCATGTAAGCTGGACATTTGGATATTTTATTTAGTGATATGTATGGAATTTTACCATATGATTATTCCATTTATGAATGTTTATGTCCCAAGAGACCTTTATATGTTTTATGTTTCTTTCTATGGGCTTTATTGTATTATTTTGGTTTCAAAAAGGGTAAGAAATGAGCCTATATTCAGTGAAGTATTTTTCTACTTAATAAAGGTGAAAAGTATTAAATTATGATAATGTTTTCATGGTTTATAATTTTTCTCAAGACTAATATTTTTCATTATTTATTTATCCCTTATTGAGCTTATTATACTCATCCCATGTTTTGAAATGATTTTTCTAAGGACATAAAGAAGAATATAGTCTAGGATGAGATCAAGGAAATGTAATGATGTTAAAACTTGAAACAATGTTATGTTTATTTTTAAAGGGTTTTCGTTGAAAAAGGGACAGTGATTATATATGTATACCAGTAATATTCAAGTTGTTATCTATCTGTTATGACCTAATTCTCGAAATCTCTAAACCTGAAAGAAAAACTCTATGTAAATTAAAGTCAAATTATTAACTTAACTCAAAATTATGTAACATTTATGGTTGGTGCCTTATAGTTGGTATTAGAGGTCAATTTAGATATCTTTAGAGCTTTGGTTGTTTTTTAAGCCTAAGTGAGATGTTTGATATGACCACAATGGTTATCATATTAGAAAGATTCATAATTATTTTAGATAAATAGAATGAGTTTAAGATAACATGAACAAGTATATCTTAGTGTTTACCCTCCTAATAATATAATATATGATGATTTTACTAATATAATCACACGAAATATTTTGGTTTTAGTAAATTCCTTGATCTAGAAGGAACTAAAGTAACAATGGATGTAAAGGAAACTATTGTGGTTTTTGAAATAAGAAACTGAATGAATTGGGAGCTTAAATGAAAACTCTTGTAGTTATTCTTGAGCAACTATCTGGTGTCATGATTGACCACTTAAACCTTAGTGATTTTTCTAGGGAATCATATATGCAATAATAGAATCCCTATATAAGTTCAGGTAATAATCATAATGGTATGTATATTAAAAAATCTATGTGTTAAGGATGTGGAAAAAAATACCATGGAAAATGTATCAAAGGGTTAAGAAGATGTTATAGTTGTGGTAATGATGGTCATAAAGCAATAACCTTCCATGTAAAAAATAACCATTCAGTTGGATCTAGGAAAGGTAAAGAAGTTATTTTCGAGGGATAAATTGAATGTTTTAATTATGGTGTTCATGTTCATTACAAAAATAGATGTCCTAAGTTGAAGGTTCAGAAATTGGATCAGTAGGACTGTAAAAATATATGTTTACCAATACCTAATTCCATTCCAATTGAATATGAGGAAACTAAAAATGACATATTAAATGTATGGATTATTTCTTAGAGCATGTTTTGAAAATTTTGAAATCTTAATACATTATGAATGAATTTTTTTAACAAATAAGTATAAGTGAATAAGATGAAAAAACATGGATAAAGTATCAAAAACAATTTTTACTGGTAAATATATCTATATTTTACAAATTGAAGAGTTATGTTTGACCTATGAATGATGATATGTATAAATGTATTAATGATGGGATTCATTTGGAAGAATTCTAGTATTTGTAACCATTATGTTTGTTATATAATAATGTTAATTGAGGAAGAATTGTATTTTTTTGTGGATATATTTATAAAGAACCATTATGGTTTATATGATCCTTGAATTTGATGCAATTAACGGTTATTACCTTTTGGGATGAAAAATGAAATGTATGAGATAACCATTGAGGTTAAAATATGTTATGTATATTTTTGAATATTTTATCTCATTTTGGGAATGTTTTAAAAATTATATTGTTTTAGGAAAATGAAAACCCGTTGGATGGGGGACAACTCATCTCATCAGCCATGGCCGTGAGAATCAAACCCACAACCGAATGGCGTCAAGGGCGTATATCTTGCTACTAGACTACATGAATTACATAGTTAGGATGACATATTCTATTTAGTTAACAAATTTTATAGACCAGGAATAAGTTTATTTTGAAAACATATGCTTTATCAAATGGATGTCCTTAGTATAGGAAAAAATTGGTGATTAAGTGATAAATGTTATTTTGGAAGATGTTCACTATTTTGAGAACACTATATCCCTAAGGAAAATATAATAATATGGGATTTTATTTGGGGAGTAATGGTTGAATTTTATATTGTAGTAATATATGTTTTTTCATCAGAAAAATGGAAATTTTTGTTATTTATGAAAATGATTAACATATCGTGGAGAATATATGATAAGGTTAATTACTTTTATATTTGATACTTTAAGAGTAGTAGATATTATTTGGAGATAAAGGTTTATGATTTATCATGGAATAACAGGTCATCAAATCCTTCTAAATTTAGGGGTTTCAATATTATTTTGTATTCCTTTGAATAATTTTAAGGAAAATTGTTTGTTGAATGGTTTTTGTCAAATTTTTGGGGGTTTTTTTGAAATATGGAAATTAAGAGTAGTATTTATTTTTTAAAGGATTATTATTTTTGAGTGATTATGTGATCTTGTACTAACCATTTTGGTTTTGGTTAATATATAAATATAAGGGAAATATATAGCTCATCTTTTTTGGATTATGTAATTCTATAGAATTTGATTCTAGGGCTTCAGCTGTGACCAATTCATCTTGAAAACTCATCATTTGGAGAAAATATTTCATTGTGGTAGATATTTATTAAAGGATAAAACTCCACTTGAAAAGTAGGTTTATATCCTTATATTCTTGTTCTAAGTTGTAAATGAATTCATCAAATTAATGAAAAGGTCCTTCAAACCAAACCATTTTACATTTTCTTTTCCTACTGTGAAATCAAAGACCATTTAACACATCAAAATTTTATGGTTTTCTGGTTGTTAAATTTATCTTAATCATGTTTTATTTCACTCTCCATCAGAACATGATGGTAATTTTTCAATTTCATATCCATGTTTTCATGGAATCCAATTATTTTTTATCTTGTATGACCTTTGTACATCATGATTTTCCTTTTAATGTGATAGATTTAATAACTCATTTTCCAATGTGGATTTTAAATGATGTTTCCGAGCCTAATTTTAAAATTGTGAGGATGTAATTTCCAAAAGTAGAGAATGATGTAATGTCCCAGGTATTTATAGAATAATATTTTTTCATTTGTTTTAATATTTACAAATAAGATATTAATTTTATGATGAAGGGGACGATTTTTATGATAGCATAATCGACACACAATAATGGGTTTCCTTGAAATCTTACATTGCACCCAACATTGAGTTATATAAAAAATAATACAATAATAAAATTATTTTTTGAAAAGGTAGTTACCGTCTAGCCTTTGTAATGGCGGGAATAAATATTATCAACTAAATTTTGAAATATTGTTTAAAAAATTTTAAATAACAATTCATTGGTTAACAAATTTAATAGAAATGGAAATAATAACCAATTGAATATAAAAGATGAATTAATATGAAATCCTATTTAAAAGAGAATATTTGTGTTTATAAAATCATATCAATCATTATAGATTTTTAATAAAAAATATATGTTATATATTCAATTTAATATTTTAAATTCATCTTAAATGTTTTCTGGATATGATATAAGAATGAATTAAATTTTTCCGATAAAAGATGTCGCTTTCTGAAAATGTAGTTTTAACTCTTGTTGATAGAGAACACTTTTAAAATATAGTTTTTAGCATTTAAATGTTCTATTTGACAAAATAAATTTCTGATTTATAATCTAAACATCAAAATTTACATTGGTTAAAATTTTGGTATTTTTCTGATGAAATTCATATTTTAATGAATAGTTAAAAATACTGTATTTTAATTCAAAACTACCTTTTCATCTAATTTATAGATAAAATAGATTATTATTTTAATTTGTTTTATAGTATATTTGGATTAATTTTTAATCATTTAATCCAATTATGGTCAATTGAATTAATTTCACATTTAAATCGGTCATAAACACAGGTAAATATTTTAATAGTCTGTACTTCTTAAAAACTTGTTTTTTTGGGTTTGACAACCGAAATTAATTTTAAATTAATTTCTAAAAATTAGGTGTTTTGAATTTTGAAAAAATGATTCAATATTTTGAATCATGAGATCCAAATTATGTAAATAGGTACCTTTTATTTTTTGACATTATGAACAGTAACTTTAGAAATTATTTTTATTTACCATGGTAAAAGGGAAAATCTGGTAAATAAGGGTAAAAATAATATTATAAAAATATAAAATAACCCTAAAACTTGTCCTAATAATTTTTAATGACATATATCTGACCATGTGAATCCTTGAGTGGATTTTAGGACCCCATGGATCTACTTGGGAGTGATAATGACATGTTATAATAATTAATTTAAAGTAAAGAGAAAAATAAGATAGACCTGTATCTTCATACTAAATAAATTTTTATATGGGGTTATATAAGGGATATATTCAACTATAAATATTAGTATGAAATATATATATATTTTCTACATCATGATATTTTATTTATAATTTTCTAACACTAAATAAGTAAATTTAATTATGAAAAATGATGATGTAGTGATTTTATAATTAATGAATGATTCAAATAAATAATATTATAAATATTAAAATATATTATATTTTTCACATTTTATTCCATACACTAATTTTTAATGTGAATATTACATGTTAGTATCGATTCAATGTTTTTTTGAAGGAATCGGGTTGTAATGAATTTATAAAAAAGTCAAGTATGAATAGTATAAAAAATTGACATTATTCATAACATAAAATATAAAATAGTTTATTAAATGATATTAAATTCCAAAAAATGTAATATTTATCCAAATGGTTAAGATAAGTCCAAATATGTCATAAATAATTTTTTTTGGTCTTTTGACATGATATGGTAATTGCATAAACCCACAATATGTAAATAACATGATATCAAGATAAGATTAAAAAGGGTAAAATAAGGGTTAAACTAAAAATATAAGGATAAAAAATATTCAAAACTTGTCTAAAAGATATTGTAGAATGTGTATTAAAAAAATCATCGTATCTTGGAATTAAATGAGTTTTGGGCCATTTTTAATTTAAATTGAATTTATAATAAATTAATATTTCAAGACTTTACTAATGTGCCCCTCATTCCTCTTATAAAAGGACACCACCTATACCCACATACTCACACATCTCAAGCCCCTTGGATCATCCAAATTCTACTCAAATAAGCTCCCAAAATACCATAATTTCTATTATAAGCCTTACCTTGGGAAGAAGAAAAATCAAGAAATCCTTTTGGCTCAAATGAAAAGAAGTTACCCGATTTAGAGGAAACGTCTTCTCTCCAGTTCCTTTCCATTATTTTTATCCTCCCTCCTAATGCTCATAATATTATTTGATTGCATAACAACACCAGTATACTCAATATAATACAATGTTATTATGATATGGATTTAAACTACATATACACACACCTCCATCTAATGGATACAAACATATTGTTTCTGTGTACCAGAACTACTGAATCATGAAACGATGATTGTTAAATTTTCCTCAACACCTCTCATGGTGGAAATTATCATGGAACTGTAATTATATATGATATATATTATATTTATATTTTCCCTATGGTTATTTGATTATTTATTTAAAACCTAACTTTATGATTTCCATGATGTGTTAATAGGATAATTTCATTTTGTTCATATGATTATTTAATTTCTTATTTACAACATACCTTTATTCTTTCCATGATGTGTTAATATGATTATTTCAGTTTAGGAAGTGTGGAATACCACCCCCTCAAAGTGATAAGACTCATTCATTATACACATGGAACATATAAATGATGGTTTTATTAGACCTATGAGACATACATGACATAAATATAAAACTAGTATTACAATATAAATTTATATAATTAGATTATTTTTTTTCACAGGAATAAAAAATGAAAGTAGAGTTCATGCATACGTACGGACTACCATCTCCATGAATGGTCCATTTTATTTCTTATATCAAAATGATGTGGACTATTATAAATACATATATACAAGATATATATGATGTTTAAATCATTAGTATCATTCTAGATATGATGTAATTTTCACTACATTAACAATCTATATCATGATAAGTTCTTCTTCTACTCAAGTACTGGATATCGACAAAATGAATGATATAAACTTAAAAAATTGTGTAATTTTTGTAATGTGATAATAAGTGATTCGAAAAAGAATAATAAACTTGAAAAATGTGCTAAATAAAGTAGAAATTATCCTATGTTTATTATTTAGAAATATAAATAACTAATGGGACAAGTCTGACTCAAGGCAAGGGATTTCGCCTCAATCTCCTTTCATTGAGGCATATCTCATTATCATGCACATTTATTATCCTATTATGTGTATATAAAATCATTTTGACTCTTTATAAAAATAATTAATATATTCTAATGATATTTAATGTTCAGTTTAATTTTATTCCTTAATTATTTTTATTCAGGTTTTTTAAGTGGTAAAGGACTCTTTAACTAAAACATCGTTTTAAATGTTTTAAAGATTTATTCATTTAAAAACTTCTATTTGATGTCCATGTTTTAAAAATGGTTTTTTAAAAAATTTTAATATGGACATGAATGATTTAAAATGACAATGTATTTCAATGTTTCAAAGTGATATGGTACACTTTGACTCAAAATTCTATTTATTAAATGTTTTAAATGGTTTTGGAAATGGGTTGGATATTTTTATATCTATAAATGATCACTTGTGGTCAAAGTGTAGAAATGTTATTTTTCCTTTACTCTTTTTTATGTGTTATGATTATTAAATTGTACTTATACATTTTATTGGTGGTTTCATGAAAAAAAATACAGGTGGTCACGTGATAAACCAAATGACGGGTGGTTCCTTGATAAACCAAGGACAAATGGTTACGTTATAACCACCAATGAATTGGGTATAAAAGTCGACTGTATGACTATTACATTTAGTGATATATGTGGAATTCGACCATATGGTTATTCCATTTTAGTATGATTATTTCCCAAGTTATAGTAATATGTTTTATGTTTCTTTCTATGGACTTTATAGTAATATTTTGGTTACAAAAAGGGTAAACAATGAGCTTATATTCAGTGAGGTGTTTTTTATACTTCCTAATGGTGAAAAGTATTAATTTATGATAATGTTTTAATTTTATAAATTTTATCTCAAGAATAACGATTTTCATTCATTATGAATCCCTTACTGCGCTTTTTATGTTCATCCCATGTTTTGAAATGTTTTTCACGGGGCATAAAGATGAATAGTGTCAAGGATGGGATCAAGGAAAAGTTATGTTGTTAAAACATGAAACAGTGTCATGTTTATTTTTTAAGAGTTTTTTTCTATAAAAAATGTGTAGTTATTATAAGTGTCTACTTGTAATATTAAAGTTGTTATTTATCAATTATTCCCTATTTATCTATATATCTAAACCTAAAAAGATCCTCGATGCGAATTAAAGTCAAATTATTTACTTAACTCAAAATTGTGTAATGTTTAAGGATAGGGCCTTACAAATACCCTCATTGTCAGATTTAATCTAACTATTATCTACATAAGAAACAAAAACGTTATGTAAAACCTTAAAGGGGTGATTTTATACATTCTTAGCTGAATTCCTTAAAAAACTAAAGGAATGGAAAGTTATAAAATAGTTATCTCAGTTCATAAGGAATGTGGGTGAAGAAAAAAATCATTAGAAATGATCATAAATAAATCCAGAGAATAGAGAATGGGGATCTACATCATCATAACCAACTAAGAATGATGCATTATCTTGTACCTCGAAAAGTTCTTATCTCTAATGGAAAGAAACATGTGCAACTATACAGTAATTGGGGAATAAATACCACACCTCGAGAATACTCCCCATATTAAATGATGAACTAATTATAGTAAATCGCCCAATCCATATTAAAAAACAATTATGGGGGAGTACCACTACATTGATATTGGATCCATTCCATCTAAAATGTCCGTGAGTGCTGACATTACCAATATATTGATTATGGGGGTCTGCATTGTGGTATGTTTGGGGAGTACCAACCCCTTCATATTTGTGATGATAATAATCAATCACTATAGAAGGAGAATATTAATTAAAATATGGTCCCAATCATGACACCACATATCATATCTCAGATTCCCAAATGATGCCCAACATTAAGACCTATGCAGAAAAGTACTCAGGAAAGGCTACCCACAAGCCCAAATCCGGGTCTAGAAAATGAAGAGAAACTATATAAATACACCTATAAAAGTATACGATGTCTCCTACTGTGTTACAAAGAATGTATCATCCATCCAATGATTGTCCATGTCCCATAACTAAGCTCGACATATAATATCCATGTACACATTGTGTACCCCGAGTGACATAGTATGTTGGACCACTCATGATCCAAGCCATGTTCCTTATTAAACAGGCTTTCTATTTATAACTATTGGTTCAAAGGTTGTACTTTAAGGTACATGGAATGTAAAAAACATGGTATTTCTGATCAAGTGCTATTAAAAAATGATTGGGATACCGATCTAAGGGAACATGACATGTAGGTCCTCCATACAGTGGGTCATATTTACAGTGGACCGAAACCAAATCTACAACAAGATTCAAAGGTAAAATCTTTGTGTTCATCCAGATTACACGTTGTGTAATCAGGTTTCTTTTCACTATACATGGGTTTTCATCACATCTCAATAGATCAGTTGATTTCACCACAATATTTATCTAAAACTCTACTACAGGCTCGATCTGTTATGGGAAACATCTCTTCCATTATTATCCCTTCACTTAAGGCCAAAGAATTGTACTCCTAACATCCCACCTAAGGTCCCCTTACCATATCATCATTTCAAAGGGGTCTCGTCCATGTTAAAACATGAATGATCTAATGTAAACTATCCCAAAACACATAAATGAAATTAAATTTCCCCTGGACATCTATTCCTGGATTCTAATTCCCATAAATTTGGACTCTCACCACCCGTGTATGATATTCTATGCCTCTAATTAAAAAAAAGGGTCTATGGTACCCATATCTATAAAATTAATTCTTATTTCACCTCATTATCCTTTCACTAATTTTTAGTCCATTTTCATTCCAATAACCTCAAATTATATATAGGTTTTATCACAAATGAAAAATTATATAAATGTGAAATCATCTATCTTATAGGTGAAAGATGTATAATTAGAAGAATCAGGGTATGAAATAAAACAAGAAGAATATTAGATCGTCAATGGATATTGTTATCTCGGCCAATAATCAATATTTTTTAAAATTGAATATTGAGTTAAATATAAAAAATATTCATTATCTAAAATGTTTAGTTAAACCAGATGATGCAAATAAAAGAATAAAAAATATAAAAAGATATATGATAAATGATAAAAAATCAAATAATGGGTGGAAATATATAAATAGTGAGCCTTATCTAGATAATAGACTGATCATTGTTGAAGATCACATTGGCTAATGATATATTTGGAGAATCCATTATATTCATCATTACTTTTATTAATCCTTTGAATCTATTAATTGTTCATCATTAATCCATTATTAGAGTTCATTTTCATAAACAATTGCTCTCCTCCACATCATCTCTAATATCCTAGGGTTGTATAGAAAACCTTGGAAATTTTCCTTAATAATGTATTCTTGTAAATTGAGGTTCAGTTAAAGAATTTTATAAAATAAATAAATTAGTTACTTAATTTATTCAATGCACCAGCAAAAAAATACATTCCATGAGATGTCTGATGTCGATCATCCTTATTTTATGAAGTCATTAATAACATATAAGTGAATGATCAATGGAATGATAAGGTCCTCAGAACCATATCTTTGTGATGATTTTGAAGACAATAGGTTCATAAAAAATAAATCTATTAGGAAAAAAAATTTAAGATCATTTTCTTCATGTTTTGAAATTAATTTACTACCTATGAATGTAAGGAAATTTTATTGCATGATATGATATAATATCATATTAACAATTCTATATTTTGATTATGCATCAATGAAATTCTAATTCATCCCTTACATAAACAAATGGATATCCAAACATTAACATTAATTCCTGAATCACTAAAATAAACATTTCATGGATCACAAGGACCATACAGGATTTAAAATTACTTATATTTGTCTCTATCTATTCTCCAAAGACATTATGGTTAATACCTTAAACACTAAACCTAAAACATTACACTAATATTCCATTATTAATATTTATTAATCACATTAGTCAACTGAAAACAATGTAATATTAATGAGGACATTGCATAGGTCATTGATTAACATTAAACCCTTTTCATCCATTGGTCTGGGGTTCAAGACCCAGGATCTCTCCAAAATTTATTGGTTTCCAACCGAAAACATGGTTTCCTTTTCTAAAAATATATTAATATAATTCCTATAAAATTTTGAAAATTAATAAGGACATCCCTGAATTTTTTTTAATAAATAATTTTCATTTCAACTAATTTTTTCAATATAAACCCAATATATAAATTTGGCATCCATATATTTCCACAAAGGTCCTTCTTTGGTATATATATTATCATACTGAGGAGGAAATTTCCTAAAATGAAAAACCACGATGTCAGAATCTATTTTTAAATTATGAAAACCAAATAATCTATTTTATGATGCATAAATCATGAAATATTATTTTTCATTTAAGACACCACATGATTATACTAGGACATTCATTGTTATCATCCATTTACATCCTTTATAATGGTTTAAAAAAATGTAAATTTTCTTAAAAATATCCCTTGGGAGTGTCGAACCTGGTGCATAATATGTCTTGTTTTCGTGTACCAGGCTATGCCGAGTCATGTTAGACACACCTTGTTAGAGTTTTTTACTTTTATGTACATCTATTTTAGAACCATGACCACATCTTGTGTCGAAACATGGATTTATTTCTTGAAAAAAAAAATATTCTCTATCTACCCAAACCATTAGGATTTTTTTCTGTACATATCCTTAAATTATACCTTAGGGATATGTTTTGTAATATATGTTTTCCTAAATCTAGTTCCAAATGTTTCTAATAAATATACTATGATACCAACTATAGAGACCCAACCCCATATGCTAGGAGCCAATATCTACTACGATTTCATTGCCATGATTACAAGGAATAAAATCCTCAAGGATCGATGAGTTTTGTAGTCTTTCTAAACCAATTATATACACGAGTCTTGTATTAAGAATTAATAAACAAATTAAAACATATATTTTTTATCTTTGAGGATGAAATTATTCCATATACGAAATCCTTTAATATATTTATTAATACAGGTCCTGGATTCCCATAGATGGTAAAAAATAAGGGTTATTTCAAATGCTCAACCATGGTAATATATTATGGAAGAATCTATGAATTAGTGAGAGTATTAATCATGGAATGGTAAATAACCGAACACACATATCATGTAATTAAAAAACTAAGAAGGAAGTGCATAAACAATTTGGAAAAGTAATAACTGGAAACAAATTAAATTTAGATAACTATATTAGGAAAAATCATTATAGAAAGGTAAGAAACAATAACACACACCATTAAATCAATGAACTGAGAATGAAATGCACCCACATATATGTCGAAACAAAATCTCATGGATGAATAATAATTGAATCATAATGAAGGGAATGCTTAATTATAATACATTATGTCTAAGGAATATGAGAACCTATACTGTAGATAAATTTTAAAAGATAGTTTAATAATATAGGTAGAAACATGTTTATTCGGTGCAATTAATTTATCTCATGATAACCTGTCGATGCGTTGAGGGGATATGTAATGTATGATCCCCACCTGACTTTTCCACTCCAAATCATTCCTCAAATCAAATAATCGAAATAAATAAAATTCCTGATCAAATATCCATATTGAATAAAGGATATATATTTATAAATAATTCCTCAAGGGATGATAACTAACAACAAGGTTTCTAGATGTTGATGAACGAAGGTACAATTTAAAGATCACTGTAACATTCTTGAGGAAAATAATCTTTAAAAAGCCCAAAGTGCCTCATACCACATTGAAACATTTAAATCATAATTATCAATGAATTAAATTAAACTTAAAATATCATGAGAATAAGGTGGTTCATGATATAACATATCAAATCAAATTCCATAAGTAAAAATTATATATAGTTTAGAAAAAAATATATATGATGAATTATGTGGATAATTAGAAAAAATTGAATGTCGAATGATCATAGGAAATTGAATATTACAAAGGGGACTAACAAAGGAATCAAGATAGTGAAATTCAATACTATCCTTGTCAAAGTAAATCATAAAATATAGATAAATAATAAAGAAGTTATCAATAAAAAATATCCCATGTTGAGTAAAATAAAGGGTTGTTGTGGATGATGAAATAGAATATGTTTTAAAACATTCATTAGTAAAATATCATTTTGGTTTGAAAAACCTTTTAAAAATAAATTTTATTGAAAATAAATTTGGAAAATTTTTCTTTAAAATGTCACCATTTATACATGAAAATGAATCTTCAATGAAATGAAATTGGTTAAAGATTGTGAAATCCTGAGGGATCATGTATGCCAAAAAAATCTAGCGCCATTTTTTTTAAAACCTGGTCTTCTAATATTACACATCATGTAACTGTTACACAATGTGAACTCCATTAACTCCTTATAAAGATTTCAAAAAAATGTATCTAGTGACCAAGTACACATCGTGTAACCCCATTACATGTCATGTAATCTCCCAACACATAATAGAAAATATATATTCTCATGTAGAAAATCAAAAACCAACTCAAGAATCCAATGAACTTGGAGAGAACTCCACCAATCCATTAACAAATTTATACCCAGTCTCCATTAATACAAAAAAAATATCCCCAAAATTCAGGTCATTTTTCATAAAAAAATTTCTCCATCCTTAGAAGTCCCAATATTCACCCAATTAAAGAGGAAAACAATCAAAGATAAGGGAATGTACATGAAAGCGGGAAATAGGATGTCAAAAAATAATATCCTTCCAAATATTACCTTTAATTTTCCATTAACTATATTTTATTTTTGAAGATATCTTTTTTTACCTTTAAACTAATTTTTCTTCTACTATTTTGAAAGTTTACCTACACATAATCTCGATACCACAGTCAAACCTGAACATATCATTCCAAGTTCATCAGTCCTCAATACCATGAGAAAATATGTAAAAAATTATTGAACACATTTACATTCAATGATGGTTCAGAATGAATACCTAAACTAGAATAATCATTAATGGAATCCCCCAATCTCTCTAAGTTATAAACATATCCAATCATATCGAATATATTAATAGAGACTGAAATTACTTCAGTTGTATTTAATATAATTCTTTTTAAAGGATAACCAAACCCCCAAATACTTTTCATAAGAATCGTGATTCAGGTAATGAAAAAGTATGATCTATGTCATAAAATATATATGAACTAACATTACAGTTGTTTTATTGTAATTGACACTACATGGGTGAGATTTTTTATTTGAAAATTTTTTTCCAACATATTGTGATTATCATGATCAACTCCTCCCATTGATTATAGTGGAGTCCATTGTTTATATACAAACATAAATACATATAGATCCTCAACTATTTAGATGTTTAGTCTTACTATACAATCTAAAAATTGTAGTTATTTTTTAATAAAAAAATATTTTTGATCATGACTAGACATCAATATCCTCTATTTCTATATGATGATTGACTAAGATGAGCTATGTTTTTCTATGATTTTATTTTATAGATAATGCTATATTTTTAAAAACTTTTCTTACCAAAAACATTATATTGTTACCTAAGGTAATCTCAAAATTTAATGATATCAATTATTCGATATGGTTTTTTATATAGTAAGGTAATATATTACTATTTTCAAGACATTCATCAAAAGACATAGTGGAAGGTACTCAATACATATAAGAATAACCTTCAATTTACCTTTTACTTCAATCATAGTAAATATGTGTATAAGGAAATGTGTGTTTAGAAGTCATAGTACTTCTTATACATGATCATTGAGGAATACTTTCTAAATACATCCATTAATAACTAATCTATAGAATCAAATATCATTCACCTAGTAGAAATATTAATTAATTTTTAATATCTAAAATTTATTAATGGAACATCAAGAACATTCCAATCATAGTAAAAAACATGAATTGTTTTGAATTTATGTAATACATCCTTATCTGGATACTAAAAGAGGTTGTGGATTTGGTAGAACATATGATAAAAATATTCTATAAGGTGTGTCGGGACTGACTTGGCATAAAATAGTACATGGTAGTGTTCTTTACGTCACAATTGGGTTGGAACTCCAAGGGGATATTCTTTGGGAATTGAAAAAATCTTCACAAACCATCATGAAGAATTTAAAATTATGTTTTATTTTAATAAAATATGATAAATATAGGGTATCATATATTAAGGAAGGTTTCATAATTTAGACATCCTATAAGTAATTCATTTCATGATTATGTAGTTTTTGACATTGATAAGTGTTTATCACACCATGCTTTCAGGTTTTAGTGAATGGATTGAACTAGACGGAACTAGGTTAACATTGAAAGTGACAAAAAAATTGTTGATGAGTAGTCAAATGGGATGATCACAAGAGTAAAGGATGTTGTTATCATTACTAATCTATTTTAACATAACATTATTATCAATGTGTATCTTATCCAACCCTCATACTCACCAATGAAGATAATGAGGAGATTACTGGGTATTCAGGAAATAGAGACCACATAAGAAAAAATATTTTGTTTCCTTTATGTGAATAATTTGGAAATAATCACCCAAGTGAATGTATTAGTTTAATAAGAATACATTTTTTCTATAGAAAATAATGACACAAAGAATGTACCTATAATGAAAATTGAAGGGTTATGTTAACAAAATGAGTGGGAATATTGGATTCCATAATAAACAATCAAAGGTAAAAATACACATAAAACAAGTAAAAATACAACATAATATAATTAATATTCATTAAACTCATAATCTTACAATATCAAAGATGAAAAAGAATATTATACCCTAAGGAAATGAAATTGAGTCATGAAATTTTTTACCAGTTGTAACTCTTAATTGAAATACCCTTTGGTGAAATAATTTTAATTGAAACATAAAATACTAGGAATTATTAATTTATCATGGTATTAAATGTAAAAGGGGTAATATATACATGATATAAAATATATTAGGTGCATAAAATTAAAAAATACCTCAATGAATAGAAATTGAGAAGATATACCGTACGCCATGATTTCTTATGTTTAACGTGAATTAATAATCATTATAGTGGTTTTAAACATGTTTTAACTTATAAAATAAGTATATGAATATTTATAATATCCTATATGGTTATTTTATTTATCGTCCCAACATTTCTAAAAAGTATAAAAAATTTATTTTTTGTTTAATTTATTTTAAATGACCATAGTGATGATTCATAAAATGTTCAAGGAGTTATCAGGTGTGTATGTGTCTCGTTCAGAGCCTAGAACCCCAAAATGGGAAGAAAATACTAGGCCTCATGATTAGAAGAAGTTGTGCATCCTAGGCCGCATGTTTTCCCTAAACAATGTGGTTGGAGACATGTGGGTATTGGGGGGCTCATGGTTTTTCTATAATTGTCTGACCCCATATGCATGCCCATGTGGCTAACTTTAGGTTTGGGACATAGTGGTTTCACATGGTTTTTTCTCTGTTTGTCAAATTGTTCACCTAACTATGTGATGTTTCTCTTTGAAGTAGTGAATAGTGAATTTTAGGCACACGTTTTGGCCAACCGTTCCACCCAACCATTCATCCTTGTTTTTGTGATGTCATATAGAAAATTATAATCTCTAATGATTTGTTTTATCCCATTTCTTTTCCCCTCTCTTATGAAGTGGTTTCTTTAACCTCCCTTTATGAGAGAGCTCCTCTTCCATCTGCATAGAGTTTATTGCATCTACCTCAATCATAATCCAAATCCTTTTCCATCGGAATAAATGTAAATCCCCTAGTAATATATCCACAATGCTTATTCTATTTCAAGGATCTTCTTCCATTTATTTATTTATTTAGGTTCGACTATTTTTTACCTATTTTCATGGTGTTTGATGAATTCTTCAAATTCTTCTGTTCTAGGCCTAATATTTCCTTGATTATGGATGAGTGTAGCAGTAATATGTTCAGGTAGGTATTATAGGTCTTTAAAACTCCTTTTATTACATTTTCTAATTGATGCATTGTTGTACCTTTCCTCGAACCCTTCTAGATACGTAAAACATGATAAATAATTCTATTAGGTTGGTTTTCTATGCCCTTTATGAATGTACCATATAGAAAAAACCATCTGTTGGGTTTTCTACATACCATTGGCCACTTCTTTGGGTGTGCCTACCCTGTGTCCTAACTTTTCCCATGCTTTGAGTTTCAATTCACAATTTTAGTTACTCTTATTTAATTAAAATTAATTTAAAATTTGAATAAAGATAAATGAATGGGGATCCATGAGTTTGGTATTTGGAATGATACCTCATACTTTATAAATGAATTATTATACATGTTGCTTTCCACTCATTTAATTATGCACATCCTCATTCCTTATTGACTTGTTTATGATTATTTATTTGTTTTCATGTTTGATAGATTGAATTATTATGCTTTATTTCAAGTGTCATGATTAATGTCATATGCCTAGTTTATTGGATTGATTTAGATTCCTTTCATGTGATATCTTGTTTTGGAGTGTTACATCACCATGCATTATTGAAGACATGCAATTGAAAATGATATTCCATGTGATATATGTCTCGGTTTCCATTTTAACAAACTTTGGCCTGGGATAGAACATGGGTTCCTTTTTAAGGACATCATGGAGGGATTCTGCATGGTTAGTATGTTTCATGTGATGCTCTAGGAAAGATTCATATTCTTTCTATGTACATTCTTTCTACATGGATTTCTATATTCTCATGAGTGACATCGGTTCCCAAAGAGAGAAACTGGGGATATACCCTTAACCAATATGGCTATGCCATTCCTCAACTGATACTCGGTCCCTTATGTGAGAAACTGGGTATGGAATCAGAGTAACCATTCCTTGAGTGATATAAGGAATGTTGTATGAGTTTTTTTGGATGGAATTGGTGGAACTGGTTCTAGGGGAGACACTAATAGCGAACCTTAGGATTCAATTTAGATCACCTTTGATGTGCTCGGGACTTCACCAGATAATTTGATGAATTTATTACCCACATCATATGTGTTCATATTATTTTAATTGATATCATGCTTGTGAATTTTCAGGGAGACTTGACACCATAAAAAGAACCATCATTGGGTAAGACTAACTTGGAATATATGATTTTTGTGGCTCTTGTAAAAATCAGATTACATGCATAGGTACATCGTTTGTATATTTGGATTAGTCTGAAGTAGGTGGTATTAATTATGTGTACACTTCACAAGGAATACTAAAGACTCTCATATTGTGAGGATCTAGTTATGTATACTGTTTTATCGATGAATTATACTCTCTCAAGAACATAAAAATACGTCTTCCGTACAAACAGGGTGACCTTGTATTGGATCTATGGATGAAAATCCTCTTCAAAATGACTCACCATGGACCCCTCACATGGAAATAGATCCAATTCATATAATAGAAGGTTACTAAAATGGATTCCAAACTATCCCACACTGGAGCTACCTTACTGAAGGGTATGTAGCTCCAAGAACCTAGTCGCCTTCATGGTGGAAGAACAAAACTCAGTTTTGAACTAGTCTCAGAACTTCAACTACAAGACTGATGAATCATCACGATCTTTAAGGGACAAGAACTACCACTACCTTGCTTCCCCATGAAACAACGTCACAACCAATGATACCCCAGGATCCTTCCGAGCACATATAATTTAAGGATATCTCAACATCCTCCAAGAATTGTTTTTTGATAGAATATGAAATGGATCCCTCATACCTCTACATGATCTGGCGCTGAAACTCCGGGAGTGTCCTCCTCCATGTGTCTTCATCGTCAACCAATAATCTGTAGTGATCTTTTGGCGCAACCTACTAAACATCTTCTATGCGAACCTGACATAGATTTTGACCTGGAGCTATTCCTTCCAAAAAAGATTTTGAGATCCTAAATGTGGAATATGTAATAATTTAACATTAATTATTTTTGTTTCTTTTATTCATTTTATGTTTACTTATCCCAAGTAATACCCATTAAAACACTAGTTAAATAGAATATTTATGCATGATACTTTCCTACGACTCTACCATGTTACCGGTATCACCTCTTTTAGTTGCAAATATATGTGTAATGGTTCGTGAATCCGATTAAAGGGTGCCCTAAATACATGTGTCCATGCTGGTTTCCTGTGATTAAAAACACTTTATAAAGATAGATGATATCATTTCCCTACCAACCCTTGCAACCTCACATGTGACTAAATCCAAAATCCATCTTATCTCTCATCTAGACCTCTAATACCACTCTGTCCCAACCCTCCCCTCAAAGTGTACCCTCCTGGGCCAGAAATGAGAGAAGTTTGACAGTGAAACCAGAGCCCACCTCCAGTAGGCCCCGAGATGGAGATTAGAACTGAGGGTATAATAAACAAACATATGGTTGTCATTACCCTATAAGAGAAAACATGAAAGAGAGAGAGATAAGCTAGAAACCAACCAAATATTTCTTATACAACAATTTAAAAGAAAAACCAAGGTGAAGATAGGTAATTTCATGAAAAACTACTATAAATAATAGGAAAAATTACAAGTACCAAAAAGAAATAAAATGGAAGAGACCATGAAGCCCAAACAACTCTTGCAAAACCCACAGTTTTAGTAACCCGACTGACCTTCAACCTTCTCCAACAAACCTAAAAAAATTATATATACATATATATATATATATATATATATATATATAGAATGAGTATAATAGTATACTCAGTAGGATCCTCCCTAGAGCCTCTCATGAAAAAGTAAAGAAATCATGATAAAGTATAGTGAACAAAAATTGAAACGAACTTGTCATTTAAATAGGTATACTATGTTATTAGCCTCACCATGGATACTCTCACCAAGTATCCCATAAAATATTTTATAATATAATAATGAATATTAAGGGTACCCCACGACCACTTCCTCACAGGTTTTCTACTTTTCCCCAACATGGCACGTCCTAGGAATCTCTATGGAAAAAGGATAGCCCAGAGGAACCTGGGGAAAGTACCACAACATGTACCTCATGCAACAAAACACCACATCCACAAAACCAAAAGTAACCAGGTAGTTTCTGGGAGCCACCATAGCCCATATAACACATATCATACATCAATCATTATAACTCAAAACATTACATCCCATATATTGAGAAAGGATCCTCAAGACATCATAGACTATACACATCATACATAAAGTAGTCCGTAGTAAAATATATCTAGAATACATGTGTGTGAAATAATCACAATCAATTACAGACCTCTACACACATATATAGAAAAAACTAGCCACCATGCATACCATCACAAGTAACTACTAATTGATGAGAGCAGAACATAAGGCGGTAGTTAGCCATCCATTTTCCCACTAGGATGTTGGAGAAAATAACTACTAAGGGATTAGAATCCCTGGGGTGTCATTATACATAATAGAAAGGGTGGAGTAACATATAGAAACAAAAAAATTACAAGATATAATATATATCACAACCACACTGTGGGCATATACTAGTCTTAGAATCAACAACAGCTAACGTCTCTCAGAATCTCAGCTTTCACTACTAAGACTAGATATTCTATAAGTACACAACCATTTAAAGATATAAATAAAATTAATTCATCCCTTTTTATCAGTTTCAAATTAGGTTAATTAATTCTTTAAACATTAATTAACCATTAAAAATTCCACATTACATTTAATTAGCATCACAACAATGTTCTATAACCTTCATGACTAACCAAACAAAGTCCACAGATTCTCAGAAATATAACCTCATCATTGCATCCCAACAAGATCGAATCCTATGGGGTAAAAATTATTTATTTATTAGAAAAAAACACTTTTCATAATTCTAGGTACTCTAAAAAACATTCTAAGATACTAAAGACAAGGGGCTAAACAAGGTGAGTAGACGAACTACCTACCGAGTATTTTCAACCTATTTCTAAAGCGTACACCCATATATCCATGAGAATCTAAACATATAAGGCACATGGAATACCTGGTGCATCTTCGCCTCCCCTAAAAGGAGAGAAATAAAAACCATCTTCCTTAAGAACTGTTTAATGTATTGAAGATAAAAAAGAAACAAATTCAACAAGCATCCAACTTTTATATCAATTGGAAAGCCCTACTTAAACCCATTACATCATCTCCTGTGTCATCCCTGACACTACATAAATAAATTGATGCATCTCACCACTCCAGGAGTCAACTACTACCACAAAAAACTGAGCCTCCCTACCCCACATACCACAACAATCCTCTATACATAGACATATTAGGCTCACATAATAACTAGGCGTCCCTTTCCCAACGAATAAAACATCCATCTAGGATCAACCATCCTAGGCTCACGTCACATCACAATCAACAAGAAACAAACAAGAAACTAGGCTCTTGTCTCTAAGGGAAGGCATCTAGCCATCACACACAATGAGCCCTAATGCCGTTGGGACATAGGGAAATTGACCCACATGGCCATTGGGCCACCCCAAGCCTCTAATACATAGAATTTTGGGCCATAACACCATGATTCTATTGAGGTGGCTCACATAGAAGAATGCCTCAGAAGGAGATTCTAAGCATGTATCAGCCACCAAAGAAGAGCTAAACAAATAGGAAAGATGAGTTGGTATGAAATTTCTAGTGGTACTAAGAACTATGAAGCTCTATATAGTGAAATGATACCTGATAATCCACACATGGTGGGGATCTTGGTTCCCCCAAAAATGTAGATTTTGGGGTGTATTAGTTCTTATATTGTTGGTCTTGGGTCATCGGGACATTAATTTTACATTGTGCCTTCGGGCCTTTATTTCATATTCTGGTACTTTTTCTTCTTTTCCTACAGGTTATTTATGGGTTCCACCTAAACACTTAATGAGTTTTATTAAAAAAATCTCTGCGGCCTTCAGGTTACGCTGACTAAGAGGAAACTCTTGGAAATTCCTAAATCATTAAATTACTATAAAATATTTCTCCTTGTAAAATGCCCCATAATTGTGATTATTATGCGAAAATATGTGGGTGAGTAAAAATCTAATCATCCAATAAAAATTAGACTAGTTATGTGATGTTTTCAACATTATCTTTCTTATTTTCACCCATGTTAACCATTTTTGGGAATTACCACTGTACTGAATTTATTACTCGTTAATAGAAAAGAAAGTTATTATAAAATAAGAAACAAACAATCAATGGACCATGGTTGATATTATCAAACATTTTCTATTCATTTGTTTTAGTCGACTATTGTTACGAATTTTAACTAATATAATAAAAAATTATATATTACAAGATGTTATTGATGTAAATTTTGACACTATTCATTTAATGTGACTTTTAATACCTCATGAAAAAGATAGAAATAGGATATATACCATTGAAACTCACATAGAATGTTTTATTTTTCTAAAAAAACATCAAACAAAATATTTTAATCAAATTACATTTCTTTTAATTTTTATTGAATAATTTATTTTTTTCCCATTTAATTTCATATTTATTGTGTCGACATTTTTTAAGAATTTATAGTAATTATCTCATTTGTGAATATTAGAAATAAATCACCTTAATTAAGAAAAACAATTACTTAAAATGAATTTTTATAGTTTAAAATAAATCTATTTTGTTTCAATGTAAACACATAAGATATTTTAAAAAGTTATTCGGGGACATTTTATCATTTTATTTACATAAATTATTATAAAGGTAATAATCATATAATATGGAACCAAAATAAAACATTTATAGAACATATATTATATTGGGTAAAAATTTCAATAAAATATAAATTTGATAGTTTTTAGTCAATATAACCTTTATCTCTTTAGTTTAACCCCATTTAAATTTGTTTTACCATTAACTAAGGTAAGATATTTTTAATATTTTTACTATTCAATATGAGAAAATATTAGTTAACTATAATAAATAATATTGATTATTATACTTATGAATAATGAATTTATCTAATCAAATTCAATTCATCAGAGGGGAATAGTTTAATTTAAAAACAAACCCGTAAGTGAGATGAAAAAGCGGTTTTCCAAAAAATGTATTTTTTAAGGAAAACAAGATTTTACATTAACTCTGTGACTAATAATATTCATTAAAATAATTTATATTCATACACACACACACACATATATATATTATATAATTTAAATAATTTCTCATTATGGGTTATTTTAATGAACTAAAATGGATAAACCATATTCCCTAAAAATTTGTACTGAGAAAACAAAATTTTGTAGAATAAAAGTAAAATTATACCAAAATCATGCAAATTGAAGATAAAAACGAAATAAATAAGTTAATTATAAATTATATTATTCTTATGTAACATTACGATCAAATTTCAATTATAATTTTTATTTATTTATTTTTTTCTTGAAAACAAATGACATTATTTGAAAATTTATTAATTTTCACTATTCTATGAAAAATAACTCATTTTAAAAAAATAATTTTTTTACCATAAGTTAATTTTTATAGTAATATATTTAAATATGAAATTAATTTTTTAAATAAAATTTTATAAAATTTCTTCAAAAAAATTATCATATTTTCTTACAATAGAAATCAAACACATTTTTTTAGAAAACATATTTTTTTACGAATATAATGTTCAAATTTACAATTGGATTCTTATTTCATAAAAATTTATTAGTATAGTTATATTGAGTAGGAGTTTTTTTTATATTTCTTAAAGAAAATAATCTTATTTATACCAACCAATTTAATGGGTATGTTAGAACAATTAAATATAATAAAGAATATTTTAAGGTTTGTTTTTTTATTAATGTTGTGTGTCGTATATGATTTCAAACATGTTTTTATTTTTTTTAAATATCTAGGTGAAAAATGTCCGCTTTAATAAATTTAATCCATTCGATTTGAACTTGATCTCATAAATAAATGGGTCTCCAATTGAAAATTCATTTGTTGAATTATCACATCATAGAAATTTTTAATAAAATTTACTCTTGATAAGATGTAAAGTGAGGTATAAAGGTCATAAAAAATAAAACATAACTAGGTTTACTAGTAGGAAATCATTAGTGGTAAGTCAAAATATGTACATGGAGAATAAAAATAATTCCCAATGTCTAATAGAGAGTGATTGGGAACATGTCTTTCAGAATTTTAACCACTATAAAGACATAAATATGTGATGTGTGAAAAGACCATGGATTCATAAAAAATAATGGTAAAATGACTAAATTTTATTTAAATATTCATAACCTAAAGTCAAAGGATTCATTTAATATTAATATAGTGAAACAAAATTATACATACATTATTTATTTCCATATCATAATAATAATCTCATCCATTGGTTGGGATTCGATTAATTTTCACTTAATTTTATACTTTTATAAATAAATATCCCGGATGAATTTTTTTATTTTTAAACAACCAAAATTAAATTATAACAAATAATAATATATATAAATGAGTTGTAATTCATTTTTTGTATCCCTAAATATTTACCAAAAACCAAAATTTTTAGAAAATGTTATCTAATATAATACATTATTCTCTAAAACATCAATAATAACCCCTAATGTCCAAATTAATCCAGTCCTAAAGTATTTTACATTAATAATTCACCAAAAACTGTTTCTAAAATTTCAAAACCCACAAATATGAAATATGGGGTCATAATGAATCTTAAAATATCAATTTTAATAATTATTTCACAATATATTAACGTTTCTGGAAATTTCACAAACAGAAAAAGAGAATTCTATGATAATATATTATATTGAAACACAATAATAAACTGAATAAATATATTACATCAATGATAAGATAACTTATTCAAAAATTAACTATATCATTATTATTCAAATAAAATAACATATTAAAAAATATATTCCATGAATCAAAAAATATAATATTTTCAATCATAAATTAAATTATCATAAAAAAGTAATCATTTTCCAGGTCACCAATACTGTATTATTTACATTTTCAATTTCAATCTCCTCTTTTTTCCAAAAAAAATATATAATTCAAAATTAGGAATATATATCATATTTTTTCCATAAAACATCACTTTACCATTAATTCATTGTTCTAGGTCAGTAATATTGTTAATCATATTCTTTTGAATCCACAAATAAAACTATTGTGGAACAATACTAAGATATTTCATCATTTTTATAAAAAAAATGTCATTGATGTAACATGATTATTACATGATTATAAAATCTCAAAAAAAAAATCTTCAGTAATTCCACTCTAATGATTATTAAGGAATAATTCATTCATTTTTCTAAGAGATAGTCATTAGATTAGAGAACATCTTCCAAGAATTTCTATGACCCCATTCCATAATACTTATTAATCCTCAAAAATTAATTTCTAGATGATATTTATTTCAACACAAAAATCATACTCCCCATACATTGAGGAATTCTTTAAGGTTTCTCCTTCAATATTTCAAACATGAATGAAATCGAGACCACTTTCCTCTATGGTCTCAACTATCAAATATCTCAAAAAACTCTATCCTACTCTAAATTGGTGAGTTTTAGAGTAGGTTTAGGTTCAAGTGGTTAATCATATATCATGATAACTAATTTTGAATAATCATAATACATTTCTCGCTAATCATCATTAACTATGATTTCTCATAATCACAGAATTTTTCATCACATTCAGTGATAACATTATACCAAATAGTTTCATTCATTGACTAAAACCGAACAGAATAGTATGATCCAAAATAATAATAGTGGGAAACCACATAATCATTTATAGTATATTTATACCATGAAACCATATTTTAAATCTTGAAAAACTTACATAACCAACAATGATTTTAATTGAAGAACATTATGTTCGATAACCTATAAGATATTTACCAAAGATCATAAATAAACCATAAAATATATTATTTTAATATAACCTTTATAACCTAGATGATAAATTTATTGATATGAATATAACTAAAAAAATAATAAAAATTATATGTATTATATAATTATAAAATAAATTCATTGGTTATTAATTATTTAGTAATGAAAAAATATCTTTTAAAAGTAACAAAAATGTTTTCCTAAAATGTTGTTTTATGTGTGAAATGTGTTTTTATCTAAAGAATTTAAATTAATCCAATGTGGTGAATTTATTTTAATTATATTTATATAATATTTATTCATTAATTTATTTTACCATTCATATAATATTTTTTCTATGCTTGGGATAATAATACCCAAATGAATTTTTGAATTTTTTTGGAAAAGAGTAATTTTTCAGTGAATTATTTGTTCCCTGATTCATGTATATGATAGTTTAATACATATTAACCATAAATAATAGACTATATTGATCCAAACCACGAATACCACATATCTTAGTCATAGTGGCAGGTCAAGGCCAATATTCAATAACCTTTATTTTGTGTGGTTCTACATATATTCATACACTTTATAATATATGACCCACAAATTATGTAACAACCCCACCCCAAAAGCCCATATTATGTGCATTATTACATATTATTGGCATGATCACAAAAGATCATGTCTCAGAAGACGGATTAGTTTAGTAGCCTTGGAAGTACTAGATATATTCATACGGTTTACATTACATCATAAAATGGAAAACTACAACAACATTGTTTCCATGGACAACACTATGATCCCATTGACTATCCCTGAAAGCCAGTCATAATATATTTCATTGCGTCTTGGGAAAAATAAATCATATAAATGGGTGATCTCAAATGCTCAGTAAGTATAACAATATATCAGAAACTTTCATAAATAAGTATAAAAATTTAAGGATATGTATAAATCTGAAACAAAATCCTTTTCAACATATAGTTCATCATAATATGGAAAATATAATTTAAAATAATTCCATTTACTTACTCACATGGATATTCTACAAGTCGAATAATCACATGGAATATCAATAGTCACTTTCTTAATGATGGGATGCATAATGTCAAACTTTCATAACCACATAGTCACGGCCTTGTGACAATACTACAAATAAGATTCTGTTAATGCCTTGTGCCAAGACACTAGTTTGTCTCATTAGACCTACCGATGCATTGAGGATCTATAGAAGGCTCAACCCGTCACTTACTAAGTCCAATGCATTCCTCATATGAAAAGGTTTAAACATAACATAAACATTTTTATTAAAACTTGTATACTAAATGTCAATAATTCATCCATAAATCATGAATGGTGTAAAAATAACACATTCAGAGTCAAACATATCAGAAAACCTTCAATACATTATAGAAGTTTTGAATCATAAAAAATCAACTTCAAATGATCCAAAAATCCATCAAAGGATGTTGACATAGATGAAATAAAAACCTTTTTAGAGAAATATATCTTTTTATCTTTAAATCATATAAAATTCACGTAATTATAAAAGAAAAAATTTATTTTAAAAATATTCTTATAATCTTGTAAGGTAAGATTCTATGTTGTTATAACGGTGGAAAATAGCCGCACTCACCGTATAAGTTTAAAAAAACATTCTTATCTTAAATTTGTCGAAAAGGTCAAAAAGTACCTTGTTTGGAAAACACCGGAAAGATTCCTTTAAAAACATATAAGGTCAAATAAGGGTATAAATGAATTTAACCCATTTTCTAGTAAATAGTAAAAATGTTTTGAAATATATTTTTAAGAAGAATGGATGTGGATGATAATGAGTTCCTAGTAGATAATTACGTATAAACAACCTCGGATAATGAAGAGATTGTGAAATTAACAATTACCTTTTACTTTTAATTGGTCGACGGTAGGTTAACCTCATGTATAATGGTGAAATAGTTGTTATTAAATTATACATGAATCATATAAATTAATATGATATCATATATGATCTTTTAACATTTCTTTGTTAATAATATCTTATTATTATTATCGTTTCGGGTGTTAACTGATTCGTTTTACTTTATATGATTTGTCATATAAGTAATGTTAGTCATGGATAGGATGTATCTTATTAATATTCAAAATTATATCAAGTCTTTAAACATTATTTTTAATCATCTAATGAAAATTAGTTGTGAATGGATACGATGGGAAATGAATCTCATCTCCTTCGTGGAGACGGTAATCTGTACGTACGCACGAGCAACAATACCATAATTTTGATATTAAAATAATATATAATTGGATGTTATATCATATATAAAGAATAATTATAATGTTATATTTATTATTTACATCAATTACACATAATTATTATACCCATCCAAATAATAATGTATTGAATAACAATTACACCACGACATGAAGACGGTAAGCCGTACTTACGCACGTGTGGTGACATTTCATTAAAAGGATGGATAAAATAACGAATTTGGTTGTAAAATATGTATAATAACATCACAGTTTTTAGAAGATACTGATTTTATCATTTTAAAATAGAAACAACAAAGAAAAAGGAATCGAATGAAGAAAGGAACATGGAAGAGGTGATGAAATATTTACCTCTTCTTCGGGTTCTTCCTTTGGATTTGATCAAAAGGGCTCCTTAGGTTGGATTTATGACTAAATGAAGGGCTCTAAGATGAATTTAGGACATTTTAGAGGGTATTTGGGCAGGGTTTGGCTGAGTCAAATGGCTTTGAAGGTGTGAATTAGAGGCAAGGGGGAGTGCCCTTTTATAAGAGGGGTGAGAGACACCTTAGGAAAATCTAGAAATATTATTTTATAATAAAATAATTTTCGGTTTATAATGGCTCCAAAATGGATTATTTAAAGTCTAAGGTGGGTATGGGTCGCAAAAAACTCAACCAAAAGGTTTTAGACAGGTTTGGGTCACTATATTAACATTATATTTTAGATTTAATTCTTAGTTAAATAGTTTTACATTTACTATATCTCCTTGTATTTTTATATTATATGGTTAAAAAACTTACTATAAGATTCCAAGAAAACCCAAAGTGGGTCATTAATGATACACATATCATTATATAAGTCGTTTTGCAGAACAATATTTTTTTAGGAATAGAATTTCCATTAATAATATAATATTTGTTTTAAAAACTCGTTTATGTCAATTTTGACACTATTTAGTATTTGGTTTTTTCTAAATTCATAACAGCATTATTACTTCGAACATAATTCATATAACCAACCATAACATGTCATATTAACCTATAAAATTATTGGAATTCATAAAAAGTCTCAAATTACATTTATTTGGATATTCATATTATCAAATATTTTAATATTTCATTGATTAGGTAATTACTCTATCATCATTGTGTTATAAATAAATTAAATTATTTAATATCTAAAAAATATAAATAAAATACCATTATGTAGGAAATATTTTTATCTTTATAATTAATATTTATAGTCGAATTTATCTTATTTCTAACCCTATATTTAAAATGGTTTAGTTATTAAACTTTGAAATTAACACTTTTAACTCTTCTTTGAATTAAATAATAATAAATGTCCTAATCTAACCCAAGTGGACCTAAAGGATAATATTTTATTCCTAAGGTTGTTTTTGGTCGAAATAAATTTATCTAATAGAATTAAGACATGTGTTAGGGTAATAATAATATCATTTTTACCCTTAATTACCCTATTTACTTTTAACCGTGGTAAATAAAAGTAAAAAGTTACTATTCACCAAAAATTATTTTAATCTTATTGAACCACATTTTTCTTACTGATATCAACTGTGTCTCTCGGATTTTGAAATTCGACTCACAAAAGCAGTAAAATTATGTTTTATGTAAATTTGAAAATGCTCATAGGAGGTGGGTAAAAGACGGTAAAAAGTTCAATAAAATTTTTATATATCTAAAATTATTATAAATAGACTCCAATGAATTACATTGAATTTATATAGGTATTATGTATTTATTTTGAACAAAAATAAATTTAAATAAAATAAATAATTATATAAATAAATAATTCGGTTTTAAACTATAACTTAGTGTTTTTCACTACTCATCCAAAATTGAAAGTTTTCATAAAAATACCAAAAATTCACCCTATGCTAATTTTGATATTCTGAATCCAAAAAAGAAGTTCATTTTGAATGATAAAATTTATATCATTTCAAAAATTGGTATTACTATTCATAACTGCTAGTTTGATTGGTTGTGGTGTGTTAGAACTCAAAGTTGCATAAAACACACGCTATTGTATTATTCAAAGAGAAGCATATCATGTGAGCTTGGGGTGTTACATTCTCCCCTCCTTCAAATAATTTTGTCTTTGAAATTTCTATAGTATTACTGCGTAAAAATACTCGGGTGGTTCTCTATCATAAGTTCCTCAGGTTCCCATATTGCATCTTCCATCATATGGTTTCTCCATGGAACTTTTACCAGACGAGTCATCCGGTTTCTCAAAACTTGTTCTCTTGTATCAAGAACCTTGACAGGATCTTCACATTAAGACAGATCAGGTTTCAGTTCTAATTCCTCATAGGTGAGTACATGCGTTGGGTCGGGAAAGTATATTCTCAACAGTAACATGTGGAATACAACGTGATCTTTGGAAATACTTGGCTGCATTGCCAAACGGTAAGCTACAACCCCAATTCGTTCTAGAATTTCAAAAGGTCCGATGTACCTAGGGCTCAATTTTCCATTATTACCAAAACGTATAACACCCTTCCATAGAGATACCTTCAAGAAAACATGACCTCCTATCTTATATTCCAAATACTTCCTTTGGTTATCAGCATAGCTCTTCTGTCTACATTGAGCTTCCTTGATGTGGTTTTGAATTACCTTCACCTTTTCCATCATTTCCTCCAAAAGTTTTGGGCCTGCAAGTTTTCATTCACCAACCTCATCCCAACATGATGGTGTGCGACATCTCTTTCTGTATAATGCTTCATATGGTTCCATCTGAATACTTGAATGGAAGATATTGTTTAGGAAAATTATACCAGAGGTAAATATTGATCCCACATACCTTGAAAGTCATGTGAGTAAGATCTCAACATGTCTTCTATGTTTTGAATAGTCTGTTCTGATTGTCCATCCGTTTGGGGGTGGTAGGCAGTGCTCAAATAAAGTTCAGTATCCAGGGATTTCTGAAGACTTTTCTATAATCTTGATGTGAAACAGGGATCACGATCAGAAATAATCGATAGGGGTACTACATGAAGTCTCGCAACAACATTAATAAATAGTTTTTCTAGACGTTCAAGTGGTAAATCTTCACTTATAGCCAGAAAATGTGCTGACTTGGTAAGACGATCAACAATGACCCATATTTCATCATTCCTTATAGGAGTCCTTGGTAGTCTCATGGAAAAGTCCATCGTAATATTATCCCATTTACACTCAGGTATGGGAAGAGGTTGCAAGACTCCTCCTGGGTGTTTCCTTCCAGCTTTCACTTGTTAAAAAACCATACATCATGATAAAAAATTGGAAATCTCCCTCTTCATGTTGTCCAACAAAAAATGTTCCTTCAAATCTCTATACATTTTGGTGCTCCCAATGTGTATAGATAAAATGGAGCATTGATCATAATCCAACAATTCTATTTTTAGATCATGTAAATCGGGAACACAAAGCCTCTTTTCAAATTTCAAAATTCCATCTTCATATACAAAGTCACTCAATCTCCCATTATTTACAGCTATAATCTTCTTTTGAAACTCCTCATCATCAGCTAGAGAACATTTTAACCTTTCTAGTAATGATGATTTGGTAACCATTTGAAAAACCATTGATGTTTCACCTTCCATGGTTATTACCATATCCATCATTACTAGATCCATGTATATAAGATTCTTTTCAACTCTCATATTGTTCAAAACTCCATGATATTTTCTTCTTAAAGAATCTACCACCTTATTTTCCTTCCCTGGGTGGTAGTGTATCGTGCAATCATAATCCTTTAGTAGTCCAAGCCATCTCCTTTTCCTCATGTTGAGTTCTTTCTGTGTGAAAATATACTTCAAAATCTTGTGATCTGTATAAATCTCACATTTTTAACCATATATATAGTGCTTCCAAATATTGAACACAAATATTATAGCTGCTAACTCAAGATCATGAGTAGGATAGTTTTGCTCATGAATTTTCCGCTGTCGTGATGCATCGACAAGAACTCTATCATTCTGCATAAGGACACAACCAAGTCTTTTCTTCGATGCATCACTATAAATAACAAACACACCCCCCCCCCCGATGGTAGAGTCAAGATAAGAGAATCGACTAATCTTCTCTTCAATTATTCAAAACATTATTCACACTCTTTTGTCCAAACAAATTTAACCCCTTTTCGTGTGAGCTTTGTTAATGGGTTAGCCAATCGGGAAAAATTATGGACGAAACATTGATAATAACCTGCTAATCCAATAAAATTGTGTACCTCAGTTATACTCGTCAGTGCTGGCCATTCTTGGATTGCCTTGGTCATAGAAGGATCAATAGAGATTCCATCCTTAGAGACAATATGGACAAGAAAATAAATATTTTGAATCCAGAATTCACTCTTGCTAAACATCCCATATAATTCATGTCTTCTCAAAGTCTTCAGGATAATGCACAAGTGATTTTCATGATCTTTATAGATTTTGGAGTATACCAAGATAACATCAATAAATACCACTACAAAGTCATCAAGATATTCCTCAAAAACTCTATTCATTATATCCATGAAGAAAGAGGGTGCACTAGTCATTCCAAAAGGCATTACTGTAAACTCGTAATGCTCGTACCTAGTTCAAAATGCTGTTTTGGAATGTCTTCCTTCATCACACACAACTGATGATATCCAGATCAAAGTCCAATATTTGAAAAGTATTGAGCTCTATGAATTTTGTCGAAAAAATCATCAATGCGAGGTAGGGGATACTTTTTCATTATTGTTATAGCGTTGATCTCCTTGTAGTCAATGCACAACCTCATAGATCCATATTTTTTCTTAACAAAAAGGACAGGGGCTCCCCATGGAGAAACACTAGGGAAAATAAATCCTTTATTACACAATTCCTCAACTATTTTCTTTATTTACACTAATTCCAAAGTGGCCATTTTATAAGGGGTCGTAGATATGGGCCTTGAACCATGAATTAAATCAATGGAAAACTCAATTTCTCGTTCTGGAGAATGTCTATGTAAATATTATGGAAACATATCAACATATTCTTTCACAATATATACATCCTCTATTTGAACATTCCTTTCCTCACCCACAGTTTTTTCATTCTCTTCCTCCCCAATAATTGAATTTAGTTGAGATACTGTGAGGGATCTAGATAAGAATCAGGTGGTGACATTTCTACTCCAAAGATAAGGTGTTCTTTATCATCGCCATCAAAAATTGTATCATCCATCTTCTAACAATAATTTTTTTGCATCATGGTCCGAAATCCAATCCATACCGAGGATTATATCAAATTCAATCATGGGCATAATGATGAGATCAATAGTTAAAGAATATTTATATGCTCTAGTGGGGAATGATTCATAAAACATTGTTGCAATGATACATCCCTTGGGAGTTTTGACTGACAACTCCCTTGTTAAGTAAAATTGGAAATATCTAATTTTCTTAGAAAACTGCGAAGATATGAAACAATACGATGATCCAGAATCAAATAAAGCATTTCCTAAACTGGATGAAACCATTAAATTACCTGCCACTACGTCTTTCAGAGCTTCAACCTCAGCAGTAGTGATATTATAAGCTTGGCCTTGATCCCTTGTACTTTTTTGAGGTAAGATCCCATAATGCTTAGGAAATTAATTCCAATAATGCCCCATTTCTCTACAATTGTATCATTCAACATCGAAAACCTTTTTCTTCCCCATGAAATAATGATCTTGGTGTCCTTTTTCACCACACATGTAACAGACTCCCATTCCATTAAGGCAAGTACCAGGGTGTTTCTTCCAACATTATCTACATGATGGATATTCAACATTTACTTTATTCCCTTTATTTCCATTTCCATAGTGTTCAGCAGATCTATTATTCTCTTGCTTTTCTTTAGAGTCATAATACTTAGAGAATTATTTTTCTCTCTTGATAGAACATGAGACAATATCTTCGTACAATGTGAAGGATTGTGCAACTAATTCTCGACAGAGAAATGGTTTTAACACATCAAAATAAATGATCAATATTACTTTTTGGGTTATATATTTAATCTGCAGCATGCCTCGCTAAACTTTTAATGTTAGCTTCATACTTTGTGACATTCTCATCCTCCTTTTTCCTCATACTCAGAAATTTCCTTTCCATATCTGCTCAATGGTCAAAAGAATATTTTTCTAATAAAAGCTCTTTAAAATCCCTCCATTCAATATTTGATACTTCATTATCTTAATTTGTGTTTTGAATCAATGACCACCATTGATCAGCATCTCCAGTGAGGCGGTAAACTTTCATGACAACTTTTTCCCTTTCACTACTCCCCAACGCATGGAATATATTCTATAAGGAATTTATCCATTGCTTAGCTACTAATGGATTTGTAATCCCATTGAATGTTGGTGGTTGTCTCCTCATGAGACGATCTAACATTGATTCTCCATGCTGGGGATCAGGGTGCTCCATATGGGAAAGATTATTATTCATAACCTGAGTGAGTTTTCCCAGTATGGTGACTAGCTGATCAACACTAGTTGCATCACCAGCTCCACTATAATTATCTGGAGTGGGAGGGAAATCCCTACATGGAGTGCATGCATTGATACAGTTTCCATTCCTTCCAATATGTTCCATTTTTAGAAAAGGTCATAAACTAGATTAGTTTATGAATCGAAATACATAATTCCAAACCCTTCTTAATGGTTTGTAAAGAAAATGAGAATTATCCTGAGTATATCCCCCGGGAGTGTCGTAACCAAGAGTGAAGCAAGGCTCGTTGCCGTGCATCCATTCCCATTCGAGTCTAGCTCAAAGTGGTGTTTTTAAGTTTTACCCCTCGGTACATCTGTTCCAGAGCCACCACTACCTGCTCGTATCCAGACATGGATGTATTTGTTGGAAAACTCACAAAATCTCTACAATACCAAAATTCTAGGAAGTTATTCTATACTAATCCTCAAAGTCTATCTTAGGGTAATTTTTTCTAATCAGAGATGATCTAAATCTAGTTTCCAAGGTTTTTACTAGTCTTCCTTTGATACCAACTATAACACCCGGCCCGAGAATCCCAGAGTCAGTGCATTATTACGTATCATTGGCATGATCACAACAGATCATGTCTCAGAAGACCGATTAGTTTAGTAGCCATGAAAGTACTCGATACATTCATAAGGTTTACATTATATCATAAAATGGAAAACTACAACAACATTGTTTCCATGGAAAACACTGATATCCCATATACTATCCCTGTAGGTCATTTATAATATACTTCTTCACATCCTGGAAAATAATAGAAAGGGGTGAGCTCAAATGCTCAGTAAGGATAAAAATAAATCGGAAACATTCATAAATAATCATATAAATTTAAGGAAATGTATAAAACTCAAACAAAATACTTTTAAACATAAACTTCATCATAATATAGATAATATAAATCAAAATAATTCCATGTACTTACTCACATGGATATTCTACTAGTCGAATAATCACATGCAATATCAATAGTCACTTTCATAATGATGGAATACATAATGCCAAACTTTCATAACCGCATAGTCATGGCCTTGTGCCAAGACTACAAATAATATTTTTCAAGACCTTGTTCCAAGACACTAGTTTGTCTCATGAGACCTATAGATGCATCGAGTAGATATAGCGGGCTCCACTCGTCACTTACTAATTCTAATGCATTCCTCATATGAAAATGTTTAAACATAACATAAACCTTCATATTAAAACTAGCATACGAAATGTCTATAATTTATCCATAATCCATGAATGGTGTAAAAATAAAACATACATAGCCAAACATATCACAAAACATTAAATACAATGTGGATGTTTTTAATCATAACTAATCAACTGAAAATAAGTTTAAAGTCCATCAAAGGATGTTGACATAGATGGATTCAAAACCTTTTTAGAGAAATATCTATTTCTATTTTTAAATAATTTAAAAGTCACATAATTATAAAATAAAACATTTATTTTTAAAATATTCTTACAAGCTTGTATGGGAAGCTTCGACGTTGTTATAACAGTGAAAATTATCCACACCCACTTTATAAGTTAAAAAAACATTCTTACCTAAAGTTTGTCGAAAAGATCAAAAAGTACCTTGTTTGGAAAATAACGAAAAGATTCCTTTAAAAACATAGAAGTTCAAATAAGGGTATAAATTACATTATCCCATTGTCTATTAAATATTAAATTTTTTTGAAATACATTTCTAAGAAGCATGGATGTGGATGATAAAGAGGTCCCAGTAGATAATTACGTATAAACAACATCGGATAATGAAGAGATTGTGAAATTAACTCTTACCTTGTACTTTTCCTTGGTAGAGGGTAGGTTAAACTCTTTTATAATGGATAAATAATTGTTATTAAATTATAAAATAATCATATACATTAATATGATATCATATATGATCTTTTAACATTTCTTTGTTTATAATATCTTAGTATTATCATCATTTCAGGTGTTAACTAATTCGTTTTCCTTTATATGATTTATTATGTAAGTAATGTCTGTTATGGATAGGATATATCTTAATCAAATTCATAATGATATTATGTCTTTAAATATAATTTTTAATCATCTAATGAAAATTAGTCTTGAATGGATACGATGGGAAATGAATCTCATCGCGTTCGTGGAGACGGTAATCCGTAGGCACGCACGAGCGAAAATATCATTAATTTGATATTAAATTAATATATAATTTGATGTTATATCATATATGAATAATCATTATCATGTTATATTTATTAATTACATCAATTAAACATCATTGTTATACCCATACAAATAATAAAGTATTGAATAACAATTACACCGTGATGTGGAGATGGTAAGCCGTACGTACGAACGTATAGTGACATGTCATTAAAAGGATGGATAAAATAATGAATTTGTTTATACCATATTTATAATAACATAAAATTATATGGAAGATACTAGAGTTATTATTTTTTAATGGAAACAACAAAGAAAAAGGAAGTCAAAGAAGAAAGGAACTTGAAAGAGGTGATGAAATATTTACATCTTCTTCGGGTTCTTCCTTTTGATTTGATCAAAAGGGATATTTAGGTTGGATTTTTGACTGAAGGAAGTCCTCTAGAATTAAGTTGGACAGTTAAAAGGGTATTTTGGAAGGGGTTTGCAAATCCAAATGTCTTTGAAGGTGTGAATTAGAGAGAAGGGTGAGTGCCCTTTTTTAATAGGGGTGAGGGGCACCTTAGGAAAAGTTAGAAATATTATTTTATAATAAAATCATTTTCGGTTTATAATGGATCAAAAATGGATTATTTAAAGGATAAGGTGGGTATGGGTTGAAAAACACTCAAAAAATAGGTTTTAGATATGTTTGGGTCACTATATCAACCTTATCTTTTATATTTAACTCTTAGTTAAATAGTTTGACATTTATCATGTCTCCTTGTAGTTTTATATTATATGGTTAATATACTTACTATAAACATCCAAGAGAACCCCAAGTGGTTCAGTAATGATTCACCTATCATTATATGTGTCTTTTGGATGAACATTATACTTTTTTGAAATAGAATATCAATTAATAATATAATATTTGTTTTAAAAACTATTTTATGTCAATTTTGAAACTATTTGGTATTTTCTTTTTTCTAAATTTATCACAGCGTTATTACTTAGAGAAAAATTCATATAACGAACCCTAACATTTCATAGTAACCTAGAAAATTATTTGAATTCATAAAAAGTCTCAAATTACATTTATTTGGATATTTATAATATCAAATATTTTAATATTTAATTAATTAGGTAATTACTGCAACATTATTGTGTCATAAATAAATTAAATTATTTAATGTCTAAAAAATATAAATAAAATACCATTATATAGGAAATATTTTTAGACTTATAATTAATATTTATAGTCGAATTTATCTTATGTGTAACCATATATTAAAAATGGTTTAGTTATTAAAATTTGAATTTAACACATTTAACTCTTCTTTGAATTAAATAATAATAAATGTCCTAATCTAATCCAACTGGACCTAAATGATCATATTTTATTCCTAAGGTTGTTTTTGGTCAAATTAAATTTATTCAATAGAATTATTACATGTTCTAGGGTAATAATAATATCATTTTTACCCTTAATTATTCTATTTACTTTTAACTGTGGTAAAAAAATGAAAAAAGTTACTATTCACAAAAAATTATTTTCATCTTGTTGAACCACATTTTACATACTGATATTAACTGTGTCTCTCTGATTTTTGAAATTCAACTCATAGAAGCGGTAAACTTAAGTCTTATATAAATTTGCAAATTCTCCTAGGAGGTTGCTAAAATACAGTAAAAAGTTCATTAAAATTTTTATATATCTAAAATTATTATAAACCAACTCCAATGAATTACATTGAACTTATATTGGTATAATATATTTATTTTTACATAAAATAAATTTTAAAAAAAATAAATAATTATTTAAATAAAAAATTCGTGTTTAAACTATAACTCAGTGTCTTTCACTATTCATCAAAAATTGAAAGTTTGTCAGAAAAATACCAAAAATTCACCCTAAGATTATTTTGATATTCCGAATCCAAAAATGAAGTCCATTTTGAAAGATAAAATTTATAAAATTTCAAAAAGTGGGTATTACTATTCATAACTGTTAGTTTGATTGGTTGTGGTGTGTTAGAACTCGAAGTTGCATACAACACACGTTATTGTATTATTCGAAGAGAAGCGTACCGTGGAAGCTTGGGGTGTTACAAATTGAAATTTTTTTCTACCAAATTTTATACTTGGAAAACTTTGGATAAATACTCTCCTACTTTTGTATCATCAATATTTTTATTAATATAATGATAAATCAGATTTTAATAAAATTAATTGAAAAAATCAATTTTAGGTCTTTTCTTCTTCAGTGGGAATTCCTCCATTGATGACAACCATGGGATTTAATTCCACCATTTTAATTCATTTCCAACCAATTAAAAATTGGTTATGCCTTATTTTGTTGAAATGAACATCTCTATATTGATTTCTAGGTTGAATAATGGGTTGAAACCGAGTATTTGAATTCATGAATTTATGAACATTCGACATGGGGTTTTCCCTATATCCGAATATATCATTGTGGTTTGTAGTGAATATGGTCGAGTGGGAATGATCCTGGGAGTCCCTTTTGTGTGTATAGTGATAGAGTCCCTCATTTTCCCTTCTTTAGATTCCATAGGTGTGCGATATCCCTGCGCAAGATTTGAAAAAGGTGAGTTATTTTGTTTTTCATTTATTATTATTATTTCCTTAAATAATTTTTTTGGGAAAATAAATAAAAATAAAAATAAATAAACAAGTAATTATTTTTTTATTTATCTTTACAATTATCCAGGATAATTTCTCACCAAAAAAATTATCAAGTATAATTTACAACTTGTCAACGGATAATTTCAAGAATGGGATGTGGACGCTATTCATTAATTGACTTTTTTGGAAAATATGGTCTTGCATGTGAACCATGAATACTATGTTTTTTTGAGGAGTTTACCCATTCCACTAATATTTCCTTGGTAGTGATCCATGACTACTATAGAAATCATTTCATATGATTATTTATCTTACACAGTTCCATGTCTTATTCCAATGTAATGGTAACATATCTTATTTTATAAATTCCCTTATGATTCATGTATTTTTATCTTCTAAAATTTATGTTGTGAATCATGTGAATGATCCTTGATATGCAGGGTATGATCATCAATTGTTATTCTCATATTCCAATACCCTTATATTTATGATATCCTTATGTATCTCCTTTATTTATCCATACTAAGAAACTAATATAACCATTTCTAAAATTTACCTCCCCTATGTTATGAAGTAAGGTCATAAGTAGAATTACAAAATTTGAATATATATGTGGGAAACATTGAAGATCTTTCACCAAGTTAGATTATTGTGTTCCTTGTTTCCAAAGACACTAAACTAATATAGTCATCCAGAATGTACATCTCCAATTTACTGAATATTAATATAAAATTATGTAGTATCCATGTATGAGAATAATATGACTCAATAAATAACCACCATTGATATTCCTATTCATCCATATAAGAAACATCTAGCACAAAAATATCTTTAATAGATCATTTATGTGTGGAGATGATCTTTTCAATGGAATTGGTCAATTTATCCATGATTAATGGATCATAAGATCTATTGAAAGTCCGATCCATTTATCACAAGATGGTCTCAATTAATACTTCATCTTTATTATGGGGATTAGTGAATTCTTAATGATTCAGGTCTTTACCAAAACATTACTCATTTGTGAAATTATTATCATTATGCATTAAATTATTACTCCCATTGGGTTTGGAATAACATTTTATCAATCATCACATTTCCCCTCAAATTGGTTTTTGACTCAGTTCCTCCTATTCTCACTCATTTTCTAGGATAATGGGAAAATATTGGACGTGTATTTTTAAACAATTAAACACATAAATGGAAATCCATGAACATTAAAGGGATAACTCATAAGTTATATATATTCAATAACCTATGAATTTCTAGATATCGATATTTATTTTCCATGATGAATTTCCTAACATAAAATCTTACCAAGAATTTTTGTTCTGATAATAAATTTTCATAAGGAGCTTGTGAATTTACCAAATCAAATTTTCTAGGAAACTAAAACCTGATATGAAGAAAAAACCATTTTAATGCCTTGGTTATTATTTCAACTAGGTCAATTCTACTTTTTGTGTTTACTACACCTAGGTACATATATATAAGGGCCATATACATTTGAATTACCCAAATTTAGGGATTTTTTCTAATATTTATTATTATCCCAATTGACCACACAATATTTTTATAATCCTAATTCCAAAAACATGAATACATTATTTAGATACAAACAATGAAAACACATAATATAAATACACATTATTTCATAATTTATTATAGAATAGTACTGATTATACAACCCCAAATGACCAGGAGGCATAATATCATTGGGTAATTATGTGCATGAAATAATAAAAAAAATATAGGTATAAAATCATTATTTAAAAAATATTTGACATTCCATAATTCTACTTGGATCTCCTAAAACTAAATGGGATAACCTCTATATTTAAAAATGAAAGGGTTGATATATAAATCCCATTAAGGGAAAAATTGAAGCCTAAGATTTGGTAAAGTAGTGCATGATAGAAAAGTTGACATTGAAGGTAATATAAGAGGTGTGATAATTATAATCTTAAAAAATGAGAGATAATATATCATGATTTCATAATGGAAATATGGGAATGTGACATCAATATTAAACATGACATCACAAACATAATTGAGGGATAAATTCCAAGACAACATAACATAGTGTGCTTAAGATAACCTCCCATTAACTATACATGGAATATAATAAGATAAAAATATTAACCAATACATTCTAGGACTATATAATTTTGGTCCCACCCATCACTTTCATATAATGCACATGAATATCTATTTCATATAGATCATAGAAAATATTCCCATCACTTTTTTATTAAACTCATGCATATGTGTGTGACATAGATCATAGAAAATATTTTGTTTATTTATCAAATTTTACATAACAATTATGGAGTGTGGGTTACATACATGTTAATAACTAATCATTTAAGGATAGTTATAAAAAGATAAATACCCATGATTTTAAATAGATCTAAGTAATGACCACACAAATATTAGGTATAAAAAATCATAGGATAATTTGGCCATCATAAGAGGTGTACATAATGTTTTACAAATGGGGGTGAATGAGAATGAATAGGATCTATAATTACATTTCCATCATTATTTCACTATGATATATGTATAAAAAAAATTCAAAATTGAATGATTTGAAATCAAAATGAATGTTCTAAAAATGTTCTTGAACAAAGAGGAGAGGGAGAGGATCCCTTACCATAAGAGGGTGCTTCAAAATGCATGGGAGGAGCTTCTTAAGAGCTTGGGGGAATCTTAGTATGACTCTGGAGAGGGAATGTAATATAAAATTTAAAATAAATGGGTTTTTACTAAACTTAAATGGTAGGATGGGTTGTATTATATATAAAATAAAGGGTAATTCGATAATAATTTCTAAACATATGTTTTGGATTCTATATGAAAATTTAATGAAAACCAAAAACCTACCCTTAGTATATTACATTTTTTCCTCAAATGTGAGTGGTTTTAATTATTTTATATGGATATGAACAAATATTTTTAGAATAATTCAATTGTTGATGTGGAATTGATTCATGTTTATAATGAAATGATTTTAAAATCATGATATATAATTTTGATTTTGGATAATTCATTAAGGGTTTATAAAATTAATTTAATAACCACAAAGACATATTATTTTAAAGGTGAAAAATAATCTTGGACCTGTATTCCATTTAATTTATTTATTAAATCACTTTGGGGATCTTATTATATCATAATAAAGAATGTATATTTATACTGAATTTAAATGTTAATGAAAAATTTGACTATCTCTGAAAATTATGAAAAAATATCAGTCAACTAATTTGGATATAATGATTAAAAAAATATTTTAGATTTTATCCAAAAATTAGGTAAATATGATGTACTAAACATTTAAGTAAAAAATAAATTTTTATTGGATCATTATGACATGAAAAAAATACATGGGTGGAATTATTTCTTTCAAAAAATTACAATTGTGTCACTCACCTCACTTATAAAAGGCCACCCATTGTACACTCTTATTCACACCATAAAACAATTTTTATCATCCAATACCAACACAAATAAATTTAAAACTTCCCTAATCTCAACCCATTATCCATATTTTTGAAATAAATATAACCTAGTAACGATTTTAGTGAAAACCAAAGGAGGATACCTGAAGAAGAGGTAACGTTCATCAACAATCATTTTTGTTTTATTTATTCTTCCAACTCCTTAAATTATTATTATAAAATTATGATATAAATAAATATATATATTAATTATACTAAGATTTTTTTATTTATACTTAATGACCTAAAACCATCTCCATTTCCATTCAATGGGTTATTAAATCATCATTTTTGCTTACGGTGGACAACCCCTTCACAAACCGATGTTATTTGTTTTACCATTACCACATATCAAGGAAATAAATAATGATTTATTGATTTTTATATATATTTTATTTATTATATTATTATACTTCTGTAATTATTATATCATATATGACTTCATACTCTCTATTTTGTGGGAATACGATAACGTTGCTAATGTGTACGGCGGACTACAACCTTGTTAAGTGATGTGATTCATTCATTCTTTACATGGAAGGTAATAAGAATGTGTTTAATAAAATTATGTGATATATATGACATAAAAAATTATTTAATTATTATATATAATTATCTTTATTTATTTTAATTGGACAAGAAAATGGAAACAATGTTCATGTGTATGTACGACATACCGTCTCCATGAACAGTGTATTTCATTTTCTATACCTAAATTTTATTAATTGATCAAAATAAACATATTATGAATATATATGATATTTATATCTTTTTTAATATTATATAGATGATGAAACCAGGATCAAATTAATAGGATAAAAATAACCAATCTAAACATATACGAAAAACAAACCAGTTATTACCCAAAACATAATTTTAACATGAAATTGTTAGTGAATGGGTAATAAAAGGTCATCAGAAAATAATATGTAGTATGAAATATAAAAATATTTTTATGTAATAGATTTATAATAAACTTATATTTATTATACAATATGTTTGAACATGTACATCGGAAGTTAATACTTAAGGTAAGGGGTTTCTATCTTGCTTTTATTTTCTATGAGACAAATGTAATATTCCCCACATGCTTCTTTTATGTGGTATTTATACTTCCCATTAATGTATTTTTTTTATTATTATACATAACATTATTGTTTTTTATATATCCATTTTAGGATCTATATTTCCTGGGGCTTATGGTTCAAAAGCAACCCAATCAGTATGGTATTTCTATCTCAATTTTCTTTCATTGAGATAAACATTATATTATGCACCTATATTCTTTCATGTGGTGTATATACAGCCCCTTTAACATTTAATAACATGAATATATTTATCATCATGTTATTTTATGTTCCATTTTATTTTATTCTATCATGGGGATTATGATTTAATGTTACCAAAGTGGTAATGATTTTATGTTATAATCTCCACATTTATCAAGATTACTATGATTATGTTTATGATGATAAAATATAATGATCCATATCTAAATAAACTCATGAATTTTAATCCTCAAAATTTAGATATATAAAATGAATTACATCATTCTTGGAAATGGTAGGCTGTATGTATGCATGAATGTGGTTTTCATTTTCGTAAAATATGGAATGAAAGAAATGTAAATATTAATTCATCTTTATAAAACAATTTTTATATAATGTATATAATACATATTAATTTAATCAAATATTATTAACAATCAATTTAATGTAATATAAAAAATGCATCACATTGCTTCATGGATATGGTGGTCCATATATACGCACCATTGATGTTTTCATTTTACAACAGATGGGAAGATAAAATGGTATATGTGATATTATAACTCAAGAAATAAAATTATGTCTATAATAGCACATATATTTATAAAATGCATCATTATATCCATCCATGATAGGTGGTGATGTAAAACAAATTTCATTGATTCATGAGGTGGTAGTCAGCTATACACATGATTGATAGTTTTGTTTTCCATTTAATTGAAGAGGAGAAAGAGATGGTTTATGAAATTAACACAACAAGATATTAGTATATTGTTGATATTATGTTATTATATTATAATATTAGGATAATATATTAAGAAGGTGAAAGAATATGTAATAAAAAACATATTGTTAAGACCAATACCTTTTCTTCAAATTAACTCTATAGGTTAGAAAATATAATCTTTCATAGGAGGGAATCCTAATAAAAACGGCCTTTAGAATGTGGGTTGGTAAGTAAGGAAAATAATCAATAATAATTCTTGAAAAATAATAAAATATTTTTAAATACAGTGTTTAAATTTAATGTTATTTTATTAATAGGGAAAATATTGATAAATACGTATGTTTTAATGAATACATATACTTAATGATATGGAAAATTATTTATTAATTATACAGATTATTCAATATATGAGGAACTCTTTGAACATTAAAGACAAGGTTAGGGAAATATTTGTCACATCCCCTCAGTAAGATAACATCATCACTAGGTGGTGACACAACTGTTATGGAATTTGAACCCCCCCATTGATTTTACATCTTATGCAAATGACAATTCATAAGTTGGGGTTCCTAGAATCATCATAACCTTCCTTGGACTTTGGAAATGATATCTGGATTCAAGAAACCTTTTATTGAAAATTAATACATGCTCATGGATCTTACATATGTGCATATGGCCATCAATAAAATGCATCACTCTGAAGAAGTACAATCCAACTCTCATGTGCCCTGACATCATCACGACATCACTCAATACCCCAGTGTATTTGAACCGCTCAGTATATAATTGTCCCATACAATTATCAGGATTTGAGCACTCTAGATACTGATTTACAATCCCCTTACCAAACAATCATAGTTGATTCAATATCCTCAAAGTTATGTCACCATTTTTCGTACCCTTTCTCAAAGATGGGTTATGACACTTCATTTCCTAGACTTTTATTGCCCACACCTCATGATTCTAAACCACATAGTCCAAATATTAATCTTAATTTTAATAAATAACTACCCTAGGGTCATAGAATGCTTTGTGGATAGGTTTATTCACATGTAAAACTTTACCATCTAGGCATTAGATTCTTCAAAATTTTGATATTTCCCTCCTATATAAGTGGAGATCAAATTTTCTTGGCCATTATAATGAATCATAAGGGAATTGACCCTCAAACTAAGTGAATATTCTACTTTCCATAAAATAGATTCAATCCATGTGAGCCATTGCAACAATGTGGTGGATCCTAGTTACTCTGAATGTTAAGGTACATACCGAACAAGTCTGCACCATCTCATATTCATAGACTCAAACTCCCAAGTTTTGATATACGTCATCCACATCCCAACTAACCAGGAAGATTTTGCATCCATAGTATACTTACCTCTTCAATATTTCCACCATAAATATTCCATATCACTTGGAAAACATACCCAAATTCGAGGATCCTTTGCATGACTATGCATACAAGCTCAGGGATCATGTTGCTTATTGGGGATGTAGCTTGGACGAGGCAACCAGATGTGGTTTGAGACTCGCTTGGGATTTGTTAGTGTATTTAATTCTAGTTTCATTTTATACACATTGGAACTTACATTGGCATATCATGTTTTCCCTTTTAGTTAAATATTTTATCTTCTATTTTGGTTATCTTGTAGCATTGGTATATTTTGTGTTTATATATTCTTTTTCATTTGTTTAACTTTCAATATTCTTATGTATAAAACAATAATATGGATAGTTCCAATTGAATTAATTAAATTTTAATCTATAATTAATAATGTGAATGTATTTATCAAGAAGTTTTCACCCTGTGATCAGTAGATACTTCGAAAAACATTTCTTAATGTCCTTGAACCTAAAAAACAAACATAATCATAGAAAGAGCATAACATAAAATAAACGATGATATATATACCAATTGAATCATAAGAAACATAAAAGGATGTTATATTAGATTAAAAGGTCTATTAAAAGACCACTGAAACATTTATTAAGGAAAATATGGTTTTTATTTTGAAATAAATTATATAAAATCAAGAATCATCCAAACTATTATGGAAAATATCGCATAATTAGATGTAAATAATGAGAGGGGTAGTTCATGATAGTTATATATTCTAATAAATTTATAAATTAATTTAATTATTCATTATATTCCCTCATTTACGCATTAAAAAACACCATACACCGATAAAGATAATTATTCACATTAATCCACTCACATATTTTGGATTTAATGGGGGTCTCATATTTCTTATTTGAGAATCCATTTTTGATTTATTCCATTATTTCATAAAAACTATGTGAACATGATATAATATATTTTATATTTTCATTATATCAACATCGAGGCTCTTCAGCCCTAAAATATCATATTATGTCACCGCCTAACTCTGAAAATATTTTTTTAAATATTATAAAGTCTTATAATGAAAACAAGACTCATTGAATTCTCCACATCTCTGGTATTTTATTCTTAAAAATAAAAAAACCTCTCATAATGATGAGGGTACTAATCTGTCATATAATTTCCATACTCTAAGGTACACTCCTAAATATTTTTATGATGCCATCAGACATGCACCAAAGAAATCTCTCAATCATGAAGGATCCTCTCATGATGATCCTTAATATCGACCAGGTTATCTATGAAGGAAGAACCATCCATGATTTCTATATCATCCTAGTTGATAACATGGGATGGTTTGTTTTTGTATCTCCTAACTGATGATAGATTGAATATATCATGTACCCAATCTAACATCAGTTGTAGGGACAAGTTGTATTCCACCTCATTGACACTACCTAATACCTGGATGAGGCTGATGACCCATAAATATAACTTCAACCCCAGCAAAATATCCATAATTATCTCCAAGGTGAGACCTTTAAGAATACATTGTCTCTATTTTTTAACTCAAAATGCCTCCATCATTAGTCATCATAAGACTTCTATAGCTCTGGGTAGTCTACATCCACTCCTAAATGACTAAATCATTCTTTACTTTTGCTCATAAAAACATTGTTCCTATGACTTGTTAATCTCTTGGATCAGTCCATTATATTGGTAACCTATAGAGTGTCCTATAAAATTCCAAAAATTGTGTCATATTGATGTTCGAGTGGAAACAGTTGATATATATGAAATTCTAAAAAGGGTAGGTGATACTCAATTTTCAGAGAGTTACATTTTTTAAAATAAAATATCAATTTTAAACTAATAATAGATACTTGATGTCATACTGGGAAAATCATGTATTATATTTACTTGATAATTATTTACACACATCAAAAATGGCTTATGTATTTTTTTTACTAAATTATAAAAACAATATGAATAATATTTTCTTGGTTTTGAGTATGTCACTTTTATTTTTTACTAAAATTAATGTCAATTTTAAATAAAAACACCCACTTAGAGTCATACTAGTCACATTGTTAATTGGAGTTAGGTTCATCAAATTCGTAAAATCCAAAAAATGACTGAGGGCTCATTTTATTGATGTATAAAAACAATAATATTATGTTTTCTTTATTTTGAGTATGTTATTAGTCTTTTTTACTAAAATTTCAATTTAAAATTTAAAAAAACAAATAGAGTCATACTAGTCATATCATATATTGGTTTTATGTGAGACTAATTCCTACACATCAAAAATGACTTTTGAATAATTTTTATAGATTTCAAAGATAACCCAAGTTTGTTTTCTTGGTTTTTAGTGAGTGACACTTTTTGAACAAAAATGTCAATTCGAAACTGATAATAGACACTTTGAGTCCTATTGGGAATATCATATATCATACTGAGGTGAGGATAATTCATACAAATCAAAAATTATTTATGGATCTTTTTCATAAAGTATAAAAACAATAAAATTGATTTTTCTTAGTATTGAGAATGTTGGTTGTCTGCTTTATTGAAATTAATGTCAATTTTAATTAAAAACACATACATGGAGTCATATCGGCCGCACCATGAATCATAATGAAGTGATTATAATTCCTAAAAATGCCAGATAACATAAATATCATTCTATTAAAATATAAAAACAAAATAATGTTTTTTATATGTTTTTATTATACCATTTTTTTTTTCAAAAATGTCATTTTAAACTAGAAACATTCACTCTAAATCATATCGATCACATAATATGTGAATTTTTTGTGAGAATGATTCGTATATGTAAAAAATGTCATCTAATTTTTTTAAATAAATTATCAAGAAATCATGACAGTGTTTGCTCATTTTTTTGTGAGTGACACTATTTGATCAAAAATATTAATTTTAATCATATAACAGACACTTCAAGTTATACTAGAAACATAATTTATCAAATTTATGTTTAATTTTACAAATTGTTAGGGATTAATTTATATTTTGATATGAATGGTAAGTCTATGTAACCTATGATATATAAGGTTATGATATGTTAGAGTTACCAATGTTGGGTAGTGAAATTTGGTTATGTTTTAGAGGTTCCCAATGACTTACTATTACATATACAAGGTGATTTACACTGACTTTTACATACCATATAAGATTCAACATATGTATTTACCCAATTTTTCAACTCTTTTACACTTCTTCTCCAACCTTCACATGGTGTATTGTTTTTATTATTGGGATACTCTTATGAAAAAAAATTACACTTATACATGGAGGCTATTATAAATTTAGAGTTTTTAGGCTTTACATAGAGTTTCCCTTACACGTGAGAGTTTTCTAATTTTCTATAAATCATAATAGATCTTATATCATCCAATAAATGTTAATAATATTAATTTATAAAAAACATGCCTAGAATTAACCTCCAACCATTACAAATATTCCATATACAACCTTTAGTAGAGTTACACAAAAACTTCATCCCTTTGACAATGGGAAAACTCTTAAGACTCAAACCCCATCCTATACTGACATCTCGAAAACCCTAAAATGGTTCAAAATCACATGGAAAATCCATGATCTGACTTGAATCACCATGCATGAATACCCATAAAATCACAATCTCTAAAATATAAAATAACTCATAATTGAGCTATCTCAATCCACACATGATACAACATTTACCAACACCAAATCCCAGCAAGAATATCCTTATTAAAAAAATGAAAACAAAACACACTCCATTATCTTACATGGTCACCTTGATTACCCAAATCAGATGTATCAATCACTTTGGTGAGAAGTACCCACCATATCTGTGAGTTGAGATAAAATAATAAGAGTGTCATGGGAGAGGAGAGACTCACTGTCATGGTTCAAACACACACAATGGTGGATGAATCAAAGACCAGATGATTGATCTAGACTACACCCTAGGAAGAGAGAAGGAGGAGGGGTCCTCTTTGCTAGTGCACGACCCATGAATGAAAGAGGAGGGGAATTAAGAGGAAAAATATTGTCATAGGGAGGATGAAAAAAAGGTAATTTTACACATTCAATGAGGATGCATGGTTAGCTCCCACAATTTTCTAAACTGTTCTGAAACCCTATGGGATACAGTGCCAAGGTACTATCTATATGGATTACCACATAGTTTTCCCTAACCTTGTATAAAATGTGGGGAATCCCACTATAAAAACATCCAAAATAGAAGCATGTTAATGAAACCACATGAACGGTTTCCCCCAAAATGTGATTAGTGAAAAAAGGGGTGATGTTATGGAAAATCAAATTACATTGAAGGAAGAGGGTATAATACAACCTCGATGACTCTATTTGAGATACAACCAAATTTGAGGACTTAGGGCATCAATATATGTAGAATATTATCATATTTCATTAAGTTCATTCTATTATAGTCTCTAATATGGATCCCTATTTTACTTCTCACTATTGGAGTAGCCTCCAGGTGGCACTAGGATCACATGTACATTTGAGAATGACATATCATCTTCATATGGATAACCAAATAGAATGATATATATTGATTTTAAAGGAAAATTTATGTACCTATGTTCTTGAATTTGGTATATCTTGGTATATCTATTTAGGACTAATTGAGTTTTTTATAATAACATTTAGTAGTCTACAATTCAGATAGTTCATTTTGAGGCCTTGTATACAAGGACTGGTAAAACCCCCTTTTTTGGTAGGATATTGGTAAAGATATATTGGTTGTACTGAATTAGGTCTAAGAGATGTTGGTGAGGATTCCATTGATTTTTTAAATACGGTATATGACATAGATCCAGTATAAGTCCAATACTTATCGTTGTTGATGATCATTGAAGTTCTTCAGTTATTGACCAGTAATTCTTGAGAGTTTCACCTCAGATGGTTCACTGAAATTTTGGGAAACATGGAGTACTTTCATTGAGTATTGTGGGTAATTTTGATGATGTTGGGTGGGTGGATAAAGTGTATTACCATTTGGATGTTCCACTATAGTTGACATTGATCCACAAAATGTTTCATGTTTCATTGATTTTCAAGTATCTTCCTGACCCCTCTCATGTCCTTGTTTTGGAAGACCTTGATGTCGAGTTAAATTTATCAGTGAAAGTATATCCAATTAGGATCTTTGATTTTGAGACAATGGTTTTTCATGGTTAAATGGTATCTTTGGTCCGAGTGTTATAGATTCATGGCTCTAATTCATTAGTGAATTTGGAGTGATAAGTAATGATGATAGAGTACTGACGTCACCTATTTGATAAGAATCATTTAGATAGACTTTCTAGGGAAATATTGTTTTATGGTTTGTATTTTGTAACATCCCATTACCTCCATTCAGATATTCCTTGCCCCTTTTTTATCACAATTTGGTTGAATCTAGTCTTGAGGTGTTTTAGATGAAATTAGGAAATTCTTGGAATCCCAAGGGGATATTCTTGGTTGGTGTACAGTTAGATAAAACCATGTGATTTATTCTCGAAAACCATGCACCCTATTGTGAGCCACTGCATAGGGGTATATAGTTTTTTCACACCATATGTCTATACCCTCCAAACTGTGAAACTTCAGATAGTGAGGGTTTTCATGGTTGGTTCATGGCTTGGAAAACAATGTTCCATTCTAGGATAAAGAGTGAACCCTACCTGAAGGGTCCCAGAGATAGGGTGCACAATTTTTCTAACCATGTAGCCCTCCCTTGGAAACCATGCATGCTGAAATTTAATACTTATAAAATTAAAATAATAATATAGAACACCCATTTTAGGTTTCTAATCACCCCCATTCGACCCTGAAATGTATTTTTATCCTTGGAGGCTCTCAATAAAGAATGTTTCTTCCTTCAATTGATTTATCTTGTGAATCAATGTATTAGTGGAATATATAATGCCTCTTTAGTTTGATTCTAATCATAATATTTCCTTAATTCATTATTACCATCCCCATTGTAGGTGTGGTTTTTGATTCCATGAATAAAGGTAGGCGGTTTCATATGTTTTCTCCCTATAATTGAAAGATTTATCTTCTTGATTTTTTTTGAAAATGTTTCAATTGAATTATAAAACCCTAATATAAAATGAATTGATTTGAACATTTTAAATGGCATTGGATTTATGAAAAATCCCCAATTTCATTTTAATTGAAATTGTAGGGTGGATTTTGTGAATGATGGCTTGATTTTGGGAAATTGATTTGATGATGGATTTGATGAAATGATATGATATTTGGTTTAATAAAAATATATTAAATTGAAATGATGAAAACCTAAGAGGAGTTTTAAATTGAAAATTCATTAAATAATGAAAAATATATTATTTCGTTTTTTAAATTGAAACTAAGATATTCAAATATAAATGATTATTTGAAATGAAATGATTTTCTCATGACTGACTGGTTGATTGATCAGATATAATCCTAGATAGTTAGTGTGATATTTGGGACAAGCAGTCTATGATCTGACCACTAGAAACATTTATACAATTAAAACACTAGAAAAACATAGTTTGTCCTGATTATCATCAATAAGATGCTAATTAGTCCAATTTTTCCTATGCTTGGGGTAAGTTTGCAAACCTATTGATTTGTGATCACTGATTTGAGAATTATAAGGATCATATAATTAGAAAATAACCTACTTTAGGGTATATGACCATGGTGGGTGATTAAATAGTTTTGATTGTATATTACATCATTGTTTGCAGAAAAATTTTATTCATGATATATGATTTATATAAATATTATATATAAAATGTTCATTTAAGAAATGTTTTGAAATTTCTACCTTCTATTGAAAATAAAACATGTTTTTTACATATTAAAATGATATGACATGCCTTGTTTTATTTAAAAATTGAAAGCATGATTGGATTATTGTAATTTTATTGATTATGGAACACTTGGTGAGAACCTATTCAGATTTATTGCTAACATCTTACGTTTTTATTTTGGTGTTTTTAGATTTTATTATGCCAGGTCTAAACAAAGGGAAAGCACCACTTATTGGTGATAGATGTTCTTGATATTTGGGACCTGGAGTTATGGAGGTGACTAATGGAGATTTTATCCACTCATTGTATTGGATGTATGAGATTTTATCTTGATAGATAATGAGTAATTTTATCAAATGAATTAGATTTCAAAGGTAGGGTGCATTATAGATTTTTACACGCGGTTACTGTCACGAACCAACCTGGGATGACCCTGTACCGGTCACCCGAGTCGGTCCGCGACATGGACCGAGAGGTGTTCCAGATCCTCCTGGGATGGAGACAAGTGCTAGGGCATTAGTAGAGGCTATGGGAACAATTTCTCCCAGTATAAATAAATAAATCAGAAGAAATAAAACAGAGCAGCGTACAAAACATTTTATACGAACTAAATATTCAAAATATTGGTTTTCACACACACACACATTCATTTCTAAAACAAGTATCAATCCATTGCCCTTTTAAATTTTAAAACAAGTTTAATTTCTGAATGGAATAAGAATATTTCTTTTTAAAACATTTTGTATGAACCATTTAGAAATCCAAACATCAGTTATTATCCAAAAAGGAAAACCCACACATATCACACAACACACACCAAGGGAAATAGAAAAAGTGGCATATAGGGGCCAACAACAACTAGTCCTCTCAACCATCCACCACATACAAAAATAATAATAAAGGAAACATGGGTCAATCCTAGGAGATCGTGAACCATCCAGAACATAATATACATCTGACTCATCCTGAAGGCATGCCCTAACTCGATGGCTTCATAATGCCCTAACGCTCGGCATAGCCCTGCATGGCCCAACTGGGGGGCTCAATCCCCATTGTAGCAATAACTCAGTATTCCCCTGCTATGGGGCCACTAGCCAGTGTGTAATATAAACTAGTGCAACAATCATTCTCAAAAAATTCACTCACTATGCCAGGTTCCCATGTCAACATATAAAATAAAAAGGGGTGCGTCCACAATAAAATCAATCAATCACGGTGCACAAATATCACACACAACTCATGCAATCAATGCACACCAACGATCACCCCTTACTAACCCCAAAGTGAGTTTTTAAAAAATAATTTATTTCATTAAAGTTCCAAACGGGCCTTCACCATCTGTAAAGAAAAACCTCATTTCTCAAGAAAACTAGAAAATCTTGTTCAGAAAAACCATTTATCTTTAAAACCAGAACCACATTTGAAATTCCATGAATTATGTTTAATGTCCAAACTGGAATTCTTTCACTACTGGGTGTCCGCTCGTCAAGAAAATTTTTCAAGAGTCGTGTATAAAATAAACAGTTATTTTTTAAACCAAACAGTCAATTAAAAATTAATCATCTTATATTATTTTTCAATTTATTAAAAATTAATAAAATATTAAGAAATTAATAAATTCTAAATTTAAAGGTGAGTGTAGTGGGGGACCTACCTCGAGACCGAGATGAAATGGAAGATGCATATCTGACACCATACAGTAAGGTCCAACATACTACAAACAAAACACTAAGAACTCAAAACAAAACCAAAAACCCCAATTAAATTATATGAAACCAAGCGGCGGGAAGAAACCCTCACCTCGAAAACTGAATCGTGACAGTGATGCAAACACAGAAACAAAGTGCGGCGATGGCGCTCACTCGGAAACGCCTTGTGCGGGTCCTAGAAAGTCAAACCGACCCAAATAAAATTTAATTAATAAAAATTCCAATCAAACTAGGGTAATATATATACATATATATATATATATACATATATAGATATATATATATCAAATAAAAATATTAAAGGAGCATAAAAACGATGTTACCAACAGGGGGTTACGACTAGAAACAGACCGCCAGAGGGCGTCGCGCCAGAACAGTGGAAGGAGCGCGACTGGATGCGGTCTGACAAGGGGCTATGGGCGAGGGCCGCCGGACAGCGGCGGTGCAAGGAAGCCGACATGCAGGGTACGAGTTAGTCGGGTAGCTGCAAGCAACGACGGGAGCCGGTGCCGAGCAAGGATTGCGGCTGGAGTGCAGCAAGGGGATGCAGAAGGTGCAACGCGGGAGGTAGGCTCTACCAGAGTGAACGATAGAGGCAGAGCTGTGCTATCCATGGTGAAGGCAATAGGAGCATGACAGATAGGCGATAGCAAGAGAGTGATCCAAGTCGCTGCTTGCGGAGGGCTGGTGCGGGACTCACAGTGGCAGAGCGGTAGGTGAGGTGGAGAGCTGGCGGGCGGATCTGGCAGAGTGCTCGGGTGAGGAGAAGCTTGAGGGAGGATGCACACCAGGGTGGGGGCCTCCATGAGGGTGAACGCTGGACAGGAAAGCGGTAGCAGAGGCCGCCCGCGGACTGGTGTGGCGGAGAGCTGCACGCGCGGGCTGCTGCGGAAGCGGATGCGGATGACAAAGAGGACTTGCATGGGGTGCTGTGTAGGAAGTTGAGAAGAGGGGTGTTTTAGGTGCGGCATAATCCAGGAAGGGCACTGCTGTAGGCAAGGTCGGTGGCAGGGAGGGCGGGGCATCACTACGGAAGGAGGGTGGCAGCCACGATGAGGGTCTACGAGCTTGATCGTATGAGGAGAGGGAGTGCTGGGGGGTGCTGTGGGAGCTACATTAAGGGGGTGCCGGGGTGTGATATAGGGCATGGCGGTGCTAGAATACTCGAGGTGGCCTGAGGGAGATGCAGTGCTGGCGGGGCACTAGGAGCAGGCGACTGAGGTGCGGTTGTGTAGGTTTAGGAGGCCGGGACGGTGAGCTGCGGGCTTACTCAGGTGGTGCAGGAGAGGAGCCACGACTGCATGCGGGGGGGGGGGGGGGAGGCAGATCACTGGATGAGGTGGAGAGCTGGTGGGCTACCTGGGCAGCGAGGCTGGCAGAGGGCGGTACTGTGTGCGGCAGCAGGCTGAGCGCGCGGCAAGAAAGAAGGGATCCGGTTGGACTGTGGGTCACTACTGCGTGAAGAAGAGAGCAGGGAGCAGCCACGTGGAAGAAAGAAAAGGAAATAAGAAAGGAGAAGAAAATAGAAAAAAGATAGAATAAAATAAAAAAAGTAAAGTAAATGAATAATAATATATAAATAATAATAATAATAATAGTTATAACAATATTAATAACGATAATAATAATAATAATAATAATAATAATAACAGTAATAATAATAATAACAATATTAATAAATTATTGTTATTATTATTATTAAATAATTTATAAAACACTTTTCAATTTAATTTTTTCAATTAATTTTCTTATTTTTTTATTTTCATTCACCAGCCAAATTAATTAATTAATTTATTCCGAACCGTACCGCCTGGTACCACCTGGTTATAGGGTTAAGCGGCACGCTTGTCACATAGCTTTATAAACCGCGTGCAGGTCGCGCGCCATAACTTTTACCCATTCGGGTAACCGTGCGGGCAATGCGTAGTTACTTCTAGCAGTGCGGATTGACTGCGCAATAGAGAAAGTCATCCAAAACTAAAAATAATAATAAATAAATAATTTCGGGGTGTGACAGTTTCACCCACATTCATTTCATTTTAACTATAAAACTCATTTAATTTTAAATGGGAAATTTCCCATAGTGGGGATAAAATATATCAAATGACGCATAAATAAAATGAATTTACAAAATTTTTAAGATCAAGGGACTACCTACCAAATATAAAATCATTTACTTTAATAATAGCCCAGCTACCATCTCATAAGTTCTTTCAATTCCAACCATTCATCGCTCACCATTACAAGTATTTATCACAATAAAAAACAACCAAATAAATTAAAAATTACAATTTATAATCAATTAGTAATTTAATTTGATTAAATTGTAATAGTTTGAAAACCCAAAATCTCAAAAAGCATCAAATACATCATAAAATATCAAGATATGTGGTGTGGTATAGTCCCAACACACACATGATCCTATGTATAAAAAATCTAATTGTTACTCCTTCTCCAATTGAGAATTTTATCTAATTTAGGATAAATCATGATGAAATTGATATGGGGGAATACCTCTAATAATTTGGTCTTAAATTGTATGAATAACTCATCTTAGTTCATTTTTTTACTACACCATGTAAAATATCTGAGAATATGGATGATTTCCACCATGATTTAGAGGAAATCACCAACAACCAATAATTGGATACAACCAAGTTATGTTGAAATATTATAGGTGAATTAATATATAATAATGTTCATGATCATACCCTAAGCCTATTAAACATTACTATAATAACTAAAAAATCATGGTTATCAAACAATGAATATTTGGTGCCCAACATGTAACATAATAGGCCTGTGATATGAGGGTTAGTGAGCTTCACCATATTTTACGTGGCCAAATTAGAACTACTGTGTAAATAGAAGGTGACTATTAATAACAGTACAAAAGATCATGGGAGTTTTTCCCCTATCCTAGGACACCCAATGGGTGTGCCGTTTTACCTGCATTACATTGTTCCACCCCGATGTGTGTGTGAGTTCTCTCTTTATTATAGGGTACCTTTATAAATTTCATTGAATTGAATTGAGATGAATATGAGAGAGTTGAATCATCCTTTCCATGTGATGAATTTTTTTATTTTATTAAATGTGTTATTTAAAAAAAAATTAATGGGTTTATTAAGTCATGGAATGTTTTTATTGTGAAATGTATTATGAATGAATGATACGATGAGAGAAAAATGGTTATGGATTCTATGGTAGGGATACATTGGATCTTTATTCCCTAGATACCATGGATGTTTTTCCATGGGTATTGTTTAGTGTAGTGGATTCCATGGACATGTTTCCCCTTGGATCCTAATTATGTTAGGAAACTCAGGCCTTACTACCCCTTAGATATAGATTTCTTATACTCTAATTGGGAATGGTATATTGATATGCTCGTTGGAATTTAAAAAAAATATCATTTTAAAACAAAATATGATTTTGTAAAATTTTAAGAGAATTTATGAAAAACAACAATGATTTTACAAAAAAAATAATAATAACAAAAAAACAATGATAAATCCTAAAAAAAGAGATTAAATAAATAAAAGGAATATATAAATACCTTTTCCAGTTAAAATGATCTATTAGTATGATAACCTTGTCCTTATTCATTGTTGGAAAAAATTATGATAGTTTTGAAAGACTAAAACAATTTTTGAAAATTAAATATAAACATTTTAATATAAATCTCATAATAAGAGTTTTAATGAGATAGTGTTTAAAACATAGTGTTATTATGATAAAAAAATTAAAAAAAATATGAAAAACAATTTAGAATCAGGAAAGATTTTATGAATTTTGAATCTCGAAAATTTATAATCCCATTTGAGCATGATGATCCATTTTAGAATAATGATTGAAAAAAATTTATAAATTAATATGAGTCTTGAAAAACCATTTCAAAAATGTTTTATGAAAATAAGAAAATTTAGAAATGTACATGTTTTTAAATAACATCAAACATATATACAACCCTATTAAAAGGAGTAACATAATGTGAGGATAAGAGTAAAATTGAAATAGATATGGATGGTAAATTTATGTTGAACATTCCTATATTATTTTTAATCCATTTAAATCTATCAGAACAGAAACTTTTTGTAAAAATATCAGCAAGTTTATCATTAATTGTGATGAATTACAAGATTATATCTCTTTTAAATGCATGATCCCCAAGGAAATAGTGTCTTATATCGTTGTTTTTTTTACATGTGAGATGTGATGAATTTTTTCTTAAGGAACTGAAATTATTATTATTACATAGTATTTTAGTTTCTGTAAAAATGAATCCATAGTTACTGAGTTTGTGTTGAATCCGCAAAACATTAGCACAAATACTTCAAGATACTACATATTAGTCTTTCGCAGTGCAAAGAGACACTATGCTTTGTTTTTTACATGACAATGAAACTGATGAATCTCCTAAGAAATTACTTATTCTAGATTTTATTTTCTTATCCATTCTATAACCACCATAGTCAACATCCAAAAAATTAGATCCAAAACGTTTCTATAAGAATAAAAAATTATTCAATACATACTTTCATTTAGATAATTAAATATTCATTTTACATCATTTAAATAGGATTCCTTTGGATTTTCTTGATATCTTGAAAACAAAAAAATAGAAAACATTAAGTCAGGATGATTTGTAGTAATGTAAAGAAATAATCCTATCATACCTCTAAGTTTTTTTGATCAACTGGTTTCCCAACCTCAACAAGTTTAATTTTATTTGAGTTACCTATGGGAGTACTAATATATTTTGTATTGTGTTATCCAAAAAAATTTAGAATATCTTCAATTAAATACATTGAATCTAAAATGCATATGTTTTTTAAAATATATTCATATTAATATAATTTAATTTTTTATGAAATTTATTGTAGAACAAAATTTTAAATGGACACTAAATATAGATTCTTGAACATCTAAAATAGAATTATTCAGGTATGAATTATACATGAGCAACACCAGACAGGGTCGACCACATAGTAATATAGAATTCACTAGTGAAAAAGTCGGATTTAATATTGGTTATTAACTATCATATATAAAGGCGAGGTAAAATATAATCTTTTTGGTGTTTGTTTTCAATAACCAACGATGAAATGATTCTATTCTTAGTTTTCATCTTCGGTTTTACTAATTACCTAATACCAAAAACTGATTTTCATCCTCAGTTATTATACAAACCATCATAAAAAATAGAGCACAAACCAATTTTTTTGTGTCAGTTTATTATAATCCATTGAAAAAAACCATTTTCAATGTTAGTTTATTAGATTAACTGATGCCCAAACCTAATTTTGGCGTCCTTTTTCATGAAAAATAACCCCAAAAACCATGTATTTTTTTTAAAACAATTCATATTTGGTTTTTATCAAAACCGATGCCAAAAGTAATTTTTTTAGAAAATAAAAAATATTATACTACCAAAATAATCAAAATCAAGGTAATAAGACAAATTATACAACAATCATACAATATATATCATTGAATAAAAATCTATAAAAACATACTTGTTTTTATATAGTTAATAAAAAATCCATCTATGCATTTGTATTATAAAGTAGAATTAAAATAAACAGACATGAAATTCATGACATGATCTTTTTTAATTATTATTTAAGCATTCATTTTATATCATTTCATGAAAAACCCTTTATAATAAAATAATTAGTTATTTGAACACATTTTATTAAGAAAATGTAATATTATTCAAAAAAATTAGAATATACATACCTAAAATTCTAATCGGACTTAACAAATAGTTTGCAAATAGAGATTGAAGATAGGTAAGATCATTTTGGGTATAAGACTCATTATAATTGAATGTATACAATAAAATTTAATGATATGATATTAAAAAAATAGAATACTATGACCAAAATTATAAAAAATAATAATATAACTAACCATATCAAGTTTATTAGTTACCCCATTTGTGATTATCTAACACATGAATCATATAACATAATAACCACATTCAATATGTCCTTATTGATTATGAAATTGTGTTTATAAAATATTAACTACATAATAGAAAACCAATATATATATATATATATATTAGAAAAATATTTAACATAAAAAATAATTACCTTTACTTCCACACAATTGAGGGAGTTTGGTTTCGTTATCAACATTTGATCTTGGTTAAATTTCTTCCATGAACATTATATTCTTATATATAAACTAATAATACATGTACAAAAAAATTAATTAATCATAATGATATTATGAAAAAAATTACCAGTTTAATAAGGTGAAAATACTTTTAAGAACACTTCATGATAAAGAGAAAATGCAATTTAAGGTGCATTCACTTGAAAAAAATACACCTAACAACTAATTCCCCCAACAATAAAAAAATCACCAATAATGAAATTATAATGATCATTATTCCATAATTATGTTTTTTTTCTTACTTATAATGAAATGGAAAAAACCAACATCCAATCTCTAAATGGGATAATATCTTACATATATATGAAACTCTACTAGGATTCTTGAGATGTTTCACTTCCATGGAAATTTGTTACGGATTTATTAAATTGTAAATGGTTGTGATTTCATTTTGTAAAAGAAGCATATGTGGATACCTAATTTAGAGAGGAAATATAGTTAGTCAATTTAAACCATCATTTTATTAAAAAAATTAAAAATTGAAATATCAATTTACTTACGTGGAAAACAGGTGTAACACATTCAGGCCGAGCCCTTTAAAATAAACTAGATAAATGATATCTTCATTGAGTAACGAAAATGTATAATATATTAAGCATATATTGGACTTCATCTGAAACTCGTAGATATTATTGATGAAAGAAGAAACCAGATATAATCATTGTATCCCATAAAAAATATTAGAAGTGTCTACAGTCGATTGTTCCAGAACCTGTTGTTTCAATTGTGGAATTTATTTAGCTTTCAGATAATCTTATATAATTTAAATTTACAAAAAACATTATATGAGATTTTCAATCACATGTAAATAATATTAAAAAAATTCATACCTCATATGAAATATAATGAAGAAGTCTAGTTGGATAAACTAAAAAATGACACAGACAATCCCCAAATCTAGTAATCTCCTCAGTAAAAAATGGAAGTGGAGCATTAGGATCAATAATATCAAGTATTGATACTCTAACCTGATCCAACTACAAAAATCGGTGATATATAGAATCCCTCAAAAAAATATACGCGTTCTAACGCAACACTATGTATATGAGTATCTCTAGCAAACAATGCACAGTATACGGTTTGGCCCGACTGAGGTGGTGGAGGATCAATGTAGTAGGTTAGGAAAGGTAGTTCAGCTTGGTTGGAGGTGGAGGATCAAAGTATGTATGCTGGACAGGCTGGGAAGGAAGTGCATATTATGACTATCATGTTAAGTGTTCTAACAATATAACCTGGTCGGGAATGCTGAGAAGGATGTGATGGAGGTGTAGGAACAAATTAATCATGCAAGCCTAGTATATCCAAGATTAATATTCAGTTCGGAACTATTAACAATAAAAACAACATTAAAATTGAAGAAAATATGTAAAATATAAAAATTAGTGAAAATAAACTCTAAAACCATATCCGTATAGAATGAATTTTTGGGGAGAGTTGTCAGAAGGGAGATTCAAGATTCTAATATCTCTAGTAATCCATCATGTACTAAGAACACACCTAGGGTTGAAAACAATGAGACTACGAAATCCCTTCATTTCATTCATTAATTATATAATGAAATTTCTAAACAAGACTATTTAGAATTCATAAGTGACTTTTATTTTGTGGTGAAAAAAATACATTTTTTAAGATTTTGTGAAGAAGAGTTTAGACATAGAGTTTCCCTTTCTATTCAAAAGAAAATTATAGTACATGGTCTAAATATTTTGATGAGGAAATATTTGATACACGAGACAAATTATTTAATTCTTTTGTGAATAAATTTTATACATGGATAATGACCACTAAAATTGAGAATAAAATTAATGGACTCTTAAAATTAAAGTGTGAGCTATTCCATGAGGCATGGGAAAAATTTATGAGAAATCAAAGATAGTTACTTAATTACCAATGTACTATATAGTTTATCACGGAAACCATTTATAATATCCTCAACCTATAACAAAAGACACATGTTCATCAATATTCCCTTAGAGATATTTGAAACAGAACTATATAATAATTGAAGAAAATATTCAACACTATTGAAAAAACTCTCAACATGCGTGTTTTAGGAGATCAACCATAGTTATAAAGTACTAGGGAACATATGATTGTTTCATGGACACAAATATTGATTAATAAACATTGGATGTTGAGGTAAAAAATGGTTTATTCAATTTTAGAAAAGTTTGTCATAAATACATATATAATTCTAATTTATTATTTATTTAAAGAAAAGGTGATCCATGATATCATTGGTGATATTTATCTCATTTAAGGGTTATGATATATATTGACTAATTTTTGTGAAATCATAAACTAGTGGGTAATACAATTTAAGGATAAATAAAGAGGTAATTTTCAAAATAGTATATTATTTTACTATAAGTTAATTTAATTGAGATTCAAACAGTTTTAGGATATATATATATTTTAGACACTATATGAATAAAGAATGTACATACTTGAATATATGATTTTATGAACGATTAATGTTGATTAGGGAAAGATAAGTAACATGATATAGCCATAGTGATTAAAGTATATTCCACATTAGAAGCTATATATCGATTGCATAATATATTAAGAATACCCACACCTAATTTTTATAGTTAATAATAAATAAAATTTCAAGGATAAAATTTATTCTAGGTGTAAAATGTAACAATCAATGATTTCACTATACATTTTCCATAAATTAATTATGCATTTCATAGATTTATTAAGACATCAAACCAATATTAATAGAAAGTGTGATATTTTTTTACAATTGAAACCCATCAGTTGAATTATTAATAATGGAGTAGAGTATCTATGTTATGAAATATATTAATTCATGTAAAAGGAACTTTATATAAGTATGAATAAATCATTATTTTGATTATGAATCTAATTAGTCATGGACTTTATGTTTTAAAAGAAAGAAATATATTATTTATAAAATATTATTACAATAAAATACAGTATTTTTCTATTAATCATTTCTTCATTTTTGAAATCATCATAAAAATATTATCATAGGATACATTTTTGGGGGTAAAAAAAGACATATTTTAATTCGTGGATTACGAACAATATGAAAAGTTTTAAAATTATAATCAATTATGAGATAGTAATAATTTCATATTAAATGTTATGGTTTATTAATAATATATATATTTAGTGTCATCCATAGAATTTAGAGATAGAAAATGGATTTCACTATTCAATTATATGATAGGCCTTACGTATGTATGTACATCATTTTCAATTTTTTACTGATGGAACAAAAGATATATAACTAATGATTAAATTTATAGAGAAATTATTATATCATATAAGTTATATATATTAATCAAATATATCCCTATCACTATCTATCTAAAGCGGAAATGGAGAATAAATCAAATCAAATAGTGGGTGTGGTAGTCCACACCTCTAAACAAGAGAGGTTATCTTATTCCAATAGATTGGAAGGTAACATAGTAGAAATGGTATTAATTTATGAACAAAAATAATTTTAAAGATATAATTTATAAACATTAAAACCATCATAATAACCATCCATAAAATATTCTGATAAAAATTTAATTCTCTCGCTATGTGGAGATTGTAAGTCATATGTACACACGACTGATAATTCCACTTCCCATTTTATAGTAAAGAGGGATTATAATGGTTCTTTTATAATGATAATAACATTTAAATATATTTATTATTTTTAATATATTGTTTTCTTGAGAAATTCCATATATTTACAGGGCAAAAAGTGTATATAAAATGAAATTGGTCGGTTAAGGTGATAACCCCTTCTTTGAAATCAACCCTTTTGATATCCAATTAAGGATATTAGGGATAATATTTTTGGAACTCCAAAATATAAAGAGTGCATATAAGTATATTTATAAGATAATTTTGCTGTTTATTTCATTATACAATCCTCAAAGTGGTGTTGAGTTATAGGAGATTTAAATGATGGTTATTGTAGGGATTAGTAGAGATAACAGGGATGAAATAATTCAAATATTATGTAAAGTAGTTTATCTGGTTCATTCAGATATATTATATAAAATATAATATTAGTATAGAAATATTTAATTTACTATATATGAAAGGGAATTCAAGGGTAAAAATCATGGAGATTTTTTTGTTGTACCAAGAACATATTTGTGATCATGAAAGAAGATGTAAAATATGAAGATCTCTTGATACTAAAACACTAGAGACATTGTGTGAAGTTGAGAGAGAATATGATAATAATTTTAATATAATATGTTTCTATGAATCAAAGGGCTTCCATCGCATTAAGATGAAAAATTGTGTTTTGAATAATAGAAATAAGAAGAATCCATCGATACAACTATAATATAGAGAGAGGATGATGAAGGAGAAGAGACCAATACTGCTATTGATGTTTATCTAATTTTATTTATATTGTTGAAGTTTATAACCGCTGTTATTGAAAATAATATTGTGCATGAGCGATGAAAAAAGGGATGCATGGTCTCCGTTGATTCTTTAGTAACTAGTATTTGGTGTGCTTCGATGCAGGATAACCACGTTGTGGCATATGACTCTCTCTATATCTTACCACTTGAATTGAATTACCCAAACCATGACCTAGAACTAGTAGTGGTGATATATACCTTGAATACATGGTGTCACTATCTTTTTAGGGACATATTTTTAGTCCCCTCAGTCCATAAGAGTCTGGATTACATTTTATTATAGAATAATATGATTATAAGGTAGTGTCTATGGGTCATGTTTCTCCAGGGGTTTGACATTGATATTTTTAACACCATATGAATAGGTAATTTTGTACATGAAATACTAATAAGGATTATAGTAGTGAAATACTTAAAGGATTCCAGCGATTAATGGACATTAGTGGATATTTTTTCCTAGATGCACCTAGAAGTCAAGGAGCATGTTGGATGCATGTTCTAACCAATCATTCATTCGACCCCCTATTTTCAAGTTCGAATTAGAAAAATCAGCATAATAATGAATTTTGATAATTTTATATACAAATTATAAATGGTTTGGAGGTGTTTAACAGCTAATCGATGTCATATGAAGGAATCCATTGTTTTATGGGCCATTTTTTGGTAACCATATCTTTATGAAATGTGGTGATGCAAGACAGCCACCAGTATCACTATCTAGGTAATCCCAGTACAATGAAGAGATTTTATGTTGTGAGATTTTTGTTCTGGTGTCCATGAATGAGGTGAAATCATAGGTTAGGATATAAAATATGGTCTTGAAAACATAACATATAACATGGAATATAAAGGTGAAATTGTAAGACAATAACCTTGAACCATTGAAAAACAATATAAGAGTATTGATTAATCATAAGAAAATAAAATATTTTCTTATATGAAATCTCATTGGAATTACCATGATAATATAGGGGATTAGGTTTACTTTATACTAAAGATGTTTCCTCATATAATTCTTCATTTGAATTATCATAATTTGGAGATCTTTGAATGTTGGACAAGACTTCTACAATATCGGTATTTTAATTTTTCTATTTTACACTTTATTAATAATCATTAATGATATCAACATATAAGCTCCTAGAGTTATTCATGGTATAATCCTTAATGATCTAGACATCATTTATCTCCAAAATCTTTGTAATATGGTTATTGTAAAATTTATAGTATTCACCCATCATTGAATATAAAATTGGGAGTACCTAATTTTCATTCTCACTATACATTCCTTGATTTCCGTCTTTTTTTTGGATGGAGAATTTATATATAAAACCCAAAAAAACCTTAGTGGGGGATTTATTCAATTCCATATCTCATATAGTGTTTTTCCACTCCTATACATAGCCCTGTTCGATTTTGATTTTTCATGAAAACTTAAATAACCTCTTTCCAATAATTATGAGAAACCTAATTTTCAATCATCATATGATTGGCCAAATTATTTATCTGTTGATTTCTATGCTCAATTACCCTATTTTTTAGGTGTTATTATTGAAGGCACCTCATGCTTGATCCTATTTTTTTAAAGTAATTTCTAATTCAATGTAATTTTATTCTTTTCCATTTCTATATTGAAATATATTAATTGTACATCTAGTTTCATTCTCAACTATTCAAATATATTTCTTCAAATAGTTCATCACTTCCTATTTTAATTACATAAAAATCACACATTCCGTTGTACAATAGACATAAATAATTCCAATGAAGTAAATCTCTTTGTATATATTAAATACATTCACTAAAATACAAGCTTTTATGTGGATGAGATCATGTACATTTTATTCCCTTTTATTCTTCATATGATAAGAGTTCAATACCATCTTTCATTATATGAAAGAATCCAATGTATTTTATCGATCACACATCAGATTGGGAATAGAGAAAATATACTATAGCTTAGATATTTTTTCTATTATGTGTTGAATAATGTGACCCAACCATTAGTTACATAGGTTTTTTTTAAACTAAAATGATTAAGAAACATGTGTTTTCTTTACTGCCTACCTTTTATAATTTATCTTTTTTCTTCTATCTTTTGTTGAGAGAATTATTTTATTCCCTCTAATGGTTTACCCATTATAATTAAATTTTACTATCTCATAACGTTTAATTAAACATTAGATATGGTTAAACAAACTATACACATAAATAAATTCTCTTCTAATTGACTCCTCATTTTTTAATTTTTTTCCACTACATTTTATATTTAACGTACCACCATTGCTGAATCTCAATATTCTATCAACCCTTCTCTAAAAAATCCAAAAAAAATAATTTCACATCATGTGAAGTGAGAATATTTAGTCATGAATCAAGGTTCTAATACTCATTGTTTCATTGAGAGTGATTTATTCCATATTGGAATTACCAATATTATTATTTTCCTTCAATGAGATACCTGATTGAGTGGAGGAAAACGATAGCCTCTCTAGTCTCTTTTCAACATGTATTCTTAAATCATTATAAATTTAATATTTTTTAGTATAATAACTTTTTTTTCAAATTTAATTATTGTTTTTTGAACATTATTTACATACCTCAAATTATTTTAGTTATTTTCCCAACCTTTCATTTACATGCAATGAATAACTTTTTGAAAAATGTTAGAAGAGTAAAAACAATATCCATATAAATTTATTTTTTTTATAATTAAGGATATTGTATCATTATATAGTAGTCACACACAGGTCATTCCACATCTAAATATATCCATTAATCTTAATTGAAATACATGTTATGTCACCTATTGGGATTTTAATAAGGAAACACAATTTTAGAGAGCATACATTTTATGCCACATCGAGCATAAATGAACTACTAAATATTATTCATTAATATGGAAATTATTTACTATATTTTTTTATGGTGGTTATGAATAGGACTGTGTTTATTATGTTTACACATGTTTATAAAACGTTTTACATTAATACAATAGAATTTTTAGGCATATTACATGAATAAATACAATTTTACTCTTAAAATATTTTTTTAAATGTTGTGTTTCTTCCTTTCTTTTGAAGCGTTGTTTTCAAACACAATTTGGAAAATTTTATAATTTTTTTTTGATAAAATAATCTTATTTTTATTGATGTAGAATTTAAAAACTCTGTTTTGTTGATTTTTTTTATTTTTTGATAAGATTCATTTTTTATAAATGCTTAATAATACTTGATTTAAATTATAAACTGACTTATAAAATAAATAATTTATAATGATAAATAATATTTATAATTGGGTTTAAAGTAAAGTTTGACCAATTATATATAGCTAATTTAGGTCATTTTTATCATTTTAAAATATAATTTTGATATAAGAAAATTTCAATATTTTATAATTTTCGCTTTAAAAACCTTCATTATCTCATAGTATATGGGAATAATTTTATATTATTTTTTATTCACTACTCTGTTTTGAATTTAATAAAATAGACTCATTATTAGGATTCATTTGGTCCAATTTTATTAATTTGGTACATTTTTTGTACAAAATTAATAGAAAATATAGAAATTTTATTACCATGGTTAAGGGTAAATCCAATAATTTAAAGTAAAAATAAAATTATATATATCATATTATTACCCTGAAACCTATAAAAAATTATTTTATATGTTGGTGTTGACCAAAATAATCAATTTTATGAATTTATGGCCTCTTGAAGCTAGTAGGATGACTTTAATCTCCTTATATAATTTTATTTTATGAAATGTCAATCTTGTCACACAAATGTTTTTAATTAGTAGAACATTTATAATGAAGGGGATTAAGAATATTACATAAAAAATATAAATAATCAGAAAGAAAAAATATTTATCATCGTCATGGTAATTTTTTAAATTTTTAGTGGACATATAATTAAACTAATGGATTGCAGAACAATAAGGCATTAAATGTTTACAAAAATGAATTATCAAAAAAATATTAAATATATTAATATAATTATAATGTGATATAATTAATTTCCTCCTCTAATTTTTTAATGAATTTGATATGTTATATGATGTGTTAGAGTAGTGTTTTTCAATTTAGCGTGTTTTATTGATTTTTTAGAAGTCAATGTAATAAATAGTGTCAAAGTTGACATTACTGATATTTTTAGATAAAAAATATTTTATTAAATGGTATATTATTCATTAAAATATATTATTTGAAAAATTATTATTATAATTTTTATAATTTCATCAATGATTCATTAATTGGTAGTTTTTCATTTTAAAATAACTATATTTTTCTTCTAATAGTATATAATATTTTCTCACAGTCAGAGTTAAAAGGTATAAACAAGTGTTAAAAATAAAATATAAAGGAATAAATTTAGTCAAAACATATATAAGTATTATTTAATGATGGTATTTAAAAAAATTATAATCTTATATTCTGAATAAATCACTTTGAATGAATTTATAATTAAAACTTAATATACAATAATTTAATATTTTGAAGAATTCCAAGAGTTCCCCACTCATCACTTATAAAGGGATCATCTTATTCACAATTATTGACACTAATTTTTTTTTTATTAAATATTTACAAAATTATCCTCCTATAATCCCTAAACTCATTCTATAGGGATTATTGTATGACAAACATCCTCATTAGAGGTGTTGATTTGTTAATAAATGGAGGTTGTACGAAGGAATACCATTTTTAATAATGTGTTTCAGTATTGTTTCTTCTTCTACCTCCTTCAATTCTTCATCAATCATGATGAAATAATAAATCATGATTAATTATTATATTTAGATGTTATTATGTCAACATAATCAAATAAATCTATCTACACTTACATAAAATGTGAAATGAAAATATGATGATACCAGGATGTGGTAATTAAAAGTTTTCTTGGCCAAACTATGTTGGATTCTCATTATCTTATGTGGACTTCGTGAATGAAAGAAATATAATTACTCATAACTAATTAATATATATTAGTGAATTCATACCATATTCATTATTTGGGATATAAATTTTATTATTTCATCAACCTTAATTCTATAGATTATAAAATGTTACTTGTCATTATTTAATCAGTTCCATTCATTCAAAAATCTTGTACTATAGTATGTATGTAAACTAAGAAAATATTCTTCATAACATACATATCCTTAAACGATTTTAATATTTAATATATTTAATAATTTAAGGAATATACATTCCTAAAAATATTATCAATATATTTAACCAGTAAATTTATTAATCATTACTTCATAAGGTCAAAAAATAGTCAAAATATACCATAATATAAAAAATTATACTAACATCACAAAATTTTTTCATAGATTACTTTTTCTTGAAACTAATTAAGATATCCAATATTATCTTACTCAATTTTATGAGAATCATTCAATCTTTTATTACCTCGACAGCATTATTAAATTAATCCAAAGTATTATATATATATATATATATATATATATATATCTAAATCGATTATTCATTAATAGTTATTCCAAAAAAAAATACGTTTCAATTAAATAAAATTTCAACGCTATATATTTCAGTTAATATATGTTTTAAAACCATTAATATCGAACTATTTATGAACATTCATTATATTTTTTCACATAACCATCATTAATTTTAGAATTTACCAATATACCATATATAAATATTACTCCCAAATAAAAATAGTTATGTTTATATAAAATTAGTTTATATTATTACATTAAAATGACAGTCTTATGTATGACTAAGAACCTCATATTTTATATCATAAAGGTAATGTACTAAGATTATCAACCATGTACATATGAAACCTTATTCAGTTATAATGAAAAGTGGATTTTTGGATACATACATTTTTTATCTTTATCCTCGTGATCCTATTTCATCCAAATACTAAAACTAAAATAGTTATGCTAATACCCAAAATAATTAGTGAACATGAATATTAAATCTCAATCATAATATGTTTTATCGATTTTCACCTTAATTTTATCCTATTATATTTTAATTCCAACTATTTCATACATGGTAAATCATTTAACTCTCTTAGTGTACTAACTACACACATAGATAGACACTATGAGTGGATACGATTTTATTGATCATATTCTCTTTACAAGAAATGAAGAATAAGTTATTTCCATGTTATATTAAAGAATTGGTTTAAGAAGTATGAGATAACAAAATATAATGTAACGAAAATTTTGTTACACCAAGGAGTAAAATAGTTCAATATCTTCTTAGTCATTATAATAGTAAACAAGGTGGGTGTAAATATTTGAATATAATATTTAAAACATAAATTGAAATTGTTTAATTATTACTCTATTAATTTATTTGGACTCAAAATATTTCTTTAATGTAAATATATAAATTTGGTTCCAATTAGAAATGAATATCAATTTCTTTTTATTTAATACATAAGAAATTATATGTGTGTCCCTCACCTCACTTATAAAAGGTTGCATCCTATTATCCCATATTAACGATTCTTAAGAATACTATCATAGATAATACCTACCCTAATACAATCCAGTATTGATTCTACATGTAATATATCATTATTACAACCTTCTATAATGCAGCAGGTGGAAGAGTCTCAGTGGGGAGACTCATAGAAAGAGGTGTTGCACGATTGTGTTGGCCATGGTGATGCTCCAGTGGGGTAGATGGAGGATGGATGGAACCAAATGTTGTTTAATGGGATATTGTTTGTTCTGATAACAATGCAATATGGATTATATCATGAGTTTCATAGGTCACCCTTGGTGGTGCATCCAAGTGTTTCTAAGATGTACCATGGATTGAGGATGTAGTTTTGGGGGATCAGGATAAAGAGGCCAGTAGAAAAGTTTTTGGAAAGATTCTTGTAGTAAAAGTAGGTAAAGGCATGGCACCATATTCCTGGTGGGTTATTGTAGCCCTTGGTTTTTCGTGAGTGGGGATGGGATGGAAACTTAATGGATTTCATCATCGGGTTTCCCAGATCCCAAAGAGGTTGTGATTCTTTCTAGGTGACTGTAGATTAGTTGATGAAATCATCCCACTACATAGAGACAATGGAGTTGGGTGTAGTGGATGCCTTAGAAAATATTAATTTGTATGAGGTGGAGAACTACATGGGGTTTTGAGATCCATCATCCCGGATTAGGACATTCACTTTTTATAATCATCCTAAAGGGGATTTCAGTATGCCTTTGGAACCCAGTTACACCTCATCACTTCTTTCCACCCTCAGACAGATGGGAAGAAAGAGCGTTCTATCCATATATTAGAGGATATGTTATAGGCATGTGTCTTGGACTTTTTCAGATCATGGGTGAAACACCTACCATTGGAAGAGTTTACTTATAATAATATATATCAATCTTCCATCGGAATGGATCCAATTGAATATCTTCATGAAAGACTATATTTTTCACTATTTTGATGGAAATAGGTTGCAAAGATAGCTATTATTGGTCCTGAGGTAGTGAAAAGCATGACCGAGAAGGATTATATTGTTCAAGAAAGGATAAAAGTAGTGCCGATTTACAAATTTCAAAAACACAACATTATCCATTATAAAGGTCCAGGAACTCATGATTCATGGAAAGGGACAATTTCTTCATGTAGTACTTCTCATTGAAGACAACCTTGATTTCTTTCCAACCCATTTTCTCATTCTACACTGCTTGAACCATTGACTTCCACCACATACGAATGGGTCACTCTAATAAGAACATGACATACATATCCTTTAAAACATCAGGAGTCCCAAGGAAAACCAAAACACATTCACTATTTTCTACCTAATATTCCACTTCTATGGGAGTCATGATTTCCTAGAAGGTAGGTGGTTTATACTTGAGGAACTCATTATCCTGATCCTTAAACAATACATGTTTGGATTCATTTGTCTAATCAGGTCTAGAGCCTTATACTTGATCATTCTATTAGATAGCTCGAACTATTTGCTCCATTAATATCTAATTAAATGGTGAGATATAACTTTCTCTGGCCTCTTCTCATGGAAGCAAGGGAGGTTTACGGGGAGGCGTGATGCTACAAAAGTCAAAAGAAACACCAAAAAGTAAATATATCAATACACCATCCCATGGGAAATTAAATAATCAAAATTAAACACTCGTATTAATCATAATAATGTCATAAAAAATCAAGCAACAACATAGACCAATCCACCCTACCTTGGTGTCTATTCCAAGTCTACATATTATGAATCACAACTAGAGGTGGAGTTAAACTAATTTTTGGACATACCATGGTTACAGAAGTCCCTTTATGAGGTGTGTGGAATAGAAACCATAGTCAATACCAGTCCCTTAAGCCTCGACTGTCCAAGCTCCTATCTATAGAGACCCACCCAAATAAAGAAAAAAACTGATCTAATACAACTTTATCATGAAGTATCCTAGGTTTCCATCCATCCCAATTCCTTACACAGCTCGTGATGTGGACCTAAGGGATTTTTTGATCCCCATGGTCTAACAACTAGTGCCTGGGCAGCTAAGAACTCATTTAAGAATGGTTTAGCCCTAAAATAAACAAAACAAATCCTATTATAATTCATATAAAACATTTCAATAATGCATTTTCATCAAAAATAAAAAAGAGTACATGATTCATGAATATTGAGTATAACCTAAATAAAATTACATACATATCTATAAATGTGGTATGGAAAACTGGGGGAGAATTATAAAAGTTTTTATATATTCTATTTTAAAGATTCAGATCACATTCAATATATACAACATAAAAAATATGATATATAACATATAAGTTTTCAGAAAAAGGTAACTTTTATGTTTCCTTCCTATAAAAATATGTTTTCTTATAATTGATGTTATATTAAGGACTATACTTAAAAATAATGAAACTTCTATTGCCTTGATGAGTTGATCTAATTCATCAGTAAATAATTGGTACCTATGATTCCCTTATTTTAAGAAATGGTAGAAAATGTGAAAACAATTCTAAAGAACATCAAGGCATTCCAAAGTCAATAGAAGATATGTCCATGAAATAGTTTCCATGAATTACAGTTTCAGTTTGGTTACAAGGCCATCCTCTACATATCTTTATGGAAGAGTGTCCTAAGATTTGGGAAGAATAGAAAGTTATGTCTGAGGTACATTGACCTATTTAAAATTATTGATCACATTGATGTTGTGGAATATATGATAGCACTACTATTAACCATAGATCAGGTACATGATGTATTCCTTGTATACTTCTTGAGTACGTATGTACTATATACCTAACATGTACTGAATTCATAAGTTGTATAGATGTAAAATTAGTTCTCTTATGAAGAGCTTCCACTAATGATATTGGATAATTCAAAAAATGTTCTTTGAAAATATACTAGTATACAACTCAAAGTACTATGGAGGAACCATAAATTTTACATGTAAACATGGGAACTAGAGGAAGTAATGAAATATAGTTACAATCAAATGTTTTTATCTTAGTTTTTTAACCAAAATTTGGATTGAGACATTTCATAAGGGGCAGAATGTAATAAACCAAAATTTTATCAATGAAATTTCCCTTCTTATATTTGTTTCATGAAGTAAAAAAAAGTATATCACATAGTGAACCCAATGAAAAAATTATTCTCATATATGAATAATTATAATTTTGTCATAAAAAAATACTAATTCAACGTATTATAGCGGGACAATAAATGGAAAAAAAATAAAAAAAATATGGATATGCTTATCCACTAGAATGAATGCACTCATGATTAATGATTTAGAAATAAAACATTATGTTATTAATTAAATATTCATTTAAAATATGAAATTAAATATATCCTTTTAAGAATGGTGTAGTAGATGATTAATGGAATAAGAGTAATTCATAGAAAGTAGTAAATCCTTATGACTGATAGAAATATGACTATTGGAGTACTTACTAGACCTTTGTAACAGTAATCTGGCTATTAAGAATAGTAATCTAGAAAAATATTATCCACACCTATGAAAGTATAAATAAAATATCCTTACCTTATAAATGAAGAATGATATATTTATATCATTGAATAAGTACATAAATGTTTTAAAAATGATAAATTATATGTTGGTATTTTTTTGAAACTTGAATGTTCGTTTTCAATTTTATAATTTATATATTTATTTAAAATATATTTTATATATAAAAGGTCTTTAAATTATTATTTTGTTTTATTATAATTCTATGATTATTTTCTGACACCATACTTAATTTTTCAATGTTTTATAAAGTCATTCATATTATTAAAATCAGCATTATTTGAATAATGGAGGATTTTAAATGAAAATAAAATTTATCATATTTGTAAAATTATTATCATAAAATGGAGTCCATTTTTTAAATCTACATGTTCAAAAAAATTTATTGTTACATTTTGGGAATTTTATAAAATAGTTGATTATTTGGTGAATAATGAAATATGATAATTTACAATATTTAGAAAATACATGAATTTTTGAGTCATGGATTCTTCATGGATGGTTTTTGAAATCATTAGTTAAAAATATATTAAACCATTTAATATATTTATTTAGAGTAATAAATAAAATTTATAGTATTTATGGAAAATATTAAATAAATGAAGAAAATAATAAAACAAACTCATCTCCTCCCCCTATAAATACCACCTCTCACCACCTCTTATACTAGCACCTTAAAAGCCTTATATATTCTCTAAATTCTATCCAAAGCTTTTATTAACACTTTTCCCCATGTCCAAAACATTATTGTCTCCAAAAAATTACAATCCCATGTTCCTTAAAGTGGTTCTCAAGGAGACGATAATCAAGAGGTAAAATCCTCTACTTTTCTTTTTTAAATTCATTATTTATTCAACCTCATCCCTTACCCCACTATCCAAAGAGAAATAATGTATAAATTATCATAAATATACAAGAATTTTATTGTGTTAATTGAATACAATTCCTTGAGATATTATTTAATGTCCATTGATGCCCTTGGCATTTATTTCGAGCCTTTAGTACCTTGGTGATTTCAATTAAGTTCTAGTACACCCATAATATACTACTTAGTAAATTTTTAAGTGTCTATTAATGATAAATCAAGATTATAAAACACATAATTCATACCTTCAATCATCTCATACGTTGAGAGTTCACAAACCTCCAAAGACTACAATTTCTTGTGGCCTCAACTTCCATCTCTATGATCTAGATGTGGGACACCTGGTGGTGGTGGTAGAAGAATATCATATCATCATCCACCACTTGTATCTCCTCCTAATTTTCTTTCATCTATTCCTTTCATGGGACCACCCTTTCCTTGCTTGGGAGACCCCATATCACATCACTTCCTATTCTATAGTGGTCCGTTAGATATCTACATGTACTTCTCAGCATGTCTAGTCAAGCAGTCTCCCATTATATGACCCAACTTGATGAAAGTAAATTAGTTACCCTCCCTGTGATTCCCTATCATTATACGCTACCCTGATCACATTATTGAGTCTGATCATAGGGAGGTCATCTGCGTCGAGGTCCTGGAACATGGCGGCTTCTAGCTACTATAGGAGACTAAGTTCCGAGACACCCATTAACAGCTAAATTTATCTGGTGTCCATCCAACAATATTATATCTATCACTGGTTCCCACTCTAGTACCCTAAAACATTTGTGGATTCAAAATGGAACAAGATGGATTAGATCTATCTGTGGAGTCCCTGATCAAACATTTGTCTTTAGAAGAATCCATCCTAAATCATATCAAGAGAGTACCATGTATGTTTTGTGAACCTTGCTACATACTCATCTACTGGATCAAAACTAAATGGAAACAAGTGGTGTAGTTCCCCTCATAGAAAAACCTCTATAAGTCAACAAATCATATTATTGACTCATCATGTATTTCCATAACAATAGATACTATCGATGAATAATGACATGAAGAATGTTCATGAAACATGATTGAATATCGAAAAACCCACCTTATATATCATCCCCTATATACAAAAATACCAAATCTAAACATATCTGGAATCTAGAACCATATATCCACCCCAAAGGGTGTAGATATTTAAAACAATGATATAAGAAAAAATTAGAACAATGGAAAAATCAATAAAGACCATGAACGATCACTTACTATGATGAGTCAGCTTCTAATAAACATGGGAAGCCTTCAGATCACCTCTATATTGATAGAAGAAACTTCATTGAACTTTACCATTTTATGGTTATATTAGAGGAATTAACGAGTGGTTTAAAAGTAAAAACAAGTGTGGTCAAATTTTTAAAGAGGTAGTTTCATACCATGAATGATTTAGTAACATAGTTAGACAAACCGTGCACTAACCACGTGCTCTACACTCCATCAAGGATGATCCTCACATGGTCATATCCAAAAAAATTACTTATTCAATTTTCTCAACATCTCCCAAGACAATTATTCAAAAAATCATTTATAATTCAGCAACTTTTTTTATCAATTTACTTCTAATGTCATAAGGAGACCAAACTAATGTAAGAACTAATCAGTGTCAATGTAACTCTAATTATCGATGGTACACTGAGTCTGAGGGACCGGTTCCAATATCATATTCTATCATCTTCTAAATACAATACTCAAATTCTTCCAACCATTAATAAATTTTTAATATGGTGATAACGTTAATAATGAACCTTATTCATATGTGTCTACTGTTTCTCACATCGATGAGTATCATCATGAATACTTCACATAATGATATAATCTCTTTCATAATCATTATTATTCTAAAAACATTATATTTTAATCCTGAATTCCTCAATAATTTTAACACTTTTGAGATAAACATTAGAATTGTCTAAAATTAAAATGAATGTATTGAAACTTCCTTGTCTTCTAGTAATGTATTTCTTTCCAATCATTTCTAAATACAATTGGTAACAACTTTTCTTCCCCTTTTCATTTGTAAGTATTTAATCCAAGATCTATAAATAAATTGTTATATTTGGGAAATACAAATCAGCATAGCATCATTAGATTTTAACTGTAATTGTTCATACTCTGATATTGCCTCATTACGATCACCATTTTCATTCCAGACATAATACGATTACCTAGAGCTTCATAATCTTTATCAAAGTATCATTATTATTTTCTATATGGGATTCTAATGGGTTTGAATAAAATCATATTTGATCCGATTATTATCCTTATGGTTCAAGATCTGATTTGAACACTTTACTCACACATTCATCAATCCATATTTCCATTAATTTATAAATATAATTTATTTCATCAACATATTGATATATTGACAACAAATACAACCAAAACTTAACCGTGGTCTAATAATATCCCCCTTTGAATTTTTTTTCAATACCCACTTCAATACCTATATTTAACTACTTCAAAACAATAAGTGATTTTTTTCAAACTTTTTCTTATCTAGGAATTATTTTTATTCTCCCTTTATTCCTTATTTATCCTCATTAATATATTCTCTCCACCTTTTTGAAAATAAAACTGAAAGAGGTCATTACGTAAAGTTTCCTTCATTATTGAAAAATTCAATTATTTCTAAAGGCTTAACATTCATATCAAAAACATGAAACTATGATTTAGTAGAACATAAGTATCACATGATTTTCATAACAAAGAGACTTTAGTAAAACAAATCTAAGTCTATTTGGGGGAACCCAATATAAGAAAAAGAGGTTATCAATGTTTTCCATAACACAACATTCATGTAGTACATTTTTTTTCAATGGATATTATTCTTGACTATACATATCTACTCTTTTCCCATATTAGTTTTTGTTCATTCTTCCCACTCATCCATTGTCCTAATTGAAAGAATTTAAAAACATGGGATAAGAAAAAAAATACAAGTAACTACTAGTTAAAGGAATAAATAAACCATTAGTCCATTTCATATTCATTAAATCATTTTATAGAGTTTTTCATTATCAAAATATAGTATGAAATCTAGAAATCACTTATATACATATAAAATTAGCATTATATCCCAATTTTTTCTTAAAAAAATCTATAATAAAACACGAATAAAAAATTATTTTCCTAACTGTATATGAAAAAACATGACAAAAAATTAAAATCATGTGGATATAAAAGAATTCATTGTTCATGATAGGGGATATCTATTTTTTCATGTGATGTATAGTTTCCTACTGAAATATGACAAGAGATATATGTTTCACTATCCAAATGAAATGAATTGATGTGTCATTCTTAAACACTTGTAATACATGTTTAGAGAAACCGGGATTCAATGGTTCTCTATTGTATTAACATGTTGAGGTCGACCTTGTGGCTAGTAAACACTCTATGGAATATGATTTTTTTGTAGATAAATTTTATCCTCATCTTCTATAACATGAGAAACATAAGAGTGGAAACCAACACACTCTTAACGCAACTGAACTGGTGATTCTTGTAGTTTATGAGGATTAGATAAATTTCCAACATCACGAAAATTTATGAGGATCACGTGATCTATAGTTAGGGATACTATTCACACATTTCCATTGATTTATGAGATTTTAAAGTTTTTTAGGTGGAAAATACAACTAAATTCACTATGGAAGGATGATCTTAGGCATCATAGTAGTGAATCGATTGGTCCAAAAAATCTTCAGGCATATTGAGACATTCTCAGATTGGAGGGTGAATCATGTTTCATATATGCCTTGTGGACCTACCAAGTGTTAGTGGTATATTATAGAGGAAACTGTAAATTAGTATGAGCTATATTGAAAGGAATTCAAGATGATGTTAATGATCCATTTCTATCCCTAAACAATGAGGGATAAAAAATCTTTCGACATCATGCATATGACACATGTGGTAATGTTAATGCTGGACTATGATGGACATTTCACCGGCCTAGAGAAAATTACACCATATGTGATAGATAATGAGATCTCTAGGGAGAATAATATTCAGTATGGTCATCATTACAAGATCAGGTCATAGGTGAAAGTTTTTTAGTAGTTTTTAAGATGTTATGAATTGGGAACTCTTCACAGAAAGGGAATCTGAGAGATACCCTGAGAAGTGTTCATATTATTTCAGCAGTGAGAGCTGAGATAGGTAATAATTTTAGAAAGGTATGATGATGATACATTATTGTGGTATAAATTAAATATGACCAAGATTACCTGGTTTGATCAAAAAACCTTTGTAGGAAGGATTTTGGTATAAACCTAAAGAGTTCCTCTGAATTAGTAGAATATTTCTTAACCATGAGTCACCATTATACATCAATATATATCCCATTCAAATATTTTCATATAATGAAAAAGTATTCGATAGGTTTATATGTTATTATTTTATGGAATAACATATATACATATCATTTTCCATGAAATGAGAAACAAATCTATAAATCATGTATACTGAGGACTACCACCACACGAACCGATGTAATTTGTTTTCCATCACAGTATCTCCCATATGGTTATAATAATGGTTTTATTGTTTATATATGATATTTTTCAAATAATTATACTTTTAAAATTATAAAATCACATCGATATTACATATTTCAAATCAAATGGAAAATGATAACATCGTTCCTCTGTATGCGTGAACTATTTACTCTACGAAGCAACATAATTCATTTTTCATATAATTTTTAAACAGAGGGTAATAAATAAATATTTGATCAATATTTTTAATGGGGTTTGTTACATCGATTAATTATACTCTTAGTTATACATATGTAGCATTGGATTCAGTATAGATTTTTTATTATTGACCACCATACAAAATCTATACATTTCATTTCTATAAGACAATATTTACCTCTTAGTCTCCTTCCAAGACTCTATATTAATGATTTATTTTAAAATGATAACAAACCACTTTTATCTGCATCCAATTGTATTCAAATATTCATATCATAATTTTGAAAGATCATTTTTATGTGTCTTGATATTGAGCTTTATTAGAGCATTGTCTACTATCCTCGCGATGATGGATAGTCTGAAAATATTATTCAATCATTAAATGACATGTTATAGTTTTTTTAAAGGTTGGGGCTGAAGCCACATTTTTATTATTAATGAAAATAAAAGAACTATTTAACTGGGTAGAGGGAGACCAATTACATAGCCCGAAATCCCAATGGTCATTTAGCCCATTACATGGCCCATAGGCCCAAATTTTTGGCCCAAGGACCATTCTTTGAATAGTACTACTACAGTACCCTGTGCTGCTACAGTACCACACAGTACCTGTCGCTGCTACAGTGCCTCTAGCACTGCTACAATGCCCCTTCTGCCACTACAGTTCCGTTGTTGCAATAGTATCTCAGCAACTATAGTAGCGCTACAGTGCTGGTATAGCACCCTCCGCCCAATGGGTTTTGAACCCCCATTATTCATGTAGAATTATGGGGTGCTTACAACTAAGACAAACCCCAACTACAAAATACATGTTATAGAGGATTCCACATGACTTTTAAGGTTTGTGGTACTAGTATTTTCATTTTTTAGAGTATTCCTATATCAATGTTTTCCAATATGGTATTTATATTTCATCATATGAAGAAGTATATTGAAAGATATTTCATACTACAACTTTTGGGGATGTAGTTGGTGAAAGGAGACTGGTTTTCCAAGAAATTGTTGAGGAGATAATTTCCATGGTAAATAATTTTCAATATCATATAAAATATGTTCAACACAGGAAAAAGTACTTTTCCAAAAACTATAGAAATTGATTTGGAAATTAGAGATGGAGATCACATTTTTTTAATGTATCTCCATGGAATGGTGTTATAAGGTTATTTATGGAAATGAAACTAAGACCTAGGTTTATTAGACCTTTTTAAATTATAGAAATTATTGGTTATATGGATTTCCTTTTGGAAATTCCACTATGACACTCAAAAATACAAGATTTTTTCCATATATCAATGTTAACAATGTATATGTCTTACAGAACACATGTTACCACATATGAAGAAATAGAATTAGAACCTGATCTATCTTACTGTGATGATCCTACTATGAATATCGAGATAATAGAAAAAGTATTGAGGATCCAAATTACCAGAACAGATAAGGTACTTTGGAAAAATCATAAAATAGAGGATGTAATATGGGAACTAGAGGATGTGATGGATATAACCAACCTCACATTTTTAGAAAGTGATATCAATGAATATTTTGAGAACTAAATATTTATTAATGGGTTTAATTTAATATTCTCACCTAACAAATGAAAATTAACATTCATTTTTTAAAAAAATATTATTCAATTCATATTTTAATGTTCCATTTAAAATTTCTTATATGATTGGATAAATATTGATTTTGAATGTACATGGTTAGAATAAGCATGGAATGAATTTTTGAAATTCTTCCTTAGAAAAAATATGTAATGAATAATTGGAAATGTATTATTTGAATAGTATTCCTAAAATATATAATAATGTTTTATAATATTTTTAATTAAAAACTTATTTTGTATTAATTGGGTAGAAATAATTATAAAAATAGTTGGAGGTAAAAAGGGATATTTTTTATAAAAATATATTATAAAGGCATAATGTTTGTCCATTTTAATTAGTTGAAATAATCTCTAATAATGAAATATTTAAAATAAATTCATATATTATATATCTTAATATATAAATTTAAATCCACATAATTATTATTACTATTCATGTATTTAATAATAGATCATCTCCTTCTTAAAAAAATCATTTCATAAAAAACAATTTTTCAACATGGTTTAATGGTTTATTTTTAGATTTAATTTTCCGAATTGTGAGAGTTAAATTTTTGAAAACAATGTACATATAGGGAATAATGAATATTAATTTTATTTATCAATGTCACTTAATTTTTGTTCATAATGAATAGTATACCCGTTAAAATTAATTACCGTAGATATGGTTAAAATAGGTTTTTCATGATTTAAACCATTAGATATGGGTATGTTTTCCAATTAAAAATGTATAAATAATTTAATGTAGTAATATTTCTACATTATCTTTTCCAACCATATAATTGAGGTTGCTTTGTATCATTTTTCATGAGAATGGCTTTATCAATTTGTATTCTTTTGGGAAATATCTAAGTGGTTTCCAAGAAGGTCCCCTTCACAATTTATAAAAGGGAACCTCTTCCCCTCACTTATTAACACATCCAAAACCATTTATCTTGAAGAAAACCAAAACAAATCTCTCCCTAACATATTATCCACATTCTAGAGGTGATATTTCCCCATGAATAATAAGCCTAGTATCCTTAATAATAGGTTTAAGGGCCTTCTCCTAAGAGAAGGTAATCATCTTCACTTAGCCTTTTATTTTTGATTCATTATTTCACTGCATAAAATTATATATTAGATATAAAATATTATATAAATCGTAGCATACCATATACATAGAGATTATTATTATTATTTAAATATTTTTTAACCTCTCCTACATCAAATGGGAAACCAACCCATCACCTGTGTGTATTGTGGGCAACTGACATGTGAATAAACGTAAATCATTTTCCATTACTAACTCAAAGGGATAGAAATAATGCTGGGAATAATTTTTATATATGATACATATGAAATGTTATTAATTATTGAAAACTAACATGCCATCAACATCCTTACCCTTTGACCCATTAGAGGAATGCTAACGTTGCTCGTGCATACGTATGACTTACATTTGTTACATATATGTCAAGGATCTATTTAGACAGATTTTGGTCAAGAGAATGTGTCTTGAGAGGTGTGAGGAAGTGGGATGAGAGGAGAAATTTTGTAATAGAAGAGGAGTGGCACTCTTGTAATATTTTAAACGAAAGGAACCCCATCAGCATTTTTTTATTGAAAGTGGTTTAATAGTGGCCTACATTTGTGAAAAGGGAGGATAGGGCGGAAAATGGACAACCAATGGCTATTGGAAAAATGTATAGGTCATTTTGGGCATTAATGTTATGGTTTAGTACCTTATTATGTTTAATTTAACATTAATCATTGTAATTAATTTAATTACCTCACCAATCTACCTGGTAATAAACTATGTTGAAATTTTTAGAAAATATAAGTTTTTCAGATTCCAAATATTTAATCCAGTTTTTCAAATTCCAAACACAGATGTGTCAGAAATTAATTTTAATATAATTCCATGATTGGGTCGATAATGTGGGTTTTTAAAGTAAAAACGCTCCAAATGTTCCTATGTTATAATATTATATTTCAAATTAAAATTTATTTAAATGAACTATATTAGATTAATTAGTAAAAATATTATCTAATTCGACTTTGAAACCAATTTAAAATATAATTTAAACTTATAAATAAAATAAATAAAAAATAAATTTGAATTAAAATCCTGTATTTTTAACTATTCATTAAAACATGAAACCTTACATAAAAATAACAAAAACGTATCCTAAAATAATTTTTATATTTCACTTCCAAATATTATGTTTATTTTTTTCAGAAAAAATCTATAAAAGTTACAAAACATGTACTTGTAAAGTGATAAAAAAATTGATGATTATATAGACAACATAGAAAATCACTGTAGTGAGGTACTTATAGATTCTAAATTAGGTTAAATGATAATTAATTAATTAATTAATTAAGTTTATTTAATTAATTATATTCACCACCAATGAGTGTGGTGTTGGGATATCTCATTCTAACTTATTTTATGTCGCGCCTAGGGGAAACACCATGTCCCAGACCCTACTGTGGTCTCATATTTCTGATCTAACCTTCCGCTTAAGAGATTTCATGTTTCATTAAATTAACCACATTTGCACAATATGATGTATCTTTAATATTTTTATAATATTAATTTTGGACACACAGATCCTTGGATTATCATGTTGTCTTAGAGCTTGGCTCTGGAAAAATATTTGGAAATATTTCTCTTTATTACACTGAAAAAATCTGGTCAATACAACATTCCATCATTCAATATTTTCATCCTCAAAATGAAAAACCAAAAAACTCGGGATACTGAGCCCACATATGGCTCTCAAGCTACCATAAAATCTCTTTCATATTTTTGTTCTACCATAACAACCAAACCAAAGGGATGGTTGGCCCTCACAAGGTTTTCTCCTGCCGGTCCATGATTGCCACTGGGTTCTCCATAAAGGTAGATCCATCCTCAATGTCCATCTTGACCCAGTAAATAATGTGGGGGGGGGGGGGGTTCATGCATGTACCTCATTAGCTATGTCACATGGAAGCACATGATCCCACTTTGGATGTATAGAGAGGTGATAGACAACCTCACAGATCATCTGCATGATCTTGAATGGCCCGATAATCCTCAGGTAGAACTTACCTCCCGAGTGAGACATCCACATTCCACATTGTAGGGAGATTTCAAGTAGACGTGGTCTCCCTGATCGAACTCCAAGGGACTACTATGGCAATATTTATAGGATTTATGTCATTTATGATCTGTCTTCATCCGTTCTCAGATGACCTGTACTTTCTCTACAGTCACCTATACTAACTCTAAGCCCATAATATATGACTCTCCAATATATTTCCAGCATAAGGTTGACCTTCAGGGTCTCCCATATAAGGCCTTGAAAGGTTCTATGACAACTGTGGAGTGGGATCTTTTGGCGTATGATAAATCTTCCAAAGTCAGGTGATCCTCTAATCTCTGGCCTAAATCAAACTCCCAAGCCCTCAACATATCCTCTAGCATCTAGATTGTGCTACTAGACTATTTTTCAATATTTGGTTAAAAGTATGTTCTCATATGTATTTGGGTCTATAATGTCTCTTCTAGGTGTATCCACAATCATGTGGTTATCCACATGCCATGATTAGAGACAATCGTCAAGTGTACCTTGTGAAGGTGGACTATATCCCATACCTATAGCTGCCCTAAAATCTTCATCGATCCTTGCTCCTTGATAGCAACGAAGTGCACTGACTTAATGAGTCATTATACTATTATAAAAATGGAACCATGGATCTCCATTGTGCATGGAATACCTATGCTGAAGTCTATGGATATGTCGTCCCATTTCTACACTAGAATCTCAAGAGCCTGCAATAAACCTACCAGAACCTGGTGCTCAGCCTTCACCTGCTGATAGGTAAGGCCTCATGAAATGAGATAAACTATTATTTGAATTATTATGGAACCCCAAAACTGCCACTGAAGATTCATGTACATATTTCCCACACTAATATGTAAAATTAATGTAGAAGTGTAGAACTCCCACATCGCCTCCTCCTGCATTGTGATTGGAACCATTGTTCTCCATTGGAACACGATCTCATGATTCCCTCCTTGAAAATTTCCATATCGTGTCATGTATTTTTTATATAATAGACATAATGATCATGACTATAGAGGAGCATAGGGATACAAACTAATTGGACCACATACGGTGGTCGTAGTTGGGATATAGAAGATGGGATCTCTAAACGATTACTCTCTTTCCAGTTTTTTTAGGTTATGATAGGTTTCTAGTTTGGGTGTTATTTTTCCACTCTACCTTTTAGTATACACTATAGTACATTTATACTATCTATTAGTTCATTCATGTTTATTTTAAATTACATAATTTTCCATCTTTCCAACTTTCCATCTGCACTTTTCATTAACTTGGTTGTCTGCATGTGTACATGTTATTAGGAAAAGGCCTCCTTGAGTTTGTTATTTCTTCGATGATTGTCTCCAAACCCTTGCCAATAGAGGTGGGATTAGGTTACTTGAAAGTCTAGCCCCATATTTGGTTGGATCATGACAAAGTGTTATCATAGGATTGTTGAGATTTCCAATTGGCTCACATTACCCCCACAGCCGGAGTAGGTGCATGGAATTTTCCATGTGTCACAGAATAGGAGATATGGGCCTGAACCCACACAAGTCCTTGAATGGGGTGTGCTGAACATCGAGGATGAGTCCACCTTTGCGGACCACCCAGTGGATATAAAATATTGAAAGGACAAGACCTTATAAAATAGAACCATCCCTCTGGTTTGGGAGTTGTGGCAGCACATAAACGTGCAGGATAGTTCTTAGGAATGGGAGATCCAGATGCAAGATTAGTATCTATAGTTGTTTGTTTATTTTTTAACTTGGGGATGAATATAATGAAGGATAGAATGATTTAGAGACCCAATTTTTTTCTTATTAGACATTGAAATATTTGAAAATATTTTTCCAGAGCCAGGTGCGGAGACGACATGCAATTCTGGGGCCTAGAGTGCCTGAAATTAATGTTATAAACATATTAAATTTATTTTATATTGCATGTACACAATTAATTAATGAAAATGGGATAGATCTTAAATGGATTTTTGAATTGAAAAGAAAAGACCCTGGTTGGGTTTGGGAGGAAATTTTTCACCTAGGTGCAACATTAGATAAGTCGGCATGGGACATCCTGAACACTCGCTTATTGGAAGTGCGTTTAATTAACTAAATAAACTAATTTATTTAATCAATTAAATTTCATTTTACGTAAGTGAGAATCTATAATTTTTCACTATAGATATTTTTAATGGTTATTTTATAATCTTGTGATTTTCCAATGATTCCACCTTCCCTAACCTTTTTTTTGATGAATGAATAATGAATAATGACAATGAAACTCAGGATCCTAGTGGATTAAAGGATGACGAACGTAGAAAATATTAGATAATGTGTTTTTCATCAAAAATAAAGTGATATGGTCTTGGTAGGAATATTATTTGGTTTTTTGACACATTATATGAAACTTTATGCATGTTGATAATTATTTCTTCAATCATTTCCCCTTGCACATGTATGAGTATTGAAATAATTTTCATTAATTGGTCATTTCTAACCCAAAATTCCCAATATTGATTGGTTTTCCATGAACGCTAGAAAAAAGTTTTAAACCATGGTTTATAGTGATTTTATCCCTCAATTCATCATTCTCTCCACTGGGGAATCCCTGTGGATCCCAGTTTGGCAATTTTTGGGAGGCCATAACTCCTTCGGGCACTTGGAATGAGAGCGGACTTGTAGAACAGTGATGACATTGCGACTGAGGAATAGATCAAGGAACAATGCGATGCAAGGATAAAGAATACAAAGGTTTCATACCCCTTCTAAAAGAATCAAAGATGAGATGGCGTACAAAAGATCAGGAAAGACCCTCATTTCTGAATGAGTCTTGTTCATGACAGATGGTGATGAGAATCCGCATTCTTCAGCCAGATCCAAAGATTTTGTTGCAGAATCTGGAAGGCTTGACCGTGGTCGAATCAGATATAGATGTAGGAGAAGAAATTAATGAAACCATAGGGTTTTATGGAAAATCCCAACTACAAACCATGTATAATATATAACACAAAACATGTAGCCTCCCTTAGTAGCAATCCTATGGATTTTAGGAAGGTAGGGAGGACAAGACATGTACTCACCTTGACATGATGTGTGCCACCATTACCATGTGAACAACCAATGTGAAGGACCACATGCCTAGGCACAGTCCATATGCCAACTACATAGGTTTTCCACATGGAAAAATTCCCACATGGACTAACACAACATATACTGGAGTATACATACATAAGTCCCCAGTACATGGAAACATCTAGCAGACACAAACCTTACTATTGGAAATTATTTTTAAATATATTGATAGAAACTGATGTTCTAGACAAAAAAGATACCCAAAAAAAGAATGAGATCACAATAATGGTTTACTAGGGAGAAGTCAGGTGGCATAATAGAAGACAGCAAGACATAAGCCATGTGGATGACCCATATCAAAGGGGTGGTTCACCGAATAGAAGCAGCACAACTATAGAGGATATGTGGAAGCACTCAAATGGACATGAGGGGAGGGACACAGATCCATGCCTTACCAAAAAAACACATTCGGGAGAAACCACAACCATTGTATCAAAGAGATCCATGGTCTAGATTAAAACTGCTAATAAAATAAGGGAAAAAATATTCCGAATGAAATAAATTCAAGGTAACATGAAATAGTCAATCCACTTATAAAATGTATATGTAAGAGAGGAATCCAAGAAACCAATGAATACATGATAAACGCATGGATAAACTAATGCATGTAAAATAATTTAAATGAAACATATGTGAAAACATGAAATAACATTAATTAATATAAGATAATGTCAAAAATATTTTTCTAGAAATTTAATTAACAATAATTAATACTCAAATTACTAATATATATAATTATATATCATACTATAATTTTAAATAATATTCATTTATAATATAACTAATTGAAATATACTATAATTAATGAAATATAATAATTTAATTATACTTCCTTGATAATTATTAATAATAATATAATTAACAAGTCAATTAAAAAATTAATTATAATTTAAAATTAAATAAATAACCTAATTATGTATATATTTAATACTACTTTATAATAATATGATGAATAATGTAGTTAATGATAAATAACCATTCATGCTTATAAGCACACTATGCTGAGTGGAGTATTTGATCAACTTCATGGAGCCCAATACTTTTCCATGATTTATATTAATTCTAGATATCATCAAGTGAGGTTCAAAAAGAAGGTTATACCCAATAAATAATTCAATAAAATTTATGTACACTATGACTATTTAGTGATGCATTTTGGTCTCACTAGTTCCCCCATTATCTTCACGTATTTATTGAATAGATTCTTTTAAGATTACCTTGATTAGTATATGGTAGTCTGTATAGATGAAATTAATATTTATTCAAATAGAAATTAATAGTCTGAATATCTCTTGTGGATTATTATAAATACTTTATGTAAGGAGAAGATTTATGAAAAATTTTCCAAATGTAAATTTTGGCTTCGTAAAGTGTCATTCTTGGGGATAATAATCTCAAGTGCAGTGGGAACATATGAAAAAAACAATTACTAATGGGGAAAACATATTTATGCTAAATATATACTAATATAAAAATATTTAGGTATTTATTTTGGGTCACATAATAGTTCCGCTCATTTTAATTTTTAAACAAAATTACTTGGATTACCAATTAATGTGGTAGAAAAAATTTATATGGTTACTATACATAGTGTCTAAAATGAAAAAGGTTATTATTTAATAATCTTGACCCACTGATTCAAAATATGGTGTTAATTTATAAAAATTAAAAAAATTTAATTTTCATAATTAAATTAATAATTAAAACAGAAAAAAACATAGTTTTTCCAAAAAATATCATTTTTATATATGAAATTTTTTCGTACTAATTCAAGTATAAAATAAATTTCAAAACCCCTAATTGAATTATTTTATATCATACTAAATTAAAAAAAATTTAAAAATAATATAAAAACTATTTTTACATTGTAAATACTTTAAAATAACATAAAAATTTCAATAAAAATCATTATTTTTCACAACTCCTTGAAAAATAAAATAATCATGAAAATAATCAAATATTTATCCTAATATTAATTTGAAACTATGAATTCAAAATTTACATTCATTTTTTAAAATTTATATTCTATAATTTTTATATTAAATTTGAAATAATTCTTATATGAAATGAGTTTAATAAAACTATTTCATTTTAAAATTTATGAATTACTTAATATATATATATATATAATTAATATAACTTCATAATTCAGGAATAATAATAAATATTAAAATTACTTGTTATACCATTACCTTGGATGTTACATTCTCACACTTTTAGAAATTCTATCCCTATAATTTTGAACTTGGATTTAGTAACCAGTGGTTGAAATTTCAAAATACCTTTTTTGAAATCCCACATAGTAAATAAGAATAATAAAACATAAACTTGATATGATAGAAAAAGGAATTATAATGGGAAACTTAGAAAATAGATACTTGTTTTACATGTTTGATAACATATGTGGTTAGTGAAAACATGGATATGAAAGTGAAAACTAAAACTTAGGGTCTATAAAGATGACACCATTATAACCATGCCATAAAATTAGTTGTATGAATATGAATAAGAATGTTTTAAAACTATATATAAAGGAATTTTATAATGAAATTATTATTATCAATAATTTCTAAAAAAAATTTAATGTTATTACAAGGTTAAAAAATACATTTTCCTCCAAAATTATTTTTATTTATTTTTGGAATAAATAATAAAATAATGTCATTCCACTTTTAGAATATTTATTTCATATAATAATTTAATTTAAAAAAATCAATATAAACTTATAGTGAAATTATGATAATTTTTTAAATGGATAGATTTATTGATTAATACTGAAAAATACCAATTTTTGATGAAAATTATATTTTCTTCTAAAGAATTTAGAGGGTTCAAATATTTTTAGAAATGGTTTTAATGTAATCAATAGCTTAATTATATTATTACTAATCAATTTTTTCCCATCAAAAAAATCATTTAAACATACTTGAATCCAAATTTACTTCCTATAGAATTTAATAATTAATTTCATGAATAGATGGAAATTTATAATTCATGATGGTTTTTTGAAAAAAAAATCATTTAAAAATAACCATTAACCATTAAATATCATATAATTTCCTCCAAAACTTATTTTCATTATCATTACCTATGATATAAAATGTCTTTTTAAAATAAAATTTGAAAGAATATAACTTCATGTAGTAACCTTGTGATATTGACTCCATATCACATTTAAAATAACTATTATAATAACCATATAAAGAAATAATCATCATGATTAAATTAATTATACCTACTCTTGTTGAAAATACCATTTACTAATGCATTCGAGTAAGATATATTGATCTCAACAATCATCAACAACAATTTTAATGAACTGTAATTTCAATAGATGACCAAACATATTGAATTTGCATCTCAAAATCCATAATTATTACAATTTTTCCCACAATAAAAACCACATTATGTTATCACATAAAATGTGATGAAATATCTATTTACTATAAAAACATTAAATCTAAAAATTCACTAAATAAGAGGAATATAATTTTATTTTATAAACATGGATACTGAAAAACGGTTCTAGATAATAAAAAACATCATGTTGGTAAGAAAATCAATTTAGGAAGTATATATTAAAAATAAAAAATGTTTTAAATTTTTAAAAAATTTCATAAGTGACCCATAAAAAGAATATAAAAAAGATTAATTTTTTGAAACATTTTAAAAAAATATTTAAAAATGATCATAAAAATTTATTAGAGTGCAAAGTAGAATATGAGTGAAACATTTTTAAGGAAATGGATTTTACAGAAAAAGAGTTTAAATAAAAACATCAATACATTTTAAACAAGGGTTTAAATAAATATCTATTACCTCAAGTCCTAACATGTTTCTTTCATTGTATGACTTCATAATAATAAAATAATATTAATCATCTAATAATCTATATCCTGAGATGGAAAAAATCCGAACTGAATAGTTTATTGCTACGATGAATCAATTTAAACATGATATAAATGGTGGTGGAATCAATTCATGATATTAACCATATCTACCATTGGGGAATATGTTTATAGTGGATTATATTATGAGAATACATCCTCTAGATTTCAGGGAAAGTTCACATCTAGTGGTGTTTGAAGGATAGATCAACACTCAAGAATACAAAAAGGTAACTCTAGACATTTATTATTGAGAAGGTGGATCTGATCAATGGTGTTGTACGGTTACGAATAATAGAGAAAACTATGATCTTGAAACTCTGAAATAATATTTTTTAGTGTATGCTTCTATAAAAATATTTTCTTAAAACTATTTTACTCAAGATGGAGAAACAATTAATAGAACTAAGTTATAGATATGATGATTTTTTGGATTTTATGTATCTAATTTTATGAGACAACATAGGTACACACTAGATTTTAATTTGGACAGTGATATTAAAATTAAGAGATTTTACACTAGTTTCCATGGATTTTTACAAATCTATTTGGATTCAAGATAGTTTAAAATATATAAGAAACTTATTAATTGTTATGAAAAAGTTATGATATAGTTTTTCAACACGTATGTACCACGTTATTGCAAGAAAAGTAAGCATAAATGTTGGAAGGAATTGGCGAAGAATCCATCAAAGAAATATTGAGGTAAGAAAATAAAATCCCCATAATGTAAAAACTATAGTAAAAACCATGTTATAGAATGTCTTCAAAATTTTGGTATGTGCTACTTATGTAGAAATTCATGACACATGTCTCATGAGTGTAAGGAAAATGATCAGAAAAATAATGATAAATTGATTGTGATGTTATTTAAGAAAAAGGAGTTGGGTCATTTTTCTAATTTTTTTCCAAATTTAGTCACTCAGAATGTAAACTAACAATATTGGAAGTCGAATGGTGTGGGAAAATCCTTTACAACTACTTAATCATATGTTAATCCATAAGATGAAGTGGTACCACATACATTTATAGTTTTTTTACATATTTATCAAATGTGTTTTTTGATTCTGGTTCTACACATTATTTCATTTATGAAAAACTTTTTGGTAAATTAGAACTTCCAACTCAAGAAATGAAATCAAAACTCATAGTAAAACACCTTGGGTAAATATTACAGAATAAAAACATTATAATAATATTCTTATCATTGTCTGTGGAAATAATTTACTTGAAAAACATGTTGTTTTTTACTCTTGTAGAGTTTGATGTTATTTTGGGTGTGAATTTGATTTATGTTTACCATACTAAGATATATTTTATAGATAAAGACTCTTCTTTTCAGAAATAGTTTTAGTCCGTGTACAAGAATTAACACATAGCACTAATAACATATTAGGAAGATGAATTTTTTTAATAGAATGACCCCGAACCTAGTAGCCCAAAGATGATTAGGGAATTGGTTCCCTAGAACCAACCGTTGTATACATTATGATAACCATTATTCATAGTTTTGAATATTAAAAAACTCTTTATCACATCTAGATTGTTCTTCTATGTAACATTTTATATGATATTGTCATAATATTAGCTATCACACTGATTAATCATAGCAGTTCCCTACTATGATAAGAATTCGAAAGTGCAATGAGACTATTTTTAAATATATTTTATATAGACAGATGATATAATTTTAGGGACACAAATGATATAGTCTATTAAGGGTGGAGACTCATAGGACAACGAATCACCTTCTCATGATGTTATCCCTTAGTAATATCCAGTAATATATTATGAGAATGAGACATACCATTATGTAATCCACATTAAGATGTGTCATTAGATGTTTCTATATGCAGACACATATATTGGTCCATAGACTTTAATATTATTATTAATGAGTATTGTATGTCACGTTCTTTGATGTATTGAAGAAAACTGTTAAATGATATGTTCGTGGAGAGGTTAGATGTATTGGGTGCATCATGAGTAATATTTTATTAATGAATATGATTAAAAGGATTTATCCCTTCAGTTTTTTAATAATCTTTATATCTCATGAAATTTGATCGAAAATATAAAGCCTAAATAAATTCATTCCATTGTGTACAATAAGGAAGTTCTATATAAATGAAGTCAAAGAAATTGACATCAAGAACATAGGTTGATGGCACCAATATTCCACCTTCTTGATTTTAGATATTGTAATATCTTTATTACATTACCCATTAAGCATTTGTATGAGATATCTTGTCGTTGTTTCATTAACATCTTTCTCTATGGATTCCTTGATGTGTTGCTAGAGAATAACCATGTATTTAGGCTACTTCACCCAATGCCACTAAGAAAGATTCCTAGAGGGTCATACACTAATCGTATCTAGAATATTAGTAAAATATATATTATATTATTTATTATTTAACATGTTGAATAAATACTATTCTTGGATTTGGTTTAACAATTATTTAAGTGTAATGACTTACTGAAGTCATTTTGGACTTCAATATGTAAAATATGGTCAAAGAGTTCATTTTTCCATCATATATAGAATGATATTCAAAACATAATAATAAAAATTATAAAACAATCATACATTTATCTCCATTAATTAAATAAAGATATGAAAAATGAACTACATTACAATCATGGAGACGGTAATTCGTACATACCCATGAGTAACATTTTAAATTGTCAATGATCATTATGTAAAGAAGGTAAGTATTATTTTTTCTTTCTATAATGATCATAATATAATTAATATAATATTAATCTTTTAAATATACTTATATATATCACCCATGTGATTTGGTGAGGAAAAATGAACCCCATCGCTTCATGGAGGTAATATTTCACACGTACGTATATACAACGTTATCATTTTCTTGTGCATGGAATGTAACAATGTAATTGAAATATTATTCTATTATAATGTTAAATATTTCATGAATATTATATATAAATATTAATTCCATCAGTTTAATAGTACTGAGATACTTTAGTGGAAAACAAATTATTTTGGTTCATGAGTTGGTAGTCCGCCGTACACACAAAGGATTAGTAAATTTCATATATGAGGAAATTGGAGATGAATTTACATGATGATATTAACATAATAACATTTCAATATATATATGTGTACTGGATTTATTATTTTATCATGGTGGGAGATTATTTTAAGGATGTGGAGGAAGAAATAAAATAGAAACAATTAAAAAAATACAATCTCTTCAGACGATTTCCTCTGATTAACGCCTTAGCACCTCTAAAAAGAATGTTAAACCTGATATAAGGCAATTAAAATGTGGGGAGGGATTCTAGTAATGGATTTGGGTAGATCATGGAAGATCCAAATAGGTTTTTAGATGTGATGAGTATAGAATTATGGGTTCCCTTTTATATGATATGGGAGGGTAACTCTTAGAATACTTGAAAACATTAATTTAAAATAAATTAATTTTCTATTTCATATGGGCCCAAAGATATTTATTTTTAATATATGAGAATTTTTGGTGAAATAAATGTAATAAAATTAAAATTAGATATTTTTTGACTATTTTGTAATCATTATCATTTTGTTTTAACCCTTATTAATTCTTAATGTGATATAACATAATTTACACTTTCTGGGTTAATATAATTACTATGAAATGTCAAAAGACCACTAAATGAGTCAATGATTCCTTTTCACATCTTATCTCAATCAGAAGGGTGGAATTTGGATTTTAAAAAATTTTATATCTTTTAATAAAATATTGTATATTTTAAAATACCATTAGTGTCAATATTGAAACCATTCTTTTATTAAGATTAAAAAAATATCATTAAAATGTTTAATTCAAACCAACTATTTTAACACATCAATAACATGTAAACGTCATCAATAAAATTATTTTTTGATATTAATTATCTCAATTTTTTTTACATATTTTTTCTAATTTTATTTATCTGATTCTCTCATTAATTTTGAAATTACTACATCAACATCATGTCACCAATTAATTTAATTATTTATTTCATAAAAATAATAAATAAATTACCATTATAGTGGTAAAAATGGATATTTACCCATCCACAAGCCTTAATAATGTATTTTAATGTTTTTGTCATCATTTTAGACTTTTCAATTGTTTAAGGATGATATGTCGTGGTCATAGCCAACTAAGTCACATTGTATTGTTATAATTATTTCCATAAAATTAGACATAAAAATCTGATATCTATCTGATATTATCAAAAATTGTATGACATGTTTTTTACCACTTCTCAGATATATATTTTTTACAAGTCCTCCAACATTTTCGACTTACAGATAAGGATCAAATTGGGTAATTATACAAGTGGTTGCGCTATCACCGATATTACATCATGTTTCCAAACCATCAATGGTAGAAATATTACAAAATCCATAGATATGTACTCACATCTTCACATGGTAATCAGTAAATACTACACCATACCCGACAGATCTTGGTTATCTTCATTAACTTATAGATAGGTGAGGCATCTCATGAATAAATCAGTCACTCTTCTTTTTATTCCAGCTAACCAAAATTGTTCTTTCATTTCCAAATATTTTTTTACCTTGAATGAAAATATCATATCTATTACTAGTAGGTATAAATAAATTATTCTTGAAAATCCAATAATATGATCATTCGATTTTGAAAACAGAACACTAATCCTTTATCATGCTTCCATCTCTTAATTTTCCCTCAACAATTGAGTTTTGTGCTCTTAGAAACACATTTACAATCATATTGTATTCCACTTTTACCTTCTCAACCAAATCAAGAACTAAAGAGCTGTAATGAAAACCACAACACTACCTCTATCTTCACATTCAATATACATGTTGTCTATCATCGACATCAGCTTCCACTAATCTGAATCTTCTTTCACTTCCTATCATTATAAATTTATTTTTTATGGCATCCTACACTGATTTCCTTTTACCTAATGTTCACATTATATCAATGTCAAATATTTTAAGAGACTCCATCTATCATATATGACCAATATTTATATACCATTATGGGAAAATGATATTCAAGATCTTAAGGATCTATAAACTGCATAAATTTCTCTATAAAGAGGTAATGAAACCATATCTTCTGTGCATGGACTAAAAAAATAATTCTTAATCATGTGTTGGGTAGTTATTCTCATGAAACCATTAATTTAATGGGCTATAAGCAACAAAATGATCTCCCTGCATGAAAACACACCCTAACCCAAATACTGAAGTATCATAATTCACCACATCACCCTATCATGCTTCTAAAAATATCATGATCAATGATGATGAAAGGAAATATTGATTATCTTTAAAATATTTATAACATTCATAATTCCATTGGAATGAAAATATTTTCCTTTTCAGACCTATCATTGGTGAATCTTTTTATGAAAAGTCACAAAAAACATTGATAACAACTGTCCAGACAAAATAAAACTGTGTATCAAAATTAAATTATTTGTTGAATTGCAAGATATCACCGCCTCTATCTTTTTTGATCCAGAAAAAAAACCTTTCATTGGGATAACATGAACAAGTAAATATACCTATTATATCTAAAAATCACACTTTTATAACTTGGCATAGAGACGATAATCTTTTAAGGCACCCAACACTTTAGCCAAATGTTTCTCATGTTCCACATTTTTCCCTAAATTCAAAAATATTTCATCCAAAAACAACTCCAAAAATAATCCACTTACCTTTCAAATATTCGATCCATAAATTCCATAAACAGAGTTGGTGTATTTGTAAGACCAAAATGAATAACCACATACTCATAATGGATATATATAATCTTGAAACGTTCCATTGTAATATGATTCTTCCAAACTACCCAAGGATCACTGCACCATTGAACCTAAGTCATGGGATCCCCCCATTAAGTGCCTAACCCACTTGGATCCCTATGAGTGTCATTGGATACCTTCTATCCATGTCTATGCTACTTAGTTCCCACTACTAGCTCCTACTACTGGTGAATTAAATCCCCAAAAAATATTCACTAATAGAGTCCCTCTAGTACCCCATCATATGTAGAAATGATATGGGATACCAATGATTACATGACGTACTGGCATAATCCTTGTTCAAAGTTTCGATCCCTAAAGAACTATTCTCATACCATGTCCAAGGAGTTTCAGGAATGATTAACAAACATCACTAAATACTATTCCATTATCATACTACCCTAATATGGATTTAGGAGGTCATATATGTGTATTGATCAGAATGTGGCTAGATAGAGCTTTTTTTGAGGAGATACTCTAAGTCTATCTACAAGAGAGTTTTCTTGTCTTGTGACTGAGTCATCAAGATCCACCATTGCCCAAAAAATTCCTAAATAAGACTCACAGAAAGGACTTCCATATTGTCAGTAGGCATCCAAATAAGGTAGAAAACATGGGTGACTGCCTTTGACCAATCCTCATCCATCTGGGGGTGTGCCTCACCCAAAAACCTAGGAGTGAACTACATCTAAATATCATGCAATGCACTTAGCCAATGTACTTCCTCAACTGGTAGTGCTGGTAGTAGTTTCTACTAAGTCGATGGTGGTATAGCTAGTAAAACACTCAGAGGTGCTATCTCCAGTACATGCCCCTATACCGATGTCACACCACTATGTGGGTTATCCTCATGATCACATAGTGGAATCCTGGTTGGTTGTCTATGTGGAGGCATAAGAAAATAAAAAAAAGATATACCATGGAAAACTCAGTATATCTGCAGATAAATTTTAGTCATACTGGTCAAACCATATTTCAAAATTACATATAAAATATTCCTAAAGAGTAAAAATGTTATAAAGATCGATTTTTGAAATTATCAAGCCAATATAAGAATTTTTTTCAATGAGTGACACACATTTTTAACTGAATTATCATTTTTAAACTCACAACAAACATTTTGAGTTACATTAGTTAAACTATATGAGAGATTTATGTGAGGACAATTTCTACATGTCAAAAATGACTTATGGATCATTGTCCAAATGTTTCAAAGTATTCTTATTTTTTTGTAGTTTTTATCATATGACTTATGTTTTGATCTAATTTTTAAATTTAAACTAAAGACATAAATTTCATGTCATACTGGCTACATCATGTATTTTGTTGTTGTATGAATGATTCTTACACATCACATATGACCTATTAATCATTATTATAAATTACCAATTCAATATGAATGTTTTTATCAGTTTTGAGTATGTAAAGTGTGTTTTAAACAAAAATATCAATTATAAATTAAAAACATAAACATCATGTCATTAATGGAATACTTTATATCTTATTGATATGTTTTTTGATACTTACACATCAAACCATCTCTTTTCAATTTTAAATCCATTCAATATTCAGGGTTATCTAAAAATAATTATTTTTTATAACATGAAATGTTTAATGCATTGTAGAATAAAAAAAGAGAAAATTGTTTCATTATGATTTCATGATCATATTATAAGAGTTATTCACCCTTCTTGATGACAAAACAATTATATATTGAGTCATTTCTTCATGATCACTATTAATATTAACAAATTAAGAATCATATAAAAATGAATATGTAATTAACAAAATTTTTTATATAAAATAATGATTAAATTTACTAAGTAGTAAGAAGTCACCTCTTCATGGTGTTTGTATAAATTATAGCATCATGTATTCTTCCCATTCATTTCTAAATAAATGTATTTTCCTCATTATTCTTATCCTTGATAAAATATCAAAAATAATATATAATAATTACATTATTAATTATTGACAACCCAAATGTATCTCTAAGTTCATAGAGACTACTAGATCACAAACATAATATGTAATCACCAAAATGTGATTCCATAAAACATTCTAATACAATATACTCTTTCCACTAAACTCTAAAAAATGTACATATTTTTTTGAGTATATAACTTGTTGAAGAATTTATTTGTATTGGGAAAATATATAAAAAAAATGATTAAGAAATAATTTTAATGAAAGAGAAATTACCTTATGAAATTACATGTTCATGCATTATAGTATTTTGATGGTATATTTTATTTTTTATTAATTTGTTAATGTAATATCCAAAATAATTCGAGTTATTTTTTTCAGGCATTGCAGAATAGGTGTGTATTTATGGGCGTGGGTCTTTCGGTCTTCTATCCCATTATTTAATAAAAGATGTTAAATATTTTTATTTTTGCTATGGTGTTGCAATAATAGAAAACACACACGAACACAAGGTCCCCCAATGGTTCATGAACCAGCTATAGTCTATAGGATTAGAAAGAAGCCACTAGACCGACTTATTATACTTTCATGGATTTAAGATCTAATGAGATTTAATTCTATAATATAATCTCCAACAGTCTTGGAATTTGGCCTAAAAAGATAACATACTGAAATGGGGCTTCCAACTCAACCCAATTTTTTTGATGTCGATATCCCATTTCACAACCCACCTGACACCATCTATCCCCATCCACTATTTCCCACCTCACTTAGTTCCCACCAGACATCTCCATTTCTAAACTGCTCATGATGCACTTGTGTCCCATCACTAGCCCAACATTTGAGTTGGGAACTACCTCTATCTCGATTCTAAGGCATTGTACACCATTACAACCATCTACAATGCTGAAAGAAACCCTCCATCACATCTCAATATGTCATATTCCTTCCAAAAAACTATTTCAATAGAGGAATAATAAAAATTACATACCCCTAATTAAATTATGTTGGAATGGGTAGTCTAAGGATTGAATCCTATATATAAAATGATATAGAGGAAGTCCATTCAACTCAAACACATTCCCATTTTAAATAGAATGTTATAAAAACATTTCATGATCACACATTTAAAATGTTTTGAGGGGGTTTGGTGAAACTAACCATACACTTGGGAAAGTTTAATTTTTATCACTATAGATCATTCTTTGTAAGGCGTTTATGAAATATTTAACATGTCACATAAGGGTGTGGTAATCCACACATAACACAAGAGAAGATTCCATTTTTAAAATTGTTGGGAGGATGGTTGAAAATGGTTACCCTATAAACATATTTACATTTTAGTATATTTATGATAATACTGTAATTATTTCAACATGATTATATTATATTTGTACTTCGTATAATATCAAATAATTAAAAATAAGTGAAAAGGAGTAAATGAGAATTTTATCTTACTCATTTGAGAAGAACCTTTGCAAAATATATTAAGGCTTTAAGATGTGGTATTTTGAAAAGAAAAAACCTATACAAATTTTCAAGGTGTTTTGGAGAGTTATTTGGGTAGTCTGTTTTCAAATCTACGAGGCTTGGGTTGTGAGGAGAACTGGGGTAGTGAAGGTTCCTTTTAAAAGAAAAGGGAGTGGTGTTTCATTAATAATATAAGATATTATGTCATTATTAAAAAGTAAAGTTGATCATATAATGAAAAATAATGGAGTGAGGGAAGATATAAGGTCATTATGTTTTAAACAATATATTTTCACAACTGTTTTCAATATATTTTTATTATATTTACTCGTATAATTATCACATTGACATTTTTTTGGTTTTTACCATGGTAACAGATTTTTTCTTATGTAATTTACTATTGATGCCTAATGATAAAATTGAAATTATAAAGGTCCCTAATGAGGCATAGTTTTAAAATAAAATTATTATTGGAAAACAATAATATCTATAATAACATATATGATATAATTATGAAATTTATGCCCATTTTATTAATATTTTTTTTTAAGAAATTGTTCGGGGTGAAAACTTCTACATTTTTTACTCATATTTCAGTTCACCTGACTTGGTCATTATACTTAATATAGGTTTATTTAAACTATAGAAGTTTAATAATGATAAAATATCATATATATTAATTTTATATATTTATATTCAACCATAAAAGGTATATTTTGTAAAACTAATTATAGTTTATATGGTGATGATAGGTTGTATGTACACATAAGAACTATTTTCATTATATGACCGATAGAACAAAAGAAATGTGCATAATAATTCACCTTTATTAAATAATTTTTATATTATATACATCAAATATATTCATCAAATCAATTATTATTATAGTCCTTGTAAACAGAAAATGGAAAAATGATTCCCATCACTATGTTGAGGTGATAGTCCATACGTACGCACAACTGATGTTTTCATTTTCCAACAAATTAAAAGGGAAGAAGGTGGATTCCATGTCAAAATTCCAAAAGAATAATTATTTAATAGATATCATATATATACATTATATTCATCAATGAGTGGTAGTGATATTAAATGAATTATTTTGGTTTGTGAGGTATAACCAACTGTATAGAGGTTTACTAATTTTATATCATATTTGATGGTACTACGACAAAATAGGTCTTTAACCATGCTAGATTGTATCATTGCTCATTTGTGTGGATAAATGGAACCCTTTATCATCAATTGTTTTCACTGTTAAATTTCCCGATCACCAGGAGAATCCCACATCGAAATATTGTATAGAAGGGTGCACCTTTATATATGATTCTGCAACATAAATTGATCAAATGTTTACTGTGGGGATGTGCTCTTTCATAGACTCTACACACCTATATGGTTCGACCACTGGACCATGCAGGCCTTGGACCATCCTATAAAAAAACTGGCTCATGGCCCACCTTCATATTTACGTCCAAAAGGACCCTGTTTGGTCCGTATGATTTTTTTTAAAATCAAATAAAAATATGAGTATTAAAAATAATAAAAATTTGAAATAATAAAAAAATTATAAATTAAAATAATTAAATTAATAAAATATTAATTTTGGTAATTAAATAATTATTCATAAATTGAATATCTATATATTATAAATATTAAAAAATATTACATATTAAATAAAAATAAATAAAATTAATGAAATGAAATAATTTAACAAATAAAACATAAAAATGAATAAATGAAAAAAATATTAAAAAATTTATTAATTAAATAATTATGAAAAAATGATTAAAATTAATATATATATATATATAGTAATTGATAATATTAATAAATAGAATATATTAAATATAGATATATAAAATTAATATAATGAATTAATAAAACATGTAAAAACTAAAAATGTTTAATTGAGGAAGATTTTAAAACATTTTTTAATTAAACCATTATTGATAAAAATGAATAAATTTTTATACATATATAAATATTATTATTATTAATAAATAGTATAAATTAAATATATATATATATATATATATATATAATTTAAAAAATATAGTGAATTTGGTTTAGGATTACTTTATTTATTTATGGGTTTATAAAAAAATTATTGACATATTATTTGAAAAATATGAAATCTGTTACAACCATAAATGTGTTTGTCTTATACCAATAGTACAGAAATAATTATAGTGGATGAATTTATTATAATTATTCTTTAAGAGAATGATATTACAACCCCAAATACCTTTTACTTCAAATAACATTAAATTAATTTTATGAAATAAGGCTATTTTGAATAGACTATCTCTCATAAATGATACATGTTGAGAGAGTGGTTCCCATTCTTTGAGAATAGACTCTCAAAGTTTTAGTCCTATAGGGACTCAAATCGGTGTTGCTACCTCAGATTCATGTCTCCCTGGGTTAAGATGTACTTGAGGCTCTGGTGGTCTGAGTAAACCATGAAGCTCTCTCCCATGAGGTAGTGCCTCCACATCCTTGGGGAGAAGACTACTATTTCTAGATCTTGGTCATGAGTCACAAAGTTCTTCTCATGGGGTCTTAACAAACTTGGACCATATGCGATGACTGCCTTCCATTTCATCAACACTCAACTGATCCCATCTCCTGAGGCATTTCAATACACTATGAATTCAATACTATCCTATTGTAGTCTCAAAATTGATGTGCTCATTAGCCTTTGCCTCATCCCCTTGAAGGAATTATGGAACTTCTCAGACCATATAAATGGTCGTCCCTTCTACATCCGAGCAGTCAAAGGGGTTTTTGTCTTAGATAATTATGGGTAGATCTTCTATAGTACTCCGACAAACCAAGAAAGCTTGAAAACACTGACATATTCTCGGGAGGCACTGAAGAAATCACTGCATTGATCATTGATGGATCCATCTCTAATCCTTGTTCTGAGATGACATACCCCAAAAAAGTGATCTTAATGTATCTAGAACTGGAACATAGTGGGCATTTTGTAAAGAGGGTACTCTTGATGTACATCAAGAACCATCCTCAAGTGCTCCACGTGCTCCTTCAATAACGTAGAGTGGATTAGTATTTCATCGATGAAGATAACAATTAACTAGTCCGATTATGGATGGAAGATCTGGTTCATCAAGGACATAATGATGGTGGGGTAATTCATCCCACAAAATGGAAAAACTAGGAACTCAAAGTGCCTATAGATACATCGAAAAACAACATCAAAATATTACCCTTGAAAAACTGTAATGGGTTTTAGTTAGATCTGAGATCAATTTTCATGAACCAACCCACACATTTCAACTAGTCAAAGAGGTTGTCTATTCTTGGAGATGGGAACTTGTTCTTTATCATGGCCTGGTTCAACTGATGACAATCCATAAAAAGATATAATATCATGTCTTCCTTCTTCTTGAATTGAACTGAATCTTCCCAAGGGACACACTGGTTCTGATGATACCTTTCTCAAGAAGGTCCCCCAACTATAACCACAGTTCCAGGAGTGAAGTGGGTGTCATCTGATATGCCACAGAAGATATCAGGGAAATCCCTAATTTCAATTCGATGCAAAACTCCAACTCCTATCTCATAGGTAGTCCTGGAATGTCTTCAGGGAATACGTCCATATAGTCATCCATAACTGAAGGAACCTAGATGTCTGAAGTGTCTGCTGTAGAAAAGGGTATTCCCACTAACTATTGGGTAAAATGTTGTAGACTCCTGCTCAGAGCACCTATATACCCTAATACGAGTTCTCGTTCACCAAGAAAGGAGAACCTCATCCCATCAGTGTGCATGTATCTGACTAGCCTACGGTGATAGTAAATCTATGTCAAACCATGAAAATCCTATCCATACCCATGATGAAATTGTATGGTTCCAACGTGACGACTAGTTGGTCTCATGTGAACATTTCTCTTCTAAACGATCTCTCACACTGCCGGTAGATGAAGGACATATAATAAAAAGTCCCCATATGAACCATGATAAAAAGATGTTGTGCTAGTGCCTCTATTGGGAGATCAATATATTTTACCTGAAATAACAAGATAAAGTAGTGACAGGAGCATTTGTATATTAATATTTAAGAAAGAGTGGATTAAATATAGAGCATACCTCAGATCGTCTCATGTGCTACAGGATCACAGACATCCCTAGCCTGCAGTTGTATGCAGCCCTGAAAGCTAGCTCCCTAAGCTAGATGTCGGATGCACATTGTTGGTGGTGGAATAATATCATAGTATCTTCCACCACCTGAAGTTCCACTTACTCCTCTACTAGAAATTACTCATTGGGGACACCCTATCCCCATCTGGGGGATCCCTGATCACGACATCATCTCTATTGTTGTGGTCCAACAGCTATCTCCCTAGGATTCTCAACAGATCTGTTCAGGCGATGTCAATCAAGGTGACCTCACACATCACAAACATAACACCATCTCTCTCTAGGATGACCTGGTGCTATGCGCTTCCCCAGAGCTACCTGACTACATTCCCGAGTGCCAACATAGGGAGGCATCCTACATCAAGGCCCTTCCAATTGACATATTTTAGCTACCACTTAAGTCTCACCTCTATGGAATCCACTTCCAATCCCAGCTAACTGGTTCCCCTTAGATAGAATTATCTCTATTAATAGTGCCTAGTATAGAAACCCGGCAAAGGTGGGGATGTACAAGGGTACTATGCAGGCACAAATCTCTCTCGAGAGTCCCTACACTAAAATCAATTCCCAAATTTAGCCTTTACAGATAATGTCTAGAGATTACTACGTCAGGTCTACGAACCTAGACAAGTACTCTGCCATTGTCATCCCTCCCTATTAATGTTCCTGAAGCTTATTGATCTGAATGAAGTATAAACAAAAGGGGTAATACTCTTCATAAAACATCTCTTTGAAATCATCCAATGAGAGTTATGACTCTTCATGTATCTTAGTAACCAAGCTTTTCAACGTCCAGATGTACCATCTATAAGACTAGCTACCAATGCCACCATCTTATCCATTGGTGTCTCATCAATTCTGAAGAGGAAGACCACTAACTCTAGCCAATCCTCATCTACCTTTGGATCTGGCACACCATAGAACCCCATTGGTCTCTGGTGATGGAACCCTTAGAGTGCAATTAGCCTACCCTCGACCTCACCCTACTCTGCTAGGACGATCCACTACTCAATAGGTGGAGGTGATTCTACAAGCCCACCTAGAAGAAGGGGATCACATGATGGGCCATTTACTTTTCTATCATTGGTCATTGTAAATGAAAATCGTATTCATTATGTGGTCTTAATTCATAACAATTGAGTATATCTATTGATGATAAATAAAATAATATTGAAAATAATAATTCCTAACACAAATTAATTTCAGGTATTGTATATTATAATTTTGAATTTCATCAACAAAAAGTTATACATAATTCTATTTAAGTTCATATTTTCATCGAAAAACCATGAATACAGTGTATTAAGAATATTCTTAGGTTTAAATTCGATTTTTGAAACAATATAATATGAATTTTTTTTTACATTATAAAAACATAACATCATAAACATAACAACAAGATTTTAAAACAATTTCCAATTATCCTTGTATGAAGAATGATAAAACCATTAATTAAATTCATTGGAATAATGGAAACATCATGAAAACACATAAAATTTCGAACAAACTTATTAAGATGGAAAATTTAATTAATATGGTAACTATATTTATTACTTGATTAGACAACTAAACATTTCAATCACTAAAATAATTGTAAATGAAGATAAAATTTAGGACAAGAAAAAGAAGGATCACATTGTTCTATGGAATCACATTATGAAAATATATATACACACATAAAACCTTTATGTGTTTTTATATTTAAATTACCATTAAATTAATCTTTTCTAACCATTGTTACCATTTATATGTTTATGTGTTTTCCACAATTCCATGTCTTATGCACATGTTGTGCTCACAGGGATTATGATATTTGATTTTTCATGATTACAATCATATGAGTTCCAATATTTATGTCATAACACGAAATTATGATCTATGATTTGAAGGGTATGATATTTTATTTTTATGATAATGTTATCATACCCTTATATTAGAATGGGTTCACTCCCCAAACCATATTAGTATTCAAGGTTCACTAAAAGACTATCTAACTATATAATGTCTTTTAATGAACTAGGTTTACCCTCCATTATAGTCATTTCTATCACATTAGTAAAAAACCATTACAAAATTCATTTTAGGGAGATAAAGGTACCACCCATAACATATTAAAATCATATACTTCTGTTCTAAATGATCATAAACATTCACCATATCATTACCAATGAAATGAAATTGGTATCACAAAGAAGTCATCGTATCAAAAAATATATAAAAGTGATAGGTTTCATAATCATTATATCACAGTGTAATAGGGAAAATGAAGTGGCTTTCTTTAAGTATTTTATCATCATACAACATATTTAAGAGATTTGGGCTTCATAAACATCATGTCATCAAATCATAAACCATTTATATAAAGAATATGAATTGTATTCTTGAATCATATCCCCAATAAGTAGTAGGTCACACCAAAAAATATCACCAAAGATAGAAAACAATTTTTACTAATCGTTTAATATATATTTTGAGGAATTTTTCACTTCAACTAATGAAATATATTTTTATAAAAAAATACTTTTTCAAAACCTTTTTCATTGAAAATTACCATGAAATCATATAAAGGTTGATTTGAAAACTATTTAATACCTAATTGAATACCTAAAAATTAGATTCTTTTTCCTTGAAAATGAGATTAAATTTTCATTAAAAAATTGAAAACAGTTTTATATAAATTGGTTTCATACTAAAATACATTTCCAACTGAATAGATAAATAAGTTCAGATTTCTGTGAAAACAAATTATTTATTTTCTTAATTCTCATAAATTTAAAAAATGCTACAATTACATGAATATATCTTGATTTACCCAAGGATAATAAAATTCATAAGACTTACTAATATATAGAGCTTAATATTTCATCAATGGAAACATAATCATCAATAATCCTGATAAATTATGAGATTGTAAGAATAAAATCATACAAATTGAGTGATGGAAAATCACAATACTAATTATATTATAACATTAAAAGAAGATTAAAATATAATTAAATTATGGAGACACATGATATAACATGTAAAAGGGTAATTATACACACCTCATAGAGTAATATAGGTGTGTAACATAACATGTGTCTCAAGGAAGAAAAATTTATACAACATTCCCTTTTGGATTTGGAAACTTATGAACTGTATACCAGCTGATTGACAAATCCTCAAATGTAAATGTGAATAAATATTAATTTTTTTAGATGACTCATAAAATATAGTCATGGGATTCATATAAATAAAATTGATGAAATAGGTTTTGAATATAATTTGTGTCTCACAAAAGTAAAATGTGATACAAAAACTTTTTACATTAAGTATTGAATTATATTGTACTCACTCAATCCTTATGTATAATTAATATATTTATTCATAATTTTAATAGAGATCCAAATTCATTTATATAATACCATATATGATTTTATTTTAACCTTTTATCACCTATTAATTATCAATTTCATGTTAATTTTACGTTCCTAAAAATAATCATTTTTTATTATATTTTTTGATTTGCCACATTTTTTGTAAATTAAGGTTAATCATGATTTTTTATCCAAAAAATTATTTCTATGATATAAATATTATATATATTAAATATATATATTTATACTAATATATAAATTATACAATAGAAACTGAAATACACCATTCCTAGAGATGGTATGTCCTACGTATGGATGGAGGTTGATTCCATTTTCTTTTCAGATTGAATGAATGAACATTATATGAGATATTTTCATTCCAGAATCATTTTTATTTTATATATATATATATATATATATATCACAATTATTTGTTAAACCTATCCTTAATACATTACATGTTAATAGTGAATGAATTACATCGTGTGTCCCAAGTGTGTGTATACCACATGAATAACATGGTGTTGGGAATAAAACACAACTAAAATGGTGTAGCATATAAGGTAAGAATAACATGGAGTAGTGTGCCATTCAATCCATAAAAAAAGTAATTTTTATGAAAAAAATATAAAACCTTCGAGTGTTTCATTTTACCCCCATAAAATGAATTTAACACTAGAAATCAATTACTGTGAACCAAAAAAAATAAGGATACATCTACCCAATCATATCCGTAAGTTCCAACGTAGCTTCTTCAAATATGTGGTTTCTCTACAGAACATTGACAATGTGAGAGGTCTTGTTTCATAGAACATTATATTTATGAACCAAAATATCCACTAGATGGTCCTTGTAAGAATGATCATTCCCTTGGATAATCAATATTTGGGTCATATAATCGTGGTAAAATTTGGGTGGATTATGACCACAATAAGATTCTAAGAGATATACTTAATGCTTCCAACCTGTCATGTCCCTGACTTCTATACAAATCTTTGAAAAATATAGATCAAATAAATCTACTAATTTCTCTTATAAATATCATTAGTTAACTTATAGAGGTTATGATCCTTCCAAAAGGTCAAATATAGATCCATTAAGGTGAAATTAATGGAAGTCTGTCGAAGAATAGGTAATTATATTTATCGATTATCTCATGTTTATTTCATTATCTACATTATCAACAAGAGATGTTAAATTATAAATCATTAAATATAGTAGAATATATACTATCAGATTTTATTATGATTATGGGAAAACTTTATTCCTTCTTCTATTCATTAATTGAAAAACGAAAGCACCACATATGCGTACATACAACTTACCATCTCCACGATGTGGTGTAATTTTTTTATTCATAGCCACTTTACATGAAGCGGTAAAATAACATAAATAATGGATATATAATATAAATATGAATTGAAACTAATCTTATAAATATTAATATAGCATAAAAATCTTTACCTTTTCAACATTAAGGGAATGATACCATCGCTCCTATGTGCGTACAACCTGCAGTATCCACGATGCAGTGTTTTTCCCATTCCATGTTAAAATTTATGACTAATTATAAGAATATATATAATGAATAAATATGATATAGTTTACCAGAATATAATTTTAAATATGATAAAACTATTTCCTCTATATATGAACTAGGACTAACATGTCAAATCACGCATATGAAAATGATGCAATTAAAACAAAAAACAAGGGTACTAACGAAATATTATTAACAAATTGGTGATAAGATGATATAATAGGATCGTGTATGATATAATAATTATGGATACAGTTTTTTTATAAATTAATAAAATTCTTTAAACCATTATACACGATGTTAATTAACGTTCAACTAATGTAAAGTGCATGATAAAGGATTTCTATCTCACTTGTATTCCTATGGGATACATGTCTTATTCACTATTAATATATTTTTTGGTGTATATACTAACCATTTATTATAATATCATGAATATTACAATATTAAATTTATTTAATGTGAATTTTATTTTTTTTGGAAATATTATTCATCTTATTATAATGCGGTAAGACTTTAATTGTCAATATCATCTTTATTAGGGATTGTTTACATTTCTGTCTCCACTAGGGAATATTTTTTTTCAATGTACATGTTTCATAAAAATATTTTGAAAATGTTTTTTATATTTTACTATGATTGATTAATGTCTTTATTTTACCCATGATATAATTTTTAGAAAATGATTTGAATGAAATCCTTTTTTTTTATTTTCCAAATATGGTTTGTTATGAAATTTCAGAAAATAATATATAAGTAATGTTTTTTAACATATAAGGAAAGGGATAATTTTACCACTGTTATGATTCCTTAATGTTTTGAGGAATATTTAAAACATGGATATGTTATTTTAAAATAATCTTTTTTCTTTTATAATTTCATAGCCTTTTTAAAAAGATGATTTAAAAGTAAAAAGGGTATTTATCATAAATAGTTATCAATGATTTTATTCAATTATTTTCAATATTAAAACACAATTTTATTACTATTATTCATACTAATGGTTGACCTCTTTTTTATTTCATATACCATAATTTGTTTAATGATTGATGATCAGTTTTACTTTGGATATTCTATTTTGATTCCATTCCTAGTTTATTGGTTAAGTATTTAGATTTCATATTATAGTTTTTAATATGAATTTGTTTCTTGTTATATTAAACCCATTTCATATTAGGAATTTGTTTGAAATATTAAGTGAATAGAGAGGCCTATTATAGATCCTCGATGAATCAATAGGTATAATGGTAAAAACTATAATAGATTTATGATGTGGTCTTACCCATTTATGTATAATTATTGGATGAGGCTTTCAAAATAAGTTTTATATGTCCATAATTGTGTATTCTAGATTTAGAAGATTAGTTATTTATATTTCATGAAATTGTTTGACTATTAGAATATTCATGGTTATGATTTATTCTCATGTGATTTAATTATATGGAATTATTTGATTATATTTTATTTCTCCCATATTATCCACTAGTTATTTATTAAATATAATGTGATTCATTTATTCACCTTTCCATAATCATTTATTATTATTTATGATACCTCTTACTCTTTGTATACTCTTACGAAGAATCTAATCTCACTGCTTTAGTATTTTTAAATTTTTACATGGAAACCATGAAGTTTATTATGACTAATATGTATAGTTAAGATAGTATAATAATGGTATTCTCAAAGAAAATAATTTTGTATTCATAAAATGAAATTTGAATTTAATATATATATATATATATAGTTTTTAAAGATTACTAAACTATTTTTTCCTTTGATATGTAATTCCTTGTAACATATACCATTGTAAAAAAGTAAGGTGCCAACATTGTGTTTTCAGGGTCAGGGTCGTTACATTTGGTATCAAATGATGTATTGTAGAATCCTTGGGAACTAGATTCAAGAATACATTGAGTAGTGAATATAATTATATAACTGCATTTAAGGACAAGTTTAAGTATATGATACTATCATATATATTTTTTAACTCCATGAATAACCATATATAAACCTATTGAATCATATATTTAGAAGAAAATATCATGATTTAGACATCCAATAAATTATTCTACATCAATATATCACTATTGTTATTCTTTCTCACATTGTGCTTTGGGTTTTGTTCATTGGTAAGAATTAGCATGGTCTTACAAGTAATACTTATACTGTTAATGTTTAATATATGACAATATGAAAATCAAATTATGATATTTTTAATTCATGGTATCCTACCCATTAATTATTAATTTCATTGAATTCCACTTCTTTGGACTTCACCTATTCTACAACATCATTATCATCACTTCCCATATTGTATGCGACAAGATTACTATATAAGCTATCCAATGTTAGCTCCATTGGATCTTTATATTCCAAAAAATAAACATTATGATTAAACTAATTTTGAAAGTCTTATCAAGATAAGCTTTACAAACGTTACATATTCAATTATTTCTCTAAGACAATGTATGTCTTCCACAGAAACATTCACCCAATCAAGGAATGTATCAATATGATCCTTGGGGTTCACTTTCAAATCCGTATACATTTACATTGAACATTCAACCTTGATTCTCTATGTTTTTATTAATCATCATAAATTTTTTTTTCTTTTCCAACCATTTATGTGATGACTTACAAGATATCTCATTGGTATTGATTTCATTGGATTGGTAACCCCCAAATGCATTGATTACTAAGGAATCAACAAACAATTATATATTTCCTACTTATAATAAATAATTATTCTAAATTTTGGAAATATTACCATGCCTTTAAGTTATAAAAACTTCCATAACCAATGATTAAAACATTAGTTTCATCAGATTCATTGGTAACTAAAAATTGCTTCCATAAAAGAATAGAATTCCATTGTGATTATCAGCTTGAATTTCTTCTAACAAGAGATAACTAGTAAAAATAACCTTAAAATTTGAAACCAATTTTAGGATCTTAATTGGTGATGTAAGACCATCCATCACAATATTGTATTATTTCAGTCACTCCCTCATAGTTTTGTTCTTCAGTAGGGCTCACTGCCCACCAAAGTTCCTCACTTCCCACTACAATATGAAATTAACTTTTGATTGTGAGGGTGATTGGTGAGTATTATATATTTTTTCAAACACCATTATAGTCTCTGATACAAGACAAGGAAATAGGTTCATGATGTAACACCCATATTCCACATTGTGACAACCCTACAACTAAAAACAATGACTCATATGGAATAAAAATTCAATAATATACTAATACAATATCTCCCCCTTTAGATATGTTGTGAATTTACATTCAAAATATTAATTTATAGAATATTTTTCTTCCCAATATAAAATTAATTCAATTTCACTCATATATATATCTAAGATCCCATCATGAGGTGACTTCCAAATCAATTCTCTCTCCCCCTTATTAATTTAAAATTAAATTCCCCTTGTCGATATCAAATAGATGACGGAGGATCATTACTCACACTATTTTTTATTCTTCCTTTCCAATCCACTTAAATGAATATAAACCATGAATTTCATTGGATATGGATAACATCACCATTCATCAATAAATAATCTATAAATAAACCAGCTCTAACACATTGTGATCCTTTCTCAGTGTACAATGAAATAGTCATCAATATGGAAATAAATGATGTCTATAATAACTCAAATTGATTCCAACTATTATAATATCCAAATTTCTCCAAGTATCTCAACAAACCAATAATAATAGTCAAGATTAATAATGAGCACGTTTCCCCCACATAGAAATATAATTTTTTCAATGTTATAAATAAATTTATTATCACTCTATGTATTTAGATTTATGTTTTAATATGAAAATGGGAGAGTATATTCCATTTAACTCATGTATTTTTGATTCTTCATTATGATATATTTTCATCATTTGAAGACTCATATTAATGATCAATAAAATCTATATTTGGTTACATCATTCTTCAAGCCATCGTATTTTTCAGCATTCAATGATTGAATGAGTTTTATAAAAACTATGAGATAAATCATAAAACATATGATAAAGAATATTAATGTAACCATTAAATCATTTCTAATAAATTCATGAGTGACATCAACAGATTTTATTTAAGAATGAAATAATTTGGATAGATATTCTGAAAACATTTCTTAAGAAAAATAACATTCTTATTTGAGAAGTGGTTTTTAAACCATAAAACATTCTATAAATTATTTGATTTACGAATAGTCCTTAAAAGATATAATTAAAGGCTAAAAAAATTAATATTTTTTTCTTGAAACAATTAAATATGTTTGTAAATAGCTTCAAAACTTTTTTCCTGGGAATCCGATAAAATACTCTTAAAAACCTATAGGTCATATTAATGGAAAATCATGGGTCTGTAAATACCCATATATATAAGTATAAGGCTCATAAAAACCATTCATGTAACTATATACACCGTAGGAAATTAGCAATCGGTGAATAAAGAATGTATCTCATAGAAATAAAGAGTGAGATAAAATTCCCTTACTTTATATCTTGAATCACTTCATACTCCTACAAACCTTCTATATAATAAATATAAAGTTAATATAAATATATAAAGAAACCATATTATTATATCTAATACCATATATGGTTTTATTAAGAGTTTATATTACCCTTTCATTAATAATTTCATGTTAAGGTTTCACTTCAGGTAACATTCTCTTTGATCTTCGCATGTGTCTTAATTTGTTATATAGTTGGTCTTTATAATTATATCATGATTTCAATAATGTAAACCAAGATTTAAAAATAATTAATATTTATTATATGTGTATTATAATAATCCATATAATATATAATTATTAAATGTAATAAACCTTTTGTGGAGACGGTAAGCCATACATATGAATGAACACTATTTCCATTTAATTATTATGTTGAATGAATGAAATTAAATGAATTGTATGTAAATATTCACATATGTATACTATATCTAAATTTGAATTAATATATTATTAATATAATATATTTTAACTAAAAAATTTCTCACTACATTCCATGTGATTGGTGAATGAATCACATCATTTTTTAACGAGGCTGCAGTCCGCCCATCCCCAAATAAAGATATCATATAACCACAACATGGAAAGCATTACGATATATTTAATACAAAAAATAAATAATATTAAATATGTTATAATATAAATATTAACATATTATTTTACCATAATAATATTTTAATGACCAACCATGAAGGCGGTAATGAAAAAGATTAAAAACATTATTCGCGGAGGTGATTAACTGGTGTAATATGTTCAACAATTTCTTTTATTTGAATAAGAGGAGGTGGGAAATGAAATTTATATGAGATATTCCATTTGAAACATAAAAATATTTTATATAAATAATTTTTGGATTTATCAGGAATTTATGTTTGAAGGAGGTTAGGTGAATGTAGAAAAAGATAAGAAATCTAGAGAGGTAAGTTGACATAATTGCCTCTTGAATATACACTCCTTAAAAACCCCTTGAGGACCTTAGATTTGGTCTTTTGGTGAGACCAAAAGAAAATTAATGTCGGTAGAGTGAAGAAGACATTTTTTGAATAGATTTTAGAAGCTATATGGATTTGGGGGTCGAAATGGGGAGGTGAGGGTTGGTACTTATACTTGAAGAGAGGTGGGTTCAAGTGATTAAATTATTGATTATTTGATATTTAAAGACAACTACATTAAGGTGTAATTAATTTCAACGAATTAGACTATTAATTAATGTTATCTAGGACTTTTAGGGTTTATCCTGACCTTAAACAATTTAAGAGATTCCATCATACATGTGATTATCATTTATTTCAATGAAATAATTTAACTAGACCAAAGTTCAAGTTTGAAAACATTCAAATTATTTTAAAACATCAACATAAAATGTATTTTATCAAAAGTTCATGCATTTAAAATTAATTAATTTTCTTAAAATCCTATAAATAATTCCTTTTCATTACCAAATTCATCTTCAAAATATTTATTCAAATTTCTCATTTCAATTTTGGAACATTTTTTTATAAAAAATTCATTATTTTAGAATCCATTTTCTAAAGAAATTAATCACACGCACACCATTCCAATTCAAAATCAATTATCAAACACTAAAAACATGTTTATATATGAATTATAAATCCATTTCATAAATTTATCAGACAATCCATAGGATATTAAAACCCATTGTGCAAAAAAAACAATGTTTCATAAAAATATACCTCTTTACCTTAAAATGTTTAAATTTTAATTTATAACCAATTTAAAACATTATAATTAATTATATACATTTGTAAGAAATGTTATTTTTTATTTAGTTAGTATTTTTAATAAACATAAATCCAATATCTAGGAAATATCTATATCATTATATAATAATATTTCAATAGTATATCATACTATTTTTAATCTCAGTGTTACATGTAACGAAAGTTATAAATGAAATCAAATTTATTGAAGAGAAATATAACAGAAAATATTAGGGTGCTAAATTATACCAACTTATAAGAATTTAACCCTTAAAATTCATATAATTTTATTCAATCAACTAAAAATAAATCTACCTTTTTACCTATTTATGTTCCAACGTAGCTTCTTCAAATTTATGGCTCTGCCAAAACATATTTACCAGGTGGGCGTTCTTATTCCACAATAGATTCTCTCTTCAATAAATAATCATCATTGGTTGTTTCTCATAAGATAGATCATACTCCATTGTTTTGAACTCTATGTTCATTACATGTGAAGGATCAATATTTTACTATCTTGTGAGTGATACATGGAACACATCGTGTAGGTGAGAGAGATTCAGTGGATGTTCCAAGTGATAAGAATCTATCTCTATATGATCAAGAATTTTGAAGGGGATAATATATCTAGGGATCATTTTTTAAAGTGTTTATAATAATAATAAAAATTATTTCCACTAAAAATTTACAACTAATAAAAATAAATTTAAATAAATTAAAAAGGATATAATCCATTACATTGAGAAACCTCTCTATCTCAATCATTAAACATCTCACCTGTCCAAATTTTGCAATAATACATAAAATTATAATTCTAAAATATTTTTTTTAAATGACTGTTAAATCAAATTACGAATTCTCATAGTAGTGGAATCACATAATATTCAATAATAAAAAATTATCACATGAAATTATAGCCCCTACTTACAGCTTCTACTTTAGGGGATGTTCTTCATAGTGATAAGAGAAACCATATATAATTGATTCAAAATAAATTAAAAAATATTAGATGAATATTAGGAAAATCACTAAATATTTCATATATTTATACAAGGAGAGGATTCCCACTACCAATATTTAATATTATGATGATTAATTTAATAATTATAAGTACTCACTTCAGCTTTTTGGTAAATATTTGTTTATATTGTGTGTAAAGTACTTGCTACTTGAATTATCAATTGAGTTAGTAGAAAACTATTAAAATTTATTGAATCGTATCAATTAGGTAAATCGAAAAAATTAATTATATTACCATATAAAACATGTGTTCTATCATTTTACTAAATCTCACAGACCTAAAATAAACAATCAAATTTAGTAAGATGTTAACATCACATTATCCATAAGATAAAAATCCCAACTAATAAATGCATTAGTAGTGCCAATTTAAAGGGGAAAGATTTACTTTTTTTGATCATAGATAATTATATTAACTAGAAAAAATATTAGAATATTTATGATAATTATTATATTATATATTTATGGTATTAGAAAAATTAATGTTGGTGGATAGAAAAAAACAAAAAATGCATATTGATGAACGCCACATCTTCTTCGTGTAACTCCTTTTCATTTGCACCAATGAACCTCCATGTATGTATTTAATCCAAAATTAAGGATCCAAGGATGAATGGAGGTAAGTTGATATGTTATAATTTTTATTGTTGTTCTATTCTATGGGCATGAAAGGTGTGGGGAGAAAAATGTGAGTGCATTTTTATAGTTGAGGAGGAGTGGAATTAATATTAACACTCATGAGTATTTACTATTGAGAGGTATATCTTACCCCATGTTCCTAAAAAAATTAATAATAATGTAGTGTAGGATTTTTATAGCTAAGGAACTCATCCAATAAAAAAACTAAATACATTTTTTTAGAAAAAAATTAACTCCTAAATCACCATATTTTTTTAATTGTGGGTTTTCATTAATGTAACTAGTTTTATAACCTATATAATTAATCCATTAAAAATAAATAAATTTTAGAGTTATTATTAAATTTAAACTGACTAATATTAAATAATAAATAAAAACTAAAAAATAAAAAACCCACATGTGTTGGAAATTAAATTTAACAAAGTGAATCTAACACCCAAAAATACTACTTTAACCCTAACTATGCCATCATTGTTTTTACTCTCTATGATTCATTATGTTCATTATAGAAGGAAAATTGATCAATGAAAGTATCATATTTTATATTTATTAAAATATAAAAATAATTTTAATGATGATAGTATTTTTAGTAATTTTTAATCATTTAATAAATTATATTATATTATAAAATAAGTTAATGTCAATTTTTCATTATTTAATTAATTTTAATTTAAAAAATATAAAGATAATAATGGATTACGAATATATTAATTTAACAAATTTTTATATTTATATATTCATAAAAAATAATAATAATAATAAATTCATTCTATTTACGACACTTTTAATATTTTTAGTTTCATTTATTTTACAGAACTTTTAAATAAACAATCCATTTTTTTCATTTCTTAAGAATTTAATATAATTATATCTTAATTAAAAACTAAAGATAAATTCTATTAAAAAAAAATTATTTTATATTTCAAAATAATATATATAACCAGCCATATTTATTTTTCCCCTAGCCTCAAAGCTTTATAGATATTAATGGGAAGAAATTTATATTTTTCAGTATTTTTTGTTATAAACTTATTATATAAGTCACATTCTTAAAAAGTTTTTCCAAAAAATCATAATTTTCGATAAAATGGCCATAATGGTCAAAATATATCCATCCAATTAGTTTTTGAAAATATAAGGGTCATTTTCACCCCATAAATTATTAGTTTAACCACTATGTATACTCATTTTAAATATAGATAATGTAAATAAATTTAATTATTTTTACTCATCACAATGGTAAAAACATAGTATTCTATTTTTATACATTAAATTTTTTAATATAATACACATTTAAAACTTTTTTCAAATTATATTCATTGATGTAAAATAATTTATTTTAAAATTAATCTTGTATACATGATGATACAGCTCATTTATTAAAGTAAAAAATTTCAAATGTTTACTATATCTTTTACATCGAAATTTGATATTAAAAATCTTAAAATTACATAAACTAAATAAAGAGATGTATAATTGATCTATTTTGACAATAAAACAAATTAAAATTATTATTTAACATTATAAATTATTTAGATGGAATGTCAGTTTTCAATTAAAATTTAGTATTTTCACTATTCATCAAAAAATAAAACCTTTTAAGAATAACACCAAAAATTCACCTGAATATAATTTTTATATTATAATTTAATTTTTTTAGTTTTTAATATAAATTTTATAATATTTTTATGTTCTACTTTTAAAATAATTATTCCCTAAAAAAGTGACAAGAAATCTTTTCAGAAAAATAATGTTTTTTAGCATAAAATTTGATTTCTTTTTATTTGTTGTCTAGAAAATATAGAAGAATAAATCTAAAAAATTATATTGATTAGAATTAAAATTAATATTTTTTTACAATATTTTTTTATTATTTTTTTAATAAAAACACAACTTTTCACATTTCATCTTTTTTTTAGAAAAAAAATATACTTCAATATTAAAATGGGTCTTATTTTCATTTATATTTAATTGATCACCCACGAATTATCTATGTTAACACGTCTGAAAAATATTTTCATAATATAGTTAATAATGTGTATTCTTGTTATTCCAAATACTTGGTGATAACTATCATGTGTGAAATATATTTTCATAATATTATTTCAAGAACATTTTCCTATATTTTAGTAATTATCTTGCTATCTAGACTAAGAGAATTTGGATATATACATACATGATGCATTGAATCTCATTCATTAATCAATTCTCATAATGATATAAAAATTTAAACAAAATCATGATTAATCAAGATAAATATTTTTCATTCATAAAGAAACAATATATACTTTTAATAGACCATATAATCCCCAAAGACATTGAAACAATATTCCTCGTGTATTTAGACATTAACCAAAACAATAGTTGTTTTCAAAAGGTATGATAATTTCTAGAATGGATAAACTTTTATATGATACAATAATATATACAATTAAATACTTATTCCCATTTTTGAAACTAGATAATTCTATAACCCTATATCCAAAATAAGCTCAAAATACTTTAAATTATAGAGCTTTTTAGCAAAAAATGTGATCTTGTTCCTTTAAAATTTCGAGTCTGACAATATTTTGATCTTATTTGGAAGTAACACTAATCACATAGTCACTTATTCTATATATTGATAATATATATGATAAAAATTGTCTATCCATTATTATCTCAATATCTAAGATCATATAAATTCTAAAGGTTACCAATACCTGAAAACATTTTCTGAAAAAAAGTATAGTAATACTTCACATTAAACCAAATATTTTCTTATACTTCATCCAAATAAAAAATCTCTTTAAATTTAATTATTCACTTTAATATCTCATTACTTAAAACCTAAAATGGGTGTCAATGATTTTGAGTTTATGATTATCCGTAATCTTATTATCCTATGATAGTATCCACAACTCTTAAGATAACCTCATATAATATCATACTAATATCTAAAGTTATCTAAATTTACCATTGATACCAACTGTAATACCCCAAAACCCACACTCACATATCTTCTTCTGTAATCAATAAAACTACATATTTGGGATTGATGCAGATAAGGGTTCCCACTATTTCTCATACAAACCATACAAAATCAAAATGAAAAAATACATCCCTTACATGATATTCTTCCTTTTAGGACATTTATTATAGAAAATTATGACAAACTCTTATATAATCAATTATAATAAAATTAAATGATCATTTCTCCCACATAAAACAACTTTTATTTTAAATATTAAGACATCAACATTAAGAATATGAGATAAATTATTGAAATAATTCATTCAAACATATTTTTTATACTATAGGGAAGAGGAAACATAAAAAGGGTGAGCTCAAATTCTTAGTAAGGGTAGAATAATAATTATCAATTTAATTTCATCAATGATTATAATAAGAGCATAATGGTATGATGAGATCAATAAAGTGAATGAGTAAAACATTAGAACATTCGTACCCAAAAATACTCAGATCATCCAACATAAAAACACAAAATATGGATTTAGATAAGGTAATAGCCATAAAAATAAATAATCATGTTCCATATGATATCAATATTTCCAAAAGGAGATATTATAATCCCATAGTAGGAATAGATCAAACATATTTTTATCTTGGGACATCATATCATAGAAAACATAATGAAACCTTATATAACCCTTGAATAACCCTTAAAAATTGTAATAACCATACAACCAACATATAATATAATTATATGAATAATATAATCATTAATTAATTCTTTGGAATACTATCTAGGAACATCTATCATATTAGATATAACGAAATAACTACGTGCTATTTGTGAATACCCATGACATTCAATGTCTAAGAACAAAAAAAACAACGTGCCTAGAGATTTAATCAAAAACCCCATTGAAAAAATATTTTTTGTTTTATAAATAGATCGACTAATTGAAATTAAATGGGATTTATATAATTCTCTATGAAACATGATTAAACCATGGAAATGAAATGGGATCCATAACAATCTCATGGAAAAAATCACAATCAACCACGATATGGAATGAGGATGGTATTATTACAAAATATCCCCCCATATCAAAAGTAAAAACATGTTTTGTTGATATTTATGAATATAAACAACTTTAATATGTATATATAATTTTATAAAAAATATTATTTTATTTTCAAAATTCACTTTTTAAAACATATAACTTTTTGAAAATTTCTTTCTTTGAAAATAACATTGAAAACTTATAAATGAATATATATAAATAATTTCAAACACAATATAAAAATTAATAATTAAATTTCTATTCCATTAAAAGTGAGCTTAAAATCTCATTGAAATACAATTATTTTTTTTAAAGAAATTATTATTTAGAATGAACTCATATTTGTGAACGAAAAGAGAAATAAAGTTGAATATTGTTTAAAAAAACATTGTCAAAAAATTTATGTAACAAATTGAGTTAAAAAGGTACAATGACTTGAAAATATCATGAATAACCATATTAGATAAGAATTTGTGATAATTATTAGATTTAAAAATCATATAATTAATCACACACAATCCTGATAAATGATGATATTGTAACAACATATTTTTACTACATTGGTTACTTTGAATCACAATTACCATGAAAGAATGTCATTAAATGAAACACTTAACATCATGAGAATATGGGGAAAAATGATATAAAATTTGAAAAGATTAGTATATACACCCCATAAATGAAGATGGTTTTATAACATAACCAATGTATCAAAAAGAAATATTATAACCAAAATACATTAAATATTTTATAAAATAGAAACCATAAACCCCATGAATGATAGATACTCAAATTGATTTTTAAATTAGTATATATTTAAGAATAATAATCATAAAAATACATTCATGTGCTACAGATAAAACACACAAAAAATTAAATTTTGAATATGGAAATATTTATTGTTCTAAAACAATAATTAATAAATTAATATGATATTTATTACAACAATATTCTGAACTTATAAACAATTCCATACCTTCTTCCCAGTATATGATAATGAAAAATTCATATGTGTGTACGTATGAACTATCTCCTCGATGGAAGTGATATATTTATTTATTTTTAATTGAGTATTTTCTTATTTTTTACAAAAAATTTAAAATATTATTATGAAAACAAAAAATATCTAAATAATTTCTTTATAATCCTTTAAAAATTATTTTTTACAATTTCGCCACAGAGTTATTCTTATATGTTAATTATATCATCTTCAGGTTTTTGTCACGTTACCCACATTCTTGAAATATTATTTAAATGTCTATGATGGGTGAATATATAAACAAAAATAATGGTGATATTGAATAATAATAACAAAATAAGGATTGTCATAATGATTTTTAAATTTATTTTTAGACATTTTATAGTTAAAATTAAAAATAAACTATAATTTTAAATTAGTGACCCAAAACAATTCAAGTTACCAATCATATTTGGTGTTCATTTTGGATTTATATATAGAAATATGAATTTTGTAATAATATAATAATATTAAACCCCAAACCCCATAAATATGGATATTATAAATAAATTTTACAACAAGTTTGAATATTTTCAATATACCCATTGTGTTACCAAAAAATTGACCCACCTATCAAATTGAAAATTATCAAATTTTTCTAATGTTCACAGTTCCATTATTAATTCTCAGTTATTCAAACAAATTTCTTAATTACATGGTTTTTTGCACCAATATGAGGAGATTAAAATTTATTTTCTCATGGGATTGATTTATTAGAATTTTCCACTTCCATTTTGAAAATTTATTTTTTCGAAAAAAATTGTGATAATGTCTTAAAATCATCATTGAATTTGAACATTTTAATTTTAATATTACTCATATGATATGCATCAAAATTTAATGTGAAAATGAACATCCTAATAAATGTTAATATTAATTTACTTCCTTTATTCATTAATTTATTGATTCAGGTTTTGGATGGATTATCTATGGTGAACTATTAATTATTAATACAACGCATCCAATGGTGTGTCTATAGATTATGATTTTTAAATATTTTATTCTTTTCTATAGGATGTGAAGATAATTTAAGAATTTTAATTGAATATAAATATGTGTGTTACAAATTTAGATTTTTTTTAATTTTAAACATTTTTTAAAAAATAACCAACTTTATACTGGTTTCATTTATTTCCAGATGGTAATCACACTTTTTACTTGATATAGTCAATGAGGGAACATATTTTCCATGAATGAAATCAATGTGTAATATTGTATTTTCTTATCAAGATTAAATATATTCCACTGAATTTGATTAATGGATTTTTTATAGATAAGAAAAATTTTATATCTCTAGGAACTGTATGTAACAATTTCAACATGTGTTTTTTCACATTGACATTGTTATATATAATATGTATTTAATAAAAAAAAATATGTCCTAAATAAGATAATTATAGTGTTTTGTTTTTATTAGTTTCAGAAATAATAATATATGAATTGCATTTTTAATTGTATTTTTTTCTTAATATTATTATTTTTTTCGTTTTTTGAATTATTTTTATTTTATTTTATTAAAAAAAATTGATAAGTTTTTTTTAAAAAAAATTAAATTATTTTTTGTAAACCTTTTTTTTATTTCATTATTTTTCATTTAGATAATGTTTTTAAAATTGTACCTCCTTAATAAGTGGGTATCCAAAAAATGGTGAAGACATGTGAAATAGGTGAAAATTATGCAGATATCGAGAGGAACAATATTTCTTTAGAGGTAGGTGGCTATTTTTTCCTTAAATTTTCTATATGGAAAAGATTAAACAATTTTCAAAAAAGGTATGATAAGTTATTGGTGAATTGAAAAATTTTAAATCTTTATAAATTGAGATCAGTTACCTTATGAGTCGCTTTTCTCCCATGCTTACCCATGGTACAAAATGTTTTTCATGTCTCGATGAGAATAAATTATTTTATCGATTTATCTCATGTTTTGATCCATAATATTGTTCATTGAAAGAATATATTTATAATAATGAATAGCCTATTACGATTTAGGACCAATGAGATAATAGTTTTCAATGTAATTTTTTTCTCCAGGTTATGGTTTCATGGAAAAACTATATGGTTAAAGAGACAATATGTGAATCATAATATGATTTGAGGGAATGTGAATAAATTTGAAAGGATGAAATTTAAAAAGTAGTGAAATAATTTCAAAACCCATGTAATGATATAATTGATCGCTTTAATGTTTATTAATATTTATATATTAACTATAAAAAATAAAGTAATTTTTGTAAATAAAAAATAAAATAGTTTAAATTAAACACTTTTATCAGGAAGATTTATTATAATGATTAATTTCTGAATTTTAGAATTTTATTTTTAAAAAATAACTAGGTTTTTATAAATAACCAACTAGAAATTTACATAAGATCATATAGAGGGTTTTTTACGAAAATTATATTTTTCTAGTAAATAGTGAGAATATTGATTTTTGTTAAACAAGTAAAATTTTTCAATAAATTATGTTATTATAAATGTCAATTAAATTTTGATTATTATTTAACAAATGAAAATTTCCATTTAGTTATATTTAATCTAATTAATTAATTTTTTATCAATTTATATTTTATATTAGTATCAGATTGTTTTGAGTTTAAAAATATAGTTTTTCGGAAAATTGTTTTAAAGCGAACGATGTTTCCCAATTTTAATTTATAAATATAATTCATATTGAGAAATTTTTTAAATTATATTTATAGATTATATAAAAATTGTTATTAAAAGTGATACATACAAGTCGTCTAATTAGTCATAGATATAATATCAAATCATCTTTTTCTTGAAAAACACACTTCTTAAAAATCTTTTTTTCATCGCGTTTGTGGATTTTATGTCAAATTAATATTTTGAACTTATGTGAATTCATTTTGGTAAAATGGATTCAAATATTTTAATTGTAATAACTTATATTATATAATATTATAAATAATTTTTTTTACCAATATGAATGATGAAAATAATAAAAACTAGTTAACATGTTTCAGGTAAAATTTGATTTACAATTGGGTTAAATAAAAATTATAAGAGTAAAAAGGTCCTAGTAATCTATAAAAAATAAACATTCAGGACATATTTGGACCTTATAACATATAATCCTAGAATATTCTCTATTTTTAACCCTTTTTCATTTTAAAATTTAGGAACACCTTTTCCATTTCTAAAATCTCAACTATCCCACACACTGAACTTATAAATAAACACCTCCTCTCCTCTATTCCTCACACCATGAAATCCCATTGGATAAAAAACATACTAACCAAATAAATTCTTAAAATATATCCACCAAACCTAAATATGTTTTTTAATATATAGTTATACTATAAATTATTTTGGTGCATAACTATGAAGGTTGTATGATGAAGTGGTATCATTATTTACATAGAATTGTTATTTTATTTATTTTTAAACCTCAATAAAATATTGATAAATTATGATTATATAATAAAAAAATTATTTACTAGATATTTATTTATTATTATGTTAATTTAATACCGAAAATCCATTTAACCTTGTATCATATGGTATACAAAATCATCATTCATTTTCACGGTGGACTACCGCCTCACGAACTGGTGTCATTATTTTTGGATTATCACCTCTCTCTGGTTATTGTAATGATGTATTTTAATGTTTATATATATATATATATATATTATATTTTAAACCTATATATAATTATGATTTTATTATATAACATATGCTTTCATACTTTTCATTCCACACATGACATGAAAATAGTGCTCATGTGAACCCCAAACCACCACATAGAAAAGTGATGTGATTCATTTTTCACTAACTATTTACATGGAATGTACTATGTATTACGCTAAGGATTATATTTAAATAAATAAAATAAATATTATATTTGTGAAATATTTATCATTATGAAATATAACATGAGTAGTGATTTGGTAAAAGTATAATTAAAATTTTAAAATAATGATAGTTAATAATAATTTATAGGTGATATAAAAGTTTTTTAAAACCATAAAAATAAATTTATTTCTAAAACATAATTGATTTCAAATGAATTATATTTAAAAAATTTATAAATAATATTCTATCATGGAAAAAACATAATGGGAAGAAGATAATTTCTTATATAATTTTATAGTAAAAAATAATGGGTATATTTAAAAGGAAAACATGTCCCAAGATGAATGTAATATAAATAGAATTCATCTAAAAGAGAAACTAATACAAATAAAAGTTATGTTAATATATGTGTTTCATCAATATTTGTAAGTATCATTTAAAATAACTCAATAATTCATATGATCTTAAAACTATGAATACATTGAATTTTATTAGAACAATATTCTCCCAGATAAAAAGAGTATTAGCCTGAAATCATTATGAAAATTTGTTCATGTCATACATGTTAAAAAAATAATGTTCACAAATTCAGTATAAACCAAATAGGCCTTGTTTGTAAAATGACATGAAGATTCCATTGTCCAAATTTTAAAATATAAGTACCAGACTAAAAATTACATTAAAAAATCCTTAATATATTTATAAAAACATTTTAAATAAATATTAGAGAACATATTTTTCGAAGAAATAGTAGTTTTCGACCAAAGTACGAAATAAAAATGATTTATATTATGAACATTATTTCAAGTTATTGAGATAATAATGAGAGTAAAATTAAGGGAAGTAGAGGATAAAAAAATCCCTTGGTTTCTTGAGAGTTGTATCGTACAATTCAATTATCGGAAACATAATCATAAATAATCATCATAAATGATGATATTATGACATATAACCATTACCACTTTGGTCGCATTGAATCATATGACCCATTTGAAAATAATCCATAAATGTATAAATAAATCCCAATAGTTTTTAGGGGAAGAATAATAAAATATATTTATGTGAATTATATACACCATATAAAAGAACTATGAGATTAATGTGAAATATGTCTCATAGAAAGTTAAAGTGAGTTGAAATCACTGTAACGATTTGGTAACATTAAGACTATCAAAAACAGGAGATACAGATCATAAAATGTATATTTAAATCCCAATAATATTTAGTATAATAATTATAAAATAAATTAATGGAATATATAAAAACAACAAAAATTAAATAGTTGGTGAATATGAAATGTGTCTCACATAAATAAAAACTGAAAGGAAATACCTTTACCCTTTAGTAAAATTTGAACCATAAAACCCATGAAATTGAGTTTTGAAATTGGATATATAAATCCTGATAATTATCAGGAGAATCATCATAATATACATTCCATTTTAGTATAAAAACCACAAAAGGAGATAGGTGGTGAATATGGCATGTGTTTCACATATTTAAAAAGGTAGATGAAAATCCCTTACCATTATCTCAGCTTCCTTCATTCACATTAAATAATCATTTATATAAAATAATTTTTTATTAAATATCAATTAAATAAACCAAATTATATATATCATACCACGTATAATTTACATAGGTTCGTTTATTAAATTTTATCAACAATTCATTTTTAAATTTTTTTTGGGTAATAACTACTTCATTTTTTAACATATGTTCTGTTTTTCTATTTTAATTCCTATTAATTTGATCATGGTTACATAATATTAATAATTTTAAACATTATATTGAAATAATATATATTCATTATTTATTTATTTATCTTAATCCATAAATGTTACAAATAGAAAATGAAATAAACTATTCATGGAGATTATAGGTCGTACCTATACATGAATGTTTTTTCCATTTTCTCGATAGATGAAATGAATGGAATTTAAATAATATGTTACTATTATAAAATAGTTTTTATTAAATATATATAATATATATTCATTAAATTTACCCAAGTTATATAGCATTCAATTCTTTAGTATCAAAAAAATCACAACACTTCATGAGGTGGTAGACCACCACACACCTGGAAGATGTTGTCATACCACCCTCAGAATGTAAAGTAAGAAGGTATATAATCAATAGTAATTAAATAAGAATAATTTTTCTAAAAATATCATATATATTTTATTAATATATCCTTATATCCAACCAATTAAATCATAAATGAAAAACACTTCACATCGGCTCATCAAGTTGTAGTCAGTCATAGACACGAGCAATGTTATTGTTTTCGAATGGATTGTGAGATAATAAGCTAGTTGTGATATTATAATTATTTTGTATAATAATATTATTACTATAATATATAAATATTAAAACCATCAATAATTCCTTCTATGGGAGGTGGTGACATAAACGAATAGCATCGGTTCGTGAGGCTATGACCCGCTGTACACGCAAGAAATGATTTTGTTCCCCATTTGATGGAAGAGTAGAAATAATTTTATTATGAAATTTTCATAATATATATATATATAAGATAATATGGTTATAATAACAACTATTTTCATTAATAATTGAAGAAGGTGGAGGAATAAATAGGTTTAAACTATCGGTTAGGGACGTTACTTATTCTTCGAAAAACTTCTTTTAGTTTTCACCCAAAAGATTATTAGATAGAATTTATGACCATAATAAGGATTAAAATATTTTACTGTGTATTTAATGAATTCATTTTTCTATGTAATTTCCTAAACAAATTCTTTTGTAATTGTGAAGATGAGACGATGGGGGGCCTTTTATAAGTTAAGAGTGTGTCACTCTTTTAATTATTTGGAAAGAAAAAGGTGTACCAACACTTTTTATTTTCCACAAGAATAAATAATGGATTATTATAGATAATTTTAATTTATAAGGCTGATATTATACAATAAAATGTGTTTTTCGAAATTTTGTGTCATTGTTAACCCTCATTTTTTTAGTAAAACACCCGGTAAACACATTTTCACCTCAGTGTCATTAATTAATTTTTAATCGTTTTATTATTGAGAATAGTCTATATATAATTATAACATTTTTTATAATTAAAATCAATATAATTTCAAATATTAAATCGATTTTTCTGAATTCCATTAATATTAGTGGAAAAAAATAATTTCGACTTTAACTTGTAGGCTTGATGAAAAAAGGTTTCACTAGGATAATATATTCCAAAGTTCTAAAACAATTTATATAAAAATTTAATAAGAAATTTATTACAATGAAATAAATTTGATTAATAGATTAATTAATTGAAATAATTTTATTTTTAATACCATATTAAAATAATTTTTATGAATCTAAAATCATTAAAACAAATAAAAGTTTTCAATAAAAACAAATATTTTTCTGTATTCATAATAAAATTATAATTTTTGAAAACTATCAAAAATTTACTATAAGATAATTTTTAAATAAATATTTAAAAATTGACTATTATTTTTTAAAATTATTTTTCTAAAATTTTTAAAAAATATTTTTAAAAATAGTGTGAATATTTTGAAAAAAAACTAGATTTTAGATCAAAGGGAACCACAAATAATTCTTAGAAGAGGAGTGGGTTTCAAGATCCTGAGATGATAGACGAACATTAAAAGTATCAAGTGATAAAAAAAATTATTTTTCAATGTATTAAATGCATATATCATGGTTAGTCCACATGGTTTTGGAAACCATATACTATCCATGGATGTGATACTGCCTTTAAACCAACCCTTGAATGGTTGGGGCACAAGGTTTAACAAACCATGAACTAAACAAGCATGTACCTCTATATCCATATACAAGGTCTCTATTGGAAACCCAAATGGTTTGTAAAAACTATGTGAACCCCGATGTCCTCTTAATCCCATCATGTTGTTTCATGGAGAAAACTGCACAAAGTTTCTTTACCACGTTCAATACATAAACCATTAGAAACACTTCAAAACACACTAAAATCGTCCATAAAATCCAAAAACTCCTCACAAGTAATTTAAAACATAAAAATGAATAATTAAAAGGTAAAATAATTGAAACCTATGGTGTTATAATATCCCCAAAATTTAGGTTTTTCAGCTCCATAAAGATGTAGATTTAAAATGCTTTACAAAAGGTGGGGTCATTGTTCTAGCATTTGTTTCACATGTTCCGAAGAATCCTCTTGATTTTAAAAATGTTTTTATAAGTCTCAAACTAATGGAATACATTTTATGGGAACATATGTATCCAATCTATCCAAAATATTAATCTGCGCATGAATAAATATTACATCTAGTTTGAGATAAATATGATCCCATAGAATCACATTGATAGATTGAGGATGGTATTTCTTTAGTTAAGAAACATGAAAGAAATTATGGGTCATACTGAACCATGGTAGAAAATATAACTGATTGGAAAGATCACACATCCTTTTAAGTATATCGAAATGTCTAACATACAAAGGATACAATTTCCCTTTGTTACAAAATAATTGATGTCCTTGTCTTAGAGATACTTTTAAGAACCAACGTTCTCCCATGAAAAAAAGGATAAGAGTTAATGATGACTATATGTGTAATATATTTGTTGGATATTTTTCTAAATCATCATTTTAATGATCTTATAGATTTTATCACTCTTTTATTAAATATATCTAGGTCCTAATAGTTATGTTTCTTCGATATCACCAAAAAAAGTAGAGAGAAATGAGGATGAATATATATTGTCTCAAATAGATCAATTTATATTAAAGACTTATAAATTTTGTAATATAAAAACTCCATTAATGGAAAATGATACTTTTATGATCCACATAGATCCATAAAACAAAGTTAACTACTTTTATTCCAATTTCTCAATCATTTTTTCAAATTAACCATCAGTTTGAGGATGATACGCCATGTTCTTGGTCACTTGGGTACCTAAAAATTCTGGAATGGATCACTAAACCTGAGAGTTGACAAAAGAATCTTATTCTAAGATAATCTAAACCAGTATTCCATGCGATTTTACCAATTTTTGAATGTAGATCTTTTTAAATATTTCTAATGTATTAGATTCACAAATTAGGATACATTGGAATGACATTGTATGTCATTAAAAAAGACCCAAATAAAATATTAATTTTGAATAGTTCATGGTAAACCCATGAAAAAGGATATTTCAATATAATCCCATTTATAGAAGAGTATTAGTAAAGGTTTCCGCATTATTACTAGTTATAAATGCTCATCATTTTCCCACATAAAAGTTAAGAATTTCCAAAAAAAATAAAACAAATTTCCATTCATACCATCCCAAAAAAATATATTTTTAGAGCATTGTAAATATTTTGGATTCATGGGTGAACTTCTCATTTTCTATTGTGATAAGAAAAAATAAGTTGTTCATGAAAATAATGTACAATAAGAATTAGACCAAGAAAAATAAAAATGAATTTTCCATCTTATTTTCATCCTTCCATGGTCTCTTTATCATTATGTTTGTATGTAATATAAAGAAAAGTATAAGAAATAGCCCCATATATATTTATTCATGTAGAGAATAGTTTAATTAGTAAGAAATATTTTCATATGAGAACTCCCATGAATATCATATTCATTTCTGATTTAAATTCCTGAGGACTCATAACTTGGTTTCTATAATCATAAACATTTAGATCTCCTGAAATAAAGACCCTTAATCATATGAATCTTCGAGTTATATTTTAAATAATGTATTTTTATAATTTCGACTATCGATTAAATTCCATAATTCGGGTGATATTTTCAAATATCATAGTCTTATCCTTCATTTAAACCTCCTTAATATTATCTTCTTTTAATTCATTTTAAATTCTATCCAACTGCACATTGTGATATGGACTCTCATTCTGTGACATGGACCTCTTTTAGAAACCCTAGTTTCTTTTCTAATTAGTTTTTATCCCTTTCGATCATAGAAAATATCAGGATCATGTGTTTAATCGTGATGGTTTATCGATGAAGAACATCAAAATCTTATCAACATAATTAAATATTATTTTTTGAAATATTAAATTTAGAATATATCTCATTTAATATAATACCATATAGATATATACATTGGATTATCATAATTTTACCAGTTAAATTACTACACATACTCTATGTTTTAGAATTATCCTACAAACTAATTGTGAAACTCAATTATCTTATCATCCCTCAAAACTTAAAAGAAAAAGTGAATTATCTTACAGGAACCTCAGATCTCATTGTGTGGTGATTTCAATTTCCATTTTTCATTATATTGATGAATTATATTTTAAATGTTTCAATTATTTTATGTACCAAAGAGTGTGAAAATGGTATAATTACATGAAAATATAATGAATAAATAGAGGGGTATAAAATTATATGTGTTAATAAGACAATGATAAAACAATTTCCTTTAACTTAAATTCAATTACAACCCATTTTAATGATAACAATATTGTGAAATAACCCTTTATATAAATCATAACATTAAAGTGTGAATCAGTTAATGAATATATTATGTGTTTCAAAGGTAATTCCACATAAAAAATCATATCAAATAAAATTTAATTAAAAAAATTGCAAATATAATCTTAGAATATCAATGTCTAAGAAGTGGTAATATAATTCAATAAAAAGAAATTTAGTGATGACATTCTTTACCACTTGGTAGCTCTTAAGTAAAATCTACTTGGTTGAAATAATTGAAATTACAAATTAAAATTCTACGAAATATTAATTGATCATGAAATTTCATTTAAAAGGGGTAGTGTATAGACCATATAAAATAAATTAGATTAATGACCTTACAATATGCCTCAATGAAGAGAAATTGTGACGAATCCCCTTACCCCAAGAATCCATTTGATTAAAAATGATTTCACCTCTAGTGTTGTGATTTTAACTATTTTATTAACTTATTAAATAAATATAATAATTTTTATAATATCATTTATGATCCTTTTATAAAATTTTATCACCCATTAGTTTATATTCATTCATCATTTTCATTACTTCAAGTTCTGATTTCCTTATTTTCTCATTCTGCTTTTTTCATGAATGACCTAATTCTTTTCAATATTATATATTTATATCACCTAATGAAAAAAAAAAATCTTATTTTTTCTTCATCATTAATTGATATAAAACCATGATAGGTTGTATTTTTTCATTCATTTATTCCATGATTGATTATCCATTGATGAACAAGAGTTAGATAAATTAATATATTGATTTTCTTGTTGATCATGCCATACTGGTTTGGGTTATTTTACTTGGATACTAGGGAATTGAATTTATTGGAATATTATTGATTATTAATTCATTATTCTAATGGATATGAATCAATTCCTAATTGGACAATGAACAAGGTTCATTCCACTTTTTTTATTTGTCTATTTCTTCTTAGTATCTCAAAATTTTAATCATTGTCAATTCCATGGGCTAGTTATTCATTTAATACACAGTATTTGATAGTTTCACAACCATTTTTCAATGAAATTTATTTATTATGAGGTTTCAGATTTGGGATTAAAAGAGATATCAATCTATGATGAATGTGGTGAATGACCATGTTTAAATCAAGATCATACCGTTTTAAGAAATTATGAAGCATCACTATGAGTACATCAAGAAAAGAGATGGAAAAAATAGTTTCCATGGATTAGGAATACTTACATAGAGGATTAACCAGATATATTTCTAGCAGTGTTATAGGCCGGGTCAAATTCATAGCCAATGTCCCAAACCATTAGTAGAGTGATGATCTTATGGAAAGTTAAGTCACTTATATAGGTATTATAGAAACCCTTTACCTATGGGTATTAATGGAGGAGTCATCAATATTCAATGTATAAGAAGGGGGTATTCTACCACATATCAGTGAGGTTATTAGAGTTCTCATGGCCATGAAAATTGAGGAATATGATGTAGTATTTCAAAGAAAGTGCTGAATTATAATTAAAATAGTTAAGATCATGAGTATCATACTACTACATAGAAAATAGGGGAATTAATGTTTCATGCAGTTCATCCGGAAGATGTGAAATGTGAGGTGGGACCATCGATATTAATATATTCAATTATGGTAGCTTCAATGATTTCGGTTGCCTTATTTGATACTAGAACCTCTTATTCTTTAAAATATTCTCAACTTGTGAACATTTTGAGTTTGAAGGTGGAGGTTGTGAGTGTGTTTATGAAAATAAACACAACATTTGGATTATGATTGAGGTACATATGTTTTTTATGGGTTATTATTTTGTGTTTTATAAAGTATCATTTAGGTTGGGATATCTACATGGTGGGTATGGCATGCTTTTACTTGATCTTGGTTATTCTATGGACAGTATCATACATATCACATATTGTTTTAATATAAGAGAGTGAAATTAATGTCCGTTGAGGTTTAAAAATAAGTTAATTAAGGAATGTGTTATATCTATGAAGGAAATACATGATCCATTATCAAAAACTACAGGAGATCAATGAACAATATTCATGTCTTTTAGATTATGGGAGTGTGAAACCATGTGTCTTGAAACTTGTAGTGGAAAAGTTTTATGATGTATTTCCACCTAACATCTCTGAGCATCCTCCTGAAAGGAATGTTGTGTTTACAATTGAGAACATCCCTATAGCCAAACCAGTTTCTATTATAGCATAAATAATAAAACCATTAGAGCTTCAAGATCATAAGACTCTGTTGGAAGTGTTGGTAAACCTAGGATGCATTGATTTGAGTATGTCACCTTAGGGTTCCTTTATATTTATTTATAATATAGCTGATGGGAGCTTGTTTTTATGGATTTATTATGGGGAATTGAACCAGATTTTAGTGAATATTTGGTATGTGTTGAGATTCAAAAGGGGATAATCCTATGAAAATGGTTTGATTTCAGCTGTTGTCTTCTTGTAGTTTTCAAAAAATGGGGTTTATAGATTATGAAACTAGTTTGAAGTGTGTTTCTAAATATATTATTTTAATTTTTGAAATTTAAAGTATATTTTATTATTAAAATGGTGGTTTTCATTGGAGATTTGATTTTTCGGTGAACATGCATGTGGAAGAAATGGATATTCATATTTTTTCATGATTCATGACTTGTTTATGTGAATGTGATTATTTATGTGCGGTATGAAATGGAAGTTAAGAAGAATCAGAAACTCATGTATATTGGTTGGTGAACTAGAACTAGTGATCTAGTTGATTCAGTGGGGGTGGGGCTTAGTTTCTTCTAGCAAGATTGATGCTACAACACTAACTAATTATGTGATATGATTGGATACCACTGGACCTTGGAATGACTTCCCATCTGGTGGATCATGTAAAAGGACACTATGAGTTTGGTCCTATGATTATAGACCACTAGACATAGGGATTTGTTACCCTCTAATGTCTCATGCATGTGGGTATTGTGGGTTGTGGTTGGAAGAAATAATCTCCAATGTACGAGGTTCAAATTTTCCCACTAATTGTAATCACTTATAAGTATTTTCTAGGGTACTATCTTGTGACGTAGTTCATTTTGTTGTGGAGATTACCACCTATATGTGGTTCACCATGGGTACATTGTAATTTCAAATAATATTACTTTTCAGAATGGTGAATGAAGGATAGTTGAAATGCTATAGGTTAATTCCTATAAAACATAGACCACTATCAAATAGATGAAATGAATATGACCCACATATAATAGATGGATCATAATACCATAGGTATTCTATGTTATATTCATTTATCATGCTTCTATATTAATCTGGGAAACTATAATATGTATACAGATATGAATAAATATTCTAGTGGGTTTAATTGAGGAGAGAGATTTCAGAATGTGTATCTCGAAGCCTGGTGTGCCAAAAAGTCGAGGATTAACAACATATTTCTAAAGGTATGATGATATTATTGCCTATACAAATATTGAAATGGGAAAACATAACCTTGTATTTAATCATATGACTCCCAATACATCTAATTGGAATAATTCAATTTTGGAGTTTTTTGATCTCTTAACAAATTTAGTTTAATTAACATTTTTCATATAATATTTATCTATAGACAACCATTCTTTGATATACCTAAGAGAAGTTTAAATATTTCATGGAGTAACATTATCTATTTTATCTACTTGATAAGTGAGGATTACCATTATTATTTTTAGAATACAACCACATAAATTTGATATAATTATTTGAAAAAAATAAATTTACTATAGAAACTAATATTTATATTGGCGACATATTTATATGATAGAAATAAAAATAAAATTTTTTAAAAATTTATCTATTGTGATTAAAATTTTTTAAACCAATCTAATAAAATTAAATTCAATATTTGATAAAAATATATATTAATATATGAATTCATATCATTAAAAAAATTGAAAAAATATATATATTATTTCTAAAATTATTTTAGTCTTATTACATGCCTTATGATAACTATTAAGTGGATGATAATTTATTTTCCGATAATTTTATTAAAGTTTTTCAATAAAAGCATTCCTCTCAAAAGATTAATTAAAAAATTCACAATATTTCCTATCCAAAATTTTAATCTTTGAGCTAGTAAAACTCATATCCCATTTTCATTCATTATATTGTGTTATTTCATGATGATATCTTCCTTTAATTCCTTCCCCATAACCATTTGTTTCATGACCTATTGTGAAATATAGTCATGAGTATCTCTTTATTCTTCTATATTTATTCCTATTCGATTAATTATGAAATTTAGGGCCACTTATTTATTCTTCAAATCCTAGGTTTCTAAGGACGTATATCAAAACATTAAATAGTACACTCTATGAATTTTTCTCAATTTATCATCTTCGTCACTATGTAACAATTTCTAGGAATATAAACCCAATGTTGTAGCTTCTTCATTTATAGAATCACTCCTCCTTTTCAGATCTCCAGGAGAGTCTGTAATTCAAAATTCACTTTCCATGCAACAGTTATAAAAAATATAACATTGTTTTCTTAATTTATTACCTTATTAGGAGTGTACTTTTTTCTAGAACAGATCTTGTTCTTCATGCATTTTGACATAAGAAAGTTCTCACTTTTCCTTTCTTCATTGAAACAAAATCTTCCAATAATATCCACATGTAATTGAAGAATACATGATGATTTATCTTTTTTAACACATCTTCTGAAATAGGATCCTTTAAAGACTCTCTAACGAAAGAATTGATCATGATGTTTTTTCAATGAAACCACAAACCTAGTAGCCCCAATTTATCATCAGAGGTGAGGATGAGTAGAAACATTGTTTATGATAGATCAGGTTTACTTCCTTTTTGGAAGAACAATTCCATTAAAGACACATTTTATGTGAGATTAGGAGAATATATCTTCAACTTGATAAAACATCTAGCATTTTCTAACACTCTTTCATCTGATTGATTAAGATCCTAATATTCCATACCCTTTCATACCCTCACTGAATTTGGAAAGAAACCATGATCAAAATACTGTATTGATAGGTATTAAGGAGAGGTTTATATGGATTAACAATGGTAATACTTTTCCAACACATCTATATAGGACCCTTGAACATGGTATTTGTAAACATACCCTTGAAAAATTCTAGAAGTTCCTCCAAGGAAAATATCTTCTCAAACGTCTTTATATAGGTAACCACTTCCTCAGAATCCCCTTTTCCAAATATTTTAGAGAATTTCATTAATAGATTCCATTGTACACAATCCTCATACAAGGGTATGATATTGAGAATATATAGGTCAATATCTATAGTCGATGGAATAATTGTTCCAAGGAAATCATGATCAATTATAGTGTCCTTTAAATCAAAGTGGGAGACGAATATAAAAAATTAGAGATAATACCAATTAAAACAAATTTCAAGTCATTAATTAGAAATAAAAATAGTAAAAAATATCTAATCCACACCATATTCATAAATTCTTTATGAATGATTCTCAACTATTACCCCATGAGGTTTTTTAAAAATTTTATTTGAAATATAGTATTCATTCAAATATATTTAAATGATAAAATTTATTAATTAAACAAATATATCACAACAAAGATTTCAGTGATATGACTTTATTCATTATGGGAAATAAATATGCACCCTTTCATCATTAATAGCTATATGGGTGATATCACCTAATAGTGAAAAAATATATGAATAGTGGAATGAAAACAAAAAATCAATAAAATACAAATGTTAAAGGTATATATTATATTATATTACTTAAACCAAAGACATTAGACCACAAAATTAACCCAAAATGTCTATAAAATAATTGGATCACACATTTCTCTATCCACCATCAACATACAAGGCCCACAAAAAATGATAACTCACCGACATTGATTGGTAGTTCCCCTTTTCCTGAACCTAGTATAATAAAATCTATAAATTCGGAATTTATAAGGTAGGGTGAGAGAATAAAATTCATGTAGAATATCCCTACATCATTTTATTATAAATTCTATATCATCCTATCCATTTATATACACTATTAAATAAATAATGAAATTGAAATGTGTTTTCAGTTCATATGAAAAAATTATTAAATAAAATTTTCATTTTATACTGAAAGAAATTTGTTTCAAAAGTTAAATTAAATCTAATCCAACAGATAAAAATATCATTATCATCTAGAATGGATTTAAAATATCTATCAAAATATGTCTGGATAATAATTTCTATCAAAACATATGAGTAAACGTTTTTATTACTCTAGCATGTAAAATAAATTCCCATAATCATTAGATCGACAATAGATTCATGCTTAAGAGACCTATGGGTAATATTATAAAGGGATTCTTATATATATTAGTTATGTCTGAATCCAGGTGTGAGAATGTATTTAGGACATTTTCAAAGGAAATAGTTCAACCACTGATGAAATTTGAATACCCCAATGGGTGAATAGGGTATGATCAATAAGTAAAACTTGCCCTAAAGAAAAGGGAACACCCTTAAGGATAAATATAAGATGATCCCCAAGGACATCATAGGTAGAGGTAACCCATTCCATGTGTGAATTCCTCCCACCTAATTACCTAGGCTCCAATATGCTTGAAGGTAAATCAAAAATTACTAGTGCTATCATTTAATTCCATCAAACTCAATATTATAAAATAATCCTTCAATATATTATCTCAAATCATCCCCCAGTTCATGTTTCAAATCATTCCTTCAATTTAAAAAATTGTTTTTATAATAAAATCAATCCCATTAATTTAAAAATAATCACAATGTTTTATTTATCCAAAAATAATACCTTTTAAATAAAAAGGAAACATCAAATGGTTTTTATCAATCTCATTGCTTTTATATAAAGACCCAACATCAAATGGGTTTTTATCAAAATCTCATATATTATTGTTTTAGAATACAACATCAAATTGTATTATTAATATTAGACACCCATTACTTCCAAAAAAAACCTTAAATGGTTTTAATCAAGAACTTATTTTACATCATAAACAAATTCGTTATTCCTCATCAAGACAAAAATATATCATTTCATGTCAATATTATAATTATTTCAATTCACACTTTATTTAAAAATCCATTTACAAAGGAATTTCTGCTCGCACACACTATTCAATTATAAATTCAATTATCAAATACTCAAATCTAGATTGGAAATAGATGAGTATTCTAATAATTTAATATAGTATAAACTTTTTATAGTGAAAGGAACTACCTTTGGAAATCACATACATTAGCTATATAATTTAAGGAAACCTGACAAGGGATCTACACAAAGATCATTATATGGTCCATGAATTGTAAATAAGGAATGTAATTCTTTATTACATTTAATTTGATCACCCATCCAGTGAAAAACCAAAACTCTATAAAATAATATTAAAATTTAATGGAAGAAAATAATAAGATATTTTAAAAATAATATACCGACTGTAGAAGCACTCAAATCCCAATATTAATAAATCAATAAAATTTATCTTTTCAATGAAATTCTGAAAGTATAAATTTGTTAATGATATAAAATGTTTCATTTTATGTTATTCATCAATATATTATATGATTCACATAATTCTAAAGTGGTAAAGGTTTGATGTTAGAATCTCATTGTTTATAGGGATTTTTTTATTAAATTTTCGATGATGAAATCGTATGACTTATTTCTAAAGAAATTGATCAATTTTCCAATACTAATATTATTTGATGTAAATATATTTTTTAATAATTTTATTAAGTTTATGTACTAATGAAACCAATACAATTATTTTATGTAAAATCATATTTATTTATCTCTTCGGTCGAAACCACTTTTTATTCCACATACATGTTTTTTAAAAATATTGTCAGAAAATGTGTTGTAATGATCCTATGGTATTATTTCTGTAATTATAACCATGTTTTCATTTTTTTGAGAGCAATTGTTTTATAAATGATCCTAATGTATTATTAAAAATAATTCCTATTTGGATTTTATCAAAAAATATTAATGAAAGTATGGTTTAAATGTGTACACCATTAGATGTTGTTTCATCCATCATGAAAATTTATTGTTTTAAATATCCCATTGTATATAAATATATCCATGTTTATTTTTAATTAAAATAATTTTGAAAATGTTTACTATTTTAATATTTTATATTCAATGTGAAGAAGTTGTTTGTAAAGACCCAAAAATTCTATCCAAATTTTTAATTAAATTTTTTGGGATTATTACGAGTTTGATAAAACTGATGGTTTGTCATTATGAGGCCCGGTGTACACGGAAATAATTTATGAACTTTTTTTATGGTATGATTTGTAAATGGACAGTCAATGTTTTCTATCTTTTGAACCATTTCTTGGAATTGAAATCTGAGGATAGTGTTGAATCCGTAGCCCCAGGATTCGCTTAAGAGAGGCTTCACATGGACTACAGTAGGTTGGGAGAAAAATTTAAATTTTGGTCTTTATAGAAAAATAATAAAATAACTTAACAAGTTATTTTATTTCGTTTTCTTCAGAGGATGAGCGGTGGTGGTGGGACCGATTGGTTGTCAATCCAATTAATGGTTCGACCCTCCAAATTGGTAACCTCAACTTTGCAGCATTAATTTTAGTTCATAAATGAACCCCATTAAAGACATGCAACACGGGTGGTTTCCCCTTCTATTTAAATGGAGCTCGGGGTGGGGTTTTGACACATATTCATCAAGTGAGAAACCTCGGAAAAGTCCCGCGGTAACTCCCACCGAAGGAGGACGGAAGCTTGGGCAGTGACGATCCGAGATCGAAGAATTCCAATAACCTCACTCCGAGGAGGACTCTCCTTTCGCCAATGACCATGATACCTCTGAAGGATCACAAGGTATATGGTTTATTTTTTTATAGTTGTTTATGATGAATTATTTCCTACAGCTTGTTATCATGTTAACATGGAGGGTGCGGGCCAAATGAACAAGGCTCCGACCCTCTGCCGCTTCTTTCTTATTACATTCTTCTGGGAAAATTTCTTAAACTCATAAGAATCTGGAATTTGGGTGCCTAGCAGCGATGGAGGAATCCCAGGGAGCCTGTTGACGTGAGCGAAAGTGAAAACCGAGCTCCAGAGCATCACCAGAGACCCGTGAAAGAAGCGTTGGCACGACAGCGACGACTGGCACCATCGAACGTGAGAAAAACCTAGCAACCTCCGGCCATGGTGTAAGAGAAGATAAATGGAGGTCAAATAGGTAGTTGGTAGTGGTCGTACATAGAGGTGGAGGTGGCGCAACATCACGTGCTGCACTGAAGGAAGTCACTGTGGAGCCGGCAAGGGACCTGCCTCCTGCTGGTCCCATGGGAGACGAGGCGGTGCCATGTGGCACCACCAATTAATGGATATTAATAGCTCCATTTATTCTTTTAGGAGTAGTGCACTACGTGACCATGCGTGGGACATGCTAGCCAGTGGGCTGGACCGTTGGGCGAGCCAGGCCGGTCTGCGCCCCAGCGGGCCTGGCTCGCCGCATCCAAGGTCTGCCGAGGTAGGTCTGGCCGGTCTGCAACCCAAAGGGCTGAACCCACCATGGAACATACCAACCAAACCACCCTCGACTAGCTCGGCTCAAGCTGGTTCAGGCCTGGCCAGGTCGGACCCAAGTCGGGTCGGACCCATACCTCTTTTGGGCCTAGATTCATTTAAGTGACTGAATCTCAAAAACCGTACATCCATTTGACGAACCGTCTATAGAGCTGGGATCGATGGAGTGAGAAGGTAATTTAGAGATACACCACGAGATATTTGGAGAAATTTAGAGAATAAAATAGTTAGATAGACCCCAACACCAACCATTCCCTCAACACTAAAATGCCAACAATTTACAGACTGGGCATCCGGTTGATGCACCATCTATTGCTTTGGAACCCTTTTGAAGTGATAGATAATTGGGTTACTTATTCATGGGACTTCATTCCAGTTTAAATACAACTGATGGATTGAGGAGCAGTTCTCCAAAAATAAAGCATACTATGAGTGGGAATCTAGTTATTGGCAGTGAGTCAGAGGTTGGAGATGGATCATATGAAGGTTAATACCAAGTAATCCTATGTGGGTCTGCACCTAGAGATCTTGTGTGGATAAGCACCGAGCGATATTTTGTGGCTCAACACCTAGTGATTTTATGTGGATCAGCATTCAGTGGCCCGATGAGGACCAGCCTTAGAGTGGCCGGTCGTGGAAAAGTGACATACCGATTCTATGTGGGTCAAATCCTGTTTGGGTAAACACTCAGCGATTTTGTGTGGGTCAGTGCATATCATTACAGTGTGGGTCATATGCTACGTGGGTCTTATGGGGATTAGTACTTATCTACTCTAGTCATGTCGGATCCTATGTGGGTCCTGAGAGGGTTTGTACCTAATGATCCTATGTGGCTTAGACTCTATATGGTCAACAGTAGTGCCTCTTGATAGAATAAGATGATCTAGCTTCGTGACTGATCATCAGTACTTCTGTGATTTACTTATAACTAGTTTGATTTGTGTCTATTTATTTTTGATTTGTGACTGAGATAATTTTTTTTGGTTCTCCTTTGTATAATTTTTAAAGACCTTCGGGGGTCTCGGGGTCCCTACTGGGTATTGTTATACTCACCGCTGCACGTGATTTGCCCGTACCTTGTCGTGTCTTGTGCAGACGATGGGTAGCCTTGACTGAGACTCAGGGAGCTAGGACCTGAAGGTGGACAGTAATGAAATTGACATGGAGAGCTATGGAGATGGTATGTACCTACTCTTCAGGTAGGATCCTTGGTGGACAATCCCAGGAGTTGTTTTCTCTTTCAGTTGGAGTTGTATCTTTCACTTGGACTTGTATTCCAACCCCTTAACATTTTATACATGCTTTTACTATTTCAGTTTTACTTCATGGTTGCATCTTGTTGTGTTCATGGACTATGTGTTTTTATAAGTTTAAATTCAATTCTTTCCCATTTTGGGATATGTCTTTCTAGTGATAGTCTCCAACCCCAGGCCTATGGAAGGTGGGCTTGGGGTTGTCACGACACGGGCCCTGGGGGACGGGTTGTGACAAAGTGGTATCGAAGTATTCATCTCTACCAAAGAACTAGGACTCTGATATTTTTTATATTGTAATATTTTTAAGTGTTTTGATTGTGGTTTTCAGTTCAGCGAATCCAGTGTTGGTGTGGCAACAGACGTATCCATACACAAGGACCCTGAATTCTGATTTCTAACTCGGTGAATGAAAATAATTTTTGTGTGTATTTTGGAAATGTTTTTACTTTGATCTTTTTTGAGTCAGCTCACCAGGTACAACTAATTGACTGTGAAACACATGTTTATTTTTATGATATCTATGCGTAGACAGTCAGACATGATTCCTAAGAGAGTACACAATGACAGCCCACAGAGTGACCAGGCTTCGGTGCAGGGCCCACATACTGTGGTAGCACCTTTGGGTGGTGCACTAGCAGTAGAAGCATCACTTGTTGGGTAGCATATGCCACTAGCCCCATGAGCAGACAGTGGACGCCAACTAAGCACGTTTCACAAGTTATAGAGATAGATGCCTTTGAGGTTTTGAGGCGATAAAGATCCCCAGGAAGCCGAGGACTGGCTGGATGCTATGGTTAGTGTTTTTTGCTTGGTTGAGACACCAAAAGAGCAGATGGTTGTCCTAGCTACTATCCTTTTCCAGGGCATAGTAGGGAGATGGTGGATCCTGATGCCCTAGAAACATGGTAAGGCGACCCTCACTAATATGTACTTTGAGAGCCTCTTCGGGGTGGTGTTCATTCCAGCAACACTATAGTCTCTACGTATTCAAGAGATCCTACACTAACAGTAGGACAAACTCACAGTAGCCCAATACTCAACAAGATTCACTGACCTCTCAATTTACTCCATCGACATGGTATGGGACCCATTATTCAGGGCCCAAACCTTAAAGAAGGGTCACCGACAAGATCTCATAGCATCAATGATATCACCGAAAATCTCGACGCTGGCTAGAGTTCTCGAGAAATCAATGTTGGTGGAGAGCTTCATAGATGAGTAGGCACCGAAAGTGAGAGCCACCACCAGACGACAGATAGTTGAGTCATCTACTGGAGGTCGTATAAAAATGACCCACATGTTCAAGTGGTCCAGACCCACGGGTGGATGACCCCGGGATATATGATCAGAGGTTCAGAGCTCACGAGGCAGAGAAGGTCCGCTGGGAGACAGATTATCCTTCATTTGTAGATGGCAGGTCCATCATACTGACAATCAGAAGAAGGTCGATGGACCTCTGAGGGAGAGGCTTAGAAATGATCAAGGAGGTCCGTAGGGCGGCGGATGAGGCATAGGAGTAGGCCATGCAGCACGTGGTGGGCGACGATTTGAGGTTCTACCTCCACCACCACCATGTGGTCCACCCCAAACATAAGGAGTTGGTGGAAAGGGTAGTGAAAAACATCAGGCAGCTGAGGCCTATGACCACAGTGCTCCAGGGATTATTATAGGTGTGATATGTGTCTATTCCACCCTAGCTATAGTACTTATAGGCAAAGGTAAAAATCACTCTTTCATTGCCACGACACCCTTTTGGATCTCAGAGATTCTGATGGAGCCATTGGCTCGATCATTTTGATTTAAGACTCTAATGGTAGAGGAGTTAACAATGACACACCAGTGCTAACAGTGTGGGATTACCATAGGAGGAAAGAGATTCAGCTAGGATCTTCTATTAGCAGTGTCAAGGCCTTACGACTTCATCTTGGGTATGGACTGGATATCCCCAATTAATGCTTAGATTTACTGTTTTAGGTGTAAAGTGTGTTGTGTCACCAAGGATAGAATCAGGTTTTTCATAACCGATGAGAAGGAAACCATTGCAGCATAGAATGAACTTCCTCAAAGGAGGGTGTAGTCGATCACCCATCAATTGAAATGCCCCACCCTCTGAGCAGTTATCACGAGGAGTCTAACTTATCTTGTAGTAGTGTATCACTATGATGATGTCTTTTCTGATGATGTATTGAGACTACCTCCATGTAGAGAGGTAGAATTTTACATCGACTTGTACCATGGGATGACACCGATATATACACCAGCATATTGTATGGATCAAGTGGAGCTGTGAGGTTTGTGGGTATAGCTGGAGGACATGCAGGGAAAGGGGTTCATAAGGGCGAGTGTTTCTCCATGTGCATCCCCAATCTTGTTCACCAAGAAGGCGGATGGGGTCTTGAGGCTTGGTTTGGACTATCGGCACCTAAACCAGGTGACTGTGAAGAACAAGTATCCACTCCTGAGGATTGATGATTTCTTCGACCAGCTGAAGTGAGCTCGATGGTTTTCGAAGATAGACCTCAAATCATGTTATCATCAGCTCAGAGTACGAGATGAGAATGTTCTGAACACAGCCTTCAGATGTCAGTATATAAATTACAAGTTCTTGATGATTCTGTTTGGCATGAAAAATACTCCGATATTATTCATGGGTCTCATGAACATGATCTTTCATCCATACCTCGATCTCTTTGTGGTGGTCTTCATCAACGACATCTTGATATACTCGGCATTGGTGGAGGAGCACGACACGTACCTACTGATTGTCCTAGATACACTCATAGAGAACCACCTTTATGGAAAGATCTCGAAGTACCAGTTATGGATACAGGATGTACACTTCCTAGGGAACATTATCTCAGAGGCTAGAGTCACAGTGGATCTGGAAAAGATAGAGGCAATACATACTTGGGATCCTCCCAGGAGTGTGATCGAGGTGCGGAGTTTACTAGGATTGGTTGGGTACTACCAGATATTTGTACCTGACATATCCAGGGTAGTGTCACCCTTTTCATCTATGAAAAATAAGGGCTAGCCTTTCTTATGGACAAAGAAGTATCAGTGGTGTTTTCAGGTGCTGAGGCATAGGCTGACGAGTGCCCCCATCTTGAAGCTACTAGAATAGGGCATTGGGTATATAGTCTACCGCGATGCATCAGAGACCAGACTAGGTTGTGTCCTAATGAAAGTTCGAGTAGTGATAACCTATATCTCACCAAACATGACATAGAATGAGAAAATCATTTCTACCCATGAAATAGAGATAGAAGCAGTGGACTTTTTACTAAAGATGTGGCATAATTACTTAATGGGTGAATGGTTCACTGTTTACTCTGATCACAAGAGTCTCAGGTATATCTTCTCATAAAAGTACCTAAACCAAAGACATCAAAGATGTATTTAGTTCCTCAAGGACTATGATTTTGAGATAGTCTACACTCTTTGGAAGGGGAATATAGTAGAAGACGAACTCAACACGATGTCTAGTCTACAACTGCTGAGTGAGGAAACAGAGCAGCTAGCCGCATTGCAGATATCCTTCGTAGATAGAGATGGAGCCTCTTACCTCATGTATATGAATATCACTCCCACAAATCTACTATTATTTTGGGAGGTACATCTTGCGGATGTTGACTATGAGGCCCGACATGCTCAAATATCCACATGACAGGCTCCTGAGGTATTTTTTGATGGTGGGGAGAACGTCATTATCTTCAAAAGATGCACAATGGTACTAGTGAAGCTATGAGGGGATGTGCTGAGGGATTTATATACATCCCCTTTAGTGGTACATCCTGGAGTGGAGAAGATGTACCAGGACCTTCGATGTCATTACTAGTGGCTAGTGATGAAGAAAGTAGTAGCAGAGTTTGAATCTTGATGCCTCACTTGTCAGCAAGTGAAGGATGAGCATCAGGTACCATAAGTCTTAGCTCATCCACTTGAGGTACTGGAGTGGAAGTAGGATAGTATATCCATGGACTTTATAATGGTGATACCATGTACGTCCAGGGGCCATGATTCCATCTAGGTGACCATCGACTGACTCACCAAGTCGGCACACTTCCTACCCATCCAAGAGTAGGGATTAGTAGAGGGCTTGGAACGCCTCTACGTGTAGGAGATTGTGCGACTTCAAGGAGTGACATCAAAGATAATCTCAGATCGTGATGCATGTTTTACATCATGCTTGTTGAAGGTATTGTTGGAGTCATTTGGGACACAACTACGCTTGAGCACTGCTTTTCACCCAAAGACAGATGGTCGGATGAAGCGGACCATATAGACACTCGATGACATGCTTTATGCTAGTGTCGTCGAGTTTTTCCATAATTGGGTGGATCACCTGCCACTAGTAGAGTTTTGATAAAACAATACTCATCACTCCACCATTGGCATGTCACCATTTGAGGCCTTGTACAAAAGACCATTTAGATCATCTATTTGCAGGATAGACCCAGGGGAGTCAGCACTTATGAGTCCATAGTTGGTATAGGATCTCATAGAAAAGGTTTATATCATCCATGAGTATATGAAGACTGAAAAGAGCAAGGAAAAGTATTATTCTGATAGGAGAGAGAGACCATCAGAGTTTGAGGAGGGGGACATTTCTTCTTACGGGTCTCACCCCGATGAGGATTACGAAAGTTTGGATGGGGAAGTAAGCTATCTCTGATGTTCATCAGAACATTCCATATCCTCGTCAGAGTAGGTGAGGTGGTGTACCATCTAGATCTTCCCCCATAGATGAACCATTCATATAATGTTTTCTATGTGTCACAGCTGGGGAGATATGTGCAAGATCCATCACACATTATCAAATGGGGAGAGCTGGACATCAATGATGTGGTCACGTTTAAGGAGTTCCCATTAGAGATAGTGGATCGACAAGAGAGGGTTCTTTATGGGTGGTCGATTCCCCTAGTTCATGTTCATTGGAAGCACATGGATTTCCAAGGGGAAACATGGGAGAAGGAGGCTCAGATACGTGATTAGTACCCCCATTTGTTCCACTAGTTTTGTTATAGATTTCATGGATGAAAATCCCTGTGGTGGATAGAATGTATAGACCTGAAAATTTCATGTAAATGTTTCTTTAAATTATTTGGGATTATTACGAGTCTGAAAAAGTTGAAGACGCGTGATTCTGAGGCCCGGTGTTCCTAAAATGAATTTCTGAACTATTTTTTTATGTTCATTCCGTAAATGTGTGGGCGTCGTTTTCTATCTTTTGAACCGGTGATCGAAATTGAAATCTGAGGACACTGCTGAATCTGTAGCACTAATATTCGCTTAATGGAGGATTTAATTTGACAATAGTAGGTCATAAGAAATAGTTATATTTTTGACTTTATAAAAAAAATAACATAACATGTTATTTTATTTCTTTTTATCCAGTGGAAGAGCTGCGGTGGTGGGACCGTTGGGTTGTCATGCAAACTAATGGCTTGAACCTCCAACCTTGTAACCTCTATATTGCAGGATTAATTGAGTTTCATAAATGAACAACATTAATGGAATGAATAATGGGTGGTTTCCCTTCTATTTAAATAGAGCTTGGGGGGGTTCACATGGATTCATCAAGCGAGAAACCTCTAGCGAAGTCCTGCGGCAACTTCCACCGATGGAGGATGGAAGCTTAGGTGGTGAGGATTCATGATCGACGAATGCTGATGAAATCACTCCGATAAGGACTCTCCTTCTACCAATGAAATCGATACCACTGACGGTTCATGAGGTAGAGGTTTTATTGTTTTTATAGTTATCTATAATGAATAATTTCATTCCTCTTGTTATCATGTTAACATAGAGGGCATGAGCTAAACGAACAAGGCTCTGACCCTCTTCCTCTTCGTTCTTGTTGTGTTCTTTAGGGTTCATTTTTTTAATTCATCAGAATCTAGAATCTGAGAGCCTCATAGCAATGACGACATGTCGGGGAGCCCGTATACACGAGTGGAAGTGAAAACGGAGTATTAGAGAATTGCAGAAGCCCTATGGAAGAAGCGTCAGAGAGGTGGCGCCGGTGACCAGAGCATGTGGAAAAAAGTGGTGGTCGACAACCACCGACTGCGGAGGAATAGCGACACTGCTCGGAACCATTGTGGTCGGACAGGCGGCCAGCTACGGAGGTCAATGCGGTGCGCTTTCGCATACTGCGCTGAAGGAAGTCGCGAAGGAGCTAGAAGTGGACCCGCCTTTTGTGGGTCCCATGGGCGATGAGGTCGATTTCTGTGGTGCCACCAATTAATATCTCCAAATGTCTCCTTTGAGCCATTCAAGATTAGTGGACCATACGACCCCCTCATGGCACGCTCCAGTCAGCGGGAAGACAGCCAGGAGGGCTGCGCCCAACCGGTGGGTCGGGCTGGCCCGCGGCTCAACTGGCCGAGCATTCCATGGCCCAGCCCAACCGGGCCAGCCCAGGCCAGGTCGGGGAAACCCGAACCAGGTCGGGTCAGCCCAGACTGGGTTAATCTGGGTTGGTCCAACCGAATCACAAAGAACTTGAACCCCTATCGAGCCTAGTTGCGCTTAAACAACCGTATCTCGCATACCAGACATCTGTTTGATGAACCGTATATGGTTCATGGATCCTTAGAGCGATGAAGTCCTTTTGAGATACTCTAAGAGTTTTTTGGACAACGTTAAAGTATGGACGGGTTGGATCGAACCCGAAACCAACTGGACCCTTGACACAAAAATACCTATAACTTACAGGTCAGGCATCTGGTTGACGCGCCGTCTATTGCGTTGGAACACTTATGATGTGACAGATAATTAGGTAACTTATTCGTGGGAAATTATGTCGGTTTAAATAATACTGACTGCATGAGGAGAGGTTCTCCTAGAATAAAGCATACTATGAGCGAGAATCCAGTGGCTATCAGTGATGTGGAGGTTGGAGACAGATCAAATGGAGGTTAGTACCAAATGACCTAGTGTGGGTTAGCACCTAGCAATCCTGTGTGGATCATCACCGAGTGATTAGGTGTGGCTCAACACCTGCCAATCCTGTGCAGATCAGTATTACGCGACCCGATGAGGACCAGCCTTAGAGTGGCCCATTATGGATTAGCAATATACCGATCATGTGTGGTTCAGATCCTGTGTGGGTCAGCACTCAACGATCTTGTGTGGGTCAGTGCATACCGATCATGTATGAGTCAAATCCTGTGTGGGTTTTTTGGGTGTTAGTACCTATCGACTCCGGGCGGGTCGAATCCTATGTGGGTCATGTAGGGGTTAGTACCTACCGATCTTGTGTGTGTTAGAATCCATATAGTCTTTATAAGTTCCTCTCGATAGAATAATATGATATAGCCTCATGACTAATCATATGTACTTCAGTTCCTTTCTTATACATGGTTTGTGCTATGTCTATTGCTTTATGATCTGTGATTGAGATCATGATTTGTGGTTTTCCTTTGTGGAATTCTGAGAGACCTTCAAGGGACTCAGGGTCCTTATTGAGTAATGTTATACTCACCCTTACACAGGCTACACCTGCACATTGTGGTGTCTTGTGCAGACGACGGACAGCCTTGACTAAGACTCGAGGATCTAGGACCTGACGGTGGACAATAGTAATAGTTGATGTGGAGTGTTGTGGTGACAGTCTGTACCTACCCTTAAGGTAGGATCCTTGGTGAACGGTCCCAGTAGTTGTTTTCACTTTTAGTTATAGTTGTATCATTCAGTTGGTCTTGTATTATATCCCCTTTACATTCTATGCAAACTTTTACTACTACATTTTTACTTCGTGGTTGCATATTGTTGTGTTCTTGGACTATGTATTTATATAGGTTTAAAGACAATGCCTTATTATTTAGGGATAATCATTTCTAGTGATAGTCTCCAACCCCTAGCCTATGAATAGTGGGCTTGGTGTAGTCACAACATGTGCCCTGGGGGATAGGTCGTGACATTATTTTCCTCATGAAGAGTTTTAAATTATCTTTATATAATCTTTTATATGTTTCCATAGTTATTTTAACTGAAATGATTTTTCAAAATGTTATATGTTTAAAAAAACCAATGTGAAAAGGTTATTTTCCTCAAAAAATATTTAGAATGATCATTTAGTTATTTGTTATGAGTTTCCAATATAATATTCAATGAAAAGTATTGTGAAATTATTTTATGTTTCAAAATTTGTTTTTATTTTCCATATGTTATTCTCCTCAAGAAATGATATAAGTGATATTAGAAAATCATTATCAATATATGATAACACCCATTATTATTTCTTTTTTCCTTATTGGGGATATTATCCATGAATTTCATTTTCATTCCTTCTTGAAATGGTTTATGTTTATGATGATAATATTTATTTGAGACATGTTTCCTTTCAAGATGTTATACTATAATGAAATGATGGAATATTTATGAAAACCATTACATTTACCAGGTTATGATGGGATGAATTTTTTATTAAACCCAAATATTTTCATGGTTTCTATTATGATTAATGTTTTATGAATCCCATTTCATTTAATGGTTTTTGTTATGATTAATTTTCTATTACCTTATTTGAACATGTGTGTATTCTTTCATTATTTGATTATTGGGACCTATATTTCCTTAGAATTAATAGTTTATATATTAATAACTCATATATAAGTATATTATTCCTGAAACTGATTACTTGTTGAAAATTATATGCATGAAACTAATTTCATGTTCTAATATTTATACTTAAAATTCATTATATGTTCACTATTTTATTCATGATCCTAGTTAGATGTTCATAATGTTGGCTATGAAACATGAATTTTGGTCTGAAAGGTTGTGTGTAGACCTGGTTGCATGTCCCTAAGTTTACGAAAGGTCATGATTTCTTGTACTTATAATAATGAAGGAACATGTTCTTTTTTAAACCTGTTCACAATGTTATAATATTATTTTTATGTCATAAATCATTTTATAATTCCAATTTTATGTTAACATGGATCATATTTTCTTGATTCCATTATGATTCATTTCTTATAAACTTATAATATTTATACCATGACTCGTTTTTATGATTCTTGATATAGAGGGTATGTTTTTTTCAATGGTTATTCTCATTTTATCATATCCTTTTTCTCATGTAATATTGATTTCTCACTTATTTTCCTATAGAGAGTGTAATTTCATAGACTTAATGGAGGAACATTCTTTCTTAAATTTTTGTTGCAATCCCTTAACATTATATAATTAAATGTTTACTAGATGTATGAGTAGGATCATTTTTGTTTTGGGGGTTCAGGAAAAATGTAGAAGAAAATGGCCATCCAGTGCATGTTTCACAGTTGGGGAACGGTTAGGATTAACCATGCGCACAAACCATATTGTACATGAGGAGGGGTGTACAATTGTGTAAACCATTTAAGGGGGATTCCGACCCATATGGATTTAGATAGAGTCCTTTCGCATAGTTAGAACACATTTCTTCAAACCTTTTATATCCCCCATGACTCTGGGTATTGGACCCCTCTTAGATAGATGTAGGCACACAGTTGGCCCATGAGTTGGAATCCCATGTGTCCAAACCATGAATCATAAAAAAAAAGTGGGTTTTAACCATTTTATGCATCATGATTTTATGTGTTTCACTAAATTTTCTTCCCTGTTTCATCACAAGAAACCCTAATGATGAACCAACCTGACCAAATCATCCCAAGGATTAAAATCCTTTGTTTTTAAGACATTTTTAGCACAGATGGGTTGTGATCGAAGCTCCACGTATCTATAACACTTCAATTTTCTCTATTTTCTAAATGGGGGATTGTGGTTTTATTTGTTCCTATTAAAAATACCTAAACCCCCTTTTTCCAATGTAATATTGGTTGGGGCTTCAAATGGTTTCTGAATCCGAGTCAAAGTCTAAGATTAAAAATGTGTTCATCTTTGAAATTTTTCAATAGTTATTAATTTAATTTATTAAGGTAAAAAAACATCCCAAGTAGAAAATCTATTTTTAATGAATTATTCGATTTTTTACTTTTTACATGATTTTTAATTCCAATAATAATTAATTTTTAACCAATTAATTTAAGTTATACATGGGTATTCCATGTAATTTTTATAATTTAGAAACTCATATTATTATCTTCCAATATAAAAATTATGTAATAATTATCATATTCAAATAATATATTTTTGTGGTCATTTTAGCATGACATTGTGTATCATTTATGCTATCATACTCAATATTATTCTTTAAAAATACCAGGTTTTTAAATTCTCCAAACCTTAAATTAATTATATCTTCACTGTCAAAGAATACATTTTTTGATGTCCGAAATTTCAAAAAGGGTTAATAAAAACCCTCTTGATAATAGAGAATGGGAAGTATGAAGGTTATCAATCATAACACAAAATTTAGTTTCTATGTTGTAGAGTTATAGTGGGAATTGAAAATATGGACACAGAATAAAATATTCAATAATTATGTAGAGTGATAGATATTTTTAATCACAGAATAGTGAGTGATCAGGGGATGGTTAACGACCACTGAGCCATAAATTTTTGTTAGGTGATAAGTACATTGTTTCGTTAGAAAAGAAGGTAAATGTATAATATTTTTATATCAAGATCATTTCACTAATTTTTTTGGGTTCTATTACTATCATGATAGATAAAAATAGCTGATAAACAAACATGATATTTATTTATCTCATAAACACAATTTAATTTTTTGGTTGTGTTTTGATATGATTCCACTCCATTTCTTACTCCATGAAATGGATATCGATGAATGTTTTTTATTCGTTAAATATTTAAATTAAATTTTCAAAGATCATATAATCAACAAAATAATATGAATTTATTTTTCCATTTTTAAATAAATGGGTTTTTACTTTGTAAGAAAATATCTAAAATTAAGTAACCCCGACATTATCCTCCATAATTTAATAACAAAACAATTGCTTTGTCTTAGGTAATTTCATAAATTAATTTCCCCAAATACCAATTAACATGAATATCCCCACCATTAATTATTTTTATAACCTCACATATGACCCAAAACCCTTTATATTATACCACCAAATTTATAACAACATTCCCACTAAATAATCATTTTTAAACCTGATGCTTATATATAACTCAACATAAAAATATGTCTCATGAAATATTATTAGTCACATCATAAATTAAAAATACTTTATCCTATAATAAGTTTTCCAAAATCAATATAATAGTTATCTATAAAACTATTTGGTAAAACAATTTCATATTAACTAGTACATCAAGTAGGAAAGTGGCAGTCGTTGCACGCTTTTCACTCATCACTTGTGGGTTCAATCCCCACATACATGTAGAATGAGATGGGTTTTCACCCAGTGTGAAATATGTCGTTTTTCTAAAACTATATTTATTTAATTATAATAAAATTTACAAAATATATGAATAACATACCAAAAAATAAAATTATTCGTCAAAACAATTTTGAAATATAATTTTTTTATAAGTCTAATTTTCCAAAAAAAATGATTATTTTAATTGATTTTTATTACCATAACATTAATATCATATTAACCCTAAAGTGATCATATAAATTTAATCATATGTACAAAAAAGGAATTATTCCTAAAAAAAATTGCACTAGATCCAATAATAATCCCAAGGATTATATTACCATAACTGTCTCATATAACGCTCTTATTCATCTAGTTGTTCCATCACATAAAACCTCAAAAGGGGGTGTCAAATACATTGAACATTTGATCAAACATAAACACATAAAACCATGATGGAATACAAAACCATTTAGTTTTCTTAGATGAAAAATTTATTCTTCCAAAAACTAACATAATATATTGGTGTTTTATATTTATTATAACAAACATACCATTGATAAAGACACTTAAATTACATAATTTTTTGATCCCAATATAGAAATATGTCAAAAAATTTACATTAATGGTTGGTATAATATTATTAATTCCTCATTCCAGGAGTTATTCTATGAATGATGGAATTCATTCTAATAATTCCAAGGTTCCCCAAAAGTGGGACAATTAACTGTAAATGGATCCCAAATATGTAATTTAATTTCATTCATCGTACTCCACATTTTTCCTCCACAATTCATTGCATTAGTACCTTATTTTAAACAAATATAATATTTTCTCATTCCATCAATACAGTCAACAAGGAGACCCACTTGAAAAATGCTTAGTGACATAAAAATTTCCTAGGTTCATTTTAGCCAACATATATTCATGTTTGACCACTGATGTTAATATTATGATCTCCAACTAAGAACGCTTGACCAGGGATGTTTAAAACATTATTATTAGAGCATTTCATTTTGTTATTAGTCAATGAGTAATTTTTTACTCTCCCCTAAAATTATATGGGTTTCATAAGCATAATATCATTAACCATGATATGAAAGGGGTATCATAAAGATTTCATCATATCATAACATGTGGAAAAAAGATAGTTTTTATAATTTTTTAATCATAGAATAATATATGAAATTAAGAGGGTTTCATTATAATTTTATCATGGTAAAACCCATGGAAGAGAAGCAGGTTTCATACTATGATTTTCATCTTACAAATAAACCATTAAAATAAATATTAATAAATATTTCCTTGGAACATATCCCTCTAAAATAAAAAACTATATCAAAGGATTTCATCTTATACGATGAAAGATTTTGGAAGATCACTTGGAGAATTTATTAAGGAACATAATTTTTTAATGTTTATTTTATAATATATAAAACATATTAAAAATCATTTTATTTTAAAAAAACTTTGAAAACTAGTGGTGATTTATTTAAAAATGATTTAAAACATATCTTGTAGAAAATATCTATTCCACATTGGAAAACTATTTTTATATCATATAACATTTTAAAAAATAATACGTGAAAATAACATGGAAAACATATAAAGGATAATTTTAAAACCATTTTAAAGACTTTTGAAAATTCAAAAAAAAAAATCATTTTCCTTGAAAATGAGTCTAAAATATTATTCCATATAATTTTTTAAAACATATTTACAACACATGGTTTTTAATAAAATATATTTCCTACTAAAGATAGAAATAAACATAGAATTTATAAAAAGTATTTTCTTAATTTACATAAGTACCAAATATTTGAATTTTTTTCCATTAAATGAATATATAATAAATAACTATTTTAGTAGAAAAAATCAGGATAACTCTTCAGAGACTGATCTTAATATTTGATCAGTGGAAGCATAATCATAATCAATCTCATTAGACAATGATCATGTAGAAATAAACTCGTAACACATTGGTAATATTAAATCATAAAACCCAATAATAAATAAGATAAAATTAAACATAAAATATTATGTGGATGAAAAAAATACATCATATTACAAGACATGTTTCTCAAAAAAGGAAAATTGTAACAAAAATCCTTTACAGATTTGGTAACTATTGTACTATAACCCATCAAAAGAGAGAAAGTAAAATGGATATGTAAATAATTATAATGTTAGTAATATTCCAATAAAATACATTCTTGGGGACTACATATACCATATAAAAGAAATAAGTGGTGAATATGACATGTGTCTTACATATGTAAAAAAGTGAGATAGAAATATTTTACCATAATTATTGACTCTCATCATAGTCGATAAAACATACTAAATAATAAATAATTTTTTTTTATAAATATATAACAAAACCATATTAAAAATACATCATTTCGTAAATTAAATTCTAATGATATTTTATTACCCATTAATTATAACTTCCATGTTAATGTTATATTTCATGTAATAATGACTTTATTTTTTCTACATCTTATAACATGTTATTTTTGGTGCTCTTACTTCAATCATAGTCTCAAAATCTCACAACCCCTATGTACATATATTCTAAATCTACATAAACTAGTAGTATCCAAAAATGGATGTAATTTCAAAAAAAATACATTCTAAATCCATTACCAAAATTGGAGGACATTTTGCTATTATTTAACTCATCCAAATTATCTTTAGAGACCTCCCTAGATATGTCATAAAAAGTATCCCTAGGGATATCAATAGATTTTCTCGTCATATTTGAAAATGGTTGACTAAACATATACTTTGATACCAACTATAGTGACCCAGGATTAACATATATGTATATTACATATTATAATATGAATATTCATCACAATTCAAAGGAACATGCCTAAGGATCGTAATTGTTTATCTTCTTTCAAAATATGGAACACAATATCTTTTAATACAGTGAAATATCTTTAAGTTCCACTATAAATTTCTTCCCCTATTATAATTATACATAAAACGTTTCTTCTTAACCTGTAGAATATAAACAGAATAAAGGGTGATTATAGATTCTCAGAACGGTTAAATAAAAGAGATACCCTGGAATAACATGAACATAAGGATATGATAACATGATTTTAAAATTTTTATACCATACCATTCATGTAAGATATTATATATATAATCCATGGCATAATGATTGGTAGATAATTAGGCTTGAATTATAAGAGAATCAAGAGAATAATCCATGAGGTCATATCCTAGGAATAATAAATAGAATTGTGGAATACACATAAACATATAAAATGATTTTCATAGTCATCATGGATTATGTACATGACCTTATTAGGAGAATGGGTTAACTCCCCAAACCATCTATATAGTCATAGTTCACCCCAATTAACATTTTTATAGTAAAGGATCACTATCAAGACCTTCATATAAGTCAAGGTTCACTTTCCAAAACATCTTAGTAGCCAAGGTTCACATCCAAGAACATATTAACTGAAAAAGTACTTTACAAATCCAGAGAATTTGACCTTTAACTTTTCCTGCAACAATAATGTCTATTTGGATACCAATTAGGTAGTACGAGTAGGGTGTGAGTACAAATCAGTAAGCCACCAACAATGGTGACTAAAAAAATCCAATCAATAATAGTGTATACAATTTTATAATGATTAAAATGCAAGTAATAATGTAAACACTTTACATTTATTAAATTGTCATTTATTTAACCTCATAAAACCTTGGGTTCCCATGGACACTCGTATCTCAATACCTACATTGGCCCAAGTTGGAGTCTAAACCATTTCTTAGATTAAATTCAAAATCATTATATCACAGGGGGAATTCATTATCCATTTAATTCAATTAATATATATCCAATTGGATCCATAGTCCAATGCTAATAAATGGATGTACAATGTCATGTCTTTAACCCTCTTGATTATTTGGAGCATCAGTCCTTGTTTTACACCCCATGGGTATTTGGAGCCTTATTCCCTATCCCATAAAATAATATTTTCATGAATGATGGGTGTATAATTCCATACCTATCTCCCCGTGAGTATTTAGAGCATTATTACCTATATCAAACCACATTTATCAATAATACATATATATCATTGGTGTAGAACGCCATATATAGCACCCCATGAGTATTTGGAGAACCACTCTATTTCTCATAAATCATTTATCAATCATACATTTATATTATGGGTTTATAATATCATCTCTAGGAACCCATTTTTAAACCATTCATAATATATTATCACGTGTATTCGCTTGATGAAAAATTTGTGTAATAATATCGAATATCAATGAAATCTGATCAACGAAGTTAATCCATTAAACTGTGTAGAATTTGATTTTTCCAAAGTCCAATATTGATAAAAAAAAGTTCTACTAAAATTTCATTCAAGGATCTGTGATCCATCTATTCTGGATATAATGAAGGACATGATGGATGGAAATCATAGATCTACTTACTCAATAAATCCTAGAAGCAAACAAAATTATAGGGACTTTCATTATCATTATTGGTGGGATAACATGAAAAGTGATATTACCTAATACACTATAATTTTTATAGTGTGTCAACATGTGAATGAAGAGGGACAACATCTTAAAGGGATAGAACAACCACTACCTATACCAATATGTAAGTGGGATAATATCACTATAAAAAAATCCACTATTATCTTGAAAATATCCAATGAAACAATATTATATGGGTTATACAGGGTTGTCTCGCATAGGCTTCCCATTTTATATTTATTTTGGATGACTTATCTATTGAACAACTTGATAATATTTATGTAAAAGAAGTGGTGGGGATTCATGAAATTCCACTTTCTATTATTTATGATCCTGATCCAATTTTTTATGTTAGAATTTTTGAGAAGTGTTTAACATGATAGGAATACCGAATTTAATTTCAATATGGAATGTCACCCCCAAACTCATGTCCAATATTAAGGGACTATTTAGACACTTAAAGACATGTTGATTACAAGCTCAATTGAATTTTAAGGTTGATGGGAACAACATCTCCCTTTAATTTAGTTCTTATTCTACAACAGATAAAAGTAGAGTATTCAAATGGAACCTTATGAATCCCTGTATTGGATACGATGTAGAAATACTACTTATTGTGTTGAAGCTAGTGAGAGAAATCTTATTGGGCCTGACCTTTTGTAAGATATGACAGAAAAGGTTCATTTCATCCAACAATACCTAATGGAAGTTAAAAATTTCCAGAGGAGCTATAATGATAGCCCTTAAATGGAATTATAGATTGACATTAGTGAAAATGAATTTATTTTAATTTCACCTTGTAAGATATAAAGTGGTTTGGGAAGAAGGGGAAGCTCAGCCCCTTGTAAATTGGCCCCTATGAAATCATTGAGCCCATAGAAGCACTGGCCTATTAACATGAATTTCCTCCAAATATAGCTCACGTTCATGATATATTACATGTATCTCTATTTAATACATTCATATATTACCCTTTACATATACTTAATCCATATGTGGTACTAGAAGAACTTGAAATCTCTTCTGAGGAGTAGCGGGAGGAGATGTGGGCCCATAGAGACATGATTCTACACAATAAGACTACCCAAAACATTAATATGTTTTAAAGGACCAAAAAATATTAATAAGCCACATGGGAACTACAGTAAAAATATGCTATATTTACCCCCAAATTTTTACAAATGAGGGAACAATATGAAATTTTTTATGTGGGGAAGAGTGTAATGAATCAAACTTTTGGGATGATAATTATTTTCTAAAAATGTGTGTAATATTATACTCAATAAAAAATATATATATTTAATTATTTTGTAAGCATAAATTAAAATGTGACCATCACTTTTTGACTATTATATGACTATTGGACAGCATGAACATTGGAAAAAGAGTACTCATAATAAAAAAATTAACTTTATAATAATTTTTATAATAGAAATTATAATGGTTAATTTATGCAGAAATAAGAAACAATGGCCTCAACCAATAGAGTGGTGTCATACAAAGCCCATTTTTTTGTAGCTTGGGAGGGAGGTAGAATAACTGGGATTCACTCATGATAAATCCCAGTATGAGCTTCAATATGTTAATCATGAATTAAATCGCATATGTGAGAAGATCATGTTAGTGGAAATTACCACATGGGTGATGTTATCTGAGACACCCAAAGAATCTATCATCATAGAACACATCACTCATAGGGAATATGAAGGTGTCATAAAGGGTTATGTTTTAAGGAACTAGTTACCTAATGTTTAATGAAATTTCTATAAATAAAATTGTAGTTCCATAAATTCTATTTCTATATATTTTTTTTTAATAAAATTGAGTTGGAAATTGAAATTTTGATTTTTCAGAAGGAGATTGTACTTTTCAGAAAAGATATAAATATTATAATGTACTATTATATCATGAATAATTATTATTTTAACGAAATAGTGTGGTTAAAACACTCATATTTAAATATAAATGATAAAATATTTATGTATGAGAAATTTCACTATGGAATTTTACTATGAATTTTCTATCCAATATTATTTTTAACAAATATGATTTTTTATAATTAATTATTAAAATTATAAAATTATGATAAATATTAAGATAAAATAAATATCATTTTTGAAATAATCATGTCTAAATTATTATAGGGTGAATTTATGATAATTTTATAAAATATAATATTTTTCGGTGAATAGTAACCATACTTTTTAAGTTTTTCATTATGTTTAATGACATAAAAATTATTAATAATGATATAGTACTTAGTTAACCATAATAACAGACTCAAATAATTTTATTTTATTAATATAAATTGTTTTAATTTATTTTAATCAATTTAAAAATATATAATTTACTTTCCAATTTTTAAAATAAAAAATTTAACAAAAAATGTTAATTTACAGAAAATTTTCATATCATTGGGAAAGTAAGTAATTTAAAATTATGGTCAACCCCTTTGGGATAAAATTACATAATATATATTCCATGTTTCCAATACATTTGGAATATATAATGGGAAATACCATGGTTTGGCATTTACCACTACATAGGTGTCCAATGAAATAATAAACAAATCCTCTTATTTTGCTATAAATACCCACCAATTTCTACATTTCCTTTCACTTAAAATTCATAATACATGAATATATGATATTTTTACCTTAAATGTAGTCCTCCAATGGATACCTCACTCCCCCATGGTCCATATCCTTGCGTTTTAGGAACACTCTTCCAGTTAAGAAAAATCTCAACTTCTCTTTTCCTTTCAAGTGTCCTTTTTAAGTGGAACATATTTCAAATTTCCATTCAATTTTAATATCTCCATTTTATACTATCCTTTTATTATATTTATATTATTTTATTAATGGGTGACCATTATCCTTTCATTTTTTAATGTCATCATAAACCATGTTTTATACCCACCACGTTGTAGAATTTTCTTCTAAAAATTTCTCTCTTTTACTCAAGAATTCCCGTAATTTTGTTTTTTTAATTCCCAAAACTATTTATCTTATAGAGGTATTCACATATATTTTAAAATGATCTATTTTATTATGGTATTAACAAACTTTAAAGCTACCATCCTTTTCTATGTGTTACTAATGACATAAATATCTGGTCTATAAGCACTTTTTTAAAACATCATGATATTAATATAAAACCCATTTCTATTATTCTCCATGGGTAATTTCTGAAAATTTTTATCATGATATACATGAATAACATTAATTTATAAATATTAATGGTTTTTCATTACAGTGATTCAATGCATTGGTTAGTGATTTAAATCTCTATAGATGAAATGTTTTATGATACCTTGGTGAATAGTCTTGGTAATGGTTATGACACCTCGGTGATAAGCCTTTGTGATTTTCTTATGAATGACTCAATTAATTTTTTTTATGTTTCCATGTTATGATTCATGTTTTTTTTTCTATGATACATATTTTTTTTCAAATATTTAAATTGCATTATAGTTAACTACATTTTCCATTTTTTTAAAGGTTTAAAATTATAATGAGAAAATTGATATTTAACACCACTTGTTGTTCCCAAATAATGTATATAGGATAGAGAGTGAATTATGGAATGATATTTTATAAGGAAATAACAGAAAAGTCATATTATATAGTTAGTACGGACAAGTCTCTCTTTCTCACACAATATATAATGCGACAAATGAAATAAAGAGGGACATAATAAATTTTAATTGTTTCACCCAAACTAGGCCATTATAGTTAGAATAATACATAGATGTTCTTATGTACCTAAATAAATCTAAAAACTAATTGAATCATAAACTTTTTAGTGTCTTCACTAAACCTATAGGTTGAGAACAATTTCATAATACATAAATTAAAACTATCAATCACATAGAATGATCATTTTTCACCTTAGATGAAAATATTTTGATATCCCTAAAAAATAATTAGTTTAGAGCAATAATGATGTATCAATTAGATCAAATATAATTAATATGATGATCTCATTAAATCAAGATAATGAAGTTATATTGTATCTTAATTATTTTCTTCACTAACATTCCAACATTGGTCTAAATTTTCATAGCTATAGTAGTACTCGAACAAGTGCATCAATCTTTTCAGTATTTACATTTTATCATCTCCTGAAAATGATATCTCCATTCATAATTATTAAAAATTTATATACTTCTAATAGTCACAATGATTATTCCTAATACAAATAATACATATTATTCTCTTCATATATATTCATATAATTTCAGGAACATTATTTTATTAATATTTTGGAACATGATTTTATCTATATTAACTTCTTAATCTAGTCATTTGACTTTTTTACCAATGATCATTGAACTTTTCAATTATCAATAAATCCATATAATCGTCGATTTATTATTCATCAATGTAATTGTAATTTATCAAAACATGATCCTTATACATATTACAAAATGAACTTATTTCACAATTTAGACATCCCAAAATTATAAGAGCCACTAAATTCCACATAAAACCCTTTAGATCGTGTATGTTCCTCTCAGGGATTGACACCATTAATGATTAGATATTGTATTAGTAATTTATATGATTGATAAATTATATCATAAACCACATATACCCTTATAAACAATCATATGTTATTATTTATAATTATCCTTATACATCATCCATTTCCACATAGGTGACTCATATATATCCCCCATTTTTAATATATTTTATTCATTTATATCAAAACATTTCCCGGTAAATTTATTTTATGTATAAAAAGGAAGATTAATACATCTAAATTTTTAAGTTTGAGAAAACATTGAAAATTATATTTTATACCATTACAAATTCATGATATTTTTTATGTATTTTTTAAATTTAAATATTTGTTTATTTTTCCAAATCCATATGAAGCTTCATTAATATTTTCCATTTTCTTATCTAATTTACTTTTACATGTCACTTTGAGTGTTTATAAAATTTATATATTTTACTAATTATGAAGATATTACCTTTATATATATAGAGAGAGTGACTATTATGTAATTAATTTTACATTTTTCAAACCAACACTTGTGCAAAGTAACTTTTACTTATTACCAAAGGTTTCTGTAATATATTAGGGATGTTTTAAAATTTTATACCTAATTCAACTCAACTATAAAACATATATCATTTTTCCAAAACACCTCCATATATCATGTAAAATTTACATTAATAATATATAGCCTACTATAGTTTTTCCATCAATAGGCTTGTTGGGAAACAAAACCCAAATATACACTATGTCCTTTTTTACTAACAAAAATAACCGTGAATAATTAGAAAATATTACTGAAATGTTTAATGAAATAAGAAAAAAGAGACATGGAACATAAATTATCATTTAATCATATGAATAGGTCAATAATAAACTAAAATATAGCCTAAATATTGTTCAATGTTCGATACAAGGCATCATAATATTATCCAAAGACTCAATAGGAAGCTGTCTCAAATATTATCAATTGAGATATAAACCTTTATTAAATGTAATCTATCTATTCAATGTTTTGTGATCATGAATTAAAGTTTAATAATCAATAGTAACACTACTGGTTCATCATTAATATTTATTCATCAATTTTTTTAAAAAATAATACATATTAACAAGGGAATCATATAGGCTAGTGGTAAGTTCCAAAACCATATCATCCTTCAGTTATCGGTTTAAGCCCCACAGACTTTCTCTATGAGATGGTTTTCACAAAATAAGTGGTTTGTCCTTTTTGTAAGACCATATTAATATAATTCCATTCATGTTCTCAAGTTATTATGACCCATAATTACAACAAAATTAAAGATAATACAATCCTTTGTAGTAACAAATACCTTTAATATAAATTCCAACCTATTAACGAAATTAATTCTAAAATTAATTTCTAATATACTAAACTAAATGTTTTTATTGCCATAATTTTTTTAAAACTATCTTTAATCATGTTATATAACTACCACTAAAATTTTAATAATATGATTTTAATATTTTTACCTTATAATCAACCTTAAACTCATATTCCCATGTTGGAATCAATTACTATTCAATTAATGTTGATATAATAGATTCTAATATTTTACACAATCCATAGATTCTTCATTATTTTTATAACCAAAATAAAGGTGATATAAAAAAATAAAACTGTAATTTATTTATTGAATCCCATAAGATAAATAATTCATCCAATTTATTCCAACATGTTTCCAACAGTAATGATGTTGTTAACCATTAAAATATGTAACTGATGAAGATAATTCCTGGGTTCCCCACATTTATGAAAATAAATATCATAGGACACCCTTAATATGGTTAATTTTTATTATTCCATATAGATCATATATCAAAAGAAATTATATCATCTATAAGCTATTGAAAATGAGAATGAGTTTCATATTATAATCACTTATTTCATATAAGAATAGTGGCATAAACCTTTAAACATTTCAAAACCATGTGTTGGAAATGTATGTATCATTTTGTTAAATCAAAGATCATTTAATTAAAATTAAATCTATATTAATATCATTGAAATAAAATATGATTGATTATTCAAAACAAAAATATTGTGGCTTTAAAAATCATAGAATTATTTTGATAGCATAATAATTTTAAAATAGTTAATGGTATGGGATTAATTGAAGATACTAAAAGTATCACATTAATATAAAACCATCTAGATAACAATAGAATATTTTTATATGTATAAAAACATTGTGAGTTAAAAATTAAATAAATATACTATAATTGATGTACAAAAATAAAAAAAGTGTGAGGAAATTAATCCATTACCTTAGATATCACTTCCAAAGATTAGATGAGTGATTTTTAGATAGCATGGTGGCTTTACTAGAGGACATGAAAAGGAGATAAGAGAGGGTTTGACCTAATAATTATATTTTTATTTAATTAATAGGTTTGGATATATGGTTATTTATATAAATATGTGGATAATTCTTTTCTAATTTGTAGACAAGGCCTCCAACATTGAATGTATCATCTAATCTCTTAATCGTGGAACAATTGATCAACTGTATTGAAAATATCTTATCCATCATTCAGTGCTCAGAACAAGTGGAGGTTATTCTAGTTGTTTATTGTACATTGGGTGAAGGTGATCAGTAGAGGACGTTTATCAAGAATACGAAGCATAAGTATGTGACCAAATCTATGGAGTGGTAATAATTCTAAAAAAATATCAATAATTATTTTACTGTCACCCTTCATCATAAAATGTAATTTGATTTCATTACAATTAAGAAAAATGAAAAAAAATGGTGAATACAAGGAAAACATTACAAGACATGCATGATATGCCTTCGGTTTTGTCATTACACTTGAATACAAGGTTGATCTCTTATTTGGTGGCCTAAATCCTAGTCGAAAAAAACCGTAGAAATTCATGAAATTGATATCTATGATGAAATTGCCCAATGTGACCTCAATTTGAAAATGTATATTGGTGAATATCTGGTGTATCCTATGGATAAGAAGTAAAAAATATGAGTTTAATTCTAGTTTTATGATTGATAAATCAAATTATGTTAAGAAATTTTCGTATCCTAGTTTTCAAAAGTGGGATATTGTTTAAATCACATCCAATGGACGATACAAATAACTTTTATTATTATTGTTAAAGGAAGAAATATGTCTCAACTGTTCCAAATTGACATGATGTATACATCAGGTAATGGAAATTTGTTGGTATATTAATCAAGTAGTATATCATATTATCAGATGGATAAAGAAGCTTAGAATCATCATAAGATGATATCTGTTATAGCATACATGCCTATATTTTGTACAGACCAAGGTGATGTTACAATTCTCTTCAATGTTTTTTTGTTTCCATAATTGGTTGAGAATGTTAAAAAGTTTCATATATCTAATTCTGAACGTGTTACCATGCAGTCAAAACTCAATGGTGGGGTGACCATTGAGGGATGAAAGTTGGTTGAGGGTTTTGTTTTTCAGTATATAGATCAAATCATGGTACCTTAAGTTTTTCATGAACATATTATAATGATTACATACATTCAAAATGGTATGTTCATCTAGTCCTTAAAATTATTTATAGAGAAATGAAGGAAATGTTTTGCTGGAAATGTATGAAAATAAAAGTCATGGAGTTTGTTTTGAGATTCCTTACATGTCATCAGGTTATGGTGTAGTAGTAATGACTAGGGGGAATGTTGCTGTATTTACCGATTCATATGTCAAAATTTATATATATAGACTATGATAAATGAAATCACTAATGCGGATAGGGTTTCGATCAGTTATATCTTGTTCTTTTACATTTTCTTCTTGTATAAAAAACATCACCTCTAATTAAATATATATCACTTCACTGAAAACTAAACATTAACGCTTTCATAGGAACACAATTATTCTCAAGTTTTACTACAAAATAATAGTATCTAGTCCTTAGCATCATTTGGATGTAATCAAATACTAGACACTCATCATGAAAAAAAAATCCTTTTGTATTGATAAAGAAAGATTAAAATGCCATTGAAATTTTGTAGCACTATAACCAATACAAAAGAGAATGTTCCTTTTTTAGCATGAATGTTGTGAATATGTTCTTGTAGCATGTTAATAAATATCCAATTTTTGGTCAAGAAAAATTCATTATGATGCTTTAACAACATCCATATTTCTATATTTTCAGTAAAGTATATTCCTCAATTTATTACCCAACAATTAGAAGGAACAAATTCTCATAAATTCAAAAAAAAACTCAGTCTCATTGTATACTCATATTATTTAGTCTGAATATTCTATCCATAAACAAGTATTAATTTTTAATATGGAATCTAGACATATTTTCTTCCACTGTTTCACTAAATATTTAGTCTTATTGCTCAGTCCAATCAAGGAAATCATGACCCAAACATCTTATGAACACTCCTTACGTCTTAAAAACATTACTCAAGAAATTATTCTATAAATCCTTTTAATGCCAATGCTATATTAAAAACATCTCATAAACATTAATAATATTAATTATGCTTCCTCCTATTATCTCTCCATCACTTGGTTTTTCCCATGGTTTCTAGAAAAGGGTATTGGAATTAATAATTTTATAATACCAAGGGCCAAATATAATAAAATATTTTCATTTCTTATGTTGAGGTGAGTCATACTTTTAATAAAATGATTTTAAAATCATAAAATATAATATAAGTCTTAAGGGATTCACAATGGATTTATAAAAAAATATAACATAAAATATCATTATTTTGAGGTAAAATCATATATTTGTCTAAGGATTCCTTTTTTGTATTTATTACATCAATATTGGTCCATTATGATGTCATAAAACAAATTATATGTTTATATGGTATTTTATTTTTACCCAAAAAATTTGTTGTCTCTGAAAATTAGGAAAAAATAATTATTGGATAATTTCAATGTCCTGATTCAAAAAAAAAAATATTCATTTTATACCGATAATTTTCTAAATATGTGAATTTTTACTTTGAACATAAAAACACGCATTTATTGAAAATGATGGGTTTTTTAAAAAAATAGTTTTCAAAACCTAATAAAAATTACATTTTAGTTCATAAAAATTACACGCTCATTTATGTTTCAAAAATTAATTTAAAAAAAATATTTTATTCAAATAATATTTATTTAAAAAATCCATTATTTTATAAAAAATGGATTTCTTAATTCAATTAGAATATTAACTAGAAAAATTATTTTTTATCTAAAAATAATTTACAAATTAATAATAATAAGAAGAAAATATATTCATTATTCAATAAAAAATAATGTATATACTTCTATTTCTTGGTTCTTGATACATATCCCTTTATTAAACCAACATACACCCTAAGTGTATGGTGTGTGATGGTGGATCTTTCATGGGGTATTTTGGTGAACATGGTTTGGGATATTATCTCAATGAGCTTGAACTTCTCCTATAAACTATTTCACTCATTCTGGAGTTGTTGGACCTCATCTTGGGATTTTTCTAGGGAAAATCCCAGAAATGTTTTCTTCCTCTGAATCTTCGATATATGAATTTTTCATAGGATACAATCCTTCTGGTTGAGGTTATCACATCCTTTGTATATTCCAAAAGGATTTATCAAAACCCAATAATTATAATTTTCATTTGATCACCGTTAAATAACTATATAATAAAAGGTACAGTTACATAATAGTTATTTAAATCCATTTGGATATAAAAAAAAATAAGTGCATGTGTTTTCTATATCCATAATACATTTAATTATACCAAAAAGGGTAAATTTATTCATAATATTTTGGGACCTTAAACATGACCAAAAAAACCATTTTCTTGTACGTCCTTACCACATGATAATTATAGAAAAATGGATGTAGGAATAAATAATCACTATATATAACTACTGAGTGATCTTAAAGTCACCAAAATAGAAAAAGACAATAGAAAATCCTCATCATCTTCATCCTTCAATGGACCACCTCTATTTATAAATTCCAATATTTTCATAGATGGTAGAATGACCATAATAATAGTGAACATATAAAAAATACCAATCCACCAAAACTAGAAAAACATAAAAAATAGTGAGGTTGAATGGGGAGAGAATTTTCTAGGAATATGAGTCTAGGAGAAGTTCAAAAATTAGAATAATTTCCCATGAAACCCGATCGAATCAAACAGGTGTGGGAAGAAATTTGGGTAATAGAAGTCTATTTTATAACATATAAAGTTCCACACAGAGATAGTTAAGAGGGGGTGTCCATCCCCCACAAACAATTATCTAGGGTATCTACATATAATGGGTAAATGTTTTACTAGGTCATCATTTAGGTAATGATATTGGTGGTTTTATATTGAAGCTGGTGATACAGGTGATAAATATTCTAGAAAGGGGATAAATCGGTGTAATTGAGGTAGATATTTTGAAATGGATTGAATGAGTTATAAATGTAGATAATCAAAAGGATTTTGATGAGGAGGAATTAATTTTGATAACTTCATCATTTGACCTCAACCACCCACTATCACCTCCATGTTGAAGAAGTGTGAGGTATGAGAGATGAATTTTTGTTGTCTGTCTACTTTTGAGAAATTGTATTCATAATAATTACAAATGTACAGAATCATATTTCATACCAAACATCAATAATATATCACTATAGACTGAATATAAACTCACAGATAAATAAAATAGTATTTTCCTTAATTTTTTGGGGGAGAAACTCAATATAGAGAAATGTTATATGTGTGTATCCTAGAATTGCCAATGTTCATAATGTTGTTTCCTCGAGCTCTTTCATCCCTATAGTTACCCATAGATAATTTTTATTATGTAATAATATAAATTTTAGGGATAAATTTATTTAAGGTGGTAAAATGTAACACCCCATGATGTTTTTTAACAGGTTGAGGGACTAGCCCACTTTATTGAAGATGAAACATGAAATACACTTTTTACAAATGGGGCAAGAGGATTCCCATTACACTCACAATGGAAAATTCTAATAAAAATAGACCCTAAGGAAAAAATTGGTCCCAAGTGTTCAAAAGAAATAAAATTTCATCATAATCCAGGGAAAAAGATTCCTCACTCCCTAAATGATTATGTAACAGTGAAATTGGCCAAAGATAACTGTCCCCCCTACCAAGAAGTTGCACCGTGCTGGCTAAAAAATGAGAAAGAGCACTCCTTCCATACACATTAAGTGTGGAGAAGAACCATACAGTACATTCAAACACTTATATCTCACTTTCTATCCACCCACCCGACAATGCATGTTTAAAAATCACAACAAGTCAACATGATGCCACACAAATGAAGACCAATAACACTATGAATAATCAAAATAAAAAACCCACCCATCCAAAAGGACAGATGGCTAGATGATGGGTGTGAGCATCACCATCCCTCATTCGAGGTCGCCCACCCAATAGCAGCTGAAAAAATAAGTAATGAAACCTAATGAAATGAAAAACGAGATTCAAACCTCATAGAGACATATAATACTAAATCTAATTACCAGGAACAAGCAATCAATCAGAACCACCATAGTATATCCAAAGCCATAATAAGATGCAGTAGAGGCATACCTACAAACTAGCATCAACCTTGGATGTTGGTGACCAGAAGAACACCAATGACAAGGTGAACCATCCGAATGGAGGACCATGTTCTTTCCACCCCACGATCATCAAAAAAAACTAGACACCAACAATGTTTAATTAGCACCATAGAACCTCTTGAAGAACCTGTTGGCACCATCAGATATGAAACCAGTTTAGCTCCCTAGACAACCTCCTAAAACTCCTTATGGAACCATCGAGAACACTAATATCTACAATACATTCCCAATTTATGAAAAAAAAATCAGCAAACCTAGGCATCATGCCACCTCTAATCAGAGAATATCAAATATAAACAATATAGGAAAATTCCAGATCCAAAGCAGATCTAGAACAGGGGTGGAAAGAAATGCGAGATCCCAGAGCTACTAATGGGGAAGAAGCATCAACTAGAAAAATCATGGAGAGAGAAGACCTAAAATATGGATGAAGACACATCAGTATTGAATCATATATTTGAAGCCGATGATGATGAGAACACTCGAAAATGTTGAGGCCGGAGCAATGTGTCGGACTACAGATGGGAAGGTCGAGAAAAAAATACTAATTGTGCAGGTTTCCTGTAGAGTGAGGCATAATTAGAATATGGACCATCATAACATCCCATGATATAAAAATAATATTACCTTTATATAAGTCAATGTGATAGATATTTTTTTTACCCACAATAATGAACATAAAAAATTTGTGAAATATTTTGATAAAAATAAAATTTTTGTGTCTGACCATTAAATTTTTTTCATTAAAATGGTGAGAATATATATTAAAAAAATAATAATTTTGAAATATTTATCAAATTAAAATATTGGATTTATTTAATATGAATGAAATCCAATTTTTATAGCTAAAATTACTAATGAGGTGATTTTTTTCTTTAAAATGTATTATTATAAATATTCCAATTTTATGGGATATAAAATTCTATTTTAAGAAAAAAATAAATAATGATGATAAAATAAATTTTATATGAATAATTTGTTAATAACAGTTCAATTAGTAAATAATATAAAATATTAATGAGAATGATTAATATTTTCTAAAAAATGAATTTTATGAATAAAAAATCATTATATATCACATTTTTATTTAAAAGATAAATTTAAAATTTAGGAATTTGAATTTGAAAAAATAGAGATTATTTTAGATTCCATCATACTAATATTTTTTTATGATGAATATTTCAGTTCTTTTAAAATATAATAATTTTTTGGTGAAGAGTTAAAAACCCAGTTTTTACCAATAACATGTTATTTATGGGATTATTATTATATAAATATTAATTTGAAATTAAAGAAATATTTTTATCAGAAAAAATATCTATTTTTCAATAATATTTATAATTTTAATTTTTTTAAACTATTTATAGACCCATGTTTGACATTTTATAATTTATGTTTTAATTTTTAAAAAAAGTGTTTTTAATATGTTATACATTAATTATTTTAAAATTATGATTACCACTTTTTCAAACATTAATATCACGAAATAGATGTAAAATTATGAATAATTAGGTACAAAATTTTTAATTAGGACCATTTTTTTGGGAATAAAATATAAATTTCCTAGGAAAAAACTTGTGATCATGGTGAAAACTGAAATGAAAAAAATGAATAACCTTAGTGGATAAAGAACAAGCATGTTAAAAAATTGTTTATAATTAGTTGGCGGTACTATGATTTGACCATATCTATTCCCTATCCCATTATTTCTAAATTTTGGATCCACACTCCTTGACAGGGACTTCACATTGTTGAAATGTTTTGGTTATTTAGAAAAGTTCCAATAATTTTTACTTATAAAAAGAGAAACTCCACTCCTTAATCCCCCACACCCCAATAAAAATTAATTTTTAAAAACAATATATGTATCCTTCTCCTCCACACTACTATACAACTTATGTGGGTTTTGGACTTCTCAATAGACCATCCCTCAATGGTTTCATCCCCCTTCACAAAGGACCAAATCCAAGAAGTGAGGAATAAGTTCCTTACCTATCTTTTATTATTTTTTATTTAAATATATAATTACATTTTTTAAAAATTTATTTTATCCATATCATAATGAAAAAATAAATATAATTAATATATTGGTATGTTAGTATAATTTTCACAACCCAACCAACTAGATTTTAAGTGAAAAGTCCTCTTTTGACTTTTATGTCTTTTGTTTTGGAAATCAAAAATCTCTATATACACATCTCTCAAATAAAGGAATTTGACTATGGTTTCTATGTTTATTATATTGACTATGTTTACCGTACGAACAATGTTTATCGTACTGAATATGTTTATCATACTGACTATGTTTATCATACTGACTATGTTTATCGTACTGACTATGTTTATCGTATATACTCTGTCAATCATACTGACTCTCTTAATCATACTAACTTTGTCATTTCTATTGACTCCGTTAATCATACTAACTCTGTCTATCATTATGACTCTATCAATCGTATTGACTCTGTCAATCGTATTGACTCTATCAATCGTACTAACTCTGTCAATCGTATTAACTCTGTCATTCATACTAAATATTTCTATCATACTAACTCTGTCAATTGGACTGAATCTGTTTATTGTAGAGACTCTGACCATCATACTGACATTATGAATCATACCCACATTGCATCATAACTATGTTTTACACAAATTAATATTAATCGTACTCATTTGTTACTTTTATAACATGCACGATTTCATACTTTTATCCAAACATATGGTTTATATCAATCATACTCATGATTATCATTTTCATGTATCTTTTGTTTTAACCAAAACGATTTCATGGAATATTTATAAAGTAATCAAAAAGATGTCGTGTTTTCTATTTCAACATGACCGTTATAATACAAGGTGTCCAAGTCCCTCCGAGATTTCCATAGACTTATGAAACATGGAAGAAATATTATTTTTGGAACCTAAGGCCTATAAATAGGAGTTAATTTGAAGCTAATAAAACAACTTAAAGACTTTGATAAACTTTTTCTTCTATCATGTTCTAGAGGGAGACATTGTGACTTCACTCGTTCTTTGTGTGAAAGCCTTGGGATTGCCAAATTTGAACATCTCGTTCTTAGTTTTGGTATTTGAATAAGTGATTTTTTTTTCTTTGTGCGGCCGATCAGGTGATAACGATCAAGGGATGCCGAGGATAGGCAGACGATGTGACCGATCATAATATCGTGGGATTTCAAGTGTTTGAAAGACAGAGCTACTGATTACCTGTAAAATTGAGGTATTTCAGGGTTAGAAAGATAGATGTGCTGATCATTGTATCGAGGGATTACCAAGGTGGTTTTAAGACAGGAATTTAATCCTTGGTGAAAGGATACCCTTCTATTTGGGATAAAATAATTACAACACATTTACATTTATTCTATTGTTTGTATTAGAAAGGGAATTGTATTGTTTCCTCTTTCATTTCTCAAAAATTTCAATTTTAATTGCTTCAATTACGATTATTTTTGTTATATATTTTATTAAATATATTCCATACACTGTATGGTAGAATATTTTCTATTTTAATTACATTGATCATTATATTAAATTAGAATGCAATTGTTTTACATTACTTATAAGTATTACTTCTTATCATATCTTTTAGATTCAAGATCAATGTGGTAAATATTAGAGTTTTTCATTGGCTTGAAAACCTATGGTAATGACTTTGTTTTCCATCGGTTTGACAACCTATGGTAAGTACTTTGTTTTTTATCGTCTTGACAACCGATAGTATTCACTTTAGTTTTCATCAGTTTGATGTTTGATTTTATTTTCTAATCGTTGTTTAAAATTTTTCTTTTCTGTATTGTATTGTGTTTTTACTTTCATAATACTATGAAACCAACAACTTACATGAATTCTCTGAAAGGTACATTTTTTTATCTCATTTATTTTATGTTTTTATTTTTCATTTTAAATTTATTTATTCTTCACCATTGGATTATTTATCTTCTAATATCAACTATAGAAGTCCAAAATTCACCAAAATTCACCTATAAATAGAAGAACCCCCTCCTCAAACCCACATAATTTCTTCAAGTTTATTGGAAAACCTCTGCATCTATTCATTAGAATCAAAATAGATTTCATCAGAGAAAGGTTCAGTACTTTCAGGTCAGAGTTTTTGAAGGTTTCATCTTTCAAAGATGATATAGTTTTATTAAAGAAACAAAACAAAATGTTCACTCTATAAAATAAGAGTATGCAAGATAGAATAGATACTCTTGAAGAAGTGATCAGAATTCAAGAAGAGACTATCAAAAATCGGGATCATCTTTTTGCCGACCAACAAGAGCTTCTCAAATCCCTTGGTGATTCCATCTCGAAGTACAAGAAAGAAATTAAGAAGATGAAGGTCATTCTCAATGAGTTGATCAGGGAAGAAAAAGAAAGAGAAAACAAATGACTATTTTGCTGTATCTTTCTTTCTTGATTGACATTCCGAATTATATGGACTTTTGACAATTCAATGATTTATATGATTTCATTTCCATTGTCTTTCTTTTTTGTTTCTCTATAACCTTTTTTGGAAACTCAACACTACCCCATTCTTTTTATAAATCACCAAGGGGGAGATTCTTTTATAAAAGGGGAGAAAGTTTCACTAATGGAAAATTGTTATTGTTTTACTCCAATGTAATACATCTAAATCAAGGAAAATCCACGAATACAATCCTTAGGAATTTATATACCGAAGGGGGAGTCAGTTGTATTCAATTTCATATTCTAAAGAGTTTTCAGTACTCAAGGGGAGATAAGTATTTCTTTCTTAGTTGTATTTTGTTTTTTGTGCATACTGAAAAGGGGGTGATTGTTAAGTCAAAAGTCTTCTTTTGACTTTTATGTCTTTCATTTGGAAATTAAAAATCACTTTATAATCATTTCTCAAATAAAGGAATTTGAATAAAGTTTTTATGTTTATCATAATGACTATGTTTATTGTACTGACTATGTCTAAAGTATGGACTATGTTTATCGTACTGACTATGTTTATCTTACTGACTATGTTTATCATACTGACTATGTTTATCATACTGACTCTGTCAATCGTATTGACTCTCTTAAAGGTACTGACTCTATCAATCATTCTAACTCTATTAATCATACTGAATCTATCTATAATACTGACTCTCTCAATTATACTAACTCTATTAATCGTACTGAATATTTCTATCGTACTGACTCTTTCAATCGTACTGAATATGTTTATCGCATAGACTCTGACCAACATACTCACATTATGCATCATACCCACTTTGCATCATAGCATTCTTTTACACTAAGTAATATTAATTTCACTCATGTGTTTCTTTTATAACATTCATGATTTCATAATTTTATCATAACACAAGTTTTATATCAATTGTACTCATTATTATCATTTTCATATATCTTTGTTTTAACCAAAATGATTTCATGTAGTTAGATATAATCTAATCAAAATGATGTCGTGTTTTCTGTTTCAATATGACTGTTATACTGGCAGGTGTCTAAGTCCCTCCAAGTATTCTAGAAAAATATGACTATTTGAGGAAAAGTGACCATTGGAACCTGAGGCCTATAAATAAGAGGTCATTTGAAGCTGAGAAAACAACTTATAGACATTGATCAACTTTTCCTTCTCTCAAATTCTAGAGAGAGACGTTGTGACTTATTTCTTACTTCGTGTGAAAGTCTTGTAATTAAATAACGTGAATGGCTTGTTCTTAGTTTTTCTATTTCAATAAGTGCTATGTTTTTCTTTGTGCGAATGATCATGTGATAACTATAAAGGTTTTCCGGGATAGGAAGTTGGTTCTACCGATCTTTGTATCGAGGGAATTCAAGTGTTTTGAAGATAGAAGTATCGATTACCTGTAAAATTGAGGGCTTGTGGGGATAGAAAGATGAATGTGTCGATCATCGTATCAAGACTTAACTAGGTGGTGGTAAGACAGTCCTTTTATCCTAGGTGAAATTATACCCTTATCTTTGGGATAAAATAATTGTAATAATTTTACATTCCACTTTTGTTTGTATTTAAAAGGGAATTATATTGTTTCCGCTTTCTTTTCATTATCATTTCAATATTAATTGTTTCAATTATGATTTTTTTTGTTATAAATTGAATTAAATAGATTCAATATGTTATATGGTATAATATTTTTCATTTGTATTACATTGATCATTGTATTCAATTAGAATACAATGATTTTACATTACTTATAAGTATTACATCATATCATATCTTTTAGATACAAGATCATTTTGGTATATCTTATTGAATGTGAGTTGTATTAGTTTAAGACTTATTTAACTAATTTATTTCTTAAGTGTTTAAATACAATGTTTTAAAACATACAATTCACCCCATCTTGTATTGTTCCATCCAATATACATATACATCTATATTACGATACAGCACTAGACCCATCTAGATGGTGATATGCTGAGTGTGACTACCCCTAGCCTACATCCATTAGGCCACATTATAGAGACCTACACCAAGTATAAATAATCCAACATGGGATGAATTATCCTATTGAACCTTTATATGGACACACATCACCAAGACCATACAATGCTAAGAAAAGAAATATGACTAGTACCAAAAATGCATGCACAAAATCTATCCCAAATCAGAGTACAACAAAAGTACTAAAAACAATAAAAGTGATCAAATAAAAGATCAGCTGAAAACCAAAGAGAGTCCAACCCAATTAGAAGTAGGGGACCATGGTCAAATAAAACCACCCAGGAGACACATTTTTCTTTCTAGATAATATATGACCTGCTTTCTCTCTATCAATATAGGGCACTATCAAAATAGTCATAATATTTATAAGTTATGACATGAGTGGGTAGAGCCCATGTAGAGGTGACTATAAGAATACCCAGTAGGACATCTTTAAACCAAAATTCATAATGCATAAAACTTATTCAACTCAAAATAAAAAAATAGTGATAATAAAAACCCAGATATGATCATAACAAAAAACCAGTCTCATGTGGTCTCAACCAATATGGATATCCACATGATACTACTCGTGGATTCATGGTAACACACATTATGGTCGCACTCACACAATGATAAATGATTTTAATGGTAAAGATCATCTAAGTAGTCATGATTAATGGGCATCACCAGTGAATTGCTCACTAAATCTCAAAAGATCTCTTCATCTAGGTCGGTGATCACACCTAGATCCACTTGGGACACCAAAAACACTATAGGATCTACCAACTTGATAGGGTATCGATGCCTTGTGCATGGTGGTAACATAGATACCTCAAACCCCACCTAAGAATGATAGAGGATATCACCCTAGTCTCAAATGGGGATGCACCAATATCAATCCAACATTTAAACCATATATGGAATAAAAATATTGTTTTTATCATGAAATGGCAGAATATTCCTTCATGTGAAAGGACCACAATATCAAACTCATCAGAACAAGCTCCATACTAATGATAATGGCAGATCCAAGTCATCTATGAGGAAGTACACAGTGTGTACATGTGGTACATGAAATGTATCTCTATACTTAAATCATCCTTTTTATGTACATGTGTCACTCTACCAATTATTGTGTACCTCGACCCATTCCCATGCACACCTTGTTGTATCTAATTACATTGATCATCCTATGTACTCAAGCCATGTCTGAGTTCCCGGCCTAGAGAGGAGATGTGACAAACATTGCTCTAACATTTTGTTGGACTAGTGGGTCCAACAAGAGTATATTGTCTTTTAATAAGGATATATAGTAGAACATCTAAGCTCTATCCCTTTTCTATTTGTGATAATATTTTTTATTAATCTATACGGATGAAATTTTTTGTGGGAAGAGACTTTTATTTTTTCCTTGGTTACCCTTTTTGTGTTTTCAATGTGAAATGTTTTGTGTCTCTTATGTTAATAATTTGATGTATTACAATTTGGACCCTTATGGGACTGAATTTAATGTCATACTAATTTGAAAAAATCATATAATGTTTAGGTTCATGACTCACATGATCCTAATATGTAGGATGATACATAAAAGCCTAATTTGGATACCTAGGGTTTAGAGTACTTCAACATCCTTCTAAGCGGGAGGTGGAAACGTTATATATCACGGATTAAGATTCTTAGGCCACGAGTAGTGACATGGGACTGTCATATTGGGAGTAGATAAGAAAAACTAGGGTGTTGATTGCTATCGTGATGATGCTAAGGCTCAAAAGTATTGGAATTTACTTTCTCAAAGTATCACATTTGGTTGATGGCCATAGGCGCATATGCAGGAGCCATGGGCATGAATTCATAGTCCATAGAAAGGACCATTAAGATAGATATCATTTCCAAGGAAAATGTAAAGTTATGTCAACCTAATGCGTTGAGGATATGAATTGTGGTGTATGGGTTTGAGGCACTCTTAAATGATGGTGGAAGCACCCCGTACTACAGTTGACCGAGGTCAGTCTCTTATGGTTTCTTGATAGGGAATGAAAATACGATATGGTCTACATAGTTTATCATCATTTAGTGGGTATGTTTTTACATTTGTGTAGTTTAACATCATGTGGTAAGGACATAATTCCATTATGTTTAACATCATGCGATAAAGACATACATTTTGCAGTTTAAAATCATGCGGTAAAGACAAAATTACATGTAGTTTAAGGACATGAGATAAATAAATGTTTCCATGTAGTTTGATGCCACACAGTAAGGACATAGGAAATTATGTTAATGTGTATGAATGTTTTGTCTAGGCTCAAATATGGGGACCAAGGCATCACTAAATATCTCATGACGATGAGAATCAAGACACACGTAGTTCTAGACATTCCTTGTCGTTTAATGTCACATAGTGAGGAAGAAGGTGAACATACATGAATAAATGTAAATATTATGGTTGGACCCAAAAATTAAGGCTTGGGTGTCACTGTGTATCCCATGATAGTGTGAATTAATCCACCCATAGTTCTTGAAGGGTAAATAACCTACATAGGTCTGGCCCATACATAGGGATGGGTATTATTTTTGTTGATAGATGTAGTTAGGCATAGGATTGAAGATCTATAAATCACTAAACATCATGTACATGAAGGAATCAAGCTACACATAGTTCATGATGTTACATGATGTTTAAAATCATGGATTAAGGAAAAAGGTGAACCGATATGAATTGGTGGGAACATCGTGGTTGGTTCCATGGATAGAAGCATGGACATCACAAAATATCTCACGGGGATGAGAATCATACCTAACGTTGATCTTGGAGAACCGCATAATTTAAATTCATGTGGAAAGGATGTCAACCATGTAGTTTAATGTCATGTGGTGAGGACCAATGGTATGCCTTTATGGTCTTGAATTCAAGACCATAATATATCGGTTATGTACCTCGATGAATTTATAGTGAGGTTAATCCCCTACTGTAATTCCTTATCTAACCTGATCTATTCTTGGTGTGAGAAATATTGAATGGAATAGGTTTATCTATAGTTTAGATACAGATAAAGGGTATAAAAATGGAATTTAATATGATGTGATGGATGGACCAAGATATAGTATCAAACCATCCCTACGTATCTCATAAAATGAGAATTACATTGAACATAGTCCTAGAAGAATCGTGAAGTTTAGAGTCTTGAATAAAGGATGTTGACCATGTAGTTTAACTTCATGCAGAGTAGATGATAGATTACCCGATATGAAGGGGAAGGGGAGCTATGGATCTTTGAAATTTTATGTCATGCAGTAAAGACACTGGTCGTGAAACTTAATGTGTTATGGTGAGGGTGAAAGGTGTTGTGTAGTTTATTTCCTTGTTTCTAGGAAAAAATCCATATAGTTTAATTTCATTTGGTAAGGATGGATTACATATAGTTTTACATCATTTCGTTAAGATTATTGATGGATCTTAGTTATATGTGGATTCCCTTTTGCTGATAGCTATGCAAATAATTTATTGAGAAATTTCAGGTTGGTGGGTGGTGTGGCACACTCCCCATCTATGGTGGCTAGGGAATTGAATCCATTGTGATATATAATTTGTACTACAAAGGTTCCTTCCCATTTGGCCACCAATCTTGAAATATTCTTTCCCAGTATCATTGGGGTTCTGAGAGTCAACACTACCTCTCTTCAAATAATGAGTGGAGGAAAAAAAATTATTGAAGGATCTTGCTATTTTATTCTAAAGGATCTTCAGATCATGGTGTTTTCTATAGTCATTCCAACTCATCCAACTGATTTTGTGATTTTCCATAATCTAAAAGTGGTCCTTAAATGGTTATCTGGAGTGAGGGAAATAGATGTTATTTGGACAACACTACCTCATCCCTATAAACCAGTGAATATATTGTTTCTTATATAGTAGTATTCCTGGTGGTACAGTAGGAACATAAATCATATATATGTTTATCTATCCATGAATTCGGATACTTATGCACAATCATCTAGAGTATTTTTGATAGAGTCTTATTAGAGGCCTCCATCTATCCATTTATAGCTGCATGATAGCAGGATGAGTGAATGGGCTTGACGTTGTACTCGGGGTAAATCTTTTTCAAATCTGTGGATTATAATATGGTGTCGTTGTTTAGATATATTTTTTTAGAAACTATAAAAATGGTAATGATATGCTAATTCATGATGTAAATGATATTATTCATTCCAAATTCCATGAGGGGTATTACCTCATCCCATTTTGAAAAGAACCCAGTAGCAGTATGGATGTACTAGAACTGCTTGGATGTGGTCGGAGGATTTTTTCCCACAACATCTATGCCCCAAATGGAAAATTACTAGTAATTTTTAGATGCAGAAAACAATTTTGGGGGATTATGGTTGATGTTCGCATGGATTTGAAACACAAGAAATTTCTTTTTTAACTCCAAGGAGTCATGTGTCGTTGTTTTCCAGTAATATTCTATCCTCCAAATTTGGTGGGCAAGCTTGGTTCTAGATTAGGGGGACACGCTAGATCCTACTTGGACTTCCTCCATGGTGGTGAGAACGTCCCCTATTACTATGCACCTGAGGAAAATCCCGTCAAATGCACATTTTAGAGCACTTTTCACTTTATTGGAAAATCATGTAGAGTGATGTTTGTTTCCCGACACCGAATATGTTCCCTCTCGGCAAGATCTATCTAGGGAATTCCATTTTGGAGACAACCAATACTGGGATCCGTCATTCCAAGGGTGGTTATTGGTTCATCATTCGATGGAGAGATGCTGACCTAATTTATGTCTTTCATATCACAAATGATTATTGATGACACCATTCATAGATGCATAATACGGATGGTTGCCTCCTCTGGATTAGGGTTAGCCAGGACGACGACTGCATTAACCAATGAATCAGTGCAATAATTATGTGAATGGGGGAACATGATGCAGTGTGGGATCAAAGGAGAATTCCCCCACTTACCCAAGACTTAGCCAGTGAGGGGGGTATATTCCTCCTTCATGATGGAATATTCTCTATTTGAAATACTTATTACTAACTTTGAATCACATTTTAGGTTAAGGTAGGCTATTTTTAGTTGTAGGGCTAGTTCCAAGCCATCGATGAGAGCTTGGTATTCATCCTCATTGATTGTGAGGCCTTTAGAGAGTGAGGTGTTGGGAAGGACATCCTTGTCTAGAGATATGAATACAATCCCCATACCAACCCGTTTGAGCTTAGAGTTTTTCATCCTTGTTCCAATAAGACATAGATAGGTGTCATTAAAGTACATCTCCCATGTTCGAGGAGTGTTGTGGGCATTGAAGACTTATTATTTATGAAGCTTAGTGTCCTCAAGCACATTTTTTAAAGAAATATGTACTCTGAGAAAATAACCTAGGGCATTCCCATTCACTAACTTCTATGACACAAATTGGATGTCATATTGTTCATGACTGACCACCAATCGGGTCAAGCATTGAGTCAGTATTGGACGAAAAAGGATGTACTTGATCGGATCAACAATGGAGCCAAATTGGACTCCATGATGATACAAGTAATTCCACTGATTTTTTATTGTGAAGACGAGGGTGAGGTAGTTTTTATCGGCATCATAATATCGAGTATAAAAACCTCGCATCATCCAAATGATATAATCGAGACTATTCTAACTTCCCTCATCATTATTTTTCATGATGAAGGAACCCAATAATTATTACATGGTGGCCACATATGATACTTATGGACTCCCTTCCACCGGAGGCATTAGGACCGGTGGTTGTTGTAGGTATTTATGGATACTTTCAAAGGATTTTTTAAAATCATCTCCCACTGTTAGGTGATTTACTTATTCATTATCAACGGAAAGAGAAGATGTTTCCCAACCAGGTTGGAAATGAACCACTGAATTTATACAAGGTAACCTTGAACCCCCATCCCCAATTATTTGAAATTCATGGGGGTGGAATTGTTAAGATTGTACTGATCATTCTCAGGATGAACTCAATGTCATGTCAGCATAAAACAAAGACAAGTAACATTCTTGATGATACCCCAAAAGGTGAATTTCAGTAGATTCATCTTCAGTCTTTGCTTTCACATCTTTATATTTTTTTATAAAGATCCATGAAGTAATCACATCATCGTCCACATTTAACCACTAGGTCATCGACACAACATTCTAATGTCTTTCCCAAGAATGTTTTTAAAAATATAGTGAATGGTGCATTGATATGTTTCTCCATCATTCTTAAAACCAAAATACATAACCAGATTAAAAAATATCCCCCAAGGTACTATGAAGGCAGTGTCTTCCTCATCCTCACAAGCCATCATTACATGATTGTACCTCGGGTACCCATCTAAAATTGAAATGGATTGAAATCATATAGCTTCATTGATCAAGAGATCCATTATCAATAATGTGAATTTATCCATTGGGAAATGTTGGTTAAGGTATTTGAAATTAGTATAGACCCTAATTTTCCCATTCTACTTCTTAATAGGGATGATTTTGGAAATACATTTTGGGAATTTCACCTTTATGAAAAAGTTGGATTCAATAAAATTGTCAATATACACCTCTATATTGGACGAATGAGATGGGTGCATTCTCCTAGCTGCCTACATGAATCCATGATTCTCTTATGGAAGCTTGTGATGGTGTATAAACCTATGTGTATTCAATTAAGGCATTTCTATATAGTTCAACGTGAACACTTATCGATGTTGCTTCTGAAATGCGATGTAAATTTCTTTCTATTTTAGGGGAATGAAATCACTAATCATTGTAGGCTAAATGTCTTCCTCTATTCCCAGATTTATCGGTCTATGTTCATCGAGAGTGGTGGGGATACAATCCTTGAATGTGGGAGGGTCTTCCCTATGGTAAACCTCATATTCATCGATCTATACGATTGTGGAGTCATTCTCATACAAAGAGATAAATCTAGGGGTTTCTTCATCATTATCAGGATGAGGGAGGCCATGAGGAGAGACATAATCATCCTATATTGACTAAGTCCATATTTAGAGTTGTTAGGGTTGAGGGTCTTCGAAGCTATAACTAATAGAACGAAGGGTTGAGTCTCTATATAAATGTTGAGTTTATTTGGGATAATTTAGGACCAAACTCTGCCACTCATGGAAGAAATAATTATAGTTATTTTTATAGATAGAAATTTCAACAATTTTCATTAAGGATAGATATTTGGTTCCCTTCAATAAGTGTGTGGTGTGGTATATTTGGAATTAGTTATACTCTGAAATAATTATAAATTAGTTTTCATAGGGAATTAGATTAAAATGATATAATATGAATATAATATGTGGATGAGTCTAAATACTCATGTATTATAATATTTTATCGATTTTTTTGTCTTTTCACCAATACCTCTAAATATTAACTCATGATATCCTTTTTTTTCAAATTGCCATGACAAAATATTAATAAAATTAAAGGGTCATGAATTTAACAATAAAAGAAAATGTTACCCACCATAGATTCGTTTTTCAATCATATGGACTTAATATTTCTGAAAATATGATATTTAAGAGTTTTAAAAAAATTTAATATAATATGGTTCAGTGTACAATATAGTTAATGTAATTTTTTAAAGTTCAAATTTAATTGAAATTAATAATAATATATCATTGAAGGAATTAAAATATAATACTTTACCATATTCATGATATTCATTACCTGTCTATAAAAACCATGGAAGACAATAATTCACCCAATTTTTTTTACTTTTAATATTTTTAAAATCTTTTTTTATTAATTTATTAACTAAATAAATATTATTTTAGGATTTCTTATGCATTTAAGGAAATTATTAAAGATCTATAAATTGTAAATAAACTAATATTATAAAATAAATTAATTTTTATTTAATATGAAAATGTATAATAAATCATAACCACTTTTTACCCTTATGTAACATAATTAGGCACTTTGAACTCAAGAGAGTGAAATTTTTTAATTATTATTTTATTGAAATAATGCAAAGGATTCAAATAAGGAAACATTTAACAATGTTTCCACATGTTCTATAAGTGTAATTATTTTACAATATAGTACATTCTGAAATGCGGTTTCATGTAATGAAATTTTTTTAGAGAATTAAATTTAATTGATGTGAATTATATAATAAAATAATATGGGGTCCCATAATATTGTTGGATTTGAATGTAATTGTATACATATATCAAAATCCACTGAATAACCAGTAGAGTCCACCAGTGAGATGATTAAATTTTCCATCCACAAAAAAGCCAAGTCTGCTCTCGCCACTCTAGCCCCTCATTCCTAGGCCCTTTATTCATAAAAACCATCTTATTAAAAACACATAATTGTAAATAACCATAAGAGGAATGTAATTTTATAACTATCACCTAGCCATTAGAATTTAGGTTAGGAATAGGATTTTAAGAAAATAATGAAAATAATGTTTAATAATGTATAGAAAATTAATTCTTTTGTGACTAAGTAATTAGAAATTAAAATTAAATCATTTTCAAAATAAAAGAAATCTTTTTCTAAATAATTGTTTCTATACGCAAAAAAGTATTTTACATATATAAGTAAACTAAAATAAGTTTTCTAATGATTTTAATTAACTTATGTATAATATTTTAAATCAAAAGTTTATCATTTATCTTGTGTGTTTTTTAGGCATTTGGTAAGAATGAATCTAGTTTTTTGTTTAAGAATTTATTTTTATAAATTTTATTCACATTTGATTTAATTATTTTAGAAGTAATTTTTACCAAATTTAGAAAATTAATATGATAAAAGAACTTCATTTTATAAATAATAATCTAGAAATTATCCTAAGATTAATTGTTTATCTTATTCTAAAAAACATTATTTTTTGACTAGAGGGAAAAGTATTAAATTTTAATTTAGAACCACCTTTTCATTTAATTTACTTATAAATTTAAAAAATTTATTAATATGGTATTAAATTAACATTAATTAAATTATATAAAAATAAATCCCATATATGTTTTTGGAGTCAATTTCATATTGAATTCTGATATAATAACATTTCAGGCCTTCGAGCATTTTTCTTTTTATGAATATGCTTTATCGTTTTGTCTAAGAGATTCTGTTTTTAACTCATATTTTCATAGTTTTGAGAATTTAATTTTAAAAAATTTAATTCATGGATTTAATAATAAAAACATAAATTATATAATAATCTAGAATTATTATTTTATAAAAATTAATGGGAAAATAGTTAAAATTATTTACTGTAGTTTAGGTAAAAATTTGTATAATAGGCGGTTAAAATAAAAATATAAGAGTATACAATGTACTAAAAAATGTACAATAATAATTTTATATACATATTTATACCATATAGCATAATTTGTGTAGATTTATATTTTATTGGATCCTTTTGATATGAAAATAACATGAGTGGAATTCATTCTTTCAAAAAATTACATGTGTTCCACTCACCTCACTTATAATACGCCATCTTTTCCTCCTATTCACTTCACACATTAAATTTTGTTTTTCTTCCATTAACTACAAAAATAACTTTAAAACATCCCTACACTCATCCTAGAAGACTTATATAGAATTTAAATTCATCCTAGGAAGGATTTTTGTGAAGCCCTAAAGAGGACACATGAAGAAGAGGTCACGTTCATCAATGTGTTTTTTGTTTTATTTATTCCTCCACCTCCTTAAATTATTATTATAACATGATGATATAATAAAATATGTATCATAGATATACCAAAATTTAAGTAGGTTACTGAAATTACCTACAACCATCTCCACTCCCATCAAATAGGTTATGAAATCATTATTCATGTGTACGATGAATTGTCGCCTGATGAACCAATGTAATTCATTTTTCCATTACCACATATCAAGGATGGAAATAATGATGGATAATTTTTTAATATATAATATATATAATATTACTATAAATTTTAAAATATTATATCACATATACCTCCATACTCTCAATTATTTTGGGAATATGTTAACATTGCTCATTTCTATGGCGGACTACCACCTCACAAAGCGATGTGATTCATTCAAATTTTACATGGAATGTATTATGGGTGTTTTTAATGATGATATGTTATATAAATGACATTAAAATGATTATTTTTCTGTTAATATTTCATTAATATTTATTTCATTCAATGTGATAAGAGAATGGAAAAAATGTTGATGTATACGTATGACATACCATATCCATGAACGATGTATTTAATTTCCCATCACAAAATTATATTGATAACTCTAATGATGTATATAATAAATACATAATATATTAATATAATTGTTTAAATTTTTATATTATTAAATTATGATCAATGTTAGGGGGATAATAAATCTTGAAATATATGAAAAAGAATGCGGTTATTACTCAAAATGTAACCCTAACATGGAATTGTTAATAAACTAATAATAAAAGGTCACCAAAAAATGTTATATTATATGATATATATATATAAATATTATTATTTAATATATTTATAAAAATATATATTAATTATACATTATTTTTTGACTTCTACGATGGAATTCAAGACTTAAGGTAAGAGATTTTCTAGTCTATATTTTATTTTTGGGGAACATATAAAAATTCATAACCCGTTCATTTTGTGCAGTGTATATATTACCCCTTTGAAAGGTTATATCTTGACTTTAATTATTTTAATTATATATCTTTTTATGTTATTATTTATTGGGGCTAATGATTCAAATGATTTTTAAGGCGCTAATGGATATCCCTCTCGCATTTTTTACTTATGGGAGACCTATTCCATATTCACCAGTTAGTTATTTTATGATGTGTATATAATAAAAGATTAATTATAATATTATTATCATGATCATTATGTGTATTTATATATCCATTTTATTATACCTATTTATGGGGGTTTATGGTTTCATATTCACCAATACAGTAAGGGGGTTTTGTCTCAAATTATTGTTTTATGACATATAATTATGTTATGTAACTATATTTTATTAAGAGGTTTATATACATCCCATTTTACATGTAATTTAATAAATGTAATAATCCTATTGATATTTTATGTCTCATTTCATGATATCTCTTCAAATTTCTTACATATTAATGTTACTAATGTGGTGAATATTTTTTTGTTATAATGTCAATGTTTATTGGGGTTGTTCATGATTGTGTATCCAATAGATAAATAAAATGATCTATCGCAAAATAAAATAACAAATTTTTTTATACTATGTTTATATCATTAGAATAAATTCTTTCATTCATTTTCCTCTGTTTATTTACTAAATAGTTCAAACCAATGTTTTCCAAAAAAATTGTCTTTAATTCTCTATTCTAGTTCAAAACACATTTTTAATCCCAAACCAATTTTTCTAAAAGTGGTTTCAAAAATATTTTTAACATTACCCAAATGATCTATTATTTAAATTTCTACCCATGTTTAACTTTAAAAAAAATAATGTAAATGAAATGTATTTTTCTAAAAAATGATCAGTTGGATTTTACCAAAAATGTAAAAGGATGCCTTCATTTCTATCTAAGAAGACCTGAAATATATTTCACACTATTAGGACAACTCAATGATTTAAAGATTACCTTAAAATTTTTTAAATATATTTTAAAAGAATATAATTTCCTTAATATTTTCAATTTTTTAGATTTTAAATAAACATTTTCAAAAGGAAATGATTTATGAATTTGTTTTGTTTTTTAAAAATTATATATCAAAGTGGAATAGATAATTTCTTCATAATATGTTTTAAATGATATTTAAATATTACATAACATTTTCTCAAGTTTATTTATATATAAATTAATTTTAAAAATATTCTAAAATTGTTTTTCAAAGTGAAAATGTTATTTTCATTCAAAAAAATGTTTCAAGTGATCATTAAAAATTATTTTACAACCATTTTAAAATCATTTAATGTTAATTAAAATTTTTATTTATTTATTGTATAATATAAATACAAATTTTTAACTCCTTATTAATATTTCACATATTATTTGTTTAAATTTACCAATAAATATGAATTATGGATTTCATCTTTGAAAGTCGTACCCGTAACTCCCATAAAATGAGCATAGAAATTTTTAAAATATTATTTCGAATATATTATAGTACCTTTTATATTCTATATATGGATAAATCATCAACATGGAATAATATTCAACCTCATTATATTGACTAACAACAAGGAATACATGATGGTAATAATAACTGATGACCAATATTTACTAAAAATGTGAAATAAAAATATAATAAATATAAAATATTATAATAAATTTTAATATACATGAATAAGATATTAAAATATAGGATTAATGATTCTTTTTATATTATATAAGAGTTTATATTATTCATGACTAATTTAGAATCCTTGTCAAGGGGGTTGTTATCTAAATCACCCATCATTGAGATATAATCTTTATTCTTGAACATCATTTTTAAAAATTCGTTTTCATACATCATATGATTATATTATATATTATTTCGCCTATTTTATTCATTTAAGATTCATTAAATTCATGTATTATCCATTCCAAATGATTATTTCTCTTTATTAAAGTGGTGGAAAATAGTGGCAGACAACATCCAAGCATACCCTGATTAAATAAAAAATGAGGATTGACATTGTTGGACCTAGTGGGATAATAAGAGGGGGAAAATTTTCTTTTAAATAAAGAAACTAAATTCAATAGAAAATGAGAATTAAATTTAAATTGATCCATATGGTAAATTAAATTATATAAGACAATTCGGATTTGTTAAATTATTTTGTATTATAACCCAATCTAGAACCATGTCTATAACATCATAACAATAGATTTCTAGTACAATCCTAGGATTTTTTTTAATATCTTTGTTTTTCATATTGATATATGGTTATAATTATTTTTTATTTGTTTTAAATACTTTTTAGTCTATAAAGGGGGTGGGATGAATTTTTTTTATCTATGTTTAAGAGGAAAAGAAGTTATTTGAGGGTTATAGATTGGGTGGATACCAACATATAACTGAAAATTCTAATGGTAGCCCACAAGAGAACTTGTAAGGACCATTGGGTAGCCAGTTGAAGGATGGTAGTTGGGGTTTACTACTAGAAACCCACTATAAATAATATTAGGTACCTTGAACAGCCTATCGATGGATAGAAGAAGTGGTTTATTACAGGAATTCCACCTATTTGCTGGAAATAGTGTACTTGCTATGTGATGGGACATCCAAAATCTTGGGATATAACACCCTAGGTTTTTTATGAATTTTTATTTTTGAATAAATTAAATTTATTTTATATATTCAGTAACACACAATAATAATTTAATATTGCATTACACACAACACCATGTTAATATATTTCTTCTCTCAACACTGGGTTATCTTACATAAAAGACAGGGTTTTAACAAAACCATGATATATTATTAATATAGTTATTTAAATACATGCATTATAACCTAGCTGTTAAACATAGGGATATGAATGGTAATAAATAATTTTTAAATATTAATTATAATATTTTTATATAAATGAAACATATTGATTTAAAAATTACTAATTCCAACTTGAAATCACGAGTTAGGTAATTTTGATAAAAGATTTTTAATTAGAAAGAGTCATATTCTATCACCATGTCATTCTGAATAAAGAAACATCCCCATCCATTCTTTGATGCATCTTTATAGATTATGTTCCTTTCTCCACTGTAGGTTAGCATAAGTATAATTGTGAATAACAATATTTTCTTAGGTTATTTGAAACCTTCTTCACATTCATCTATCCATGAGAACATAACCCACATCCAAGTCAACTTTTTCAGAGTATTTTATAGTTATGATAAATCTCTAACAATGAATCAATATTATCCATACAACCCAATAAAACTATGGACATTAGTTATAGTTTTTGGTCTCATCCCTTGCAAAAAAACATTTGTATTTGAAGGATCCACTAATATACCCTCAATTAAGATTATATTGGACATGAATGAATCTCCCAAAAGCCAAAATTTACACTTGGTAAATTTAGAACACAAATTTTCCTTCTTCTGGTTTTGTAGAAAAATTATAAATTTTTTTTAATACTGTTCCTTATTATTTTAATATATAAGAATATAATATATGAATAACACCAAAAACTAACCTCTAATGATAACATAAACTCTTAAGAAAACATTTTAATCTCTAATGTTGTCTAAACCCTACACTGATACACAATATAAGGACCAAGCCTTAAACATTACATATATTATTATTTTTTTCAACTAGAGAACAATTTATCTTTGAAAAAATATTTTAGGTTTAGACTTTTAGAGAATTATGAAAAAACACTTACATTGTAAACCCATAAATTATTTGTGTAAATTTATACTATGAATCCATTTTTACGGAATATGCCTTGTAAAAATGATCTAAATAATCAACTAAATCATAGCTTCCATATGTTGGACCAAACATAGTCCAAAAAGGTACATTCCCCAATCTCTGACCCAAAAAAAATATATTTACTAGGATGATGATAAAAGGCCTCAAATAGAGCCATTATGATTGTGAACTGGTAACAATTATTATAATAAAACACCACAAGGCCTAGAGGATCATCCCAACTACACCAAAGTCAATAACACAAGCGTGAAGCATATTCCCAAGTATCTATATAGCTCTATCTATCTGGTCATTTGACTATCGATGGTAGTTCGTGCTCAAATAGACCTAGGATTCAGGGGCCTCCTGAAGGGGTCTCTAAAATAAGAAGTAAACGAGGATCCCTATCAGATACTATATCAAATGAAAATCTATTATAATGAATAATCGCTTTCACATAGAGACTTCCCAACTCCCAGACATTAGTTGTCTATCAAATGGTTATAATGTGAGATGACTTGGTCTGCCGACCGATCACAACCCATATTTCATTCTACTTCATCTGGGTATAACACAACCCAACAATGTAAATGATTTTATAGAATTGAAATAAAAAATTACATATATAAGTTCATGAAATTTTCTAATGTTTTTCAAATTTTTGGGGTCTAATTTTTGGAGGTTGGACCAGTTGTCATTAAATTTTGATTTCCATGAATGTATCATAAAACTATGTCAAAGGAATGAGTTTTGTTAAGAAAAAATTCTTAAAAGTGAGTTTCATGAAGGACTAGATCATAAAGAATAAGCATCATGAATGTGTGATGGGTAGATTATAATCACTATACTATGAGAAATGGAGAATCACAAATTCATTATGGGTTGACGGTAATCTTTATGTCTATAAGAAGCTCTATGAATAGTAAATTCCCATGGTTCTTTGAAAATACATGGAGCATCAAATATGATATTAGAGAGCTTCATGAAATGTTGTTGATGTGTATGTAATATTCTGTAAGTGGAGGGAACAAATATAAATAAGTCACTACCCCTATCAAAAAATAGAGAAATATAAAACGATATTTATAAAGCTCTGGATTTAGGAAGGTTATTCTCAAAGGTTGTTCTTGAAAAAGAATTAATGTATAAAGGAATATTGTGAATGCAATAAAATCTGATCAAATGTAGAGATCATCATGAAATTATTGTTTTTTGTGAAGGAGATTAAAAGATGATCAAAATTTGGGAGCTTCTAAAGGAAATGTGAGGTTTCCAAAAGTGTGTGAGCTTCACAGAAGGACGTTTCTTTTCTTTTATCTTGAAAGAGGTGATATTCGTTGATTTTTTTGGAATGTGAAGGTAGTATATACTTGTGAATAATAGGGAAGTATTTCATAGGTTCTCTAAGATTCACGAAGCTAATGAGCATCTGGAATGTGTTGATAAGTATTTCCTAGTATAACTGTGGAAATGTGGTATTCATCTATTGGATGAAATTAAAGATTCAATTGAGCATCTACCTGTAGTTGAGGATTAACTCATTTTTCATAATTAATGGACCTTCATATATATAAACTTTGTGAATCCTTTTATAGGACTGAGAAAAGTAAGAGTAAAAAGTTGTTTGAATGAAAATAATATGTTTTCTTTTATAATAGAATAGAGGGGATTCATGGAAATTCATAAAATATAAAAATAATAGAAATTAATTTATAACTTCAATGGCTATAAAAAGAGTTATTAAAATTTTTGGATGATTATGAGAAAAAATAATATATTAAAATAATCATTAGACTTGTTTATGTCACATTTTACCCTTATCATTAGTTTTTAATAGCACATTAAGCCTTTTTAAACATAACATGACAATAAATATTTTTACACATTAAGGCTCAATATGATTACAATAAGTGGAGAAAATGCCCATAAATGTACTGATCCTATAGTGAGATAACAAGTTAACTTCAAACCAACTATTTTATTATATTTCTAAAAGTCATTATTCTCTCTAAAATTCATTGGAAATATGAATTATCCCAAATTATATTTATTTTAATATTAGTAATGATATTTATTTGATATATACAATAATAAAATAATTACAAAAAAAGTTTTTTTAATGATTTAATAAGATTATTTTTTGAATAAAAATTAAATATAAAATTGTATAATGAAGATAACATTACATACTTTCAGAAGAATACTTGTAGTGAAATATATCTTATGAAAAATCCAACATTAGAAATGTTTAATTATTAAAAAATGAATTCGAAAAGTTTATTATCACATTAAATAAAATAATATATGTGTCATAACCTCTTCTATAAGGCTCAAACATATCAATACCTAGACCCTTGGATTATTATGGTTGAGATATACGTAACCAAGAATATTTGGTAAAGTGTTTATGTATTTTAATGATTATTATCATTTAAATAAAAATTAGTCTATTGATTTTTCATCAATTAAATAATTTATGCATCAGAAAATTATAAAACTATAAGGTAATTATTTATTTCCTAAAAATTACAAATTAATTACCATATCTAAACTAGAAGCATGCTAAAATCTCATTAATATAATAATTTTACTCTACCAAATCCACACTCATGCTAAACTAGGCTATCCATTCCACTATAAAACCTCGATCACTATGTCCCTTGATAATGATTTTCAAGTTTTAATCTTGATCATCCATTTCACATAACCTAATTAATTATCATATTTTCACATATCATGGTGAAATTTCCTTTGTTTTACCCAATTTTCTTGGTTGTGATGCATGTAAGCATCATTATCGTCAACTTTCAACCATTATCTAGTACCCCACCACTCACCAATATTCTATTTCAAATAGTTTCTGAGTGAGACCATAATGAGATATATTTCAATATCACCAGATTTAAGACTCTTCCCTGATAATTTTCAAATGGTCCATTAGGTTAATATCCCATCTACATGGAATGATATGATTGTTTAGACCAATATAAATCTCCCCAAATTATGACCATCCTGGTTGTTAATATTATTGAAGATAATACCTCATAATACAATGAACACTACATCACTACTGAATTTTGTTCTTGGAGATGGCCAATAGGCTTTTGGAGAGCAATTACATAAGAATTGAAGAAACCAACATCTTATCAGATAAATAGATTAGGATTACTATTAGGTGAACACGTGACAGTCATCCCAAATTATGTTCATGAACATCATCAGCATCCATTATAAAATAGAAAAATAATCAGGTCGATCATGTTATTACACCCGAAATTTTTTATAATGACTTCATGAATCATTAAGACAACTCATCTTCCAATTATCAGATCAATGATACAACATTCTAAAAAAATATCAATTACTAGGTCCCTCTACTATAGAGAGAACCTATTAATTTATCCTTCACATATACATGTCTTTTTCTAATAAATTATGAGACCACATGGGTTAAATTATTATTAAACCATTTAAATTAGACTATAAGTAATTTAATGCATCACTCCTAAACAATATGACATAGTTTATAATAATTCTCACTAATACAATAGCTAAACATTGAAATAGGCACTATTAAGTTCTCTAGTACTTTTCCATATGTCACTCTTATTACCAAGAGGCACTTTTTTTATATTGAAGGTTTTTTACTATTCTATAATTCATGTATAAGAATATTCACAACACTATAAAATATTTAATACTTCTCCAAATAAATCACAGTCTACTTGAAAATCATATTAACCAAGAATAAAATAAATTCAACCCTACTCCACATTAAAAATAATTCATTTTCCAAAATCTAATCAAAAAAATGAAAATGTACTTATCTTAAATATTTCCAATTATTCATCTTTTAGAATACCACTACTCCCAAAAAGAACTATAGACATCCAATTATTCATCATTCAAAACATATCCTTATTCATATCCTCTTCCTGAATAACTTATGGATCTTCTTTATCTTGTCTAATATGTATTCTAAGGTGAACCTTAAATCATTTACAACATATAAAACACATAATGTTAGAAAATAAGATACAAAACCACATGGTTTTAATATTCTTCCCTTCTGAATTTTGTTGAAAATATTGCCATAAATTTGAAAATCTATGGATGGGGAGGGTGATATTTAGATTAAGGAAGTTTCTATTGAAAAGGAATATAATGATTTATTTACTAATGAATTACCTTAACATACACTTGAGTGTGAATTCATGTTTTCCATTGACTTTAACCCTGAAGAAAGAGAAATATAAATGAATCCCTATATAATGGACAATGTGGAATTAGTGGATTTTATGAAAAAATATCAGAGTTTGGTGACAAAGGATTTATTCTTTGTAATTTTTCACCATAGAGAACCCAATAACATTTTATTAATAATAATGATGGATCCATGGTGTTTTGAATTTAGTATAGTGAATTCAATGTTATTAAGAAAAAGGAAATGTATCCCTTACCTCACATCGATGATTTTTTAATCAACTTTATAGAGCCAAATATTTTATAATGATTAAGCTTCATTCACTAATAATATATGACATTAGTTATATATATATTCCCTATTTAAGTAAACTTTTATACTCATATACAAGTAAACCTACCATGAAAATCAGGGAAACAAACACTCCTGACTGATAAAATTGTATCTTATAACTCATCTAAAAGACAAAAAATGGAATTAATAAAATTATATAAAATCAAAAACAAGTATAAAAGGTTATTAATTAATTAATTAATGAATTTAATTTTATTATCAATGATATTAAGGTCACGTGATGAACACATTCATACAAAAGATAAGGGCTTCGTCCAAAACCTCTATTTTCTTTTTGGGTTACACTTTCTCTCTCTTTACCCCAACGTAAGTCTATTGAGAACCATGGAAAACACCCACTTAGAGACATATCATTGTAAAAATTATAGATGTGGGTACCAATATAATTGGTTTTTGAGTTGAATGGTAGTCACATCCTTGACCTCACACAAGGCCTTCTGAATAGGTGAAAAGTACCTATGTCTTTTCACCCATTCACTTTTATAAAATCTTATGAAACCATACCACTGAGATCCTCTGTAGAAATCACAATCTCCCACATGGAATTACAAATCCTTCCTATGATCACCAACATAATTATTTTTCCTTCATTAATATGCTTTAATTTTAGCATGGATGGCCTTTACCTTTTTTTTGTCTCTTCAATGTGTTTTCAGACAACATGTATCATTTGAGACACTTTATCCCATCAAGTTAGAGTAAAACATCTATTGGCATATAATTATTTATAAGATTTAATTTGAATAAATTAATGGAAATTTTTATTATAGGTAAAATATACCAAAGTTAAATATTAATCCCACATAAATAAAAATTCAAGTGAGAATTTCCTCAATATGTCTTTTGTTTTTTTAAGAGTCCTTTTGGAGTAACCACTAGTTTTTTAATGGTAGGAAGATATGAAATAAATCTCACTATGAAGATAATTATGAAGAATATTATAGAATTTATATGTAATACATGGATCAAAATCAGACATAATTAAAAAATATTCCCCATAAAATATAAAAACAAAATTAATATATTTATTTTTGAGGTGTTAAAGAGGTAAAACGTCTCTTATATATTAGAAATATGAACACTTGGTTAGGAAATAATTTACAAACTATATTGTATCATTCTTTCAAGGATTCATTGTTACCTTGGTGAAAAATAAATAGTCATCTCATGTCATTCGTATATAATAATTGGACTCTGATTCATGAGTCCTCAAGGAGGTTGTCTCTCAAAATTAATCTATTAACAATCAAACCATCTTGATACATAGTCCAAAATATCCTCATTTATGTTATCCCAAAAAATGTTCCCTCAAATACTGATACATCATGGTGTTAACAAGGTGTATAGAGAAAATAAATCTATGATAGTAATCCAATAATAAATGTTTTATCTCTAGTATATATTTAATATATAGTCTCTTTCCAAATTTCATAACACCATCCACACATACATTGTTTCCTAGTTTCCCAACATCCACACCATTAATTTTCATCATCATATTGTTTTTTAATATATTTTATAATAATGTTGATTTAATAATATTTTAAAAATGGTAGATCTCTATACATCCATAATAATTTCTATATCTGTCTTTACATGATTCTTGAACATAGGTTCCCTCACAATCTTCCTTTAGGTAATAAATCCATTATCTTTGTTACTAAATGTATCTACTATTGTATATTCTTTCCTTAAGTTATTTTGTATTGAGAAATAATAATCATTGATTAAATTGAGTCATATAATTTGTATCATATTGATACCATTCTATGAGAATATGGAATATATGATTCTATGATCTATTTATATCTCACATAATACACCATGGAGTTAATGTCTTCATATCTTCAAAGATAATATTACATATTCTTTCAATTAATAGTAATAATACCATTTTAGAGAACCCAGGCTCACCCATTTTTTATGTTTTATTATCCCCTAGATATCATGAAGTATTTTCTAATTCATATGTGGTGACACTATATAAGTAATTATGGATTTATAAAAGGAAACACTTTGACTGTGATAATTGTATTTCATGCAATAATTTAATGTTATTTTAATACATTTATTTCTATATTCAATTGATGAATCATGGAAATTTGTGAATGTATTGATTTGTATTATCTCTTATCGATGGGTACAACATATATTTGGAAAATGATTGAAATGATTTGACTAAGGGATAAAAATAAATTTCACATCATGAGAAAATAAAAGTGATACAAAACTAGATTTTTTAAGTTGGATTGAAACTCAAGATAATAGGAATTTATTTCTAAAATGCTTGTAATATATAAATGCTATTAGCTTTCACTACATGTTATCCAGTTGTCAAATTCATATTTACAACATTTAGTTTTTACAAATCATGAAAATCATTCTCGAAGTGAACGTTTTGGAAAAATATAGATGTGAATATTTCTATAATAACTTTAATTAAATTCCATGTATATTTAAACATCATGAGTCATTCATGAAATATAATATTTAATATGATAGTTGTTGAGGTTTTGATAGAAATACATTTTTATTTCACCACTTTGATGCATATTGTATGTGAGGAAAGACACAAATAACTACCAGATAATGGTGCACTACCGTAGATCCCTACCACATCACCATTCTATATGATATTATTTATTACATTTTCAACCTATCATTGTATGAATGAGTGGTTGATTTCATTGTGTCATGTCATTTATTGTGAATGTAATTAAATAATTAAGTTATTTTATTTTAATTTAAACTTATGTTGGTACTCCATGTTTGTTCTCCCTTATGATATTTTTATTAATTCTTATTGCATTACCATTACAAGCGGGGTTATTAAGTGTGTTTTATTTATTTCATTATTTGAGCATTCGAATTTCCTCGTTTGATTGAATTATTTTTTTAATGTTGTTTCTAAGGGTTTATAATTTCTCAATGACCATTAGTTTTGTCACATTTATATGTTTAAATCTGGTTTCTGGTTACCAATTATTTTTAATCCAAAGTACATGAATATGTGAAAAGGAGTGTTTTGTTTGGGGATATTTTACCATTATAAATTGATGCACTAGGACTTGATTTTGATAACTACATAATTGTTAATTGATTTTTTCATAAATTGTTATCACATGAACAAAAATTAATTAATTCCCAACACTGTTTTTATATTTTATTCTCAAACTTTCTCTAAAAAATCACATTCTTTGGTACATAGATTAAATATCTAAAAATGACAATTAATATAGGAATTCTTTATTTAATTAATATTTTTCAAACCATGTATCTCTCATTTCGACATTATACTTTTAATTACTATAATATCCTTTAGTTTAGTGGTTTTTTTGGTTCTTATTATAAATTTCTATATTCAGTAACCCTGTGGGAATTAACAATTTCATATAAGATATCCAATTTTTGGAATTGTTTCCTAGGATAGGAGAAAAAGTTTATTAGTTCAATAATTTAGGACAGTTGTTTTCTCATATGTTATATTTTCTTATATTAGTCTAAGATTTTTTTGTTAAATTTTTTTTATTAATTTTTTACCTCACATGGTACTTTTTATAGTGATGGAAGGGTTTTTGGGAATAATGACTTTGAAGGATATGTTTACCTTCTTGCTTGAAGATAAAAAATAGTTGATCTACGATGTGAGAACAATAAAAAATCAATCCAATGGGAGCCCTAAATTGTACCGATTCTTGTAATGCACATCAAACTATATCCTAGATCTACAATTAAATATAGAAAATGGAATTTGAAGAAGCATGGATAACAAAGATAAGGTATATAACACTTTAGAAAGGGATTATTTCCTCAACTGATCCATGATCACCCTGATAGAAAAACATCCTTCCTATGCTCAGGATAACCCTATGATGAAAGAAATAGTTATTTTATCCAATTTCCACATAGATATATCCTAGGGTTTTAAAAAATCTCTAAGAACATGATCCTCTGCCTTTACATAGTAGAAAACCAAAAACATTTCCAAAGACTCTTCCACCACTCATTTTATCTTGAGCCACCATAAATACATCCTCAATCCACAAATTCATCTTGGAAACTATATGGTGTACCAAAAATGGTGAGATTCAAAACTCATGATGAAGTAGGAATTGTAAACATGAATAATGATACATGATATTTCATGAAAATCATAAATTAAACGTGGGAAATGTGGAAACAACTTGAAACACTTCATCATAAACATAGGAAAATGATAAAATCCAAGAGATCATGATAGAAAAAGTCCCATAACGGAATAAGGTTTAATTTCTTTCTTAAAATTATGTCTTGTGAGACTAAAAATTAACCAATTCATTGGGGAACTATATAATCCTATAAAAACAAGTCACTTTCATTTCAATCCCATCATTACATGTGCCACATATATTATACAATATGGACTCATTCCGCATCAAATTTTATTCTATGATCATGGAGAGCAGAATACATACATGTAATTAAAATGTAAAATAAGTGTAAGTGTATAATATTGAATACACATTATATTACTAGAGGGTTATATACAACAGCTCATTCAAATGTAATTCTGGTTAATAGGAATATCGAACAAAGTGGGCCCCACCATAGGCATCTGCGTGATTTAAAAGAATTATGAATTTCAATGACATAAATAAATTCATATTATTATTATTGAAGATATTTTTTGTTGAATTTTTTAAACATATTTATAATTATTAATTTTAAGAATATGGAGTATATTTCTTTAAGTAATATTATAATAAAACTCAGGGTTTGTTTCATATTTACTAAAAATGGGAGACACATTATTTAATTATTTTTCATGACCTAATGTTTTTTATATGTTATTATAAAGTGATAAAAATATTAATGATATTTATGACTAAGTAATTTAGTCATATGAAGTCATTTATAATTAATTTATTGGATAATCTATATCCAAGGAGCTGAGGAGCATTAAATATAACACCATAAGTTTATATGATTTGTTATTTTTGAATGAATTTAATTTCATTGATATATTGTGTAACATTTAACACAATGTTAATCTTATACTACATGAAACACAGGGTTATATTTCATTAGAAACAACACTCAGTTTTCAAAAACCAATATATGTTCTTAACCTTATTAGTTAAACATGACCGTTATTACATCGAAATTAATCATGATTAAATGAATAATAATATATAAATGTGAAATATTAAATATAATTGTTTTATATAAGTGAAAAATATTTATAATTAAATACATAATCTTATGTATTGTATTTATATATTTCAAGAATATTACTTTCTCAGAAAAAAAATTCCTTTGTCAACATAAATAATTTTTTCACGTTTAAAATATTTTTTATATGCAATTAATTTTATTTTTGAAATACGCATGTCAAAATTATCATTTGGTGAATACTTGGGATTTTTTGGAAAAAAATTATTTCTTGACGAATAGTAAAAAATATAGAATTTAAGTAGAAAATTGAATTTTCATTTAATTTACTTAAAAATTTAAATTATATTTTAAATTGGGTTTTATATAAAATTAGTTCAATTTTACATCCATAAATTAATTTTATATTATTGAAATGAATTTTATATTTAATTTTGATTTAATTTTTTTATGTTTTGAACGTTATCCATATAAAACATTACTTTATGTCTCATCTTTGAGAAAAATATTTAAATACATATTTAAAACTAAATGAATAAAATTTTAAAAAATGGATTCCAAAATATTAATAATAATATATATTATCTATTAGGCCTATCATAATTTTTAACAAAATTAATAGTAAAAACATTAATGATTATTTACCATAGTTATGGTAAAAATGGGTATAACAAGAGTTAAGCTAAAATGATAAGGGTAAAAATAACCCAAAACATGACGAAAAACCAATTTTTAGGTTAATTTATAACATAAATTTACTAGGATTGATAATGGTCCATTTTTTAACCTTGTTTCATGATAAAAAATAGGGTACATATTTTTATCTTCAAGAAATTACAACTTTTCCACTCACCTTGCTTATAAAAGGCCACACACTCTCATCTCCTATTAACACCTTAAAAACATTTTTTTAGAAAATACTCACCAATTCACATATAAAATTACTTAATTTTATACTGTAATCCTAATTTTAGATAAAAATAAAAACTAGGACTTTTTTGGGTGAAAAAACTAAGGAGGATACTAGATGAATAAGTAACATTCATCAATTATATATTTTTTAGTTATTTCTCCACTATCTTAAATAATTATTATACTACTATAACAGAATGATAATAGTATCATCCATATAATTATATATTTTTATGTTAATGGAATGACCTAAACCTGTATCCACTTTCATCAAATGGTTTACAAAATCATTATTCTTGTGTATGATGGACTACTATCTCACAAACTAATTTCATTTGTTTTCCGATTACAACCTCTCACAGTTGGTTATAATTATGGATTAAAGGTTAACATTTGATATATAATACATCATCATCCTGTTGGAATTATTATATCACACACACCTACATAATTTAATATTTTTGTGAATATGATAATATCTATCATGTGTACATTGGACTACCATCTCTTAATGAGATACAGCTAATTCATGATTTACATTGAAGGTATCAAGGATTGTATCTATAACACCCAAAAATATTACAATATTTTCCTTTAAAAAAAATTGTACTTTTTTACAATATTTATTTATAAAAAACACCATTTTAATAATATTCTGCACAAAACATAAATTTTAACATTTTCTATATAGAACATTGAGGTTAGCTTTAATTACATGAAAGGATGTCTTTCCTTGATGGATTGTTTGAAATTTTTGATTAAGTTTTAATGAAAAATAATATGTTCTTAAAAATATTATTATATAATATAATAAGATAAATATTTTCTATTAAATTGATGGTTATGAATATGATTAACTAAATTATGAAAATATATCTTAGAATTCATTACGTATAAATTAATTTGAAATTAATATAAGAACCAACTGAATATGATAGGATTGTTTTTTAAAAGATAATTTCTATGCTCACGAAGTCATTTTATCCTTATAAATTAAACTAATATGTTAGTGGAATTAATGAAATATATATATTATACATTCAATAAAATATTTTTTACATTCATCCAATAGATTTGACCCTTTAAATTTGGTAAATTTTATAATTTAAATTTAATTAAAATATAATTTAAGCTTAAATTTCTTATTTTACTCATTCCACACATAATACATGGATTGAGAGATCCCTTTATAATGTATTTTATTAGTTTTTAGGTGAAAACTCTCTCTGAACTCTGATTCAAGTGACGTTCATCTGGTTTCCAAATAGTGGTTGGTGTGGGCCTTACGCATGGGGGGAAAATTCTGGTTTTTCTCATTAGATATATATACCTTTATGAAATTCTATCTTATATAGAAGATTTCTCATTGAGGGAGTATAATATGGATACTAAGAAATATAACCTAACTAGGAGTATTTTGGAGCATGTGGAATATGGTCTTGTGAGGTTGTACATAGAATGTTTCCCATTAAGGATATGTTTAAAAGGGAACATGGCCTTATTTTAGGTATTCTATTCATATAGAGCTTTTAATAGTGAAGGAATGAACTATGATTTTTTTTATTTGAAACTGAAATAGGTGTCCTATGAATCCTATTTAATAAGAATCAAATCTCAATTAGTTTTCATCACATATTTCAAGTTCATGTTAAAGGAACAAACTATTCATTTTATCAACACACAATTATGATGTTTTCATGAAATTTTACATCATAAAACTAGGGTGTTTAAAACAACCCATGATAAGAATATCATTATTAATATCATTACCATATTATATATATTAAATCTCATAAATCATCTCATAATCCCAAGAACAAATGGTTTAGTGTCTTTGAGGACTATTTACACTATAAACTTATTCCAAAACACATGTTCATATTCCCACACAATTGATCCATACATGAATAACTTATATAATTATCATATTTTTAATAATATTCATAACCCAATGAATGGAATCATATATATTGGGCAGAGTTCTGATGTTCATTAATGAAAAAAATATCAATGTATCATTACAAGTTTAGATTATAAGAATATTATAAAACATTGTATGATTTCTTATTAAAAATAACATAGAAAAAATAGTTTTATAGAAATAATGATATAAAAACAAGAAATATAAAATGAACAAACATGTAACTATGAAAATATAGTGTGGAATCCCGACATAATAAATAGTATCAATGGAGCATAATCATAGTAATATGGACCATAGATGTAATGTTTCCTTGTTTAATATCTTAACAATGAACTTGGAACAAACATAAGAACATTGTATCCTTATATTTTGTGTGTATCGATGATGTAAAACCCTGTATATTTTTATTGTAATCTAAGAAGACTCCCCCTTTTATTTGTGAACATATTCGATAAGGCACACACTACATTATCTCATGAGATATAAAAACATAACCGATACATTTAACAAAAATATATGACCCCAACCATCATCATCCATAAATATATGATATAAAAGATATTAATCATTAAACATATCATGGAAAGCTATGGTTAGAACATGGGTTTTATAACAATTCAAAATAAAACATTTAAATTATACAGTGAAAGCATTTTTTATTTCTACAATTGATGTTGGGAAGTCTAGTGAAGTCGTGATAACTCCTGGGTTATTAGATATTTTTGATGGTTGATCATAATCTAAATAACTTAGGATCCCCTCATTTAATGATTTAAATAATGGATGTACCATAGAAGACATTTATTATGTTTTTATAGATGTTTGAGGTATATGTTTAAAAGTAATTTGTGGAGGAAAACCACTGATTTTGCGGATGTATGTTTCATAGTATTGGTGAACATTGTAGTTACATATATACATGGAATTATTTTTTTGAAACATTTGGTATTACTATTGAACATTAGAGACTAATTTATTATCTCATCACGTGAATTTTCAAATTATCCTACTATGTGATATAAAATTTATTTGGTTAATATTTAAATATAGGAGGAATATCATGTTATCCCAAGGTCATTGACTACCTTACTCTTATGAATTATAGGATAAAATATTTCACGTATAAAAAAGTAATTCAACGCAACTACAAAAAATCCTCATAAATAGTTTAAATAATATTTTTAAAGGGAATAACACCACATGATCTAATATTATGGTATACCAAGTATAAATCTATGTCTGTTAACAGCTCAAAACCTGTTTCAGAAAATGATTTTATCTAGCCACACAACTCTCATGGGGCCATGTCCATGCCAAGGTTTATAATTGGTAAATTAAAAGTTGTTTCAATTTCATATACCTTTTGAGATCAAATTATAATGAATGAGGAAGAGAGAAAAACATGTAAGAACTTGGAGGATTATAATAAAAAAGGGATCACAGTCTTATCAAAACATAACCTATCAAATATCTAATGCAAGAAAATATCTTAAAATTGATTTTTAAACTGAAAAAATAGTTTTCTTCATAAATAGTCATCTAATGGTTTATTATATGTTACCTTCAAGAAATAACTCTTCTCCATAGTTTGTAATTCACACATTGTGGAACAAGTCCATACACCCTCTGGATTTTTAAAGTCTATCATCACGTTTTATATCTTGTATGATACGCAACAACAGGATTAGAAGAGAATTTGACTCCCTAAGACATTATCATATATTTATTTTTAAATCAATTTAATCTCTTATATATATTTCAATTTCACACAACACAAGGTTGGACTAAGACATGAGACTCTAATAAAATATTATTATTTTAACATTACCATTATAACCTTTACCTTAATATTTAATGTATTAATGGTACTAAATAAAATATGAAAGTTATATATTTTAAATATTTATAAAATAAAGTCTATTTTTATATATTGAATATAAATAAAACAACAATCATTTGAATAAAACTAAATTGTTTCATAAAAACTATATGTTTATAAATAGTATTTTATCCATTCTTTACACAAATTATTGAATATTAGTTTTCAAATATTAAGGAATATTTAGGTGACAAAAAAACATTTTTTAAAAACTATATACCAAAACTATCTTTGGGTGAATTTTCTGATTTTTTTCAAAAAATAAATTTTATGCTTAAAAATGAAGAAATACAAATTTATATTTGAAATTGGAATTTTGTTTAAATAATTTACAAAGATAAAAAATATTATTAATTAATTATAAAGTAAAATTTCTTCATTAATATTAAATTTTAAATAATTTACATCATTAGAAGAAATTTCATATTGTTATATTATACAAAATGAGACCTCATTAATGGTATAATAATCATGAGATATTCTAATTAGTGGTATTCCTTAAGCTTAGGATGAGTCGGAGAAATCATTATACCATTTGGGATAATATTTCAATATTAGATTTTTTTATAGTTTCCATTGTATTATCATTTCTATGGAGACATATACATGATTTATTATCCTAAATAACCTACTAACTGCTTGAGATCACATGTTCTCAAGAAATCATTCATACGTGGGAAAAACATATCATTTCATATTAAATCATCATTTACATTTCAATTTTCCCTGATTCAATTTCAATATTAAATTTTCTTTTCGAAAACTAATTCATGTTTAGATTATCATATCACACATTTTCAATTTAAAACTTATAATATATTTTCATCATTTCAATTTAATATTTTTTTTCTTAAAAAAACTCCCAAATGATTTCATAAAATCCATTATTAAATAAATTTTCAAAAAACAATACATCATTATAAAAATCTATCCAATAATTTTAATTCCATTAAAATAGGGGATTTATCATAAATCCCATGTCATTTAAATTTTCACATCAACCCATTTCAATTTGGGGTTTTAAAAATCAATTTCAAATTACATCAATAAAATCTAGAAAAAAATTTTAATTACAGGGAGACGACATTTGGATCCGAACCTTTAATCATAGAATCAAAAACCAAACATGGAATGAGATGTCAATGCTGAATGAATAAGAGATAAGCGAAATAATAAAACCCAAAGGAATGATCCATAAAAACAAAGATTAGATCGATTAATTAAATAATGATCTATCACTATCAAAGGAAAGGATAAAGGGTAATTAAACGAAACCACACAAGGGAATATCCACTTAACAAAGAGAAATAAGATCATACTCCAACAATTTAATTCACATGATAATGGTTTTACAAGAGCAAAAAATTCTCAGTACGAGTCTCCATGGAAGAAAAAAAATTTGGTAGGGTTGTATAAGCAGGATTAAAAATGTAAACCATGGGGTTTGGTGTCGTTAATTTAATTTTCTAAAAAATAAATTCCCATGTGAATGGTTACATTGGGAAGGCCACATTTTTAGAAAAACCACACAACCAAAGAATTCATCTCTGCTAGTGGGGTAAGTGGTTTCTAATAAAAGGGTACTTGGTTAGTAAAATCATGTTCCAGATATAAAAACATAATTATCTAAGGTTTCATTGATTAGAGGGGATGGAAAAAAGGATTTGTTAAACCATTCACTACTTTCCAGTGGCTCAGAATAAGTTTCATGGTTTGATGGTCCAAAAATTATGGTTTTCTATAACCATCCCCAAACCATGCACAACCCCTTTGGATTAAAAAAATCTCCAAATCTCACATAAAACACCCCGATACAATACTACACAAAATTGAGAAAAAAATGTCATGTAATATATATTGAATGAAATCAAATGTTACATACTCCTCATAGTAAAAACATTCTATTCATAGAAACCCTATCCAGAAAGGTTCATATTAATGAGATGAGACCATGCATCCCTCACTATTTCCTCCCACTCCCTAGTCTCCTGTGGATTAAATCCATGATTTCGTATAATGCAGACCAAAGGTATCATTTTTCCATGATAAAGTTTTTTAGAATAAATGACACTGGCTTTAGGATCAATCACATATAAATTTAGATCATCCCAATGTATTCAAAACTCAGGATATCAAAAGAGAATGATTTATAATTTTCAATAAAAAAACACGATACATGGAATGAATAAACGATAAATATGATGGATGTTCCAAATTTTAATTCACTTTATTCACTTACACAAAAATCATTAAAGGATCCAAAAAGCTCAGTGCATGATTTTCCTTCTTCTAAATACATTAGTGGCCCAAGTGAGGGGAAACACATTAAAATTGTACTCACCAACTGAAACATACAATGGAAATCGATGATGATCATCATCAAACATATATCGGCTATGTGTTATATGAGTTATCTAAAAAATAAATTTATTCTTTTTCTTCATCTCTAAGACCAGACATGTTCCAACCAAGGATGCTTCAACAACTATCGACCAACAAAATAACGATTTATAGATTCTTCCCGATAAGGAATCAAAAGGTTCCATACAAAATGAAAACTTTTAATAGTTATAATAAGAAAACTCAACCAATAATTAATGGAAATACCATATCTTTTTAACATGCATGTTTGGTCAATATGGCTACCTCATATTAATTTGGGAAATATCCATATTTACAGTTGATCCACTCATTGGATGGCTGGTCTATGATTTTTTTCACATAGTTAATCCATCCTCAATATGTTTTATTTTGATGTGGTTGATCCACAAAAAATATTTGCATGATCATATATTTATTAATATAGTAAATTGATATATGGTTACTTATCTAACTAACCATCAAGTTCAATCTATTTAGTGAAACACGTAGTCAATCCAACATCTAGGGAAAATGTAATGAAGCTACCTAATTAAAGTAGAGTTAAAAAATTTATATCTAAAGATAAAATTTAAATGAAAGGATGCAAGGAAGGTTACTCAGGGATTGAAACATAAAGAAATTTGGAATTTTATTTCATTAAAAAATATAAACAAATTGAATCGGATACTTAATGTTGAGAAAAGGATCAAAGAAATAAGGAGATCTTGGATGTTTTAAATGATATTTATAAGGATAATTTATATAATTAATTTATAATAATTTTTGTTGATTTTGTAACTATTATAACATTATTTATGTTTAATAATTCTTTTAAGATCAAGTATTCAATATTTTTCAAGGAAAATGGATGAGTTGGAAGTGACATAAGATTAATGTTCCTTAAATTTTTGATTTTCAAAATTGAATATTTGATAATCATTATTTTGTGATTGAACCTATAGAAAAACATGATGGTAAATTAGTAGAGATTCAATGTTATAAATATCATATAAGGATTTATGATTCCAGAATGATTTGGTGAGGTTATTATTAGGTGATTTATAAAGAAAATAATTTCAATCTTAAACTAGTACAATTATTAACCAAAGATCTAAAACACTGAAGAATCAAGTCTCTAACATATATTATAATGTTGTTCTATTAATAAGACATTAAATAATGTAATATATTTGGAATATGGAAGAATAATATGAGTATGTAAAATAGATTAATAAATAGTAGCTTGAGTATATTGGTAAAGGAATAATATACTTTTATGAATCCATGAAATATTATTTATTTCTACAGGTTGAAGAAGGGATTGAGAAATTTCAGTGAGAAAGAATGATATAAGTTTTAAAAAATGAATATAAGAAATGATAATATATTGATGCCAACTAGAATAAGTCAGACTAGTGAATAATTATGTATTCAACTGATAAGAAAATGATAATGAAACAGGAAAGGAAAAAAGTGAGGGAATTCAAGGAATTTACCAGGAGACAACCATTAAAATAAAAAGGAATATGAGATAATGGGAGAATAAATCATATAAAAAAGTGAGAGAAAATTAAATGGGATCATGGGAGATAAATTATTATTTTTTGGGATATTCAATATACCTCAATAGATAATAACAATTCATGGTGATTATGTATAAATGGGAATACATAGAAATATTATCTATATTCATGAGTTCATTCAGGACTGAGAAAAAAAGAGAAATATCATCATATCTCAACGAATAAGAATAAGAAGAAGAATCTAAACATGTGTTGATGAGTTATGTCAGTTGGGTATCAAAGATAATCAAATAATTAGATATTGTGGTAATATACATGGTCGAAAAAGTTTCAAAAGATGAAAATTGAGTGATAAACTGACCAATTGTAAATGTGTTCATTTTTTATATTGTCATTTTAGTAGGTGAGAAGCATCTTGATAAAAAAGACCATAATAGATCAGTGTCGAGTGGGATAACTATGAGAGAAGATTCATTAAAATCTGGAAATGTTAATCTATAGTTGTAACCAAATTTCTGGTGTTATAACTAAAGATATACTGGTATTAGAAGAAGCTACCATTTTGGAGACTATGATTATAAACATCATATTTCTAATGGAACAAAAACATTATAAGTATGATGGACTGTACATTCATCAATCTGATAAGTAGGAAATTAGTCAACCTGATGGACATGCCATTTTTTGGTTGAATGGACTGTAAATTGTTTAGTCCAATGGAATAGACTCTAGTTAGTGAAAGGATCATTCTTTAGTCTCTCCAATGGATTAATCATTAGTTAGTAGGATGTATCAGACATTTTTTGAATGTTTATATTCATTAGTTAAGAAATATTTTTAGGTTTGGTGAAATAAATAATTTTCTAGATAAACTATCTAGAGGCTTGTGAAATATATACTTAGTGAAACATAATTTTTTAAGGGTGTGTTGTGATTTTAAAAACTATGGTTAGAAAGTGTGTAAATTAAATCATTCTACTCAATAATCTCTCCATATTTAAAAATAAAAAAACATAACACATATAGAAAATAAAAACATTGGGAGTATTAAATTCTCATTAATAGTTTAGTAACACATGTCCCCTAACTTACGCATCTCCCCTATCATTGATACTCATTTTTTGTTAACATAATAGGGTCTAGAAAAATAAGATAAGATAAAATATCATTAATTAATTTATACCTAATTAAATTCTTCAGAAAAACATCTCTCCCAAATCAATTATTAAAAAATCTACATGAATTCATAATTTATCAACATTGTGATTCTAAAAAAGAAACATTGGAGGTAGAATGTTCATAAAAATTTAGTAATCCAATTCTTCAAGATAATTTATTTAAATAATCATTCTTCCATTAAAATAGAATATACATTTAACCATATAAAATTGGAAAAACATTAAAACATATTTAGTGTATTAAATTAATTCTAACATTAATTCATTCAAGTTTATTGTTTGTTACATCAAGAGTACATAAAAAGAAAAAAAATCCTTATTCCTTATTAAACATCTTGAAATTTTATTTCATCTTCTAGAAAAATTATGAATTCTTCTCAGTTTATGGTGAATTTTAATATAAACTAGTCGTATTATACTCTAGAACAAAAATCCTTCAATATTCTTGATTTAATCATTCTACTTATTGTTTCAGATACTGTTTCACAGTATTCTCAAGTTTCAACTTATTAAATTATTCCTCACATAATTATTTTTTCAGCTTCAGTTCTAAAATATATTAGTCCTAAGACTCTGATAAGAACATGAAATGATCAAATAATTTTAACTTTTCATAAAATTTAAATAAAACAATTTGAAAGGAATTTTCAATCACTAATGATTTTATCTATACCACATTAATCTATTCATCATGAATTATAAAATATCATTGGCCAAAAATCATCCATATCACTATTTGGTTAACCCTTATCATTTCATATATTTAATCAATATTGAAATAATGGAACTTGTCTTTATTCATGAGAAAAGTTTCGACTTAATGATTTAGAGTACCATATTTTTCTAAAACAATCATCCTTCTCTGAATCTATATTCATTATGATTAAATATTTGATAAAAAAAATAGCATTGAATTGTTTCTTTAAATAATCAGTAAAATATGTATATCTACTTTTCATTATTTTATCATATTGATTAGATTGATAATCCATTGATTCTGATGATACATCAGACCCATGTTTTATTTAAGGTCCAACAACTACATTCTATATTTTTATCTTTTTTCATTTTCATCATTTAAAAATTCTATTTTATAATAAAAAATAACATTTTTACGGAATATATTGAATTACCCACAGACATAAAAATGATTTCATTTAATATTTATTTGATATATTATAAGGTTATTTTCAGAGAAATAGTTTTCCTAATATATTGCAAAATTATTAAATTTTTGAAGTGGTTTTCAAATAAAAGTTTTTGAAAATTTTTAATGCTTTAAAATGTTATTATCAAACATACAATGATATTTTCATCAAAAATGATTTTAATAAATTTTTAATGTTATTTAAATTCACCAATACACAAAATTTATTGTTAATTCTCCTAAACTTGGGATATTTAGTATTGATACCATCCTCATTAATTTTATGTAAGGATTACGATTATTTCAAAGATATTGTTTTGAAATTGTTTGTTTTTAATGACTTAATAATGCTTGAAAGAGATTATTATGGGAAAAATACATTTTCCATAGTTTAATCATGTTTTTTAATAAAAAAATATTTTTTAAATGAGATATGACGAAATTAATTATCTATGTTCCTTATTCATTATCCGGTTAATGGATATTATAATTGTCGAGTGTGCCTATATAGTGTTGGGTGAGCCCATTATATCTTATAAATTGGGGTTTCCCATATAATGATATATTATTTTGGGTAATTATTATGTTATCTAGGGAATTATATTAGAATTTAGATATTAAGTTATTCCAATTTTAATGGTTCTATAAGGGTTCTTTCAGTGTTCTATTTGATGATATTCTAAGATACCAAACAAATTTATATATTATTTCTATGGGTTTATGATGTTTTATTTGATGAAGATTGATATCACATGGCTCATGATTATTTACTCTTATGATTATTTCTTGTATTAAATCATTATTAAATTTTTTTTATTGCTTAATTATGTAGGTATTGATTGGTATGAATATTCTTATGTTATTTTCATACACATTGATTTTGTGATCATACCCTTATTCTTCTCTTATGATCATTTATAAAATTCAATTGATAATTCTTATTTTATCCTTACTAATCATTTGATCTCAGCCTTCTTATCTTTTCTCTTCCAAAGGTTATAAAGAATGAAATTGAATGAATTAAACCTATAAGTGATTTCTTATTTTTGATGATGATATATTAATTTTCAATACAATAGTTGTGTTATGTGGGATAACTGATCATTTAATGTCATGTGATTTTTATATAATAGGGTTTTTTGAAATTCATTAAAAGTATAATCCTAAAATTTCATAGTGTATAAATGTGATCAAAATTTACCTTATTATATACTAATGTTTTTATGGGAAAAAATTGGGTCACAATTAGAAGTATCAAAGACGTAAATGTAGACCTTTTGATTTCATCAACGAATTCAAGAGTGTGGGTTGGGGTTGTTATAGTTGGTATCAAAGTTTAGATAAGATTAATTTTAAGTGTATTATTATATCATGTGAGGTTATATTTATAGTTGTATATATCAACATTTTTCAATAATATGAACATTGATCATAATATTGAATTCTTAGACACCTTATATATGGGTATTAAATAGTAAAAAATTCAAGGTTATTAAAAATATTTTCGGAGATGTTATATTAGGTTTAATGAATTTTTAAAACTTATGATCAACATGGAGTGTTATTTAATGAGTAATTATTTTTCATGTTTAAAAAATGGAAAACATGAATGATGGGTTATATCCTCCCATATCCAGAAAGGCAGTGGCTCTTGAACCCACACATAATGGGAAAAAAGGTTTGTAGCACCTATCACTAGGCTTTGGGATATCCTAATTAGTATTATAATATTGCAGGTAAAGAAAATGATTATTTCAGAAACATATGGTATTTTATTTTTAGAATAATAGTTAACTTATCTTGGAATAATATATGATAAAAATCATCTCATCCAAAAGTTTATAACTAATTTTGGGAATGTTTGAATAATTTTAAGGATAGAAATTTAATTTCATCAAATCAATTTTACAATCCAAATTATGTAATTAAATTATACAATTTATTTTAAACAATTTCTTTCTAATTTAACACATAACCAAATTAAATTAGTTGCATGTTTCTTCCAATGTAATGCCACATCCAATTACATATCCCCAATTAAATGTAATTAGGTTTCTAAATAATCACATTGAAATAAATATAACTTAAATCCAGAAATTGAATTTAAATCAAGCTATTTTGGGTTAAAAAATGGCCATCATAACAGAACCCCCGACCTTGGGATCATTTGATCTCGAAATGAAAATACATAATTTGAAAGATAAAATAAAGAACATTTAAATTGAGGATCAAAGAATCAAACATAGATTCATGATCTTAAAAATAGATGATTAGATCCTCCGACAACACAGTGATCTACCAAACCATAGGGAGGAAAGTGGAGATAATGGGAGAAAGACAATGGTAAGAGAAATCATATCAAGAAGATATAAAATGTTTTTCAACTAGATTTTATTCTCTTCTAGAGGGGTGTATAGGGTCCAAATTCACCTATTACGATCCTCTGAGGAAGAAGAAAATTTAAAAGGTCAATTTAGGCATGTCGGACACATAAAATGAGGGTTTTGGGTTTTAAAATTATTTATCAAATTAATTAAAATACATGCATGGTTTCCTCGGTAGGGTCTCATGGTTAGACAAACCATGAACCCTAATCATGCACCACTTTTAATGAGGTTTCATGTTTTCTCCAATATGGGAGCACAATTTTTCAAACCATGCACTATCCATATAAACACGCACTGTTTTGGTTATCACCAAATCATTTTTATTTGAAATCACTTATTTAGAATATATGTTTTTTCAAAATATTAATTAAAACATTTAATTTGAAAATATCCTAGTAAACATATAATGGAATTTTCAAATAAAATAGCATTCATGATGGGAGATAATGTCTTTAATGCAGTGTATAGTAAAACCAAAATTCCTTTCACAATGTTGGTAAAAATTTATAATAACCTTGTTCAAAAATTGATAAGAATATTCCTTTAAAAAATTTAATAAAAAATTATACATGGATAAAATTAAATTAATAAATATTTGCATAATATTAAAAAATTATTGAAAATATTTTAAAGAAAATATGGACATATAAAAAAAAGATTCTCTACCTATGAGAAAAAATGGCTACTTTTCCTAAAAAATTATTTCCATAATCATTATTATCACATTAATATAATATATAAACATTAAATATATTACAATAATCAACAAAGAATAATGGTGGTGGAAAATGATTTGTATCACTATGTGGAGCTGGTAGTCCACATGTACACATAAGTGATACCTTCTATCCCATTGGATTGAGAAGAAGTGGTAAATGGTTATTCCATCATCATAATATTATCTCAGTATATTTATTATACTATAATCATCAAGCTTTTATGTGTATTAATAGTTTATAGAAAGTAATATAATAAATAAAATTTAAATAGTTTTGTTAATATCTATGCCTCTTCATTGAGATATCTTCTTAATTAGGGAAGGATTTGTATTAGGAGGAGAAGAAAGGATATAAAATGAAGGGAAAGATTATTGGAAGTTTTTAGAGTTGGGATTTTCAAGCTATAAGGCTCAAATATTGTGAATACTTGAGGACAAGTGGTTACCTTTTTTAAGTCAGGGGAGGGTCACACGTAAAATTTCATAAACTATTTTAATGATTTAATGTCAAATATTTGATAATAGGATTATATAAAGATTCTATTTATTTAAATAATAATAATTATTCTGGTATGGGTTCTAATCCTATCTTATGTGAGAATAAAATGAGATATATTCTCTTATACAAAGACTCAAAAAATGTGAAATTAAATTATGTACATCCCCTATTAGAATTATCCTTCGTGAAAGATCCTATAATTATAATTAATGTATATCCTCTACAACAGAAAAATAAAATGAAAAAATTTAATAATTTAATAATTAAATAAATTTAAGATAATTCTTAAATTATGTTTGATGAAGTAAAAAAAAAATTCACAAAAAAATTAATTTATTAAATAATTACCAAAACAAGGAAGTAAAAATATTAAAAGAGTTATGTTAAAAATTAATCTTACTAAGTATAAAATAAATTAATGAAAAGAATAGAAATTATATATATAATTATTTAATTAAAAAGAAATATAAGGATCATAATATATGAATAAACATAAAAAATTAAAGAAAGTAAAAAACTTGTTGAATGTTTATATTTATATAAACCCTAAATTTTCATAAGTTAGTTAATACAATTCATAACTGCTAACGTAACAACTAGGTTATATAAAATTATTTAAAATAATAATATTTTAATAAAACATTATTATTTGGTTAAAATTGGTGTTGCGTGTAACGAAATCCATCGAAGAAGGATTTTCTTACATGTAACACACACTAAATCAATGTTTCATGAATTGAAATATATAGACTATATTTTAACTATTAAATATATTATAAAGGATCTGGATATTATATTACCTTACGTGCTTCGTGTCACATGTCATACATGTTATCGTATACAGGGTTCTTATTTTAGACTTTTGGGGCATCACATTTTCCCCCACCTTATTTAACTTTCACTCTCCCAATTTAAACTCGATCATGGTGATAGATTGTTCGATACATAATACGTTTGAAATCCCACATCATGAGAAGGGTTCCTAAAGAATCCTAAAGGAAAGTGGGAATTGGAAGTAAAATGGTCCCATAGACTACCATTTAAGTAGGTATCTCGGTATGAGAACATTAGTGGGATATGAAAATATATACATGGAGGAAAAGTGTAAATATTTATAGGGATTTAATGAGTTAATCAATGAAAAACATGTTAATTATACATAGAAATATGTGGTCCAAAAATCCATAAATCTATGCTGATTTAGAATATACCATCATTTCAACAAAAATTAAGGTATTTGGATAACATTTTATTTCAAATCCATTCTCTAAATTTTAAATTATTATTTTTTTAACCAAGAATAGAAGGAAAAATTCTTACTTGATAGTTTATAATTTCATATAAACAATCCTAAATTTTTGATATGCATTGATCAGATTCTAATTATTCCCTTTAATATAAAAAATTAATTACCAATAATGATTTTTTATGAGTTCTACAATTCTATATCATGGGGGATATAATAATTTCATTAGTGCGTACGGTGCACTATCGCCTCACAAAGTGATGTGATTTTTTTTACACTAACGATTTTCAAAGATGATAATTATGGTACATTTAATGAATATATGTGATAAATATGACATATAATTGATTATTATTTATTAATATGTCATTTACCTTTCTTTCATTTAATTTTTTGAGAAAATGAAAACATTGTTAATGCGTAAATATATGACATACTGTCTCCATTAATGATGTATTTAATCTTTTGTTTCTTAATTGTATGGATCATTCTAATTAAATATATATTGACAACATAAAAATTTATATCTTATTTAAAATTATATAGTTTATGGAACATTGAATAATGTAATTGGACCAAAAAAATCAAAACACACATGACAAATAATGAAGTTATTTTTTGACATATGATTCTAATAAGTAATTTTTATTAAATTAAAAATAAATGGTAATTATTAAATCATATATGGTATTATATATATATTTGGTTAATTAATATATTAAAAATATACTAATATTTATTATATAGTATGTACTAATGTGTTTGAAGTAATTTGACACTTAAGGTAAGGTTTTTTCATCTCACCTTTATATTAGTGAGATACATGACATATTCACCACTTTATTCTTATATGTGGCCTATATTATTATTGTGAACTAAGATTAAATTTATTCTCAAGAAAAATATTTTTATTTACATATACATTTTATTATATCTCTTTCATAGTTTATACAGATCAAATAATATCAAATACATAAGGTATTTATATCTCACTTTTATTTTTCTAAGACATAATCCATATTCAAATTTTATTTTATTCATATGGTTTATTTTCTGTCCATTAAATAATTTTAGGAGTCTTAATAAAATTAATATTCACATTAATTGGGCTTGGATTAAAACCCCATCACTATGCCAAAGAAAGCATTTAGAGGCTTTGTTTCATTGACCAATGATTCAGAAAAACCACTACTAAATCGAGCATTAAAAATTTTATAGCAGCGGTTTTTCAAAACTGTTGCGGAACAATTTGGATGTGGTTATTTTATAATATGAATAAAAGTTTATCTAAACAATGTCATAGTGGTTTATTTTATATTTTATTTTTTTTCTAAATTTCATAATTTTTGTAGTTAATTTATTTATTTATTTTTTATTTTTATTTTATTAATTATTGTTATTAATATTTATTATTTATTATTTTCAATTATTTATTATCATGCACATACACATTCCATATATGTCATGTATAAATTATACGTTGTGTGATATTTGAATCTTTTACATCTAGGTTATTTAACAATGTTTTTACCACATCGGCAGGCTCTTCATGTGGTGAGTAAACATGATTTTTTATAATTATATATATATATATATCTCTCGAAAAAAAATAATAAATTGATATGAAAATTATAAGTAAAATTTAATAATTTAAAGATTATATTTAATAATCAAAAGTTAATTATTAATAATTAACAAATAACAATTAACAATTCATAATTAATAGGTAATACTTCACAATTAATAATTAATAAATAACAAATAAATAAATAATAAATAAATAATATGGTAATAAAAAGTAAATAGTTAATAATAAATAATAAATAATCATTAATAAATAGTAAATAATAAATAATCCTTGATCATTAATAACTACTAAGTTATAAACAAATAATAAATAAATAATATATAATTAATGAATAAATAATAAATTAAATGAAAAATAAACTAATTTATGATTAATAAATAATAAATAATAAATAATAAATACTAACTTATGAATAAATAAATAATAAATATATATAAATATATAACTAATAATTAATAAATTATACGTCAATAATAAATTAATAAAAAATAGAAATAACTTACATATAAGTTAGTAATTAATGTATAAACAATAAATATGTAATAAATATGTAATAGAAAAATAAATATATAATATATAATTAATTAAAAATGAAAAACTAATTAATAATGAATAAAATTGTAATAATTAATAATTAAATAATTAATATTTAATGTAAAAAAATCAAAATAAGAAATAAATAATAAAAAAATAATAAATATAATAGGAATGAAAAAATATTAATTTATAAATAACCAAATTAATAATTAATAATTAATAATTATGTAATAAGTAATAATTAATAAATAATAATCAATAAATAAATACTAAATAATTTTTAAATGATAAATAAATAAATAATAACTAATAAATAACTAATAAATAAATATCTTATTGGAAGTCGGGCCAATATATTATTATTTAAATATACCCAACTAATATTGAGTTATGCATGATGAGGCTTGGAATAATATATAGTCAATGGGAGGGTGGTAATTTTTCTCTATGAAGGGTTATAATAACTCATAACTTCTTCAAGAAAATGAATTTTGATTTTTTTGATACTTTTAGAAAATGATACATAAGTCATTTTTGTAATGTAGGAATTATACTCATCTCAATATGATAAACGATCTGCCCGATATGACTCATGGTGTTTGTTATTAGATTGAAATCGACATTTTGTTTCAAAAAGTGTCACACATTGAAAACTAAGAAAACATGTTTGTATTTTCATGATAATTTTTTAAAATATTTCATAATTTATTTTTTAATATTTAAGAATCATTATCACTTCAAATTGATACATGATGTGTTTGGTGTGAGTAAAAGTGCTTGTTTCCAGATTAAATTTACATTTTGGAAAAAATAGAAGTGACGTACTCAAAATAAAGAAAACACATTTAGATTATTTTTATACTTTAGGAAAATGATAAATAAGTCATTTAAGTCATGTATGAATCGTCCAAAATTCAATCTAACACATATTGTGACTGGTATGAACCTAAGTACTTCAATTTATTTAAAATTGACATTATTGTTAGTAAAAAAGGAAAATTGGATTACTAGAAAATGAGAAAACACATTCACATTATTTTGATACATGAGGAAAATAATTCATAAGTTATTTTTGATGTTTACAAATAAACCAAAGCTCAATAAGATAAACAAAGTGACCGATATGAATCAATGTGTATATTATCACTTTGAAATCAATATTTTAGTTCAAAAATTGTCCCTCACTGAAAACAGAGCTAACACACTAAGATTTTTTTATAATCTATGAAAATGATTCATATGTCATTAGTGAAATATTTGAATCATTACGACATTAAACTAATTCACAATGTACTCACCACCCAAACCTATCCTATTCCATCATATAAAGACTGGAAATTGGGGGAGGGAGATTTTGGATAACTTAATGGGTCAAATGAAATTTATAGAATATAATCCTTATGAAATCACAATTATTGCTAAAATGGAATCGAAAATTGATTCTAAATTGAAGAATAAATAAAGATTTTTTTTAAATTAAATAACATAACTCAACAAAAGAAAAGCGTTCTATCCTTCTCCATTCCTTATCATTCAGAATAAATACCCCTCCATAGATAGGGTAATAAAGATGATGTTTGAGAAGGGAGGCATTACAAGCATGAATGAAATGAAATAATGAAATAAAATAGGGAATGAATCTATTATAGACTGTCATCTATAGCTTCCCCCAGTCAATCAATCCTCAAAACCATCCCATGGGGATTGTATTTATAGGCATCCATCATGCATAGGGTTGGACCATATCAATAGAATGACTTCAATTAATTAAGCCTGATTCAATCATGGGGATTTTTAATAATGAATAGGTGGCCAATCCCTAAATTATGTCCCATTGGAATTTTCAGAACAAGTATACATTTTCTTTTATTCAATGGGCATTTACACAATTTCAAATGGGATTATATGACATGTAATGACCAGTAGACATATCAAATGAACATAATACACATTGTGATAATTGCACACATCATGTCAGTGTTATACATTGTGTAATGTAAAAAAGTATTTTAATTAAAAACTGTATACATTTTTATCATAACATAGAATCAAATAATTTATGGTTTCATAAAGTATTATATTTGAATTAATTTATCAATTTTTTTCTCTTGAGGTGGAACATATGTTTTTTAGGATTCATTAACTTATTTAAACTCCTTCACTCTGTCAAATCTATTACCCTAGGCAATTTTGGTTGACTCTTTTCCCATGAGATCTCTCTATTATTGTATTAATCAAGAGGTCTAGGAATTTAATCTCTTCAGGTAAGTGTTCCATTTGGTTATTCTTTTGTTCTAGATATGGCTATGGTTTGGTTGTGGTTTTGTAATTAAATCATGTTTTCTATTAGTCCATTTCAACCTTCTATCGTTTCTTATCTTCTGAAGGATGATCTTGTGGTTTCCCATTTCCCATTTCCAAAGGTGGATAGGTTTTATACATCCTTTAGGTGGTTGGATCTATCCAATCATTATAATTTCATTAATTTAAGTTTTTTTATAGATCCCTTGTTATTGTAAATTGAATTTCATGTGTTTTAATTAGAGTTCATGTTCTAAATGGGGTGTTTTTGTTGAAAACCTAATTTCCATGATTTAGAAAGAAATGGATTTTGAAACCTTGAAGCATATTAGATTGGATTTGAAATTATTTTATAAATATGATAGCATTGTTTTTAGAATGTAAATTCACAAACACTGAATATTGAGAACCTCGGGTGCATCAAGAAAGAATCATGGGAAGACTTAGTCTGTGTGACCCTTCATTACATAATATGAATATTTATACCTTGGAAAATAAAATAATCCAATGAAAGTAATTTGGTTCTAGAACCCCCTAATAAAATATCCTGCATTATTTTTTCACTTTTCTGCCTCCAGAATAATAAAAATAGCATTATGGGTCTTAGATTTGTGCTCATGTAGGATGATCATATGGGGGACATATGGCTCTCGCCACCTCTAACCACTTGAAAATAATCACTCGACACATGTATTGGAGTTAGAATCAGTGATGCATTCCTTGAATACGTAGATTCACTGTCTCTCTGGGGAGATTTTTTTCAGTTTATCCTACTCATAAGAGCCTAGATTACATCTTCTATCAGAAATATTTGAACTTAAGGTAGCACCTTTGGGTTGAGTATTTTTATGGTTTCGATTTTGATATCATCTATAACCCAAGTAAAGGAAAAGTTGTGGGAGACACTTAGAGCAGAAAAGTTTCTCTATAGGCATTGAAAGAGTTTGGTGATGAGTAGACATTGAAGAGTATTTTTTCCTAGTTACATCTGGAGAAAAAGGAGTATAGTGTAGGTTCTCTCTTGACCAGTGTTCATTCGACTCCTTACCATATATAATTTATTCCGCAAGAACAACCTGGCAATGAGTTTTAATAGCAGTCCATTCATTTTCTTCATATAAGGGAGGATCCTTCTGAATTTTATTCATATACTAAGGGAATATAGTTCTTTAAGGGCCTCTTTGTGGTGTCTTTGTCTTTGAGGATGATGGCGATACGGGAAATTCACCATTCATAGTGGGTAGTTCATCCTAGATCCAATAAAATGTTTTATGATGCGTGTCGGTAGTTTTGGTTGGCGAGCATGAGACATGATATTACTGACTTCATCTCACTGTGTAATACATGTTAGTAGGTAAAATTAGAGCAACATAGTCCCTCTAGTTTTCTTTTAACCATCAACCATTCATACCTGAATGTGGGATAATGTGACCATGGATTTTTATTATTGTCTTTCCTCTTACACCTTAGAGAAGAAAAACTTTTTGGATGGTGAGTGAACATTTGACCATATCATCCATTTTAATTTCGATCAATGATTCAGAAAAAGTGAATGAGCTGGGCCATTTGAATGTTTAGGATGTGGTAAGGATTCATGATTTGTCATCATCTATTATTTCTGACAGAGACCCCTATTTATGGTGAGAATAATTACCCACTCCAATAAATGAATAATGGTGGATAAAAAATACATATTTTCAATGAGTTTGGGTCTAACAATACTACTCTATAAATTATAATGGACATAGATAAAACCTTTATTCTCCCTCAAGGCCTTTGTGCCAATGTCCTTTGTGACCTGCAACTATCCCCAACCACATCCTCTAGCTACCTAGGCCTTTCATGGACCACCTGAGGGTGCTGGTGACAACATGAACCATCGTTAACCTCATAATTATATTCCCCCTCCTCAACCACATCTTCCATTGTGAATAAATCTATACTCCAAATGATGCCTCTTCTTGGGCGATCCATCGACCATATTTCTCTCAGCTGCACAACAGGTTTGAAAATCACTAGTAAGATATCCCCATCCATCAGAAGTGTAACACTGCCTATTATATGGATGAATAGATCCCCTAAATGACTCTTTCACTACAAGGCCATATTTTTGGGCCTACACATGTGTATGTAACATATTCCATGATGATGTCAGTTACCGTCTTCCAGCCACTGTAGACCACCTAACCACACGATCAACACATCCATCCACAACCATCCACCCCTCTTCCAATAATCACTTCACTGCCGAAGATCACTCCAATACTATTTCAAAATAAGTATAGTAAAAGGAGAAAAAATGTGCTTGGATTTCGATGGGGAGGCCTTTATTAAAGGTATGTTCATGATAAAATGGATTCGGCACCATATTTAGAGAGTATCATGAAAGTTTAGTAAACCTTGTCAAGTTCATTACAATAGACATGTTACCCGGAAAAAAGATGATTAATATCTTATATATACATTTATCTCAATGTTGTTGGGAAAAAATATTCCCTAATGATCCACTCAAACTTCCCCCAAGTGAGTGTCACCTCATTGTGAGTATGTGTCACCAGAATTCACCATATCCCAGCTGGACCTAACTGAAACATACAATTTGGAAAATGATCTGATCGAGAGGTCTCCTCACAAGGAGAAAAACATTTTTGACCACCTAAATCCATTCATCTTTTTTACCATGGGTTCTGGATCACCCCAATACCACATAGGACACTAGACTTGGATCTCGTGCAACTCTCTTATCCTGAGCACATCCTCATCCTGAAATACTAGCACATACTGATGCTCAACAGGTAGTGGATCAACTGTAATACCACACATAGGTACTTCTTCAATACTGGTTCCCTACAATGAATCTTCATCATGTGGTGTATCATCATCCCAATCTTGATGTCGAACCCTATCTAGCTATCATCATGGTGGCATCCTAAAATACAATCAAGATGTTTTATGATCAAAGAGTATATCTTGGTAGCCGACTCAAGGAGGACTTGGAAAAACCACATTCTAGTCTTATATGATTAAGGTACCAATATTTTCCTATGACCAGTTCCATAATATAATGAGTCGAAAAGAGGGTTATCGAAGTCCTAGTGAATGGATGCATCAGCAGTTTCACCAACACTAGAATCCTTGGCATGAAAGCTAAACTCAAAACACATTATCATTATCATTATAAAACCCACATAGGTTGTCTAGGTGTTGGTGTTTGGAATCGAGAAGGTGTATAAAACAAATGAGAGGCTTCATCTTATGGTACCTATACACACAAACACCCACAAAAACCTCCAAGAAATAGTGGAGGGATATATAAATCTGGAAACTAAAATTCATAAATACATTTACCCCAAACTAGAGTACAACATGAGTACATAAATAGAAAAATGGAAAAATACAAGCCCACCCAAAACTATAGAAGCATCAAACCTTCTCAACATGAGAGGATCAATGTCGAATGAAACAATCAAAAATATCCTTGACCATGATCTAATAAACACCTCCATTAATCTAATCCACTATGATCTACCTACCTTAGGTCTTATTGGGAATATTTCGAAAGACGTATTGTCAAGAAAAGACACAATAAGTATATAAACAACCCAAAGATGGGTGAGTATAAAAATACATAGAAGGCACCCCAAAACCTAAAATAAAAGGGAGAAACTGAAAGGAAATAGTCTCCTTGAACCGTCTAGAGAAAACCCAAATGAATGAGAAGCTCCATCTCAAACCATCCTAGGCTATACAACACTATTAAGATTAATCCATAAGGGAGTTCAACCAAAAAATTGAAAACACCACAAGGGATCCTAGAATCACCCATATATACTTGTATTATACTACATGTTTTATGATTTTCTGACCTCATAACTAGCTATAAGATTATACCTAAGGCTTTGTCGTAACACAGGCCTAGGAGAACAGACTCCATGAGCTCATCCATCCCATATGGCACTATTCCTAGAGATAAAATCCATCTACATCAACAATACCATCCGTGATAGTATGTTCGAGAGTACATACTCCATCAATTTCAGTCTATCATAGTGTTGGTTGATTGGTTCATTAAGTAAGTGGAGTATCTAAGAAAACATTGTAGAATTTGTATGAAAAAATTTGTGGGGTTGACGGGTCAATTCATTATTATTGTTTAAATCATCAAATCTATGTATCATGAATTTTGAAATTATCACTTTCAATCCATAAAATGATTCAATTATTTTAACAATTAATTTATTTGAGAATTATAATGAAATAATTTTTTTTAATGAGGTCTCAAGTTTGTGTCTCATTTAGTACATCCCTGCATTATATGTTGTACACTTTTCTTTTTTAATATATCCTATTTCCCTAAATAAACTAATACTTCAGCCTAAACTTTAAAAATAAACTTATTTGGCTTTTAGATTGGGTGAAACCGTGTCTAAGAATTTCATCTTTGAGAAGCATATTTTACCACTTGTATATTATCTTTGACCACATTGAAATATTTTATTATATTTTCCTTATATTAAGGACTTTAGACTAAATAACAATATTTTTTAGTGGTATTTATCATTATAGTAACTTTTATTCATTCACTTCTTTTTTATAACTAAATATAAATAATGAAATGGTTCAAATTTTTATTTGTTCGCATGATAAAAAAATTATGATAATGGATGGATTTCAGTAAGATAAATATAAAGATGAAATAAAAACTCAAAATAGGAATAATTGATAAAGATATATTTATCTTTTCAGGTAATCGTGGTTTCCTCCCTAAGTGGGTGAGCTAGATAAAAATGATAAAATATACAAGGAAAAATATATATCCAAATTCATAAAACTTTTTCCCTGATAAGGATAATTTATTATGCAACATTATTTTATATTTATTTAAAATCAAAAAAATAAATTCTCATAATGATAGGATGGAAACAATTATTTCTTGATCCGTAGAGGATCAAAAATATTAACAACATAAAATTACTAAACTCATTTACATAAACATCACCAATTAGGTGTATGAAAAATTATATTTTCATTAAGAACCTTTGAAAATATGTATATTAGAATTATTTTTTATCTTCATCTACATTTTATAACATGAGATCAAAATATTTTGGAGTAAAAATTAGTAAAACTATATAGTATATAAATATAAAAGGATGGCCTTTATAAAGATATACTAATGACCAAATTTACTGATTTATTCCAATAGTATTTTTTCGAAAAAAAAACACAAAAAAAATATAAATAACAACTATAATATAGTTAATTAATCAAATGAGTCATAGAGTAAAAAATATAGTGTAAATATATCATTCTATTCAATAAAGAGGCAGTTAATAGAGGCCACTGCAACATGAAATATTGTAACTTTCATCAATCTATAGTAAGCACTTCTAATATCTAGATAATTCCATGTTCGTTTCATTCCGAAATGGTAATAAATATTTAAAACATTAAAAACAATGCACAATTTACAAAAAAAATAATAAATATCTACTTTTAAACATAACACACATATTTTATTTTTTAAAATTATAATATAAGTACAAAAAATTTATAACACAAAAACATTTTAATCACAAAGCATGTATTCTTTACCCTAAAAAATATTTTATGTACATGGGTGAGATATATTAACATAATCGGTCAAAAAATTAATAAAATCTAATTTAAATTGGTAAATTTATTGAATATAGTTGAAAAATGTTGTATAAATAGTCTTTTGGTTCGGTCAAATTTTTTTAGTCTTAAATTTGAATAATTGAAACTAAAAAAAGTAATGAATTATTTAAATCATTGTTGAAAATGATTCTAAAAATCATTTTTATATGATCCAGGTTTAGTGAAACAAAATTTATTATTTATCTTTCATTATTATAGATCATCATGAATATATATGATGTTTAGGTAAGTATAACATATCAAACCACATATCAAGTTGATCGCATATTATTAAAGTCATTTAAATCATTGTTAGAATATAGAACTGTTAGTGTATCATAGTACTTAATTTTAATATTAAATTGATCATTTTTTCTAGATATCGTTTATCTATTTTATTTCCGTTATAGTGATTTTCATGTTATGTTAGAATCATTAACCACAAAATTTTAGGGTTTTGTATTATTTTAATTATGAATCATTATTACATCATGTTATTTTTTTATTAATTCATTTACTAATCTAAATTTTTTGTAGAATATATAAACAAATAAATTCTACTTATATCTACTTTGGACTAATCATCTGTTGATTTCTACTTTTTATTAAGATGGTATTTGTTAATATTTTAGATTAAACCAGTTTACTCAATTGATAAAACCCAATCGTGAGAATCCTATGTTTTGTGTTTAATAATACTCAAAAATTATACATTTTAGCTTTTATAAAAAAGAATCACTATAAATAAACAAGGTAGCCTAAAAATATTTAAATTATTCACTATATATTATATCTTATTTAAAAATTAGTCACTATACATTATATCTTATTATATATATAAACAAAAATAATAATAATTATACAATAATATTAAACTTTTTTATATTTTTTGTTACGTAAAGTAAATTATTCTTAACATATTACATAAAATCCCACTCAATCCACCCTTTTATAAGGGTGCAAGACACATTTTTCTAGATTTTTGATGTCAGACTCAAACTTCTATTTTCCAACATTAGATGAATAATGTATTATTTATTAAAACACGTTGATGATAATAAATGGTAATTAACAAAACATTATTAATAATTAATTATTATTTAATATTGTAGGAAATAGTAATTAACAATGTCCTTATGATAATTTTTTATAATGTCATAATATTGTTAAATATAATTAGTAATAAATATTTTTTAAAATTATGCAACTAATAATCTAATCAATAAAAAAATATAATTTTTTTATAATGTCTAATAAAAAATATTGATAATGTAACTCATAATATAAATAATTTTATATGGGTGTATTAACATCTATCATCAGGACCTCTTCCCACACAAATTTTTAATGTGAGATAGAGGATTGTCATATCATGGTGCATCAGTGGGTTCCCTGATGCAATGAATCATGGTATGGGGGGATGTTTCTTTCAAACTAGTAACACAATGCAATGACTATCGAACCTCCCCATAATCCTTGGGATGCTCCATAAATTATAAATATTTATTATTCATGTTTAGGTGTGGGGAACCAAATTATTGGTTAAAGGGGATTAAAAAATATCCATGGAAACATAGGTACTATATAATAATGGATAGATGAATTACTCAGAGTCCATCATTTAATTAAACATTAAATAATTGAATTCTCAGGTAATAAATTAAATTAAAACATCTAACTCATACACAGGTCTTAGTCAAGCTCATGAATGGTCATACAAGCAATGAATACACAAAAATTAAATATCTAACAATGATTTCATTATAAATTTATAAATAAATAAATTAGTTTCCAAAAAATGAGGAATTTAAGAATTATTCATAAAAAAATTATAATTATAAGAATATAATAATTTATCAAAAATTTAAATATTCTATATTAATTTCAATATGAACCCCTTCATATTTTATATAACATATATTTATATGATATTTCTTGAATTATATACATTTTATAATTCAATATCTATTCTATAAATTTTTTATATAATCTAAATATCATATATTTTGTAATTTATAAAACTTTATAAATAACATATTACGATTTCTAAATAAAAAATATATTTCTAAATCATAAGGCATAACATTTAATTTTTTAGAAGGAATTTTAAAATATTAACCATTAATATCTTTGAATAATGTTTCAAAAACATTTATTTAATTAATTATAAAAATTATATAATGTATTAATTAATTTATAAAATCCTTATAAATTAAAATATCCCAAAATAAATTTTATTATAATTTATAAACATTTTATAAACCATATAAACCATATAATATTTATAAAAAAATTAAATATATGTTTACTTAACCCTAATAAAAAGTCCTTATTTTGTGTAAGGGTATTACCTTATTACCATTACATAGATACTCTATGTAAAGGTAACTAATTTTTTGAAAACCATATGTAATGGTAGTTTGAAGGTTACCATGTCTCATAACTGAACACCATTGTGTGAAGGTAATACATAGATTACTATTATGTAACTTCCTTGTATAAAGGTTTTACCTTTACACAACTCCCTTATGTATAGGTAGTCCCAATGGTTCTCATGTTGTTTAAATTTAAACATCAAAGTGCTTTATGTAGAAGCTCAAATACCTTTATGCATATGGGTAAACTATTTAAGAACATTATGAAAAGCCACTCGTGTAAAGGTACTACATTTAGGAAACACATTTGCATAAGGGTAATAATGAGTTTACCCTTAAACAAACCTTCAGTGTAAGTGATTCATGTAAAGGTAAAGGAATACCTACCTTCACGTAACTTATATCCCTATACATTCTTCTCATGAAGTAGTAATACTCTTATCACCCTTTCCTAATAAGATATATTAACACTAGGTTAATTAAATTTATATTGGAGAGGGAATAGTTAATGTATCAAAAGACATTTTTCTATAAAAATGGTTTTCCTCTACGTTTTATATTTTTAATTAAGTATAAATTTTATAAATTGTTAGTTCAAAATTTGAGAAAATTAAAAACATTTTGGGATTTCTCATGGAAATAATAGATTATTATTACAATTTTTTTTATTTTTCAAAAATGATTTAATTTTAGGTGAATAGTATAAACTAATATTGTTACATATAACATAAATTTTATGAATTTATTAGCATATAATTATGAATTAACGAATTATGTATCTTTTTTAAGATAAAATACATATTTAATCTATTAATTAATAATTTAAAATATGTTAATTTATAAACCAATGTTTTATATTCTATAAATTAAGTTATATTTTTTTTAAAAAATGATTCAAATACAGAATAGATTTAATATTTTATGATTACTTTTTCTCACTGTTGAAAATTGAAACAACCAAAGTTGATTTTAAATTTAGAATCATTAGGCATAAATTATAAAATAAAGTCCATTTTATTATTTGGAATAAAGGATAAATTACCAATGTAAAAACTAGCTACGTTTGTGAAAAACAATATTGTAAAAATGAGTAACATAAGAGGTAAAGTGATTAAGATTATAAAAAATATGTTTTTAATTAATTGTTTAAGTTGTCGATCAACCTTATTTATTATAATATCTATTATTTTTAATTTTTTTAATTATTATTCAATGATTTTAAGTTCCCATTTATGAAATATTTTGGTATTCACAGAAAGGAAATACCTTTTCTCCTATAAAAGGGGATGCCATATCCTTAATTACCATCACACCAAAATAGCTTACATTTAAACTCATCCAAACATTATCTTTGACCCCAAATACCCCTTACTGAGGTTCTTTTGTTATTGAAATAAAATCCCTCAAAGGTTTAGTCCCCTTCTCAAAATAGATAATCTATTCATAAAAGCATAGATTTTATACACTTCCTCCCACTTTCCTATTTAATTATGTGTTTTTATTCACCATAAAATTACATTTTTTGATATTATAATGATAATATAAGAGTAATTATTATTATGGTATTTATCCATAATGGTGACACATGCATTAACCACCCTCCCCTTTTCAATTATGAAAAACTAAAATTTGAATCAACTGTTGTGTGGACTACCGCCTGCACGGCAAAACATTTTTCATTTTCATTCTATTCCCTATAAGGATAAGCTTAATTGGGAATTTAATATATAATTATAATATATATAAAATATTTTTTATTTGAAATGATAAACCATATTACTCATTTTCCCCATTTCCTAGAAATCTAAATCATTAACAAATTGAATATGTAAACTTTATCTTCTATTGAACCATTAATTTTTGTTTTTTATTATGTCACTACAATACAAGGCTAGTCATGATAATAGTTTTAAATGATACATATAAATTTTATTATATGTAATTTTTTTGATAATACAAATTTAATAACCTATTAATAATATGAATAATAAAAAATCGTTATAAAATTAACCTTTTTAAAAAGAAAACTAAGAAGAAGAAAAAAATTATTCACATTATGTAACTAGTCTAGCCTTATTTCTAACTACAATGACATATTAAATAACATTATCTTTTTATACCCACTTATTGCCAATATTTGTGTAGTATTTGGGTATTTTGACTAGTCTCGACACATAACTTATTTCATAATAATGTAGCATCCACTCACTAGATATTACTAATTTTTAATGCCAGGAGTCCCAAAGTAAACACAATTTTTCTTTACTCCAGGAAAAATCATTAACATAATGTTCTTTATGATGCCTTGTCTCTTTTCACATTATATATGTGATCTAGAAGACCACTTAGGCATGTTAGGCACTAACTAGGGTGAATAGTACAAGGGTTTCCTAGGTTGGTTTATAGAATAATTGTATATAAGCCTGGTTTTATTAGTGAGCCTTGATTCTATATTGTCTCTTTTTTATATGTGAATTCTGGATATAAATCTATAAGGTTCAAAAAAAAATATTTTTAGAGAGATTGAGTTCTTGGAAAAAAATTCTAAACGAATTTATGATTTTTTTGTTTTTTCATCATTAATATGACTCAAATTTGGGAAATGTTTATGGTTATTTTAGAGATGTTTTGTGTTTCAGAGAGCTTATGTGTTTTACATTGAGAATTTATGAGTTTTTATTAGAAATTTGTTGATTAAATGTTAAATTGGTATGAAATATAAGGTCACATGGTCACTATGCATGTTTTAGAAAACAATGAATTGATCATGTATACTTTTATGGACAACTTTTGGTGGACACTTTCATGGTTATAGTCTAGTTTCTCAAATTGTTTCTCCAAACCATATATAGTGGAATATTTTTATATTTTTATATTTTAAATATTTTTATAAATGATGGTTTTTGGGTTGATTTAATCTCTATTTTAATTAATATAGGATGTATTCATTTTTTTATATTAAATAATGGTTATATTGGGGTGAAATCATTTGGAACTATGATTAATTCTCCCTAGGATATTTTAAACAAAATAAAATTTTATAAAATCAAAGGAAGTTTTCACAATGATTTAGAAAAAGTACCATAATTGGTATTGAATATACATTTTTTGGATTAAAAATGTATTGAAGTTCTCAAATAAGTTTGTGAAAATCGTTTCAAGAGTGATTAATGATGTTTTAAAAATAATCTCATATATTTTTGTTAAATGGTTTCAAAACAATATTGTTTTCAATGGAGAATTTCAATTTTTTAAAACAGTAAAATTGATTTCTTATTATATTTTCATTTTTTCGGAATTGTTATGACTTCCATCTGATAACTTTCATGAAAGTGGTTTTATAAAATTTTTATAATGGCCATGGGTTATTTGACTATGATTCATCGATGTCATTTCATGAGGGATGTACATTTCTGGAAATGAGTATTTCATAGTTTTCTAAAATGATAACAAGATATTTCGAAGGAATGTTTTTCATTTTAAAAAGGGTACCATTACCATGGAGTATTTTTTGTTATAAAACATTTTTGAAACACTTTATTTCAAATTGATGGTGTTTAAAGACATAAGATAAAATTTTTACAAGTTTTATAAAGAATAGGTGGAATTTCTATGTTAGTTACATGATTTGATTTCAATTCTCCTGATTTAAATTTTTGAGTATGGATACTATGTGGTTATGTTTTATGTTGTATATATTTTTCCTCCTATAATGGTCTTGATAAAAAATATGAATGTATTTCTTTGGGATGTCCCATTAAGGGACTCTTGTAACAACCTTAGATTTTAAGAGAAGAAAAATAAATTTGATAGCGTAATGGAAATGAAAATTTGAATTTATCTTACATTACACACAATAATATTTTCACCATTCATTACATTTAACAATAAGTTTATCTTACATTGCACATAACCACAAATATTTTTATTTTTAATTGCATATTCAATAAGATATACAGAACTTAAATAACCCATAATATTTATTACCATTATAACCTAGTCGTTAGGATGGTGAGAATAAATTGGATTAACTACATATGTTAATATATATTTATCACATGATTATTAATTATTCATTTATTATAAATAGTTTTTTACCAATTAATAGAAAAAAAATTGTTTTCTAAAAAACTGCATTATTTCTAAAAGAGGGATTCCTAGAAATTTCCAAAAATTATATAAAATTAATTTTATCCACATTAAAATAATTAATATGAAAAAATAAAATTAATTCAATATATTTTAACATCAAAATTTTCTTATGTTCTATTTTTTAGATTTTAATGAAAAGTTTTTTTATGAATAGTGAAAAATACAGAATTTTATTTGAAAACTAAATTTTAGTGTAAACAATTTATAATGTTAAACTATATTTTTGATTGGTTTTAATGTAAAATTATTTCAATTATACATCATTTATTCCAATATAGGCCACTAGAATCATTTTTATGTTGAATTTACAAATAAAAACATTGTAAAATTTTGAACATTTTTACTTTAAAAACTAACTTCTCATCTCATATGTAGGATTAATTTTAAATAATAAATGATAATAAACTATAATAAATAAAAACGAAATAAATAATAAATAAAAAATTAATAAATTTTTCATAAAAAAATAAATAAATTAAAAATAAATAATAATAAATTTATAAATATGAAATTAATAATTAATACATAATAAATAAATAAAAAATAAATTTTGAATACATATGAAATAGATAAATAAATAATAAATTACTAATAAATTACTAATTGAAAAATATAAATAAATAAATAATAATAAATAAATAATAAAAAATCAATAATAAATGAATAATAAATAATAAATAAATAAATAAATGAATTTTAAATAAGTAATAAATATGTAATAAAAAATAATAATTAAATAATAATTAAATAAATATTCCATAAAAATGTCAAATAAAAATTCATTAAATAATAAAAATAAGTAAATTATTAATGAATAATGAATGATAATAAATGATAACAAATAATAAATAAATAAAATTAAATATTTAATATATATATAATAAATAATAAATAATAAATAAATACTAAATAATAAATAATTTTATAAAAAATATATAATAAAAAGTACTAAATATTAAATAACAAATAAGAATTATTAATTAAATATTAACAAGTAATTTAACACTAAATTAATATTGAAATTTTATTGTTAAATTGTAAGTAAATAATAAAAAATAAATAATAATATTATAAAATTATAAATTAATAATGAATATAAATAACTATAAATATATATTCATATAAGAAAATTTACATAATTAAATATAAAATGACATTTGTGTTACATAAATATATATAAGGACACTACAATATACAAAAGTATGTTAATATAAATAAATATATATATATATATACACACACACACACACACACAAGTAATTATATCTATATATATATATATCTATACATATACAATATAAAAATATATAAACATAAATATGTATAAATATTTAAAAATATATATAAATATACACAAATACTTACATATATTTGTATTTATTTATATATATGATAATATAAAACATAAATATAGTTTTTTTATTGACACAGACATGTTTATATATAATCATTACTTGCATAGGTATATATATATATATATATATTTGTATTCTTATAAGGTAAATAAAATAAATAATTATTTATTTTAAATGAAATGAATAAAAAATATTAATTTCCATTTGATTTATAGGTTTAAAAATAAATTTATCTGTATTTAAATGCATTGTTAGATTATATAGAATTATTTAGAATATGGTAAAAAATTTGATCATTGTTTAACTTTATACCAATTGAAAATCAAAATGATACTTTTAAATTACCTTATTTAAGGTAAAGAAGTGACATTTTTATAAAAAAATGTTCTTTTCTAATATTCACTAAAGACAATATTTTTAAAATAACCCTACAAATTCACCCTGTCAAAATATTAACCCAAATAAAAAACCCTTGATTATGAACATAGTTTTATTATAAAATTTCTTTCTTATGAATCAAATGATGCTGGAATTTGGATTAAAATAGATAAATTATACATTACTTATTCATTGGTTGGAAGGATTTATAAAAAAACACCACATGTTTATATTTAAAAAATCAAGGTAGTTATATTAAAACCAATCTTGATTAATTTAACAAGGTCATGTTATATCCTTCCAACATTATTGTAATAGTCGATGATGAGGATCATGCAAAGATCCTTTTAATATCTTTAGATAATGCCTACATCACAGTTGTTAAAACTCTGATGTATGACCATGACTCCCTAACCCATGAAGAAGTTAAGTCATCCCTTTATTTTAAATAACTACACTCTAAACCTAGAATCAATAGTGATGTAGATTGATTATTTTCTTTGGGAATACCACCTTCAAATGTAAAAAAAATAGTTTACTAAATATTAAAGCATGAAAAATAGGAATTTTAATCATAAATATGATTCTATGGAAAGCAAATCAGTATCATTCATTGTGTAAAACCATGGAATATTAATCCCGAATGTAAGAAACTGAAACATGAGTAGGAATACAAACTGAACACTATCCAATCCCTTCCAGTTGAATCATGTTATTATATTACTAAAGTAATATTTGTGTCCAACCATTCACACAATCAAGTGATGGTCCTTGACTCAGGTTGTACCTTTCACATGTGTCCATTTATAGAGTTATTCTTAGAATTGGTTGAATTGGTATATAGATATACCCTCTTAGGAAATAATAATAGGTTTATAATCAGGGGAATTGGTTTTATTTCCATAGAACTAGATGATCATTACATCTTCTGCCTAATTGATGTTAAATGTGTTAACAAATATGAATTGTGGTTTGATTAAGAGTTCTAGATCAAAAGGGTTTTACTTTTAAGACTGAAACATAATGTCTAAAAATATCTAAAGGATCTATAATAATTATTATTTGGAAAACTATCAATTTTTAATATTTATTGAATTGAAATAACCCATTCAAGGTGGATAGGTAGTTTTCAAAACACCACCACTGAAAATAATATACTTTCCTATAAGATATTGGGTTATGTTTCCATCAAATGCCTTGAAGAACACAATAATAAAGGGATGTTGAGGGATATCACACCAATCAATCTTCCATTTTGTTAAGTTTTTGTGATTGGAAAAGAAAAGAGATTTTCCTTCAATATACCCTCCATAAAATCTACTAGCCCCCTTGAATACGTCCATCCTGATATATTTAGCATAACTGGGGTTTCCTCTTAGAGAGGAGGTTCCTATTCTCTTCATTTTTATAGATGAATTTTCAAAAAAAATTATGTTTTTATATTCTGAAAAATAAATATGATGTTTTCTAAATAGTTATGTTTGATAAAACATTAGTTGAAAAAATATTGGAAAGGAAGTATTTTTACTCTTGAATGAAAAAATATTAGATAGGGAACATACAAACTGTGATAAAGCACTTATAGGAGTTAAGGTAGGGTGCCCATAATTTTGTTGAGGAGTATTAAAAAGATTCATATTAAATCTATCATTGATGTGACCTTAAGGATAACAAACACATACAAAGACTTCTTATAATAGGTCACGCCTCTCTATCGGTTCATAAATCTAAGTCTAGGTGTTATAAGGTCAAATAATCTGCAAGAGACATCCTATAACCCATTACTATGTTAGGATTGGGTAAGGGTATTAAATCACACCTATAATATATATATTTCATTTTATATGTTATTTTAATTTTATTATTTTAATTATTATGTACTTAAATACCATTAAATGGATCACCATTTCCAATTAATAAGGGAATATACACCATATAAATTGGAATGCGACATCAACTTAATCTAACCATAACACTTTCCATCCCATGTAACCAATCATCCATATATAAATGTGCTATAACCGACTACTTAAGTTGTCTACTTTATCATATATAAAAATAAACTGTAAGGTTAAGACAAGTACTTTAAGTTTCAATTATGTTTTTTGTAGTCATATAATGAATGTCATCACATTTTCAAAAATAATAATAAAAGAAATTCATTATGATCATGCAGTATAGGTAAATCATTCCAAAATGTAGATATAGAATTTCATAGTGCTTGAAAATTAATTCCCTAGGTTCCCAGTATGATGTAATCATTTACACACCCTCATATCATCGGTCCATGGTAGAAAGACCCATGATAATAATAATTTAAATAAAAAATCACACAACAACTTCTTCAACCAATGGTTAAATCCTGGAAATAACAACAACAAAATAAATAATAGTTATTTTCCCATCCCTTGTAATCTTGGTTTCCCATGTTTGTGGGATAAATACTCCCAAGCATGTACTCATTACCAAATTACAAAATGGATAGATTAATTTTCAATTACCAAATAGTATGTCAAAATAAAAAGGACCTGTAATACCATTTTATCTGATCATATAAATTTTCAATATGGGAAAATGTAATTATTCATTACCATAACACTATTCATATTCCCATAAATAATAATAATAATTAAGGTTTCAATTGGAATTTTTTGGAAAAACACCGGGGAATTCCAAGGCGACATAATAGAAAAAATGAATTCATTGGACTTGATGAAATCAAATTTATTATTTAGTTCCATTTTTTAAAGTTATTAAATATAGTATTAGGGAGTAGATATCGATTCTATACCTAAAACCATGTCAATATAAAACCCATATTCCCAATATTCTGTAAGGATAGAAAAGTATAACAGAAACATTTATGTGAATTCAATAGGTATCGAGGGAATTAAATATGAGAGACTTCCATATACAGTTCAATAGAATTCTCTGATATCATCATACCCATATCTGAATGATATAGTCTAGTTTAGCTATATCTTTAGTACCATTATACCTAGATAGCTTGGAACCCCCTACTGTGGTATGTAAAGGACTATCAAATATGATATTAGTTAACCCAAATATTTGGAGAAAATGAACAGTTCATTTCGAGAAAATGGAAATGGGATTCATTTGATGAACATTAATGTCCTAAATGAGTTCAGACTCTAATAATGATAAGACAAAGAGGGTCATCAAAAAATTTCTCCCACATAACCTCTAGATTTGTTTCAATATCTATTAAATAAGGTATTGGCTATGTTGAATGATCCAAAAATCCTACAATACAGGTTGGTGGAAAATAAGAATGGAACTTATATTAAATAATGTAGTCACTAATTTTAAATCAATAAAGATGATACCACTCACTGGTGTAGAACCTCAATTAACTCCGACTGATGATTTACCCACAATGTGAAGTTATATCATTTCTTATTCATTTCACTAGAGAATGATTTTTCTTGATGGATATGACAGTGATATGTTTTCTATATTTGTTGAAGATCCCATGAAAATATGTTAGATATTAATAAAATAAATTAGATATATATATAGAATGAGTATCCACATGAAATTATAATCAATGGTTTCACTTGTAAATAGTGTTTTGAGTCCCCAATATTTCCCAATTAAAAATATATTAGTGTGATCTTAGTAGAAACTACAATAGGTATGCGGGAAATTTTATGTCATGGGATACAACCACTATTTCCATCCTGTTTTTGAATTCAAAATTTTTCCCCTAAATAGAATGGATAATACATCCGACAATTATAGAAGGACCTACATTCAACCTTAACATGCAATAGAAATCAATTTTTTCCATTAGATTCATATCTAGTAAATCACCATATGATATAAGATTTAGAATATTTACTTGATTTTGGATATATGATATAGGTTCCATCTACTATCTTTAGGAATTAACCTTCACATTCGATTATACATCGACTAAAAAATTATCATGATTAGAAAAAGGATATGGGTAGTGAGTCACTTTCTAATCACCTGGGTGAAGTTTGAGAGACTTCATGGAGATACCTAGTTCCATAAACCATCAATATAATTAAAACATATATATTTTATTGAAAATATTCCTCTTCAATGTCTAATTATTCTTCACTAGAACTATATAATCACATCATCTCATGATAGGCCCTTCAATCATGAGGATGATAGAATTCTTTTTAACAACATCTCGAATCTCTTAGAACACTGATAGTTATTCTATCCTTACCAACCAATCCTTCACATCTAATATGTATTTCATTTATTAATATTATACAGGGTTTTCATACAATGTTTCATCAAAAGATCAGTCCATAATCGAGATTGGTTATATTATTAGGGTCATGGTACTACTTAAAAAACAATTAAGCGATCATCATTCATGGGACTCATGAATATAAACTTCGTTCATTAGAACTCATACTCATAACAATAATCTCATAATAAATTTTGTGAGAATTATATAATTAGATCAATTAAATACTACATAGAAAAATTTTCTAACCACCCATGGTAACATATTTCTCTCTATGATGAGATTAGTCTAGTAAATTTCACATAAATCACCTCTTATTTCTCAAAAATCCAAACTCATATATAATAATACATCCTAAAATACTTACCATAATTAATGAGAGTAAAAGGGGCATATAATGAAATTTACATCAAATGGACAGTAAGGGGGGTATAGAGGAACAAATTACAATAATATTAATTAGACAGAAACATTATAAAATAATAAATATACTTCAATAAAGAAGAGAAGGAAATGATTTCTTACTAAATTTGTTTATGGTAATAGGTGTAAATAAAGTAACATGGGAGGGATTAATGAGAGTGAGAGGGGTATCTCCTAACATATATATATTATTGATAGTAAGGGGGATATGAAAGAATATATCACAAGATAAAAAATAAAAATTAATAGGCATAAAATAAAATATGTGATTGAATAAAAAGGAGAGTAGGAGATCCCTTACTAAATTTCAGCATGGTAACGGGTGTACAGAATGGTTCATCAGAGGGATTAATAACCGTAAAAGGGGCCTCTAATCATATAGACATAAAATAGAAAGTAATTTTATGTTTATAATATAATGAAAATATAACCCATTTAAATTAGAAAGGCTAATTTCAAATAAGGTTCTTGAATTGAATGGAGGAGAGGATGATACCTTACCGTGAGAGAGTGATTTCAAATAAATAGGGGGAGATTCTTGAGAACATAGGGAACCTAGGGAGGACACTATAGAGGTGAGGGTAGAGTAAGTAAGAATAATCATATTAGGTAAATATTATTAATAGATGGATCATAAGACCACATGTATTCACAATGGGTGAGCAGTTTTCCAAAGGGAAAATTCTACTTAGACTAGTTCACAAATATATAATGATATAAATTAATAAATAAATGATTAATTAGATCTTGAAACTAAATATTATTATTATTATGAAGTTATTAATGTAATTAAATATAAAAAAGGATTTTTTATACTTACTAAAAATTATATAGATTTATATTGTGGTTTTATCTATGATATATAGACATAAGATTGATTATGTTGTAATTTTTATAATTATTTCATTCTATAAGCGGTTGTATAATACTTAATAATGTTTCAGATGTACAAATTTAGAAATTAAATATAGATATTAGAATAAAATAACTGGAACCAAACCAAACCAAAATGAGTAATAAAAAAAATAATGAACCAGTCAAAAATTAGACAGAATGAACCAAAACCAAACCAAACTAGTATGATATATCCTAAACAGACATGAACAGAATATAAGAAATCCAAAATGAAAAAGTTTAATTAGGATAAAAAGACATAAAATTCACATAAAAAGGATCCTTCCATGGTGTTTGATAGTAAAAAAAATGAAATAGATGTTCAATAGAATACCGAAATTATTAGGAACCCAGTGATTTAATAATTAAGGATAATGAAATAAAATCAATAATATAAAGGATTTCATCATGTTATGGGTTAGGAAGAATGTGGAATGACAATGATATTACTAGGGTTAGAGATTATAAATATAGTTTAGGAGTGGATGGGAGCCCAAAAGGTGTATTTGTGTAAGATATATGATAATGTTTTTAATAGAATAGATAAAAATTATGCAATTTTACTTCCATAGGATATTTTCCATTTTGGGCTATAATATATTCATAATAACATTAAAGGAATCGGTGATGAGCCCTCACTATAATAACCTACTTTATTGGCCTAATGTAGACTTCCCCTTTTGAGGATTTATGTTTTTTAATGTTAAGGTGATAAAATGCATAGTCAATAACATTCATTTTTTGGTAATTAAGGGTAATTACATTTTAGAAGGAAAAATTAATGGTATGAGATAAATATTGAGGTTAAAACAAAATTTAGTGATTTTTTTGGGTTTTAGAATATTTTTGAGAATTTTATAATAATTGTATTGTTTTACAAAAAGGACAACCAATAAACTATGCGACAATCAGTCACACTTGAGAAGGTCATAGTAATTGAACCCATAATAGTGGGAATAAAGGTGTATCACCCACCACTATCCAGTGTGATGTCTAGGTTAGAATGCTTTTTTTATTTTAAAAAATATGATGGTTAAATTATATGTTCATTTTAAATACATATTTATTATAAAATATATAACCATGGGGTTTGAAAATTATTTTGGGAAAAAGTTATTATTGTTATTTCAGTTGATGTTCTCTATTTTGGGAATCCTAAATGATCAAGGTAAAAAAATACTATGGGATTTTATTTGAGTAATAATAGATGATTTATATTTTGGGAGAATGTGTGATTTTATTTTAACTTTTTGGTGAGTTTGTTTATTTATAGAAATGATTTCAATATCATGGTGATTAAGTGATTTTGGTACATACATTGTTGAGTGAGACAATAATATTCATTTATTTTATTTCTAAATAAGCGTAAAAAAAGTTCTTGGAATTTGATGAGATCAAATTGTTTTGTTTTTTGGTTTCAATCATAGTTATACTTTTTTTGGCCATATTAATATTTCTGTAATTAATATTTATCATTGGAATCTAAAACCCCAATGTTTTATTATATATTTTTAGAAATGAATATAAGTTCCATGAGGGATTATGATACAAAAAACACCATGTAAAAAATGAACATAAATATACTATTAAAACAATTATATAGTGGACATTAAAACATATACATTAATTTAAATTTATGAATAAGATTAAGTGATTTATGAAATATATATTGGTAATATTCATTATATATAAATTACCAGAAACATATCAATCAGTTTTTTGTGATGAATTTCAATTCTACAAAAATATTCTTTCTTCAAAAAGGGTTTTTATTAGTTTTTGTGAAAAAATATTACAACTAATTGATTTTAATATATAAATTTTATTTTATAAAAAATTAATATTTAAAATAATAATATTAAAATTATATTAAGTTGAATTTTTCAATTTATTAAAAAAATATTCCACTGAGTAGTGTAAAATAACAATTTTTTGATTTTTTATTCATTATTTCAAAATTTTCCATGTTTTTAAAAAATATTTTAATATAAAATTATGTATATTATATTATAAGTAATTAAATTCATTTCATTGGAAAAAAATTAATGATTGAATCTGGTATAAATTTTTTTACATAAAATATAATTTTTTGTAACACTACATTTCATTTTATTTTATTTTTGTAATTTAAATTAAATTGTGCCTCTTATAAGTATATAATTAATTAAAATGTACTAAATATTTGGAACAAGTAATTTCCAAATTGGTAAGAATGACACTTTTATGTTTACCCATATTAATAGTAACTGTGGAAAAATTTATCACCTCTGTAAAGGTTTAATTAGGATAATCTGGTTTAAAACTAAGTAATGAAGACATAATATTTCTTCTTAATTATTATGATATGAATCTGAATCCAAAATGGTCATATTATTTTTAAAATTTATTATTTTAATAGAAATTTTTCCATGAAAATGTCCAAAATAATTTTTTATATCATATTATGTTACAAAATTGCACTCTCTTAGATTCAAATATCAAATATTTATCCCCTAATGAACAAGAGTATGGTATGAAATACTTTTTTTTGCAAAAAATGAATTTAACTTCATAATGATACTTTATTACTAATTTTTTCTTTTTATATAATTATCTTAATTTTTTTATCTAATTGGAATATAGTATTTATTCATTTAATAGAGAAATTAGATGATTTTTGAAAAAACAAGTTATATAATTTTACTTATTTATTTTTTAAATGATTTTTTGGATTAATGTGACATATTAGTGATGTCAAATTTATTTATATTTTAAATAAAAAATTAATTATGTATTTCAAGTCATGTTAAATGTATATTTTTAAAAATAAAAATAAAAATAATTTATGAAAATAATATTTTTTTTAATTTTATTGAAAAAAATTATAATATTGAAAGAGCACACAGTGGATAATATATGGTCTAAAATTTTATCCCATTGTCATTTAGAATACATTTTTCATAAAATAAGTTAAACTATGGACTTGTAAGCGTGAAAGTATGTTACTATGATTAATGTGGAATTATTTTAACTAAGGGGAAAAACAAAACAATAAGGTTTAAAACACAACAAAAACCAATAAAAATTAATTTTTTTGATTATATTTCAACCATATCCTACTATAGGTTAAAATAAATATAAATTTGAAGGAATTAGGGGTAGATAATAGCTTTACTATTACCGAATATTTTAATAAATTCCAAATGTAACCCTTAAATCAATTATAAAAGGACACACATTTCTTCACTTCTTTACACCTTATTGATCAGCCAAGAATGAAAAAGACCTACAAATAAATCTTCTAAACATAGTTATCCAAATAATTTGGGTTATTTTATCCCAAAAATAATAAACATTAAAGATTATAAATGTGTATTCAATGAATTAAATATTAATGATGTTGTGAAATTCTATTCATACCATATTCCCTAAATAAAAAAATTCTTATAAACTCGGGTAAAAAGCCTCAAAACTGACACACATGAAAAATGTAATAAAGATTACTATCTAAACCATTTTACTAAAATTAAATAGTTTTAAAAAATTAAATTTATAATCTATTGAATAATAAAGAATAATTTTATCAAAAAAATAATGAACATTGATGTGGAATAAATAGAGTTGGAAAAAAATGTTTAAAAGGGATTTTTAGAAGAAAGTCCATTACCACTTATCTGAAATATAAAAGTATATTATTTAAATCAGGTATAATGAATAAATATTAATTATTTAATTTCTTAGAAGCCTCATATAGGTTAAATACCATACTATTAAATTATTTATTTCCATTAAATATTTATTTACATAATTGGTCAAGGCTACATCAGGTGTTTGGAGGACGTTGAGTTTATAATTTCAATTCTACTTCAATATGTTGAACGTGGTCAAAGAATGCACTATTCAATAATAAAAAAAATAATCAAAATAAAATCTTGATTCAAATAATTAAATTTACTTACGAACCAAACATTAAATGTTTTTATGAATAATTAATTATGTTATAATCATGGAGAAGATATTCCATACGTATAGATTAGTAATGGTTCCATTTTTCATCGAACATGTTTGAAATAATGTATAAACCATTTGAACTTTATACGAATACAATTATTTAATTTATATCATATGTTTAAAATGGATCTATCATTTAAAATATTCATGATAGGGGGCAATGGAAATTGAATTACGTTGTTTCGTGAGGCAATACTCTATAGTACACATGAATGTTGGTTTCCTTTCATATTTTGTGGAATAAGGAGTTGGATTAAGGTTAAAAAATTAATATAATAAATTATAACTATATCATATATAGTGACTTTAATTTATCAGAATATTTGAATGATTGTTTATATAGGTATATGATGAAATAAATTAAAACATTCAATTAAAGGATATACGTATTTTTAAAAAAATATTTATTTCATTATATATTTAGCCCAGAAATGTTAGAATTTTGACCAATATATGACCTCTAGAATATGGGGAGGGATTTTGGGATTTTATTTGAGTTGGACTTGGATGAACTAGAGTTATCAATAGGTTTGAGGAAGAGAAAATATGAGGTACCCTTTTATAAGTGAGTGCAATGACACTCATTGAAATACTTAAATTATTAAATGAATATAAATTAATATTCAAGGAAAAGTGTTAAAAATTAATATATTTACAATATATTATATGAATTAATCTGTATACTATTATACAATATTTTTTTCAACATTCTATATTTGTTAACCCTTATCCATGACTTTCAACCCTCGTTAACACTTTTAACAATTAGCATGGAATTAATGTTTTTTTTAATATTTCGGAATCGAGAAAGTTACAATAAAAAGGTAAGTAACAAAAAAATAGACCACAATTTATATTATCCACCAAATTCCATTTTTTTAAATAGATAATTTTTTAATAATAAATAAATTGTGTAAATATTCTATATTATAAAATATCATTAATGACATTTTATGAAAAATTAAAATATTTTAAGATTAAAAAATAAATATAATAATTTAATTTGAATATATTATCTTTAAACATCAATTATAAATTATTGTTAACCATTAAATTCATGTGACTCAATAATTTATCTAAAAAAATATTACTTTTAATGTTTTTAATGTTATTTAAATTAATTTTGAACTACTTGCACGGTCATTGTGTCGGTGTTGTGGAATCATTTATGGAAATAATATTGTAAATAAAAATAATAAATAAATTGATATAATAAATATAATTTCCTTTTATTAAAAATAATACATAATATTCAGTCAAAAAATAATTTTTTACCCATGTAAACCAATAAGATAAATTTAATATAAAGAGACTGAAATTTTGAATTTTTTTACCGTAAATAATATATAAGTAATATTAAATGATAAGTTAAAAAAATAAATAAAATTGAATCTTAGATGATTATAGTTATTCCAAAATCATCCAATATATTAATGGAAAGGTTAAGGGTAAATTGTTTTAAACATTTTTATTCTTATTTACCTGATTTACCCTTATCGATGTGAGAAATGTTTTCCTTGTTTAATATTCCTAATAAAAAGAAAGGGAAATGTTTTCCAAATTTGATCCGACTAACTCTAAACATGTGATCCATTTTAGATTTTAAATTCTTATATGTGGAATAAATAAATTTAAATATAAATACATAAAACAAAATGAAAAATAAATTGAGTAAATTGAGTTTTAAGCCCAAAAATGTGCTAAAACCAAAATCAGGTATACCAATGAATAAAATGAAATTAATTATATAATATATAATTTAATAATAGTTATATTATATTTAGGTCAAACAAAACTCATTATGTTACTTTTAAATGAAATGAATTGAATGTTTTTCAAAAATAGAAAAATTTCACTATTCATGGGAAAAATCAATCTTTTTGAGAAAATTCCAAAAAAATACCCACAAAAATAAATTTTTTATTCTATTTTGAAATATGATATAATTTTTATAAAATAAAATTTATAAATGTGGAAACAAATAATTATAATATTTTCTCAGAAATTGAAATAAATATCGTTTTTATGAAGATTTTGTTTTGAAGTATAAAATGAAATTTATGAAATAGAGTGCTTATTTGTTAATAATTCATTAATATGTATTTATTGATTATTAAATTTATTGATACTTTAGAAGGAGGTCAATAATATTCATACCCAGTAATTCAAAGTCCAGGTTACAACTAGCATAATTAATTAATTGTTTTTTCTGATTCCTTGTTATGTGTCATATATGCTATCAAACATAGTGTTATATTTAAATAATTAAGTTTTAAATGTTTATATATACTTATATATAATTAGAAATTTTTTAGACATTACTGATTTTATTTTTTAAAAAATTCCACTCAATATGTCATTTAAATGGTTCGCTTTACTCCCCCCGTTTGTCCATTATTTCCTTTAGTATTCTAAAGAATCTTAGACCAAAATATATCCCAAATCATCCAATCACATTTTTGAATCCTCTAATTAGAGGAATGAGTAAAAAATATTAGATTTATAATGGGTCTTTATAAGAAGGTTATATAGTATCGTAATAGAAATACGAATAATACATGAGGATAACTTAACAGTCGTTTATAAAAAATAAAACATAAAATTTACTACTAATCTAAAATCAAGTTATTAGATTAATTTTATTCTTGATTTATAGGTATGTAATTAGAAATTCTGGTACATTTTCATTTTACGAGTATAATTAAATTTTATATCAAATAAATACCTTCCTTAAAATTAACATATCAGAATTATTATCTTGAAAAAACAATTACACTAATACTTTATGAAACATATTATTAAAACAAATATATGTTTGTACAATATTATACTATTTAAACATTAGTGTTTTTGGAAGTATGAAATATTAACTTTTGGGATCCCCCGTTTTACTTAATAAAAAATTTTATTTTCCTTAATAAAGGAAACCTTCGGTCAAGAATATTGGAACAAATCTATCTTCTTATTCCCAGAAGCCACATATCACTCCCTTTATATATTTTAAATCCTTATATATCCTATATCGGACATAAATTTATAAAATATTAATGTTATTAAGGTATTTAAAATTATTCATCTCATGAATTCCTTATGAAAAATACTTTATAAAGGATATAGTAAAGTGCTCTAAAAGTAAAAATATGAAAAACATTATTTATAGAAACTCTATATAGATGGTAATGAAAATTTTCCACCCATATTGAGTGAAACTAAAATTTATAGGAATGTCTCCAATGGTCATATTCATTCTATCATAGTTTTGATTTCAATGGGATACAAACAAACTATATCTTTAAAGCTCAAAATTTATGTCTGATGCTCATAGGTCTATACACAGTCATAGTGTAATTGAATTATATCATGTGAAATTGAATTTGGTCATCCCAGAAAACATAATATCTTCATCTGATAGATTTAATAAATTTTTATCATGAAAACAAGTATGCTTCCACTTTAATGTGATTTTCCAATTATCTAGATAAAACATCATTAATTTGTACATAATTATATATTTATATTGGAGTTTTTATAAATCTTATTCCATAAAGTAATGAATATAAATCATATATAATGGAAATGTATTTCCAAATAAGGTACATTATTTAATCTGATAAATCATTATTTTCTCTCTCTAAAAATAAAAATTTCCATAAAAAATTCTTAGATCTAGAGATTTATAAAATGGTATTGAAACATATAATTATAATAAAATTTATTATGGTTTTCAGAAAACATGTTATAAAGTGTTAAAATTCAATCATTCAACTTAATAGGTTAAATTTATCAATTTATATATTATAATAAAATTAGTCATTTTTTATTATCCTCATGACCAACATATTCTTAAATCATATTTTAAATATTAAAGTTTTTTATTGAACATATTAATCATATTTAAATTTGATATTATTAGTATATAATAGAACATTGTTACTAATTCTATTACTATAACGTGGTCATACATGGGACAGTTTTACTACCTACATAAAGTATTTTGTAAGGTTTATATCATAAATGTCCTATAAAATATAATAACATTATAATTTCATAATAACAATAAATTTTATAAATTTTAATTTATTTTATGGTACTATTACAATTTATAGTTTCTAGAAAATTTTATGATTTTTTTAATTAAATAATTCCAAATATATAAATTTTTATGAATTCTATGAAAAAAATTACCATAAGATCTATGAAATGAAAATGGTACTCCCTCACTATATCAAAAACATATTCTAAATGTTTATAGAAACCTTTTAAGAGGTGAATCCATGAGAATGATGCAAGGAAACCAACCATGAAAATGGAGAAGTCATGAAAAAATAGAACAACTAACACCCAAATATTAACTATAAAAATTAACAATTTATATGTAGTTAATAATAAATTATATATGAAAACATCCAAGTTAAAATTTGGGATGGAAGTGTGGGTTGAGAGGGAAGTACCTATTCCAACAGTTAATATCTTGAAAACCCTAGATCTGTTGCCTTAGAGATTTGTCATTGATTCCTTCGATATGGTGTGGGAATTTGTTGTAGCACCTATCAAAGATTCGGATGCAACTGTCTTTGTAGAAGTGTAAATGGAGGATGCGCCTTGGGAAAAAGGAGTTAAATTGGAGAATTATTTGTGAGGATCCTCTAATAATATAGAAGTGAATCTAATTCAATCAACCACACTAATTAGGTTATTGGATAGTTTTTTCCATTATTATTTTCGATCAGTATGGAGTTAAACACTGACTTGAAACCAGTAAGTTCTCTTTGCTGGGCCGGATTTCCTTTGTCAAGGGAGATAGACCATGGAGAAAAAATTATCTACATGTGAAGCGTTAAAAATATTGGAACATGATGGATCTAAAGCAGAGACCAATTGGTAGCGGATTAATCCAGACTTTTTTCAAAAACAAAGATGATATAATGGAAACCTATAACAAAGGGACAATCATTATGAAACCATACATCTTCAAATTAACTGAAATGGATAAGATATTTAACCCTTTCACCCAATAGAATACTATAGCTTACGTTTATATTCTCTTGCATGGTCTTAACTCGTTTTACGAGAACCACAACATCCTCAATGATCTCCCTTATTGTGTGGGGACTTTACTGAAGATTAATCAAAACACTATAGATGGTGTTCTTGGAACTCGGCCTATATTTTATATGAAGTGAACATGGAATCATAATATCATGTGGTGGTAAAAATTCTTGGTAAATAACAAAAGTCTGAAATAAGGATTGAGTATGAACTGAAACAAATAACTATGATCCTCTATGACATTGTTGGATACTTAATAAGAAAAACAATTGTTAAAAATCCAAGAATCAATAATTGCTTCACATTATGACACCACATAGCCTAGGAAACATACCTCATACATATAAATCAAGACCATTGATTACTTCCCAAAATTTTGATATTTTCGAAGGACATGTAAGACATTCCTTTGATGTTTAGTTTAATCATCCTTTAACTTTATATATATATGAGTATGTTATATATTAACACCATTAATAACTAATCCTATAACTTATGAATAAAAACAATATGAGGGACAAAAAATATGATGTAATTTGAGAAAAACCCTATGAAATAATTTTGAAATTTTTTCTTAAATAGATAAATGTTCTTTCAATAAGTATTTTCTCATGAGCATACTCTATATTTCAATGGGACTAAAAATCCATTTGAATATTGGAAACAGATATATTCCTTATAAAATATATTTCTATCTTTGGGAAGTAATGAAATAGAGAAGGTTATCATGGATGTTTATCAAATATCTGGAGATTCTGATCAATGGTGGTCATTAACTCAAAACACTAAGGACAATAAATAAATATAAAAATGGAATGGAAGGATATTAAATAATATTTCTTAGAAAAATATTTCCCCATGAATTGAAACTATATATGGAGATATAATTAATTATTCTATGGTAAAAGGATGATGATAATGTTTTTAAATATGAATCCAACATTATACGATTTACAAGGCATGTTCCAGACTACAAACATAACCCAAGGAGTAAGATTGACCATTTCTTTGATGGGTTTAATACAATTGTTGGAAGGGAACTTGTATAAAATTATTCTCACTATATGAGTATATAATATCATGTTTAATCAATTTGAATAAGTAATTCTCTAAGTGTAATAACTTCAAAAGGAAAAAATAGAAGAAGATGATGATATATAAAAATATGGATAATGGGAAGAATGGATATAAGCATTTTCCCAAATGTGATAAATGTGGAAGGAAACTCCATTGTAATTTCATGAAGGGAATGAGAGTTTTCAATAAGTGTAGAGATAAAGGAAACTAGGATCATGACTATAATGGAAATAATGAATTTATCTGTTGCATCAATTGGAATGGGATGGGGCACTACAAAAATTAATGTCCTAAGTTTCAAGGGAAAATAGCTCCTAAGAACCAAATGGATCAAGGTTAATCTTATGTTATTACTACATTTGAAGTTGAATAATTAATGTATTTGGTTTTTTGGATTCCATAATTTTTTTATGATGTTCTAGTTATAAGAATCATGTGATATAAAAGGATTTTACTATAATACTTATTCTTTTTGTATTTGGAAGTATGCATGTTTTCACTAAGGTTTTAATGTAATCATGGTATTCATATGTTTTTTATATGGGATTAAGAGTTTCCTTTTTTGGGGAATGCAATTATATGTTAATTTTTAAAATTTATTGACCATCCATCAAAAACAAAATTCATTAAATTTGGACATACATGTTTTGGTTTAGTTTAAATATTAAATACTCATGGAATAGATTAAGATAAACTTTTTTAATAATTGATTGTTGATAACATGTGAGATAATTTTTGGTATTTGTAAAAATTTAATTCTAGTACTAAGAGAAATATGGTAGATCCAACATATTTTTTAATTATATTAATGTATTATTATGATATATAATAATATTTACTTATTCCAAATAATGAAGGGAAGGTGTATAATACCATGATTTGTTTTTATTTTTCACTATTTTCATATAAGGAATGTATTAGACTCAATAAGTTATGGGAAGTGCCCTCTATAGACCCTCAATGCATTGGTAGATATAATGAGATGAAATTATTTGGTAAAAACCCCTTCACTTTTATTTCCATGTAGTTTTAAATTGTGAGTAAGATAGATCTTTACTCAAATTAGATGGGTTTCAACCAATAAACATAAACTGTAATGAGGATAGATCTTGACAGTATCTATATTTAGGATATATATCGATAGTACAGACATCCAAAATTATAAATTCCCTCATTATGAGAATATTTATTGATATTAAATTTGATTTTTAAACTAGTAAAATAACCATGTGAATTTTTAAATAGAATTATTTTTTTTATTCTTTCCATATTAAGTTAAAATTTATGTTCAAAATTCATTTTTCATTTTTATACATTCCTTAAAAGTGTGTGATTATTTATGAAAGATTCTACTATATTGTTTACCCTTACTAAGAATATGATCCCTTCACATTATTAACTAAGCCACACTAGTATTACACTGATGTTGAATATTGGGCGCAGTTTATCGCTCGTGACCCATCGTGGTTCCCAAAACATGTAGATGATACAAATCCACTACATCCTATATGTAAATAATGTTGACATGTGCATGAAATGTGCGTATATTTCCCATGATATGCCTAATTATTAATCCATTCTTCTAAAAAGGTAAGTTATTGATGTTCAAATTTATTACATAATCATGAAATAATTACTTTGGAAAAAGACATCATCCAATGTCATAATGAATGAGAACTACCCATACATAAAAAGATCTCAATATTAAATAACATCATTAAATTTTTATTCTGATAAATAAATCACCCTTATATATTTTCTGGAATATTTATACTTCAATAGGTTATCCGGCCAATAATCACCCCATAAGCATTCATTACTTCACATTCTAAATTTTGTATACAATGTTCCATTTAAAAATATAATTATCTCATGTATTAATACAAAATAATATATCATCAATCCAAAAAAGAATATTTTAAACATCATGCAATGTATAAGATCTTAAACATATAATAACATTGAAAACATAAGTGATATAATAATGATCATTCTAATTACAAACACATTTTGAAATTAAACCCCTATTTCACCTAATACTCATCGATCATAGAGATCATCAATTATTTTTTTCCCAAATAATAAATTTCATTGAATTGAATTCAATTTTTAACATTGTCTAAAATACTAATAAAAACACAACCATGGATTATAACTTATTTAAACCCTTATTAGAATTACTCACCCTCTATAATCCCCATTTCCGCAATGTAACCAACATCTCTAGAATTTTCTTGATAAGATATTCAAAATGATTTTCCAATTTATCCCAAGTATAGATATATCCATATACATTAATTTTCCCCTCGTTGATTCCATGTTTCAATATCGGATCTTGTTTATTGATCCACTCAGATTGCTAGACATTAAGATGAACTCGGTTTCATCTCTTGTATATTCTATCAAATTCCTCCTTGGACAAATTGATATTGAATTTTTCATCTAAAATCTCATACATAGTGTTAAAAAAAGAACCATACCTACATTCTCATTACCGAAAAGTGTTGTTGACCCCCCCTAAAGAACAAAATTTCTGATCCTTCGCTAGGTATGGTGTAGCCTCTTCCTCTTTAATCTTTAATTTTCTATCTGATAAGGAGATTACAAGCTTCAAAATATGGGAGTGGTCTTTACTATACTTTTTAATTTTTCTTATTGTTATGAAAGTTCCCATGAACATTTACTTGGTTTCCATTCCTCAATCTTCTCCTGGTAGACATCATTATGTGTTGATCTTATTCCCTCTCGAAAACAAATTTGGAGTCCAAAACATTATATCTCAATGGGTTTTGAAAATAATGTAGAAACACCTTGGGAAACACTTTCTCTCTATTTAAAGGAGTGGCATTCTTTTTTCCTTTTGGACATAACCAATACCAATCCTTCTGCATCTATTCTTCCCAACCAATGATATCCTAACTTCTAAAACCTATTATAAATAAAAACATCTAATCTCACCTTTATTATAGAACAAATATTTCTCTCTTGTGACGTGGTTTACAATGATACACTGTTATCAATCTATATGGGACAATAAATGGAAGTTGGATACAGTACATTAGAGAACCCTTTCGGTGGGTCTCCAACAATATAAGGATCTACAATGATAGATAATGTATTATTTCATGGAGTATGCAACATAAAAAATTACTTATAGGATGTATGAGCCTATCCTTTTCATGGGCTATGATTAGACATATCATTACCTTACCTTCTAATTCTTTGCACCATTTGAGAATAAGAGGGTTCCGTTTCATAAAAATTGTGAACTGGCCATTCCCCATTCAGGATGTGGTTATCCTTGACTATTCCTTTAGGTCCAACTGATCTGTTACAAGCCTAATTTGGAGATATACCTTCAATGAATCGGTCCCCTAATGTAGACCAAAGAAAACTACCTCAATAAATTTCGGTATGTTGCATTAGATCATCATCAGGAACATGCACCAAATTATTGCCATTGAAATCTTTCCCATCATCCATATTCTAGTAATTAGTCAAACTCCCATGCCTACATGTAGTAGAATCATGCCCTATTTTTCATATACACACAAAAAAATTACACCCATGATTCATTGAAGAACTTCTATGTCCAGAAACGTTCACATTCAACCTCGATACATAAGAACACCAATGAAACCATTGAGACGTCCACTTCAAAACAAATCCAAGGAGAGATGGGGTGACATAGAGCATGAGTGTGATTATATAAACATAGGAATCGACCCAACATGTTAAAAATCTTCTTTTGATTTTTTTTAATTATGTATTAGAAGAAGAATACTAGATAGATAAATCCATATCATAGTAGAGGTGTGGGTGTACTTCGTCAAGTGAATGTAGAACATGAAATGAAACAAAGAGACCTAGATACCAGAAACCGAACCTAGAGTGTTCACCCCAGAAGATATCAGATCAACCTCATATGAAAAAAAACAAAAAGTGTCATGGACCTAGAATCCTAATGACCTCTTGATAAATAAAAACCAAAAAACATTAGTGATATTCCTATCAACAAAGTCCACCAAAGGACAATGCTTACAGGATCGAACCTCCATTGATAAATCTAATAGTAAAGAAGGATATGAGAACCCCGGGAATGACATTGGTAGTTAGAGGATACCCTCATTGTATGACTGTTCTTTTGGGAACACATCATATTCAGGGAATTTTGGATGAATTAGAGTGTCAATGGAAGGGGAAAACAAGAAGCATTGTAAAGTGGTAGACATTAGTGAATATAGTTACCCACCACCAGTGATAGGAGGGGGAATGGTGGAGTGTCCATGCCGTTGCCTATGATATTGATGAAGTGAAAGGGTGAAATCAAAAGTTTCATTCCCCTCTCACACCATGAAACTTATCTCATGATTTTTATGTCTCTTTTTTATTATATATTGATAACTCTTCAATGTATAACTGATGATGTTATACCCATTACTAATCATTTGAGATCACCATTTTCTAATGTTTCCCCAATTTCTAAAGTGATATTGTGTGTTAATGATAGTGTGATATGTTATTAAGTGTTCAGTGGTAAAATATTATATAAGAAATTTAGAATTGTTATGTTTTTTTGGAGTATTAAATTTATATATCCTACAGAAACCAAAAATATGATATAAATATGTAATCGTAAATGTTTATATAAATGAAAAGAATTTATCCTTTAACACTATATCATGATGTGTGTGTTTGGGAGTGTCTTACTATCTAATGGATTAATAACATCTAGTTATATCAAATTATAGTGTTTATTTCATTCCAAAAGTGAGATATTTCAATAGATAAATAAATAGATACAATCCAAAAAATCATCCTAAATTATCATTTGTTAGAAATCTAAAATGGATATTTGTACAAAACATAAGGATGACCAACTCATGTTACCCTTCTATCCCTTATGCCACATCTATCTCCCTATGAACCACACTCCTCCGACCTTTGTCTCAGTATTGGTGGTCCCTTTACTGTATCTCAATCAACGATACAATGGGTCTGAAAATCTCATTCAAGGTGTCCCCAACCATTGCAAGAGAAACACCATCTGTCCCTTGGCTGATTCATGACACCTTGAGAGCCCTACACTACTTTCCCTAAGTCCTAGGATCGGCTCATAAAGTTCCATACTCTCTCGGATCCTTCTGATTGTGTTCAGATTCATTTTTTTGAAGTCTCAGCTACCTGGTTCCCATAGCCAGCTCCCACTACTAGTGTCTACTCTTCTAAAATACATTCCACTAATAGGTCTCTCTCGAGTACCCCAGAATAAGTAAGAATGCTAAGGGATATGTTTGATTCACTAATTTCCCAACGTAATCCATATGTGAAGGTCTGAGCCCTGAAGAACTGGTCTCACACAATATCTAAAGAGTAGCATAAAATATCAGTAAACTTCGATTAATACTCATCTGTGGTCATACTTATTTCTATAGATACATAAGATCCTCTTTGCAAACTGATTGCAATGCGGTCAGATAGAACTCCTTTCTGAAGAGAAGCCCAAAGTCTATCTAGGAAAGAGTTTTCTCAACATGTTAATGAGTCTCCAAGCTCCACCATCTCCAAACAGACCCATGAATAAAAATCATTGTGAGTATTTCCTTCTGGTCGGTATGTTTCCTCATAAGGTATAAAAAAATAAAAAATCTATGACACCATAATTTATGTATTTAGCTTTTATTTTAAATTATTGTATTTTAATATTCATCAAAAATTCTGTTATTATAAAAAAATACAAAAAAAATCAACCTAACCATTTTACAATGCGCAGACTTAAAAAATAAACTCCCTTTTATGAAAATCATTTTGTAAATTTGAGTAATTTAATTTTAAATTAAAATAGTCATTTACGTGCAAAATACAAATTCTAAAATTATAACTAATTTTATAACACTTTAAAAAATTACATATAGTCTCCTAAAATTATTATAATAAAATAAGTAACCAAAATATTAATTTATGAATAATTTTTTATCAATTATTCTTCTTTTTTGATTATTAAATTAATCATAAAATATTAATTAATTATTTATGACATACAAAAATTCCAACACTTAATTAATAATTTTTAAAACATTTATTCATATAGACTATGATATAATTATACCATTCTTTCATTTATAAGATTCCTAAATTTTATTCATACTATCATAGGTGATGTTACTATTATTTTGGACGATTTACTATTCATAAGTCTTATATTACTATTCCAAAGGTAAATTCAGTATTTCATCAGTATTGGTTCCTTAACTTTTAGAAATACTTCTTATTTCATTATTTATTTATTTATAAGGTTTTTATTGTGGACTATAAGATATTTTATGTGATTTATACAATATGAAATTACTATAAGAAGGGAGAAATTTCATTTATTATAGTTTGGGTTATTACAATAATGATTTTAATTTGGTTCTAGAATTGTAAAAATAATATTATACCCATTAATTAATATGATATCATCCATTCATTATAACTCAACGAAATATGTTAATCACTGATCCTGAGTGCCTAGAATGATGCATGATAACACAAATCTCATGCCTTACCAGGTCACAGGTCAAATGTCAACAAATCATTGAAGTAATAATCACGCCACATAAAAAGTGTGTCACCCAAGGACAAAATATTCAGTTGAAACAACAAACAAAAATAACAAAAATCCCACAGTGGTCACTTGGGATATCCCCCATAACAGGGGTAGTAACTCCCATGCATGATCTCATAAACCATCCATGACTCTTCTTATTCTCTTATATATCTTTCCCAAATAGTAATTCAAAAGAAGAAGAACAAAAAATTGGCCTCTGATACCACTTGGAACGTCATGTCCTCGGTTCCACACACCAGTACCCCTCGCTAGACCGCCACATGACCCCAAGCACACCTCTTTATATGCTAGAGGTCACTGACTAGTAGCAAGGGTCTAATATCAGTAATGGGGAGACAATAACCTATTTCTTTCTTTTATCTGATTAATACACTAGACGAAAATAATGAAACAATAACCAAATAATATATAACTAGAAACAAAATAGTACCAAGATCATGAGATGAACCAAACTAAAGATACAATATCAACACTAAACATTAAATATTTCATTTTAATGCACATTCCAAGTTTCCAATGAAACACAATAGTAAATACGCTGACAACTCCCAAGCGGGTCCTGAACCATGTCAGGTTCCCTCATCCATGATCCATCCCAAATCATCCATTTAACACAGTGCCTTTTACCCAAACTTTTCCAGCAACAATGTAATCGATTTGGGTACTGGTCAGGAATCCTGAGTAGGTTTTGAGTAAAATTCAGTAGGGGACCACCAATGGCGTCTCAAACCAATATATCCAATAAAAAGTGTATGAAGTTTTATAAATAAATAATTATAATGTATAAGTAAACAATTATCAAATTTTCAATTAATCATTAGATAAAAACATCAACCACCAAGATCCTAGGAAAACTCATACCTTAATACCTACTTCATCCCATGCCAGAATTAAAACCATTTCACATTAGCAATTCACAAATCATTAAACAAATGGTCTTTAATTATCCATTATATTTCAATTTATAATATATCTAATTAAAACGGTAGTCCAATGCTAATAATTTTGGTCTAGGTCATCATTCCTAGGACCATGTGGGCTTTGGATGTAATAGACTATATCCCACAAATATTTATTGTTATGGGCTTCATATTTACCAATCTAGGTCCCGCTGACAGGGGATTTGGAATTAGAAGACCATTCCCCCCCACATTTATCAAAAAATTATCACTATGGTCTTTGGAATGAGTAGACCATGTCCCGCACACGTGGGCTTTGGAAAGAGAGGACCATGTCCCGCACACGTTTATCACACACTCTATTACTATGTTCTTAAGAAATAGTAGACCATGTCTCACACACAATTATCACATCAATCTAGGTTAATCCACATTAATCTTATTATCAGATTCCCAATCAGATATACAATTAATTAATTCAACAATTAATTAATTCATATCAATCAATTTTAATCACAACACATCCAATTAATTAATTCGACAATTAATTAATCAAATCACAATATCACTATCCCATAATTTATTCATCAATTAATTATTAAATTATAAATGTTTGTTTCACATAAATAATTCATCAACTAATTATTTAATCAATGATTATATAAACATAACAATATATGCTAATGTGTTCAACAATTAATTATTCAATATAAAATCACCATACCCCATAATCAATTCCAAAATTAATTACTCAAGTCACAATCCCAATATTCTATAATAAAAAAATTAATTATTCACCTTTATTCTATTATTTAATTCTAAAATTAATTATTTACATCTCTTTCATTAAATAAAAAATCAATTAATTAATTATATCAGTCTCATTAATTAATTAAATAATTAATTAGTCGTATTAGTTTCATTAATCAATTCGACAATTAATTATTCCTATAAATCACTTTAATTAATTCAATAATTAATTAATCACATAACTTACTCTAGTTAATTAAATAATTAACTAATAAAATTAATTACTCAAGCTAATTCAATAATAATTTTTTCATATCAATAACATTAATAAATTTGATAATTAAGTAATCAAATTAAATAAATAAATTAATTCATAAATTAATCAATCACTTTAATTATAATATTCAATCCATCAATTAACTAATGACCCCAATTTCATTACTAATTATGTAGTAAGTTTATCAAATAAATATCCTAAATTGATTCCCAAATTAATTAAGTACATCAATCCTAATAATTAACTCTTCAACTAATTAATCAATTTTCCACCATCACAACAATACCAATTAATTAATTCGTCAATTCATTAGTCCTAGAAAATCCATTAATTAATCCCAAAATTAATTTTTAATATTCAATACCCTTCAATTAATTAGAAAATTAATTTTTCAAATTAATTTCATTAATTAATTAAAAATTAATTAATCACAATCCATCCCTTTTTAATTTAACAATTAAATAATCACATTGCCTTTATTAATTAGTTTAGTAATTAATTAATCTCACCAATCCCATTATTTAAATTAACAATTAAATAATAAAATTACTTCCATTAATTTATTCATTAATTAAGTAATATCATTATTTAGTTATATAATTAAATAATCATGTCACTACTATTAATTAATTAATAATTAATCCCATAAATCTCATGATTTAATTGAACAATTAAATAATCATGTTTTTATCATAAATTAATTTATCAATTAATTAATAAAATACACAATCATAAGCATCCCATAGTTAATTCATCAATTAATTAGTTCATCTTAATCAATTCAATAAATTCATAATTAATTCTTATGTTAAGCATGTGGACCAATTATATTTTTATCATGGTAAAACTATAGATTATTTCTGACCTTTTTGTATATCTACTTGATCCTATGGTTTTATGATATAATCAGTTTTTATAACTGATTATAATCGTATACAAATTGATTATTGACCAATATGACTATTTTGTTCATAAAGGATAAAAAACCTTTTTATCATATTCTTTAATTAATAAAAATTAATAGATTAATAGATCTGTTAAAGAAACATGTTCATCATTTTATAAATGAATAAATAGTGATATGCTCATTCATTGGTGTATTTTTATGTTTGATGTTGTTTAATCCATTACTCATAACATGATATACCATAACAAAGAAATATTAAACATCATACTAAAAAACATTTGTTTTCTCATTGGTACAATAACAACATTGAGCATCACATCCATTATTATCTTAATTCCTCCTAATATAGATCATTTAATGAAACCAAGAAAGATAATGTGAATAATAATAAAAAATATCATAGTAAAATAAAAATAAATTATACAGTTGATATAGAAAATTAAACCTAATATGCATTACTATATTACACCATCATTCAATCCAATGAAACTTCATTCCAACTCATTTATCCTTTTATTAAACTAATAAAACTATTGATTAAAGATACATTGATATGATTATTATTCAAATAAACTTCATCAAATTATCCCTGAAACAATAACTAAACCATGTTCTGATACCATCTATGAATCTTCAAGATGCACACCTTTGGATATGGTGTAATAAAACATTATTTAAAAATATAATCGTATACCAACTAATATGAACCTATAGGATTGAAAGAGTATACAATTATCAACAAGAGGGGGTGAATTGTAGTATATATAAATAAAACATAATTTTTTACAATTTCCTTCAATAAATTTAATCAGATGTATGTTTTAATCAGTACACTTTATAGATAGTGTGATAAAGTTTTTATAATGAAAATAAAATAAACTTTTGGATATAAATACACAAAAAAAATATGAACTTTTAATCAGGTATGATAATCCTTTATAAATTACATAATAAAAAATTAAAATCATTTATAATAATTGTTCCACCCTTTAACCATCAGTATAATGGATGTCTATATCCTGAATTTAGTAATCGTTGACATTAACCAAATCATAATATTTGTTTATTGTACAAAATCCCTCAATTAAAATTATCAAACAAAGATATTTTTTTCAAATCATTTATAACCCTCAATCAAAAAATCATATTAATCTTTATCTCATTCACCTTGGGAGCCCTTTATAAAAAATATAGGAAAGGAAAATCACAAAATAAAAACTTGAGGCACGTTATAAGGATATCCTCACAAAAACATTCCTTAAGAAAAAACACTTTAATGTTTCCAAGGAAGTAATATGATTTTATAAGACCTTATAAATAACATTATAGAAAATTTATATCAATGATATTGAAAAATCATAATCTCCCTTATCTTAAATAATGTGGTAGTATTTAAATTAATACATTAATATTCATATCCTATATTTCTCAAAGTTAGTTTGAATGAGATAATATGGTGTCAAATATTAAATTTTATTTTCATTAAACATGTCCTTAAGATGATGTTCATTATTTGAACTACTACAAGGAATGTAGGTTATATATGGTAGAGTAAAATAACATTTAATTTTAGAATATATGTAGATCATCATTCAATGGCTTTGTTGAATGATTATCTAGAAGACATTTATCTCCCCTTCCAATTAGTCCAGTTCTATAGACATTGTAGAATGTTGGAAAGTGGATTTTCCTAAAATATATTTATATGGAAATTATAATCCATCATATGGTGAAAATGGTATAAATCCATTTGTTTTAAAATTTATATCTATATTTAAAAAGAATTATGAAAACTTCATCTGATAAATCAGATAATCTTCATCCATTAAAAATGTAATATTTTTTATAAACAACATCATAACAAGGGTAGTATAAATGTTATGAACAAATAATTTTGTAATAAGTAGATTTTGATTTTAAAAATTAAGGTTAGAGAGTGTTCTTTTGACTCAACAATTTCTAATTTTTTAAAACACAATATATAGTATTTTTAATAATTAAACATGAATATAAAAGTTGATAAACTACTCCCTATAACTTCAATAACTATCAAGAAATTTACATTTATCCCCTCCATCCATTTTATGTTTAACATACTCCCCATTATTTAAAATGATTAAATATTATCCCTTTCTTCCCCTTTATGAATTTCAAAAATTATTTTTATGAAGTAGAATTTTTTCCAATGGATGTAAGGAGAAAATATTATATATAAAATAGTTATGAGAAAAAAATATATCATATTAATCCAAAAATATTGGCATTAAAAAAATTCATATTTAATATAATCAATCAATTTTTTTTATATATTACAAAAAATTAATATTTTAAAAATAAATCATTCCTTATTTTATTTAATGATTACCTATAACTTTCTAATATCCTACATATTCTTCTTAGACTATCCAACTACTAAATTTGGCTTCACAACATCATCATTAATAAATTAAATCTCCATTACTTATATAGAAATTTATTTATCTTTCTACATAGAAAGATACATTATATAATAAATATCCATTTAGAATTCATGAATTTCTATGATGATGCTTTAAATATACAAGATTTGTTTTAATCCCATATATTTTTTATCAAATAATTTTTATGACCTTTAGTGTGATTCATATATCTGATTACACTTTTTAACTTTTTGAACTCTACTATAAACAATCCTTTGAAATATTCAAAATTTACATTATTCTAAATAATTATCCCCCCACACTGATTGATAAAAAATGAACTTTCCTACCGATTGAATATAACTTGGATGAATTTTCAACAGGATTGAAGATCATTAATAAAATGGAAAAATTATTCAAGAATTTTCATTACATAATTGATGTAATACATTTTTGTTTCCACTCACCTACAAATTTTACATGGAGGTTAATTTTTTGATTTCCGTAAATCATTTTCAAAAGAAGTTATAACATTTTTTATGGACTAAAATCACATCGTTCAATAATGTGAGATTACGAAATCAATATTACGTAAAATTACTCATCATTCATATCATTGTACTATGATTTTACATTATTTTCATGCTATTCACATTCAATAGATTCTTCTACATTATATGTTAGAGATGATTCATTATTAAACTTTATATATAAGGGAGTTTATGTATGAGAAAAAATCTTTTCATTGTTGAAAACATTCTTCTGTTGTTGTGAAAAATATTATTCCATCATTTATTATCTCCTCTTGATAACTCAAGTTGATTTTATGAGATGATCAACATCTTCTTCTTCATTTTGAAATATTTTTTATAACAAAAATTTAACATTTTCATATATTTTTCATAACTATAAAATCCTTTTTATTTTTCAATAATAGTATAAATTTATTCTTCTAATTGAACGATTTGAGGATAGAAACTTTAAAGTTCTATTGAAATTTCTATTGACATATATTTATGAATAGAATCATTATTTGGATCTTTATTCCCAATTTATTCAACTCTTAAATGATTTTCTTCAACTCCCTTAAGAAAATATCTTATATCGTTACGTTTCCTCTCCTTATATTCTTGTATTTTCTATAGTTCATATTCTATGTGATTCTTAAAATCATGTCCCCTCAAGGCTTACCCACTTTAACATCTAAACCAAATTATGGAATTATATCTTTATTTTTTATTATCTTTTGAATAATCTCAAAAAAGTCTTCTTCATATATTGTTTTTGATTTCTTACTTGGAATAAGTGGTGAATATTCACAAACCGTTATTTTTCTAAGGAATTTTTTTTAAAATCATAAACTCCAAAAATACACAATACATTGGTTGTCTTGTCTAAAAACTATTTTAGAGTGTGATCAGACATGTAATTCATATTAGATATTATTTCATATAAAACAATATGAATCCTTTTTCTAACTAGTACTACCTCATTTTGAATTTTATTATATTTTATGAAATATTTCATCACATTGTTAATAAATATCATATATATATATGAATATTAAACTTCATGGATCTCATATTTACTACCTCGATACTACTGAACACAAACTCTACTATGCTAAACATTATCATTATAAATAGAATGTCAAGATTGTAGATCCCTTGAACCATTAGGGAATACCTATGTCATTTCCTAAGGATTATATTGTTTTTATCCCAAGGAAAATTATTTGTTCATCTAGTGAATGGTGGTATTACATTCTCACTTTCTCATATTTATGGAATGACCAAATTTATTCTTTTTTTAGGTGAACCAATCTATTATTACAACTTCTGGGTAATAATAATTACTTCACCATGAAGGGAAATTACAATTTTCTATGAATATTATCTGACATATAGACTAAATTTCATTCCAAAAATGTAAAAGTGAAATTTTAAATAATATCAATTTTATCTAACTATGATTTAATACAAAATTCTCTAACAATTTCTGGATAATTAAAATCAAAATACACTTGGGAAACGCATAAGGATTAACATAAATGGAATATGATTTTATAAATTTAAAAAATCATCATAACACTCAAACCATGTAATTTCAATTAATATTTATTAATGATCATACCAATTAGAAAAATCATTGGTAGATTCAATGAAAAATGATCTGTCAAATAGATATTTTTACCCATTATCTTTTTATATTTATGATAATGGAACTCCTCATTCAATATAAACGGGCACTCACCCCATCACATTTTCACACAAATATAGTCATTTGGATCATCCAATCCCTACCCAAATAAACATCCATCCTCAATAAAAAATCCTACAATCATAACAAATCCATGATATAAAATCAAGTAAGTCCTTTGTTGAACACTAAAAGGAGTTACCCGAAAAAGAGGCAATGTTCATCAATGAGATCTTTTGTTTTATTTCATTATTCACACCTTATATTATAATTAATACATTCTTATATAATAACCTCAATATCTTCAATATAAATATTTTTTTTATTTTAAGGTCATGAACTACACCTTCACACACTTCCTTCCAATGGGATACCCAATCATCATTTGTGTGAATGGAAGACTACCACATCGTGAACCGGTGTCATTTGTTATTTACCACCTTTCAAGGATGGAAAAAATGATGGAATTATAAAGTTTAAAAGATGATTCTTAAGGAAGGGTGAGGATGTTATATGGTGACGAAATGTATAATAATTAAAATGTCAAAAAAAATCCAAAAATTCTAAAGAAAACATTTAATTTGAAAATAACATTTGAATCTATTAATGTATGAATTAAATAATTACAAAATCAAGATGGTAGGAAATATTATTCATGCTAGTCATGTTAAAACTGTGATCTCTTCCGAAATTTTTGTTAAAAAAATAAATAGATAATTATTAGAAAAACAAAAATAATATTCATTTTAAACCATTTCATTAAGAAATATGATTTAAAATTTGTTTAAAATAATTGATGAATATTTAACATTTTCATTATTTTTGTAAACATAGAAATGGAATAAAAAGGATTCCTACCAAATATAGAAATAAATTAATTTCTCCCCGAAAAATATTGAAATTATTAGTATATAGAGAGATGAAATGAAATGAAAATATGTAATATGAGAAATTACTAAAGGATAAGAAAAATATCATGACATAAGTTGTCCTAATACTTTTATTTTTGATGAATCAGAAGATCCCTTAGGTCATTGAAGATTCAGGGCTTTGTGATTGTTAAACTTTTTCCTGACCTTATTCTCTATGACTCATTATCAGAACATGATGGTAATATTTCACTTATATGTGAATTTTTTCACTCCCTCTTATATTATCATATGTGGGATTCTCGTTATGAGATACATTGGGTAATTGTTATGGTTCAAACATTCCTTTTTTAAGGGGAGATTTATTATTGATTTTTATGATGTGGGATTTTATGATTGAAACATTCATGTATTAAACCATTGATGACCAAAATGAATTTAGAGGGTGAAATTAATTTTAAGGGGGTAGAATGTCACACCATGAGATTTTGTGAATTACTTTTTTCTAATTAATTTATCATTTTTTGATATTTTTCATTAAATAAAATATTAAAGATAGTTTATTTTATATCAAATCACTGTGTTTGGATTGCCTTATATGCCACACCATGTTAATTGTGTATTAAAAACAACATAAAATTATCCTTTCTCTAAGAAGAATACTAAGGTTATTTTGCGTTATATGCAATAATGAAAACCCACAATGACATGGGTAACACACAAGACCGAGGTTTAATAAAAAATATTATTAAAATATTATAATTTAATTTAAAAAGATAATGAATTATTGTTAAATTTGAGGTTATTAATATTACTAACTAATTTATTGAAATATATGGTTTAAACAATATAATATGAATTCATAGGTTACCAATTAATTATAAATGAATATGAAGACAGATAAAATATGAAAGGAAATATTATTATAGTCCTAAAACAATTTGACCCTAATAAATTAAATTTTCATTTATGACTTGAAATAAACTAATTTAAAAATTCATCCAAGATGGAACATAATTTCCATACATTCAATGCTACAAAAACTTGGAATATGTTACACGTAACATCGACTTGGTGTGCATTACACACAACTCCCACTTAGCATATGATGCATGAAAAACTGAGTTTCTATAAAACATATTCTTTATATATAATTTTTTAAATGAAATAATTATAAAATATATGATAAAAACTTATAGTATTAGTAATAACTACCTTTAAAATATTTCTTATAATTTTTTTATTTAAATAAAACATATTTATAATGAAATATAATCCTCTAGACCACTATTTATAGCTAGAAACACTTTCTAGCGGAGATTCTACGATCACACATTTCTATCAGTAGAGTGAATTGGCTCTTGGAGGAGAGAAATTATAATGGTATATCTTCTTAGATGTGAGGAGACCATATATTACATTTTTAAGTACCAGATATCTATCATCCAATCCAATATTTATTGTTTATAATGGATGATGTGGTGGAACTAGACTAACAGGTTGATATTTTTGTACACTGGTAAGAAGGGATTATAGTTGGATATGTTTTTGATCATGTACAAGAGTCCACAACCAAATTACCATCAGGTGGATAGATAAACTCTAGTTGTATCAAACTCATAATATTTTCAATTCCCTGAATTAGTAAAGGATTACCCAAATGCCTTTCTAGAGGATGTACCTATGTTTTCTCTTCATTAGAAGGTTGGATTTTTTATTTAATTTCATCTAGCGACTAATTTGATATATTTAGTATCATATCAAATGTCTCTAACTAAATTTCAATAGATGAGGGTGTATTAAGAGAACCTTTAAATAAAGGGCTCTATCTGACCCAGTGTGTCCCAATGGGAATCTATGATATTGTTCATTTAGAATGTGGATTGGATCCTGACGTTATATGAATATTTTCATTACCTAAATTAGGTAACCATTAATAATATGTTTCCATTATCAATTATTTATGACCTAATATATTATTAGAAATAATTTATTTACTTAATTCATGATATAAATATACCACATTTTCATTTATAAGATTCCTAAATTTTATTTATACTTTTAGAGGTGATGTTACTATTCTTTTAGCACCCCCATTTTAGGTATGCAACACTTCATTTGTGCTTTTTATCTATATAAAGTGTTTTGGTGAAGATTAGGAGGTATTATAGACCTTTTGGAATGATTTTTGGGGTTTTAAATAGATTAATGGTTTGATAGTGGTTTGTGTAAATTGTGAAAATCCAACAAGCAACCTTGCACAGTGAGATAGGGGATAAGGGGGTGGTAAATGTGTGGTTACACAGTTTATGAAAACCTTGAAATGTGGTATAGTGGGATTTTACATGGCTGACAAATGGTTTACCTAACAATGCAGCCCAACCATATGAGGTCCTCTTTGAGGTAGTATCTAGCACATGGATAGCACACGGTTTTACCTAACCATTTGATTAACCATGCACGGTTTAAAAACAAGATCCTATGAAAGTTTATCTGGGAAATGATTAACTTTTAACCCATAATTTTGGCTCCAAATTATCCCTTACTCGATATTATATCCTCCCAAAAGATGTGGATGCTTTCCCCATGAAATCATAAATGATTTAGAGGTGTTTCTTGGTGTGTTGAAGGTCGATTCCTATGGTAGGTCATCATTTATTATAGTTTTTCTTGTGTTTTCAGATGTACATTACTCCCTCCCTATATTTCTTATATCTAGTCTGCTAAAGCAATATCTGAGGCTGTTGATGTAAATTACAGTTATATATAGATTTTTTATGATAGGGGAAGTGATCCAAGGAAGGGATTTTTTGTGATTTAAAACATGTTTGTTGGTGATTTCAAGTCTTTATTTGTTTTCACCATAACCCACATGGTATGTGGCTTCACTTGAATCATATTCTTAAACCATGAAGGCATAGTTTCATATTGGATAAATCACTTGACATTGATTGTGAATTTTTTTTTGAAAATCATTGAAGAATCCTTATTTAGTAATGGATTGAGAATTTTATGGATTTTTTTGTGAAATTATGGAATTAAGGAAAGTGGACGTCCAATGTGATTTGGTTTATTAATTTTAAAATATTTATTTTATTGATATTTGGTAACCGATATAGTTGATATGTTCTCAATAAATGGATGGTTTTATTGAAATATTTTGAAATATTTTGTGTGAATGGTTTTCAACAAAAGAACAATGTTATGGAAATAGTTTGAAATTGTAGGATTGCAATGATTATTTAATATATGGGTTGTGTGAGTTCATGATTTTAACATGAACATGAATTAGGGGTGTGTACCATTGGATTAAAAAGGGATGTGACCCTGGATAAGGGGTGTGTTTCATTGGGGCACACAGAAATTTGAAAAACTTAATTGGGAACAAAGATGATTTCCTGAGAATCATATCTCCTAGAATTTATTTAGTTGAATGATCTTAATATCTTGTTAGATGGCCAATTATAGAATGGATTTGTTCATATTATTATTTCATCAGGAATTATACCTATTCTCTTTTCCCATATAGTGGATAGTTCTTCTAAAATATCTATAGATTATAAAAATATTAATTATTTAATAGTTTAATTAAGTATATGTTTCCCCATATCATTCACATGTTGGAATAGATAATGATTAAAATTTTGTTTTAAAAAATCAGTCTTCATTTGGGTCATCATCATTTCAATTTTATCAAATAAGAATTCTGGATTTCCACTTTCGAGATCATATATGTCCATTATGGGCATCTAATTATATCTTTTGGCCCACCCTAAGGCCATTACATGGGTTATTTACTCACCTCACAAGTATTAGAGTGGTACTGTGGAAGAATAAAACAAATGAAAGGAATTAAAGAGAGAAAAATTAAACTACTATAGATTAAAATAGTATAAATCAATTCCATCATTTCCTTCATACTTATAAAATGAGAAAGTATTAAATCCTAGGAATAAAAGTCGAGGTGTATATTTATATGCATAATTGGATATAATTTTGTCTCTAAATATCTAATTTATATTATTTCTTATGGTGGTCCAATCTTATGACAGTATTTTGAAGATGTTTCAACATTAGATATTTTAAACTTTGACTTAAACATTAATTCATAAAATATTTTATTCTATAGGCAGGTGTATATGGTGTTATGAGATATTTACTCCTTCAAATTATTTTATACTAATGATTGTTGGAATTATAATACACTGAGTTCCCATGAATTTATTTCCATAAAGGATATAGAATCATCCATGTATATGGATGTAATAAATGTTACCTTGGATATTCTATATCATCATTTAAACATTCAACTAAATATGGATATCAGTTTGTGAGATATGGCTCATCCATTGAATGTATGAAGATCTATGCATAGATTCCAAGGACAAGATTATTTACTAGATTTAGGCCTCAAAATGTTGGATTTATCTTCTCTTCCATTAAGAATGAAATAAAGATAAAATTACATAGAATCCTAAAAATTTATTTTTGAATTACGATTTGTGAGAATATATTTATGTCTAAATTTCAAAATAATAATATTGTAAATAAAATTATAAATATATTTTATTATAATAATAAACCACAAAACACATATAAAACTCTAAAATGGGACAGTTTCATATAAAATATCACTATGGTGTGATTACAAACATTGAATTATAGCGTATAATTTCTGAAAATTACAAGATTTGTAATATTTATCTTAATTAAAAGTATATAAATGATGATTAAAACTAATAAGATGGGTTCCTGAGAGGATTTATCATAATACTAATAGTATATATTTTTATTTTTTTCATTATAAAGGTGTACACAATAGGTTTTATCCTAATAAGATGGGTATATGAGGTAATTTTACCCATTACTAAGATGGTGTATAGGTGATTATCTAGAGAAATCATTATGATTATTGGGTTTTTGGGTATCATGGGAACATTTTTTATAAGTGTGTGTTTATTCCAAACATGTTTTTCATGTATCATTAATTTTTTCTAAATACTATATGAAATAAAATTGAGTCAAAAAATTATTTCATAAATAAATTAGTAATAGGAGACTATAACTCTATGATGATAATTAATTAAATGAACTCATAATTATGAAAATCATTTATTTCCAATAATATTCCAAAGTATACTAGTTTGGATCGACACAAATAATAACCTTTCATGTTATGAAATAATAGGATCTAAAATGTACTATATAATCTATAATTAATTATCAACAACAATATTAACTACGATAAATTGATATAATATTAATCAAATTAATTATAATATTTTAGGTAGGTTTAACCATAAATGTGATCACATTATCATGCTATAAAAAATAATCAAAAAATTTCATTAAAAAAAGACATATTTTAAATTAAAATCAATTAATATTAAATTATAAAATGTTTTTATTTTTGGGTACTGATCATTTCATAAATTAGTAAAGGATGATGAGTGGACTACGATATTGGAGAAAAAACCCATTATTTTTACAGGAGAAGATTCCTAGTATGTGACATGTATTTTGATCAATATTCAGAACCCATACTTACTTCATGGATATGGAATAAAATCACAAGGAAATACTTTCTTTTCATAGGTAAAATCATAAAATAGGCTCAAATAATAAAAAATGAAAACATGAAGAAAAACAATCAGGTGAAACCAGAAGATGATCAAATTATAGAAAAAGTGATGAAGCTCGTTGATCATTTATCTCTTTAATGGAAGATGGTAAAAAAAATATTCAATAAAAAAACTACTTAGGTGATAAATTTTCATAAAAGTTTATGTTTAATATTATTAAATAAAAAATATATAAATTAATTTAACATTTACATAAAATCATTATGAAACAAAATTTACAAATGATTCATTGGAAAAGTAGGATGTTATAGATAGTTCCCTTCACTTTTTAACATTTTATCAAATTGATTTTGTATATATTAACCAATTGACCTAAAAATGAAAAATATAAGTAAAAATAATCCATTAAATTAATAATATATGAAAATAAATGGAATAATAATAATATTAACAATGAAATTATGATTGAATAGTTTCCAAATAAAGTAATTAATAAATATATTCTTATTAACCCATTAGATTTAGAAGACTCTAAAATGATCCAAGACATGTGGTATGTATTTATCATGTAAATAACTTTTTTTATATCAATTTTTTTTATATATCCTTATATGTAATTTCTCAAAAGGTTTTTTATACATAATTTACAAATTTTATCTCTATGGTTGTGGTAATATAGTGTCCCTACATTTCATTATTATTTGTTTCTAATACCTTAAATTTTCATATAGGATGTCTCCCCCTCACTTTTATTTCTTATGATCATGTTCTGTTACACTCTATATCTCTAAATCATCTTGTTTTATTTATTCTCCATGTCCATTTTCTTTATATCATGGACATATTATATTATTTTTAAACTATTTTCTAATAATATAAACATTTCTATAAAAAAATTTCTTTATATACTATGAACACCATATATTTCATAATATTTATTGAAGGGTGTTTACTAAGAATGTTATTCAATTTATTGTATTGGGATAATATTAGAAATCGATAAAAAATTAGGGATAATTATTAAAAATTGTACTCGATGACTATTGGTATACAAACATATTAACTAACGAAAAATAATAATTTTATGTGGATAATTGTGTAATCTCATCCTTCTACAACAAACTATGTGATATTCCCTCCCCAATAGCTAATCATGCATGGTTAGTGCATAGTTTGGCCAACCGTGAGACCGAACCACACAACACTGTATTTTGGGTGAAATTAAAACATTGTGCTTAATTAATTATTAAAACTTCAATGTATTTCATTTCTACTCTGACACTCCAAATAAAACATTTGAGAGCCCCCTTTGGTGACTATTCTTCGATTTTCCACTGACCCTCCATATGATCTTCATCTCAAGAACCTCTTATCTCATTGGATATGCTTCAGTGAGTTATTGATTCATTTCATGTCATTCATAATTTGGTTTAGTATCAGATGTGTTATTTAAGGGAAAGCTCATTTCTACTATTATTAGGTTCTTTGTCCATTCATTGATTTTCTCCCCATCTATGTCAAATAAAAAAGCTGATATTGGATGATCTGTCCACTACGAACCAGTGGTTTGTGGTCTCATAATTTTCATTTCAAGGTGAAGGGTTTTATATATGATGTTTTTATGTGATCTCAATTTTTGGAGATATTCCATGTAATGAAATTTAATCTTTTAATTGAAATTATAGGTATAACATATTCAATATTTTGTGTTTATATAAGATGTTGTTTCGTGTTCCCAATTCTCTGATCGATGCCTTGAAATGAATTATAATCCTTGAATCGAAAGGATATGTATAGCCTATTCAATCAAGGAGGATCATCGATAAATGTTAAATTATTGAGAAACATAAATGGAACCACCCCTTCTGGAGTGTTGTGTATTTAGACGGTCCACTATAATGGAATATGAAATTTGATACCTTTGAAGATTGCCTATTTACCATGTTTCATGGGATGGTTAATATTGAATGGAAATGTGTAATTGAATTGAATTATAATTTTAATTGTAATATCAATTGTAATTCAGTTGATAGAGAAAAGGGAATGGATTCCATGTCCCTAGACACTTGACATGTATTGGTTGTTTAAGTAGTAGATTTTTGTTATTATGAAATGACCACATTAGTAGTTAAGAAGAAAACCTTCTAAGCTCGACCAATGCCTTGATTCACCTTTTGAGGTGAATGTAAATTGAAATTTTCATTGTGGTGTCCTTGATTTGTTTAAATGAAATTGAATTAATGAGATTGATATTCATATTTATTGGTTGAATTCTTATATACCTTAGGTGACACAAGGATTCAAATAATGAAAGACATGGATAGAGTCATTTATCATGTACCATTATTATTCATGACTGAAATTTCACAGATATATATGATAATAGATAATCGTGCGCACTTATTTCATTTAATTATGGTTCCTAATTTCAAATATTTAATAAAACATTGGATGAATGATAATGAAACTATAGTGAGGGTATGCCAAAATAAACGACATGAAAGGAACATTTCAGTGGGTTTCTTAGTAGAAATATGGAATACACATGCCTCTATGATAGAATTTAGGAATGGAACCTTTCACACACATGATAACACATAACCTAATTAATTTATTATGATGTTAGATGAATAGGTATAGATCATGAATCCCATAGTGTCTGAAATCATAAATGAATTTCCATCATGTTTGAGCCCCTAAAAATTTTTTAGTGACACTGATAACTAGGTAGTTTTTTATATTAGTATACTATTGAAAATATCTAACATAATTAATTATATAGTTGATTCATGTTTATATAGAGATAACTATATCATATGTTTTCTATATAGGTCACCATGGTTATGAACTCATTTTCTTTCTATTTTATTCTTCTAATTTCCTTATATATACAAAATCTCGATCTAGAATAAGAAACACCAACCAATATATCCAAACCAACCACACTATCAATACTTTCCATGAATAAACCAATACAATAATAACTTATTGGAGTTTCAACTACTACATTGACATAAATGTTACATAAAGGCCATCTTAAACAACCTATAACACACACCTAACCACATAAGACTAATGTTGAACCTTTAATCAAGTCTAAAATTATCTCTAAGGGAATATTCAACTCTCCAAATTCTATTTTGAATCCCAATTCACCAAAAATATATTATTTGTGAAAAGAATTCAAATTTTACATTATTTCCCCCAACCTATATAATACATTTCATTAAATTTATTTTAGTGTTTTGAGTATATTAATGGGAAATTAATTTGTACAATTAGTCTATTGAATTTTGGGTTGGTTGTCAATTTTATTCAAATGAACCCGGTGGCCTATCAATTGACTATTATTTCATTTTTACAATTTAGGAAATGAATGATGTATAATAAGGGTTATAGAACTTTCTGGTCGAGTTTAGGGATTATATGATCTCTTTTCATTCCTAGAATTTTTATAATAGAGCCATTCCAAGTTATCTATCATTTGGTAGTAATATAATGACTAATGTTTTTTTGTAACATTGGCTCTATGATAATAATCATGTCTATAAATACATTGACTAAATATTCTCAATGTTTCTCATATTTTTTCAAATCCATAGGATGAACAACTTAACTGGTAGTTTTATTATTGAGAGATTGTTCTAACGCATGGAATTTCCCTTTTGGTTTAAGAACAATGATCAAATTCTAGTACCATTCTAGAATGTTGCTTCCATTAATCATTTGTTTTTTCCAATATAGAAATGAGGTTAACTATTTATCATGATATATTTAATCTATAAAAAATTATTTTATTATATAAGTGTCATTCCTATTAACAATTTAAGAATGACATTAATTAAATGTGTCCCACAAAAATAACGAACCTTTTTGAAAAAATCATACCTATTAATGCTCCAAGAACCATGTTTCCCTAATAAAATGACCCTTCATTGGAATGAAACTCACCGATTAGTTATTTGGGTAGTAAATTATCCCAATAGTATCATATATGGATCTTGGATGGTCAAATAGACAACTCTTTTTCACATCGATAATATAGATAAACCAAACTCCATTCTTTTATTAATTCATCCATCACGGTTTCCCAAATAGTGTAACCCAAAGAAAAAATCCAAAAAAATTTAATCACAAGACAATTCAGGGGATCTCTAAATTTGTATGAATCTTCCTAATGATCATCCAATATCACTCATTACTTTCTTTCCTTTCAAAATATAATCCAAAAGAACCCTTCTTTGGCTTAAAACTACCTAGCTGGATGATCAAGGGCCTGAAAAGTGCCACTTTGGAAGGAATATAACAATATTTATATCTCAAATTGATCTCTATGAGGTCCAATACGTAGGTCGTTCCCCTCATAGATATTTTGGATAAAAGAAGGTGGGGCAGTGCTACTAGGTACTTATCACATTCAGGAGTTTGTAGAGAATGTAGAACTAATTCAGAAATGTGTATCTACAACTCAGTCTAGGATAAACCATATACCCATCATCATCACCGACGTTCGTAGTTTGAGGTGGGAAATCAATTATTCATATGAGTTTCTCCAAGATAAGTTCATAGATAGATTTTGAGATAGGGAAATCTATATCCTCATTATTTCCAGACTTTTCATATCATAGAGAGAGTAGAGTTGGTGGCCAATCATTTGGATTCGACTAAAACATATCATTCCATGCATGGAATAATCCATTTATCAATTATTTTCCAATTTTATTATTACCTTTCACATTATTTTGATCCCATGTATATAGACTTGGAGAAAGATTCATCCTTTGAGGATAATCCAATAGATATCATTCATCAGAGCACAAAGTCTCTCTAAAGTAGGTCACTTATTGTAGTACGGGTGATATAGTAGCACAATATTGTATAAGATGAGACCGTTGAACATGAGACTAATGTATATTCTTATGGGATTACATTATTATATTAAAATTATTTACTACCTTTGTAAGAGAATCTTGAGAAATATTTGTTCTATAGAGGGGATGTTATAGAAATATGGTTTTTCCAAGAGGTATGAAGCCTTTAGTTTATAGTAAAATTCGTTGTTTTTATAATATTATGATGGTATAATGTTTTCAAAAGGATATGAGACTATTCAAGGTTTGTTAGGATCTAGGATACCTATCTTTTGAGGGATATAACTAGGTCGATAAACTATTACAAACCATGCCCCACTACACACATGATTAGAAAAACTATGGCGGGTGTTGTAGGGATACACAAAGGGGATATCATGGGATGCACATTGTTTTTCTAAACATCCACTGCAACCCATTTAGGTTGTGCTAACTAAGAATAATGGGATGCATGTGTAGTTCAAGTTTAGATAAACTATTCTCACCAACCATGTGGCAAACTATCCATGGAATGTAGATAACACGCTATTGGTGAATGATTTCACCAATTGTGTGACCAAATTGTGAACTTCTTTAAACATTGGGTGAATTACCATTTTTCTATCCATATTTTCAATATATTATCCCCCTTTTACCCCAATTTTCAATCAAAATGTAGGCCTTTCCATGTAATATATCTTCCTCATGCCTAATCTAGAGTTTTTTATATCTTCTCCATCATAAATCTGATCGATCCCTTTCTATTTTTGGGAGGTCGTAAAGGAGGGGATATCCAATATAAAACTCAACTCAATTTAAAGGCACTGTGAATTTTTAGAAATTCTATTTCTTCTTAACAATTACAATTTAATCTATATTTTATTTATTGAATAGAGTCTTTAGAGGATACCATGATCAATGTGTGGTAGTATTCAAATATGATATTCTTATATATTCAATGATAATGTATATTCCTGAATATCACTTGATGATTTTTATAAAAACCATATGGATGGATAATATATATGCAAAATTTTACATTTGTGAAATTTCCATTTAGAATTTTTCTTTCAGAAGTCATATAATCACAATTTAGTTTATATTTGTAGACCCATCAAGGATAAAAGTTGTTATATAATGGGGCATCCTAACCACATTGTTTGATATCAATAGTTTTCTTTTTTTTCTGGATTTTATATATGAATTATTGAGTTTTTTTAATCTTAAATAGTCCATTAAAAATTTTAATTCATTATGGGGAAATGTTCATTTGGATGAAAGTACATGAGGAATATTTTTTTCAAAATAGAGAAGGATATATGTACGAAACACTGATATGGTTAGCTATGATGAAATAGTGAGGTTTGTAAATTTTTCTCACTAGTTAGGTTCAAAGGTGGAAATGCTCAAAAATTTCCAAACTCATTCCTGAGATTCTATTTATAACTTATAAGGAATTCAGTGAGGAAATAACATATACAACTCCATTATAAAGATGAGACAAACCTCTCTAACTGATCGTGAAGAAAGTCCTTGGTTGTAAGAAAAAGTTCACAGAAATATCACATGAGACCCAACCAAATGCACATTATTATTTCAGGTTTCGGTCAAGGGATTATATTTCACATATCAATTTCAATTTCATTTTAAAGGTTGTATATATTAAAAATTAATTTTTTATTTAAATTTTCTTCAAATGGTTGTATTAGATGGATTGACATTTCAAACTTATAAGGTCCCATAAACCTTATAAAACGGATATTGGCATCAAATTTACACTACTGACATCATGTTTCTTCCCATGAGACCAATGGTCCAAGGATCAACATGCCATAATAGGCTACATTGGGTTTCTACATTATCCATTATAGGAAAACATTGTTAGGTTAATTCAGTAATGTTATGTTTCAGTTATTTCTTTTAGTCCAATACATAAAGATGGTACATTTCTATTTATAATAGTCAATGCATTGAAAGGTATAATTAACGCTTCCCAAACATCAATCCCATGATAAATAAGAAATTTATGCTAATAAGTAGATATGGAATGGAATAATTCATGAAACAAAAATCCTAGTAATACTATATTAAAGCATATTTTTAAAAAATTTAAAGGGTTATCCAAGAAACCTAGGGATTCATAAGGATGCACTAAGGGAGAATCCTTGAAGGTCCACCACAATGGATTCGTGATATCAGATTCATAGAAATGAGGTTGAATAAAAAAGAATCACTATTGACCCCACCATGAGTGCATTCTTCACCAATGATTGATCTACTCATGGGGTGTGGAATTATTATTTCTATATTTTCTCTGTTTTTATTTGATTTCATATACAAGGATTAATTTTTTCATAAATTCTTTGATATGGAAATGGACCAATGAGTTTATAAATTTCTTATTTGTCCTGGATTAATTTATTATATTTTTTAATTTGTTCTTTTATTTTTGAGGATTTTATTAAATTATCATATTCTAAATGAAAATATATTATATTTCATTTTTTATTTTTCTATCCCATCGTTCTTTTTATATTGATCATCGAACTATGGTTTGGATAAAGATTTTATGTTATTGTTCTTATTTTAATGTGATTGAATCCCTATACCATGTTTGATTATTGGAATCTGATGGAGTTGGTTGTGGAATGTATATTTATTATTGAATGGTGGAGGAATGTGAAGGTATAGAGGTAAAGTATCTTCCTTTGTGGTGATGAAAAATTAGAAGAGTCCCACATGATAGGCATTGGATTTAATTCATAGTGATCGAAGAATTTATATTGATATTAGACTATGTCATATCCATTATTATTGGAATAGATGAAGCTTCAAGAATGATTGGAGGTGAAATAAGTGTACACAAAAAATATTTTTCGCCATGAATTGCATTTGGTTAGATATTCCTAACTACGAAGTGTGTATTTTAGAAGAATAAATGTTGTGTATCTTCAATGTGTGATGGACAAGATGTCGAATTGAGTTAAATATCACACATTTTGTGACTTAGTCCACATTAGATGAACCCCTATCCAACCTATAGGGGTTGTACATTGAATACATTCCTAGGTGAGTATTTTTCCATATATATTGTTTAGATCCTGATCAAACACCATGAATATTTGTTCAACAAGAATTAGGTAGAATTGTTACATGTTGAGTACCCTACATGGCCAAATACACATTGTAATCCAACCTATACACTATGTAAATGGACATTTAATTCTATGTAGTGATCCAATACATGGCTATTCTACTACATATGGACTACATATATGGAACTCAGTCGGTGGATATTTCCCCACAAGTATGCATTGGGTTTCCGTACACCTCTAGAAATAAATACTAGTATGGCTAGATCCCGCACATTCATGAGCACTAGAAAATTTTTCACACATCACTCATTCCGACTTCATGAAAACATTTTTTATGGAATTTGTAAAAAATTAAAAACATAGTAAATTTCATCACCCTTGAAAAAAATGGCATACTATGCACCATTTTTCTTACCTTGAAACAACTCTTGGAGATAAACTTCCATGGATTTCCTTCATCAAACCAAAAAGTAATTCATATAGGGAGCTTGACTTATAGCTAACACTCCCTTATCATACTCAGGATGATGTAATGATATTGGGAATGACCGTATCTAAAAAGTAGTACATGAATTTTACATTGAAAGTATTATATAACTCTGGTTGATCCACACTAAAATAAAATGAGTTTATAATTACCTTTAATTAACATGTCACATGATATCTCTTAACAATGTGTGTTTAGGTCTAACCACGGGTCAAATATCTCACATCACATGTTTTATTTCCAAGATATCCCTCATCATGGGGACTCCCATTTATTTTACCAAAATCTCCCAGACTCCATGCCCTCAATCATCATAATTGAAACTATTGATCCTCAGCCCATTCTGGTCCATCCATTGAGGTTCCATATCAACAATTTACCACACACACTGGCATGAACCAACTCTTCCATATGTAGTGGGTGTACATATCATACCACATGATTCAAACCCAACTCACGCTCCCCTGAGTTTTACAACAATGAAGTCAAGATAAACATGCTACATGGAACATCAGTTTCATATAATCCATGATATCCCTTGAAACTCCTCTTCAAACTTGAGAACCTCATAGGTTTCATGATTTATCAAACGATTACATGAATCTTGATTTTATTTTAAAAATTTATGTATCAATAACAAAAAATGGTCATTTTTTCATGTCACCTAAACAATCCTACCCACTGAAGATAGTCTAGAAACCCTACCCCTCTATGTGACTTCAGGGAAAACCAAATTCAATACCATTCCTATAACATAATACCCGAGTACCACCTGTACATTTGTCTCAAATAAAGTATAAAACCAATATCATTTACTTTATGTAAAATGTTAACCTTGGTTCAAACTATTTTATAGTTTTTCCTTAATAAAATAAATATATCTAACATACTAGGGTCTGAGTAAAAAACAAGGTAATCTTGTTCTCTGACCTATCTCTAACAATCATGTCACAAAAATGGGCCACTATATCCATCCACTAATCCCTAATGTCTATCACTAATAACCATATCCCACATAAAGGTCTCCATTATATGACATCAAACCCACCTGCAGAATCTCTCTAAAAGAGGTAAAACTAAAACATGTATAAAAAACATCAATATATGTGGTTCAATGATCTACCAGCATAGGAATAAAAACATAAACTACTAATAATAAACATACCAAGCCCACATCCTATCTGAGTATCCCTATATAAGAGTGCTCTTTTGGGTGTCACACTGTCAATGAAAAGGGATAAGGAGATAACACTCACTGGGTATCCACATACAGTAATACACTCTCGAGTTTAAACTTACCAGAAAACTACTCACCTACCATAGGGTTTCTTTTTATTAACTAAGAGTGTTACCTGAATCGGATGGTCAAAAAAAACACCTACCAATCCTTGAAACATGGATAAAAGTGTAATAGTTTCCAATATCTAAGGGTGCTACCAAAATATTCTAACCCCACATATTTAACATAATGAATAAACATTTAACCTATATTCTATTCTATAGGTTCTCTAAGCCTCACCGCCTAACCACTAGGTCCAAATCACCCAAGGAAGAGGTCAACTGAGACATTTAGGAAAAATCACATTCAAGTTCAAAAAATCTGTCAAGGAAACTTTTAAAACAATACCCTATAAAAGGGTCCATTCTATAAATATATCACAAAGGTTTAATGTTAAGGAATTTATTCAATTCCTAGTTTCTTGATTTTATTTGTGATATTCACCCAAGAATATTCATCAAGAAATAAATTTTCAATGTTGAAAGGTTATTTTCCTCATGAAATGTTGTAAGTTATCTATGGAGCTTCATTTATTAGTTTCCAATGATATTTTCCATGTAATATATTTTGAAATTCTTTTACATTTCAAAAAGTAATATTATATAATGAATTCGTTTCACCACAAGAAATGATTTCAATGATCGTTATAAATTCCATTATAATATTCAAAGTACATTTTCTGATTCTAAAACCTCTTTTTGGAGTATGTATATCCATTAAAAATGTCCTTTTATTCCATTTACTATAACCAATTCACTTTATTTGTTTATGGAATTAATAGCATGTTTTTTCACCAGTACCTTGATTATTTTATGGTGGTATTCATGGATAAAATTTTAATATACACTAAAACCATGGAAGATCATGTGTTTCATTTGAATATAGTTCTAGAAATCTTGAGAAAACACTAATTATATTTTAAGCTATCAAAATTACATATCTTTATTTAGGAAGTGAATCTATAAGAGATAATGGTATCAAAACTAGATATCTCATTTAATCCTAAAAATTTGAATGTTTTCATGTCTTGGGATGAACTGTTGAATATATTTGATATTCTAAGCTTCTTAGGTTTAGTAAGTTATTATAGTTAGTTAATTAAATATTTCACAATTTTAGCTTCTCTGTTGACTATTCTCCATTATAAATGATTATGGTTCATTTGGGATTCTAAATATGAATCATAATTTAACTATCTAAACTTCATTTGATTTCACCTCAGGTGTTGAAACTTCCAGAGGAAAGGAATGGATATGTGGCATTTTGTGATGCATAATGTTTAGATTTCATTTTTATTCTCATGTAGGGTATTAAAGGCACTAAATATTCCTTTAAAATTATAAAATATTTATATAAGTTAGGATCTGATCACCTCAATTTTAATCAATTGAGGTTTTAGTTAGTTCTAGATATTTGTTTATTAAGTGTAACATCCCAAGAAATTTAAGCAATAATAGTATTTTAATAAAATGTTTGTTAAATTTTTTTTTACATATTAGGAAAACTAAGTTATGATTTAATATAAAATTAAATTATTTTCTATAATTAATTGAAATTTTGATTATAAATTAAGTAAAAATATATAACATATTTAAATATTAATTTTTATTATTTTTAGGGGATAATATTTTATTGTAAAATATAAATTCCATTTTTTGGAAAATATATATTAAACATTAAATAATTTTATAACATTTAAATAAATTTCATAATTTAACAGGATAGAATATATTTATTGATTACATATCAAATATGTGTGATTTATTAAGTCCTTTTGAGACATTTTTCTCATTATATAAGTTCAGTTTGTTTCCTATTTTTACTCCAACATTTATAGCATTTACCTATTTATTGACAAATCAAATGCTCTTCCAACTCTTCCAAACTAATTTTTCTAGAATATCAGCAATATAAACAAGGGTAAAGGATTTGATAAGGGCTTTATGATTTATTAACTCCTTGAATATGTATTTACCTTTTTGGTAAGGTGTTGGATGAACCAAAGAGATATTATTGTGTGAAGAGTAGAGGAGAGGGTGGGCCTTCTATAAGCACGTGAGTGGGAAACATGTAATTTTGGAATAGAAAATGGTGTTCCAATGTTTATGAGGTGAAAAAAAGATTCAAAATGGATTAGTATTGAGACCTATAAATTATATAGTTGAAATATTTACATACAGTATATTTTATAAATATATTTAGGATATATTAACCATTATCATATCAGTTTAAACCCCTCAGTAAATCCAGTTTTATCTTAACCATGGTAATAAATTTTTATGGTATTTACTATTCATTTTCATCAAAATTTAAATTTTCCTTATTAGATAATATAAATTATTATGATTAAATATATGTAATCCATTTTTTTAAATTCAATTCATATAAATGGATATATTAAATTTTAAACAAAACCTGCAGTGGTGATGAGAAGGCTAGATTTTGTGATGTGTATTCCTGAAATATATAACCCCATTACTATTATTGAGTTAATGATCATATAAGAGAAGGGTAGTAGTTTGCGAATAGATGTTATTATGTAGGTTGATAACTTAGAACATGAAATGGAAAAAATCTAATTGGTGTGACTTACATCGGTAGAGAATATAAGTACGGAATGTGGAAAAACAGTAGGCAATTGCTTTGCCTCTGACCGAGATGGTCCCGTTTGGAACATTACAAAGAGATTATGGGAACACAGTTACTTTTATAATATGATATAAATGATTAAATAATGTTTTTTATGGTTTTGGTGATATTGTATCAACATATAGTAGATCAATTAAAGAAACACCAATTATTCATCAAAAATACCCATTACATGCTCTATGTCAACTTCATTATTTTGGATAAGGTCTAAAACAATCATGAATGGAATTTGATACATAAAAACCAATTATAAATCATCCATAAATGTAAAATTAATGAAATTTTAATCATGAAAATTGGAATTAGAATGAATAAGAAAACAATTCTTTCAACGATCAAGAATATATTCACTAATGGGGAAAATAGGAGGAATTACTATAAAAGATAGATATTTATGAAGATTATTCATTAAAATTAGTATGAGTATGTTTTTAAATCATGTGATAAAGAGTTATATGATTATTCTTTGATATTTAAAAGTATGTTTCCACACTTTTTTTCTTTAGAGAAGTTAGAAACATTTTAGGGATGATGATCAAGTGAGACCATTCAATTGGAACATTAATGTTATCACAAACAAACTACATTGGGAATGTTTTCATAAGATTTTATCTAATGGAAGAAAATATAGTATCTATTCCATTGGAGGGCCTTTTAAAACTATCAATGGAGAATAACTAAATATGATAGAAGATGTTGATTACATTTCAAAGGTTCCATATGCATTAGTCATTGGAATCCTGATGTATGTCATGGTTTGTACTCGACCCGATATTTATCATGTAGTGGGATTTGTGAGCGGGTACATGGATAACCCTAGAAATACACATTGGGAATATTTACAGTGGATATTAAGGAATAAAAGGGAATCAAGGAGGTGTCTATGTGCATTGAAAAATGAAATTATTTATAGGGGTATGTGGATACTAAACTTGGAGGTGATGTTGATTATAGGAGGAGTAACACATGTTATGTATTTACTTATGGAGGAACTGCAGTAAGTTGGATTTCACAATTTCAGAAGATGGTGGATTTATCCATCATCGAGTATGAATACATTTTTTGTAACATAAGATGTAAAGTAGATGGTTTGGTTGAATAAATTCTTGGATGAGATAGGTAGAAAGTGAGAGGAAAAATGTATTGCATAGTGATAATCAGAGTGTTATACATCTTGATAGGAAACCACTGTTTCATTCCTAGATGAAGCACATTCAGTTGAAGTGAATATTTATTAGAGGCTTGATAAAAGATGGGTTTCTAACATTATAGGATATTTTTAGAACAAACAATCCAAAAAAATATGTTGAAGAAGTCGATGGTAATATTGAAGTTGATGCACTGTTGTGCCTCTTTTGTTCTCCACTGATGAATGGAGGATGAGAGGTAGAATAAGGGTGGAAAAAATGGGAGTACAATAGGAAAAAAACTGACATTTCATGAGTCATGAGCTTGAAATTGATGTTTTGAATGGAAACTATGCAACTCGTGAATGAAGAAGAGGGCGATCTAATATTTTGTAAGTTGTCTATGTTAGTGGAATCGAAGTAGGTCAATATAGTGGATCAGGCTACGCATGGTCAAGATCTGAGAAATAGATAGCCAACCCCATTCACATTTCTATCCCTGAAAACCCTCCAATAAATTAGGTTGTCTGACCCCATGTCCTTCTTCCAAGTTATAATTTACTCGAGAAGTAATTAAGCTCATTAAAACTATAACACATAGTATATGACACCCTCTGGGTCCAAAGTATGACTTAGATGAGCCTTGGTTTTTCTCTTTTGGGTCTTGAGAAAGTTTGGGGGATCAGATACTGAAAATAAGGGTTTTTTATGAAACTGGAAAGGCGTGTGGTTAAGGCATGTAGTTAGTTTAATTGTGTGGTAACTATGAGGTTTGAATCTATATTTGAATAGAGGGTCTTCACATGGTTTGAGCATTGTTAAAGAAGTTATGTGTCTCCCTAGTGAAAATCATGGAATGCATTCTCTTTTTCCAAGGGTGGTACATGATTAAGCTGAGTGTTCAATTTAACTATGTAGACTTAGTAAAAACCCTATGGCCTAAAAAAATGGATAGTAGGGGCACACAGTTAAGGTGAATTGTTAGTATAACCATGCGTACACCCTAAGAAAATCGGGTGACCTCCCTCAAAACAATTAAAAACAATGGATTTTACCCATTATTACTTAGTCAATTTTAAGCCTAATAATCTCTTAATACCATATTGTCTCATAATTTTCATTCCCTAGTTATCTGGAGGTCCCTATCTTTAGATTCTTTATGGAAATCCCTTATTCATGATGGATCACATTGAGGTATGTTGCGTTTTTATCCCGTTCCTCCTCTTATTTATAGATCTGAACTGGATACATTATTCTCTCTTCTTACGAAACATTATGGGGATTTTTATGCTAGATATAAGGGATTTGAAATAGGTTTGATGTAGTTTATTATGTATTTAAGATCTGGAGGATGTTATTTATACTTCCCTGATCTCTATTTTCAAGGGAGGTTGGTGATACCTCCATTTTGAGGTAGTTTTCTATAAAATGATTTAATTATAAGAATTACTTTTTTTGAAATTAAATTTGGGTTTTCATTGAATGGAAGTGATTTTTGGTTTCAATGGATTCTTTATAAGGGTAAATGTTTTTTATGTAATTTTACATTAAAAACTTGTTTTACTCACCAAACGTTTTATTAAATGTTGGAATGGTGATTTGGGATTGGGAATGGGTTTTCAAACACCGATGTAGATTAAATTGGATATGAAAATGTTTAAAAAAAATTAGCATGATTTTAATATTTATTTTTTACATTGGAACAATGGGAACCTTGGGTACATCGGGAAAGGGATATAGATGACCCTAGTGTGTGTGGCACCACTAGTGGTTTATTTCAGGATATTGATAAATTGTAGAAGGACTCGATATTGTTTGGTACTAAAATTATGACTATTTAAGGCTCTATTATGTCTATAAAGTATTACAATATTATAGGACCCAGTATAGAGTGATGTTTCATTATGGTATATTTTTCACTTGATTGTTTTTTTTGTGAATTTTTTTCCCTTGGTATCACATGAGTTTATATCACATTGTTTCATATAATGGATTATGTCATGGATATGTGTTTACTTTATTATCAAATGGGTTTGGATATAGTTCCCTATTAAATATTAGGATGATCCTATGATGTTCTATTTATTGATTATTTAGTAAGAAAAATTATTCCAAAAAATAAAAATGATTTTATGAACATAAAATAACTAGAAAGAAATTATATTAAAAGTAGTAAATCACTATTCTAAATGTGGAAGTTACATATAACTCAATTAAATATCAATTTAATAAAAAAATATTGTACCAACCACTATTAATTCAACAGGAACTTTCCTAATCCATAAACCCCTATAAATTAGTGATCATCCCATTTAAAATCAAATATCATATTCACCACTAAGATTTTAAATCGAGTTTGGTGATGATATTATATCGAAACAATATGGAAAATGATGTGGTCCTCTCCTAACATATACCCAACACTATAATATATAAATTACACATTATATTTATATGTTAGGGTCTTAGATGTAAAATTTCATTTAAACATTCCCACACCTCACACAGAGGCTGTAAAGGTATCCCATATCCCCCCAAGGGAATATCCAACCCATCGAGACATAATTATTTAGTACATGGTATGTATTCCTAGTGGGAATGATTCCAATTAAATGCATCATAGTACCAATGGGAATGAAATCCTATTACATGGCCCGTAGTCCCATATTTTTTACCCAATGGCCCACCAGTGAATAGTTCTTCTAGAGTATTCTAGAAACTATAGTACTTCCTATAGTTATAACAACACTAAAATTACTGCTAATGTTCCCATCACCACTACAACGTCATTGATGTTATATTACCACCACAACTATAGTTCTTCTATAGTACTTCTTCAGTGATGCAACATTGAATTTCACACAATGGGTTTTGAATCCCAACCCATGATGTAGTATAATGGGGTTCTTAACACTAAGACAAAACCAATTTACATATAAATTCCACATTATAAATCCTCAATAAATGGTCTATTTATTATATACGAGAAAAAATACCAAAATAAAATCTCTACATGTATAAACTATGTAAAAAATATGTGACCATGAGATACCATCCTTTAGATCCTCCAATATACACAACACAATAAATTATCATCATAGTGTTATGATTACCCCATACTCTAGTAGAATCCTTTTCTAAATCTTTATTCAAATAAAAAAAATATTAAAATTAATTTAAAAAAAGAAGAAAGTGGAGGGTAGTGGGTTACCATTAGTTGGAGGAACCATAACCCGCCAAAACATCTATGGATTAAAGGTGGAGGAATAAATTATAAGGGGATAAAGAAGTGGTAATGGTTGACTATAAATGCACCTTTTTCTATTCATTTAATGCTTAATATAAAAATGGTACAACTATAAAATGATGGGTTTACACCCAATAATATAAATTGGGTAGAACATAACTTTGGGAATTTTTTACCCTATCAACATACTGAATTGTCTACAAAGTTCCTTGTGCAATCTCATAGGCCACTCAGTAGACTAACTGATGGGGTTACCCATTTGTTTTATGAACCATGTACCTAGTGTATTTGTTCAAGAAACTTGTTGGCTTCCATTAGTCCTCTTAATAAACATTTAATTTTACGAAAAACAGAAAACAAAATTAGTATATTTTCTATCCATATTTTTACCATTAAAATGTTAATATAAATATTTAAAAAAATCAATATTTTTTCCTTTGATTCTATATTTTTTTTACAATTCCCCTACCAATTCACACAATATAAAACATAATCTTTCAAAATTAACTAATATAAAATTCCATAGGCCACAAATTTTTTTAATCATAATGGTTTATGTCCCTAAAAATCCTTCCCCATAATTATCTATAAAAATCTTGATTTATAACCTTCAACAAATCATTACTAACTCCAAACACCATGTCAAAAAATTTTATTCGTTCAAAAACTATATAAATCAAATAATGTAGAATAATATTCACTAAAAAACCATTTTATATTCTCAATATGATCCCAACATATCATTAGATTATCGTTATCTTATCAGTATATTTTTTTCGATTGAATCATATATACATACTACTAAATTTATCTTCTTTTTTCCCATGTACCTTGATCATATCTATCATAATAAAAATAAAATATGGTATGTAAAAACCCTCTAATCCCATGAAATGTTCAGTAATTTTATCTATTCATTATTTTCTCTATAACCTATGGACCTTAAAATAAAATATAAATTCATCGAATGATAATCCCTACCACCAGAGGATTTTATTGAAGAACCAAACTAGGATATATAACATTATAATCCATAAATATATTATCTAGATACTCTATAAATATTAAAGAACATAGCCTAAATTCCAAAAGCATGATTATATCCATAATCAATGTATAATGAAAGAAATCATTGGAAAATAAACTAGGGTTAATCAAAATTAAATAATCAAAATCCATAATTTCATGTTATACAACCATTAGTTACTCACCAAAAACCCATTGGTCCTATTTACTCACACACTACAAAACCCACATGACATTACCCAAGAAATCTTTATCATCAAAGGGTATTTCTCCAAATAAAAATTCATCTAATTTAAAATAAAACCCTTCCCATTTTGAAAACCCATTTTTAATTTTTGTTGAAAATAATTTCCATAATTTTCTACCAAAACATGAATGAATCCAAAAAATTCCTAACTTCACCCGCTATTTTCCAAAAATCACCTTATACAACTATTTTATTCACAATATGAAATTGTAAAAAAATATCATTTCTAAAAAAACCTTCAAATCGAATATAACTTACAAATAAATTACTCCATGTTCCATTTTATATTAAAAAAACTTCTAAAATATTTTTTCAAATTCCTTTCCCATTGTCTGTGATGTTCATTAAAAACCCCATTTTCATTCATCTAAAATCATTACAGTATGATTAAAAAATTCTCAAATAAGTCAATCACATAAATAAAAAAACCCATTTGATTTATATTATTATAATAAAACATATAATATATAATTAAAACCATCGAATAGATTATATATTTCATTCAATTAATAAATGATCCTGATAAGGAAGTTTCTCAAATAACCTTACTATATTCATGAGTTTCATAACCTAAGAAATTTTACTCTCATGATTCATGAAGATTGAAATTACAAATAATCAAAAAAAATAAAACCCATGTCCTTAACACCTTGAAATTTTACAAATCATATACACAATGAAACTATACATATGCTTGCAAATACATAATATCTCTTGGTCACTTGGGTTCAAACTAAACTCATATTTTCCAACCCAAATCATGATCTACCATATACGTCTTGAAATCCCAACATAAACTGTAACTAACTCAATCCCAATAAAAATTTGTGTTAATACTAATTTCAAGTATGTCTTCCAATCTATATTTTTAGATAAAAAACTAGCATGAAATTTTCACTTAGGTGTGCCCCTCTATACAATATATGCCTCTAACATGATATGATGGTAAAAATAGTTATCAGAAAACTATGGTCTCAAAAGTAAAATGTATGTTTCGAACCAAATCTACCGAAAATTTAATATGATCTATATACAATGGATATCCACAAAACCTATTGATTTAGTTTAACTATGATCTAATATGGTGTCCCATAATCCAGGATATATAATAAAAATAGTATATATGATATGGATCAATTATAATAATGAAATATTATATTGATACACATCACGGTTAATGATAAATAAAGTAGTTACCACACTAACCAAAACATTTTCAATACAATAATTTAAATAAAATATAATATACCTTTTATAAACTAACATGGTTAACTCTAATAGAATCCATGAAATCCATTACATTTCCCATAATGATCCTTACATCCATCTCGATGGTGATACTTTTACCTAAAATGAAATATAAATACTAATTAGGTACATCAAAAAAAATGAAATTTAATCAAAAATGTTGTTGAGTCCAATGTCCTTGTAGGACCCCAACTCAACTAGATTCAGTTAGTGAATGCGATCAAGTGGATAATTTTATGATTTTTCAGTGCATTAATGTCCATGGAAAGAAAAAATCAACCAACCCCAAAACATAACTCTTACATTCAAATTCATGTTCATGATAATATTCCATCATGAATATTAGTCAAATGAACCTTTAGAAAATGATGGGATCTATGGGAATAATTTTTCATATAAAAACCTATAATTGGTGACTCATATACCATTATAACCCAAGAGATGCACATCTAATGCCCCGAGATTATTCACCATTTAAATTAACATTATCTTCAATAGTTTGTGTAATAAGAAACACAAAACTAATGCACCACCATACTATAAGGAACATAAACATAATAAAATTACATGAGGAAAAAATCATTAATAAATAGATAGATAATAATATAGGGAAATAATTACAACTTTCTACTTTTATTTATCTAATATTTTGGGAAAAAAATATGAATCTTGAATAACCATTTAAAATGACTTTTATTTTATTTTTTATTAATAATTACAATTTATCATGGTTAAAATTTTATTATTATTATTAATATTTAGATTTATAGAATATTATTATAACATTTAATTGTAGAAAAATTAATATGAAATATGATTAAAGGGACTTGAAGCATAAAATTTATTTATTTTAATGAATACATTTATTATTTTTATTTTTTAATATCATTTAAATAAGTAAATATATAAATTTTATAACCTTAATTTGATAAAATTAAATTAATTTTTAAATTTATAATTTTAAAATCATCTTATAGTATATTTATTAGATTATACAGGAATATATTATTTCTAGATGAATAGTTAAAAATATATTTTTTACTAAAAACATAGCATTATTGACTATATAAATTAGAATGTATAAAATAAAAAATATTCAATATTCATTCATTATCAAAAAATTATTTAACGTTCAATTGAATGCATTTCTGAAAAAAAAAATTATGAATTAAGGAGACATATTTTTGAAAACATATGTAACATTTTAAATTTTAAATTATTTTTTATCTTTTCATTTAATAAAAAAAATTAATTTTTTTTAATTTACTTCAAAACCACATAAATATTTTAAAATAATCCTATATTAACCCTGAAAATAAAATACATTTATCATTTTATTGTACACATAAATTCTTTTCATAATGTTGAACATTTTCACAAATTGAGTTCTTACATGTAACATACTTAAACCTAAATTAATTTTATTTATATAGAAATTTTTACCAATAAAATAGACTAAATATATTTAATATATATTTCTCAATTATGTTACCTAGTTTTTTATATTTAAAAAATAAAAATAAGTCACTTTGGTAAAAAATAGTTCACACGGTAAAACCTAATATGGTAAAATAAAAATCATAATAGTAAAAGACAATAAACAATTATGAAAACATGAGTTAAAATAAATGGGTTATGTATTCTAAACCATGTATCACCTCCACCACTATATTTTCCCTTATGAAGTCATCTTATCTTCTCAAACATTTTTCCTACTTATATTAAGTTTAAATATTTTAATAAAATTTAATTTTTCTAATTATAAAAGGGGTTTTCAGCACAACTTCAATACCTCTCAAAAATATTTGTTTCCTCATGAAAATAATCCCTTATTCCAACCCCTATATTTTTGTTTCATTTTCATAATGTTATATTAAAAATAGATTACTGTATTTCCTCCATTCCCATGGATTCCTCTAATGGAAATTCCAAGTCCTCAATGTGATTACTTCACTAATTCTTTTCTTATCCTTCCAAAAAACAGAAATAAAATTTTAAATTACCTATATAATTATATAAATAATTTTTTACTGATTTATTTATTCTACTGGAATAATTCTAAAATAAATATCAACCTTTTTATTAATAAAAATGAGTCTACCATTCTTATGTTGCGCGGAGTACCTCCTCCATAAAGCTACAACTTTAGTTTTTTTATCACCCCTATATTTAATAGTTATAAGGGTGAAATTTAAGAAAAAATTTCCAGTAAAAGTATTAAAATGATGATTAAAATTATATCCCCCCTTATTTCACTCCCATTATTTGAGAAACGAAAACATTAATCATGTGTTATGCATACTAAGACCTAAATAATGTAATGTCACACATTTTATTATAGTTTTTAATTTATAAAACTCTTATAAAATATGAATTAGTGCCATGATAATATCTAAATTATACCATTTTTCTTCTAAAATAATGATATTATGGAAATTATAAATCACGTTAATAATAAAAATATTTAATTATTTATGAAATATTTATGTTTGGGTCTTTCTAACAACCTACTTTACTGATGCTATAAAATAATATCATTGATGAATATTATATTATATTTATTAATAATATATTATATTAATAAGAAAATATTTTTTTGGAATTATAAAATTAATATTAAAACCATGAGTTAATATAACACATCTAATTTGATAAAAATCATTGAAAAAGCCTATTTCCAATTTTTCCTATTATAACCATAACAAAAAATATTATAAAATTAAACTATAAAATTATAAATATATAAGAAAATCAATTTATAATTTTCTTATTATCTACAGCTGTTGAGTATTGGGTGTTTAATTAATAATAACATTGATATTACAAAACTAGTTTCAAATGATCAATATTACTCACACCCAATATAAAAAATATTAAATAACTAACTAATATACACATAGAGAATAATTATAAATGATTTTTATTGAGGTTATTTATTTTAATAAGTTTATGAAATAGGGGATTAACTATTTTAGTTTTTTTATGATCTTTAATTACATTTGATAATGCAGAGAAACAAGGTATGGGATTCTTATCTCAATTTTTATCCAAGAGACATATTTCTTAGAATAAAATATTTATTCTTTAGAAAAGCGTGTATACTTATGATTTAATATTTTGTATAACACTACTCTCATTATTCATTTTATTTAATGAATCATTTGAAATTATAATCCTAAAGTGATTTTGACTTGAATGATCCTATAGTTGTAAGTGGTTCCTTTATCAAATTTATTTTTTCATGACATATTTAACATTGGGAAATATTATTTCTTCTATATTTATTATTCACTATCCTATTTAATTAATGTATGAGAAGTATTCAATTTCATAATATTTTAATATCCACTACATGATCCTCCTCTCAAGCTCCATTAATTATTTGATTACCCATACCATGGGGGTTTCATTATCAATTGCATTTTCAAATAGAGCATTTTATTTTGAAAGATAATAATTCCAATAAATTTCAATAATTATATCTCTATTTAAAATATCATTTTCTTATCCTTTGGTCAATACGGTGGTTTTACTTTTCTTCTCCCAATTTCATTTCCCCTCGGATTAATTTTTACACATTGTATATAACCCATTCATACATTTTATTTTCACTAAAGAACCACTCTTTTAATATGTTCATATTCATTAAAAGATATTGTGAATTTTATTTTCTATTCATCAATAATATTTTTATTTACCTTTTATTATACTTTAAATTCATTAAATCAATAAATATTGTTTTAACATTTTCATTATGGGTTGTTTTGGTCAATGTGTGAAAAGAATATCTTTTTAATGTATTCTATTTTTTCGCAACTTCTTATGACCTTTATCATTGTATATCAATATTTATCTCATCTTTTTCATGTGTTATGATCATCAATTGTTCATTAATTTTTTTTTAAAAATAATTGATAAATTATAATGATTTGTATGTATTATATTCCAATAAATTAGTTCTTTTTTTCATTTTTTGTAATTTTATTATTTGGAATTAATTTTTTTTAAAAAATAAAAATAAATGAAATTTTTGTTTTTTTATTTTGTATTTTAACTAAGTAATTTTTTGTTTCTAGAAATACTTATCAGCTCAATCCTATATCTCCTTCAACCTAAGGGGAGAAAGCCACATAAAATTTCCATAAGGGACATCTAGTCAGGCTCAACTAATGGGAGAGCCAATTGTGCTGTTAGGATAGTATCATATCACACATGTTAGCGGGAAAAAACACTATGTAATTGGAGAATCATCATGTTGTTGTGGGAGGAGTGATTTACTATTTTTGAGGAGAACAGAAAATTGGCCAGGGTCCTCTGACCCTCATATGGATTTGATTCTACCATATGGATAAAATATATTAAATTGTAGAGGAAGGGTGCTGATGTTTTTGATGTGATACGCGATTAATTAGGGTATTTTGTACTATACTGATGGAGTCGCCATCTCATCTTCACTCATGCATCGTCCCTCTCTAGAATATTCACACATCTTCACTCGAATTACTAAACTATAATATTCCATGGTTAATCATAGGGGAATCCAATGAACCATTGTGTCTATATGGACAATTTCTTTTTGATTGATCGAGTAATGTAGCTTGTGGAATTACCAAATATTGTGGATCGTTTCAGGGAAGTATTTCATGACGATTTCTCCATCTTACCTCATGATATAGAAATTGAGTTCACCATTGAGCTTGTTCTAGGTGAGGAACCAATGTTATTTCCTCCATATAATATGGAACCCATTGGGATCCAAGAATAAAATAAGTAGATTTAAGACTTATAAGGTTATGGTTTTTATTTGATCTAGCACATCACCATTGGGTTCACCTGTCCATTTTTCTAAGAAGGTATAATATAAACTTAGATTGTGCATGGATTACCACAAACTGAACAAACATATGGGGAAGAACATGTATCCATTGCCTTAGATATATGAAAACTTCGACAATATCTAAGGAGAAACTTTTTTACCTAAGATCAATTTGAGGTTAGGCTACCAACAGGTGCATGTGAGACCTTCAGACATTCCATGTACAACATTCCAAAGTAGGTATGGCTTGTAAGTGTAATTGGATATGTTGTTTAGTCTAATGAAAATTATGGATTTCTTCAAAGATATGATGAATTTTATTTTCAAAAATACTTTGATTACTTTATAGTAGTCTTTATGGATGAAATTTTAGTGAATTCTCGCACCAGACGTAACCATGACAAACATCTTGAGATCGTGTTGAGTACACAAAGAGAGCACCATCTATATGCGATGATCAGAAAATTATAGTTTTTGATCTGTAAGGTTCAATTCGTGGGTCATATAATGTCTAAAGTGTTTGTATCATCTAACCTATAGAAGTTGAGCACCATGTTTTACTAGGAGAATCCCATGAATTTTTTCAGTATATGCAACTTCATGGGTCTAGCGGGCTACTACAAGAGATTCATCTAGGATTTCTCACTCCTTATAGACACAATTATGGGATTGACCAAGAAGGGTATGATATTTGAAGGGACAGAATCTTGTTATACATCTTTTTAGTAGTTAAATAGAAGACTCGCCTTATACCTAATTCAAATTCTTCTAGATGTACACATTAAAAATACTATCTATTGGGACACTTTAGGAATTGGACTAGGTTCAGTTCTGATGCAGGGAGATCAATTCATAGCATTTAGATCTCTCCAACTGATTCCTAATGAGAGGAACTACCCTACACATGACCTCATGCATGAAACCATGTTTTATGATCTATGTTGTTGCGTACACTACTTGTTGGGTGAGAAATTCATCATTTACATGGACTACAAAAGTCTCAAATACAGCTCCACCTAGAGAGACTTAAATTTTATGTATCACATGTGTATCTTCAGAAAATTGATTTTGATAACATATATACCCTAGAAAAATGAAATGTGATGGCTGATGCATTGAGAAAATATTTACTAATAGAAGATGTGATGAAATCAGTTAAACCGTGGTCATATATGAGTTTTTTTTCAAAAATAATCTTCTGAGTGGGGTGGGGTTGGGCTATAGCTATTCTTAAATTCAAAAAAAGAAATCCAATCTATTTATGAGATATTTAGAATTGAGTAGTTTACATACACCATGATCTGAAACTTATGGGTCATCCTAGATGGTGGGAAGTCCTCATGAGAGTTATCTTGGTCACCTAGTGAAGCTTTGTGCTTCCAGAGTACGTTGGTTATTCTATTTTCCTTGAGAAAGGAGATGGTAGATAGTGGATATCGGTCATGTTGGTCTGTGAACCCTAGGGGTACAATGTCAAACAATTATTTTTAGATTTAGTTATTGTTGGATGGGATGAGGTCATCAGTTGTAGATTTTGTATCGAGGAGTATCAATTTTGAAAGAGTTTAGGTGGCACAACAAAGACCTAAAGTTTTTTTGTATCCTTTACCCATTATGGTTTGGAAGTGAAATGATATTTACATGAATTTATTCATTTTGTTACCATGTAATCCCAGTGGGAATAATGTGATTTCGGTGATTTTTGAAAAACATAATAAATTATTACATTTCTTTCCAATGAAAGAAACATTGAAAGTGGAGAATATTGAAGACTTATATGTCTGGTATAGTGGGAGCTTCATGGGGTTACCTATGTAGTTGTTTATGATATGGAATCAAGATTCTCATTCATATTCTAGAATCCTATTTAAGAGGAAATGGGTTACCTATTGAAATTGAGCACGACTTATCATGAACAGAAGGATCGACATATAGAATGGGAATCTTGGTACTTGATGATATGCTCATGGATTGTGTTCTTGATTTAGGTAGATTTTAGGATATTCATTAAACTTTGGTTGAGTTAATCTATAAAAATATTATTAGGATTTTATTAGGATAGAACCTTATCAGGTTTTATATGGGCAGCCATGCCGATCACTCGTGTGCAGGGAGTAGTTGGGAGAGAGGTCCTTAGTTGGGTCGATTATTGTTTTGGGGGTGAAATAGGTGGTTTAGTTGACCTATATGAATTTGATAATGGAATAGAGACATACAAAATATTATGTGGAGAATCCTCATCGGCCCTTAAAGTTTTATTTCAGTGATCGAGTCTTTCTTACAGTTTCACCTTTCTTGGGACATCATCTATTATGTAAAAGGTTAAGTTTTCACCAAGGTTTGTGTGCAACTTTGAGATCGTTGAGTAACTAGGAAGGGTGGCCTATTGATTTATTTTACTATCTGACTTGAATTAAATAAATTATTTGTTTCATGTTTTCCATTTGAGAAGCTATATACAAGATTCTTATTAAGTGATTATATGGGGGGATACTGTGTGTGATATTGATACCAATTTGGATGAGCATCCAAGTTCAGATTATGGATCTCTTGGATAAAGTACGGTGTAAAAACAAATCCCCTAGTATAGTTATTATATCATTTTAGGTAGGATTGCAATGAGGCATGGGTATGTGAGTAGTAGATGAGGCTATAGTGAACTTCTCTTCTTATGGATCTAGGATTTTTGATATCCTTCTGAATATAGAAAGCCTTTATAGTGGCGAGATTGTAACACTATATATATTAACATTATTTTAGGTATGTCCTAATCTATGTTTTTTTCTTCACTTTTTTTGGAGAGTATTTTTAATCATGAAATGTGTAGGATTTAATACTAAGAAGGGGTATTTTCTATTCTATTTATATGGAATAGAAAAGGAGGGTTTTTACTTCTCCTTGTCCACTAACATAGGGAGTTGGAATTAGCTGAAGATTTACTTTTTATGTATTTTTTACCACATTGAGGACTAACCCATTATGAAATGACATCTAGGAAATTCAGTATATCTATTGGAAAATTTTCATGAGTATTGGGAGAGGTTTAAAATGATATGATCTAGCTTCCCACACCCCCAAATTTCTGCCCAACTCCAAATCTAATATCTCTATAACAGAATCATCATGATAGATAGGAGTATGGAAGACATTGTGATATGAGGATAATTGTTTGATAAGGATCCCATTGATTGTTGGAAAATTATTTCTAATGTGGTCTATAAATCACAACAATTTGATAAAAAATCATTATCCATGTTAAGCTAGTTATGGAGGTTTTTACTTCTAATTATGATAATAGAAAAATTAAGGGTCAAATGAGTGATCATGGAAGAATGATGATTTAGATGTTGACTTTCTCTACCTCTTGGTATCTCTTCGAGTAGTTCCACCTCCCTCTCTTTGGATTCTTTCCTTCCTTTGGTGACTCTAATAGTTTGGAGGTGATTCTTTCCTCTCCTTCCCTCTTCATTCCTTCTCTCTCTATCTTCTATTGGATTTAGATTTCCCCATGAACCCTAAGTATCTATTGGTTATATTTATGGTTCCATGTGGATGTGATGATGGGGATTCCTAGTGTCTCGGGCCATAGGCATTATTCCTAATCCCATGGCGGTGGTCATTATTAAAGGCGACATGTTTCAAGATGTTTGAGAATGGATTTAATTTCTATCAGGTAGTGGTTTCTATACATTTTTTCATATTTCAAACTAGTGTGTGATAGTGATTTTAAAATTCCCCTTTTATGAAAGTATGAAACTCAACCCATGTTACATGGTGTCTTTAAAATAGGATTATCACCATGTATGTTTCTACTAGTTAGTGTCATTGTGTCATGTTGTTTTGATGTGGAACATTTTTCGTAACATGATGAGCATTAGTTGTAGTGAAACGTTATATGAGTTATTAATAAATAAATGATTCCCCGAGATTGTTTTAATTTTTCTTATATTATGCTATAATGAATTGAACTTGGTTTTTTAGTAATTACACGGTGATCTAGAATTGTTTACGTGTAATATCTTGACTTTTTATGGACTTTACTCGGGAATTATTTCAAGTACGTTTTTTTATTTTTAAGTACCTTTGATTTAATTTCTGACTTGCGGTGTGTTTGTGTAGATTTTTTAGAATTTTTTATAAAAATGGGGTTGTTCACAGTTAGTGCATGGATATAGAAAACCCTGAACCCAAACCCAGGTAACGTGCGACCCTAGAGAGGGAGGTCCACATAGTTTTCTCAGTGTTTTCCTAACTGTGTGCCACTATATAGAAAATTGTGTGTGCGGTTTAATTTCACCTAAAAATTAGTTTTAAAATTTCTAAAACCCATGATACACCTCCTATTCAATCTTGGCTCGAGACTAATCATTTTTGGATAATTTTATATCTTTTTAGAGGGGTTCCAATGCTGTATGACCTCCGTTATTCAAGATACGTGGTCTTAATTTAAGATCTGTTGTTCTCTCGATAAGTGGATCTCTTCTCGATGCCTATCTAATCCATTATTATTTCATTCAGTGACATTTTGGTGGATTTTATCCTTTGTTTCTTTAGATCTATACTTAATTAGTTAGATCTAGATGTTGTATTTTATATCTAGAGATAGATTAATATGATCTTGATATCCATGAACTTGATTTAGGGATACAAATCTTGAACTCAGATCTATGATGTTGTGCGTCTTGGATTTTGGATATTTCCATTGAACAAATTCCTGTCAATGAATTGAGGTATGTGGTCTAAAATATAATTCCAATATTTGTGGATTTGATGCATGTATTAAAAATTACAGAACGTTTTTTCTTTCTTTAGTAATTAAATTCATAAATTGGGTTAATTAGGTTGACTAATTGATATATTGACTTAGAGTGATCCTTGGTGGGATATCACCTATGCTTCTTGGTAAATTTAGGCTTCTTCTTTTTATTTTTACTATTTTGTTGTAATACGTTAGGACTGATATGAGAAATGATTTTGGATTTGTTTATTTTTTAATTGACATATCTAATGAGATATATGGATATGTATTGATTTGAAATTGATTTACAATATTTATTTGAACATGTAAAATATGCATACATTATGCTCCCATGACTCATGTACTTTGATTCCTTTATGAATAGAGTCTTAAAAACTACCAATATTTATTCCATGACTCAATATTATGATATATTATATTTATGGTATGGTTTCCAAATGTTAAAATAATGTTATTATACCATTTTAATCATGTTATTCTTAAATGATCATTGATAACTCCATTATTTTTTCCTTAGAGAGCATCAAGACTCACCCATTCTTATGTTTCCTTTCTCAGGATATTAAGAAATTTTTTATGTCTGATTGTTTAAGAAGGGTGATAGTTAAGAATATCTATGTGGGAGATTAAATAGAACTATTATGAACCAGTTTCTTATGTTTTCATGTTTCCAAAGATACTATAACTATATGATTTTTGAAAAGATGATTATTTTATGTAAATAATATAAAACTCTTTGGGTGTAATATTTTTAGATGTCTTTGATAATCCCACCACATATTCCATGTATATATTTTTTCGTTTCCACTCTCGCACGGGAAAAGGATTTAGAATCCCCTTTAATAACCGATAATCTACTTTAACATGTTGACATGCAAAACATTTCATGGTAAAATATGGAAGATTTCTTTCTAATTATATCCCACGAGTAAAAGTATCTAAATTCTTAATACATCTTTATGCTACTATCATGAACTTTCTCAACTAGTTCCACCTTTTTCTACAACTCATGATCTTCCTTATGTACTTTATTAATTATTTATGATAGAGGCAGCTTCACTAACATGTAAAGAAGATGTTTTTCTTAGACAAACATCTTACAAGCCGTTGTATTATGATGACCATAGTATTTCTAGATATAGGTTTCTTTGAATCATGCATGATCTGTAATAAATATGATCTGTTATTTTAAAGCCTTCCCAAAAGTCATTCGTGTGAAATAATAACAATCTTGAAAAGAACCTTATGTGTGGTTCAAGATTACTCTAGACATCTGTTGTTGTATTACTTTATATAAAGTTGTCAGTCACATGATTGGTTGGTTTTATAATGCTACAAAAGTCAAGATCTGAATCTTGTAGATCCTAGGCATCTGATCGATCAAAAATCCAACCCCTTTATTCTTATTGTGGTGGGGAATTTATAGGCTTCTCCACCCCTGATACTCTCCTGTTTGTGCAGTGTATCTAGCGCAAGTCCATGCTAGAGTCAGCAATGGGGACTGGTGTCACGCGGTTTTTCATTTCTCTATCATCGCCTAATCATTGTGTATGTGATACCCATATTTTGGTATTGAATAATTACAATATTTGGAAAGAGATTTACTAGCTACAAAATAGGTAGAATACTAAAGAATAGTATGCCCCTATACTCCAGGGCTATAAACTCCTAGGTCTTCACCGCACATAACATATCAAGATAAAACTGCTAATTAAATATATTCATGAAATAAAAACATATAAGATCCTCACGAAACCTATCTTATATATTAGAGTCCCACAATCTAAGTCCTAGTCCCTTGGGCATGTACATAGAAATACCCACCTTATATTTTTAAAGAGACCTCATGAAGGTGAACATCATATCAATAAAGTCAAGCCACACATCATATTCATATATTCCCTTATATCAAAGGAATATGGGTGGATGCTTCTTAGTAAATTTAGACCCATGATCCACTATACATTCTGGTTTTCCAATAACTACTCGAAAAAGAGTATGAATAGAATAGATTATTGTCTCAACCAAGGAAGGTTTCATTGGAGGATTTGACTATATAACATACCTCATATCTTCCTCTATTAGATTTAGAAGATCCCTTATTAGAGGAACTGTATAATAAAAACATGACAATGACCAATTATACCATGAACACATTCCAAATTCTTAGGTCCACTTTTAGAATTCAAACCTACTCTTTATAACAACGTGAATTTTATTCAATTATGTTTTATAAAAATAAATTAAATTACTCAAAAAAATGGTAAATTTATATAAACATCCCATATAGTACATTAAAATGGCTTCAAACTCCACGTTTTAAACCTGATAATAGTCCTTGATCACCCATGGTTACTCGGGTTCATCGATGGAAGTGAGGTGGCTGGGCCCCATTTTTTATAATACTATCTGAATTTTGATGGTCGTAACTCATGTATACCCAATCCCTCGAACCAATTATAAGTAGTGTTAACTCACTTACAGAAGATAATCCCTTTGATTCTATTTTCTAATAGACCAATCCAAGTAAACTAGACAAGCCACTCAAGCTGACCCTTCACATGGTGTGGTATATAATGACAATTGAAAATATCTTGAATATAACTAAAAGTGGACATTTGACTAGATTACAAAGTATAAAAAGGGAATGAAAATAAATCGATACATAAAATGATGATCATGATAAAACAAAAAAGTATGAATCAGACAAGACCAAGTCTTCATGTGGCCAAAATTCACCTTTAAAAAACCTGAACCAATGGAAACAACAACAAGAGAAGCATGCATGATATAATATTACCTTCCATTAACCTGAATATTGCAATAATATTGACGGTATTACTAGAAAATAACCCCAATATAGAATAATTGACAAAAATTATTGTTGACATTGACAAATGGAAATTCCATAAAAATATCATTAAAAAAGTTCTTGAGAAAAATATAATTTCCATTTTGGAAATAAACTTTTAAAAATTTAAAACATCTTTAATGTACATTACTTTTAAAATAATCATGTAAACTTATAAAGGATTCATTAAAAATAATTTAAAAAATTTGGTAGAAAATATTATTTTATTTTTGAATATAATTCATAAAACATTTATTAAAACATTTTTAGATAACATGGTTTTGAAAGTAAAATATTTTTTGAGCAAAAAGACAATTTTTAATAAAACATTATTTTGAACAGTTGAGTATATAAAGAGACTAAATAAAGGTAAAACATTTATTAACAAGAAATAAATATAGGATTATAATATTCATGTGTTTATTGAGAATTATATCACAATATTTCATCATTGGAAGAATAATGATAGACAATCTGAATAAATGATGAAATTATAACATAATACTCTTAACACCTTGGTAAATTTAAATCATAATCCCCATGAAAGAGAGATCAAAAAATCAAAAGGTAATTGATCATTTTTAACAAAAAAAAATTACAGATAACAACACAACCATTTCAAAATCGTGAGTGTATTTACAGTTTTAGATAATCTTCCAACACCATAAAATAAAGATAATTTTATGTAAATCATAATTAGTTAAATAAAAAAAATATTAAAAAATCATTCAAACATAACATCTCTTAATTTAAAAATACTGGTTAATAAAAATTAATAAGAGGGATAGGTTGAAGCAACAGTGGGTCGAGGTGAGGAATATTGGGTAGAGAATCTGATAGGTAGATCATCTTAAAATTACTCACATGTGCCATTCAAATCCTTTTGGAAAATTTAAAACACCCAAAAGTAAGACAAAAAACAAATAGAATTAAATAGATTGAATGATTAATACACCATGGGTTTTTTAAAAGTTATTATCATCCAAATTATTTGAGGTTGTGTGGATACAATTTTAATTACGTGATAATTTGAATGAACCGAGTGATGAGGCCCTCTTTTAAATTTCTATTCAAAAGATGATAAATATATTTATTAGTGATTTTTAGAAACCATGATAAATACCAATATTTATCAGTTATAAAATAGAGAGAATTTATAAATCCAATAGTATTAGTGGTATCATTTAGTAATAAAAATGATTAAAAAGTATGGTTTTATCTATGCTAAAATAGAAAGTGCTGATAAAACCATGAACATTTTCGATGTCACACATCCCACATAGATGTTTCGTCAATATGAGAACTTATATATATGTTAAATGCTGTCATAGAATTTCTAAATATGAGTAGCATGAGGTTTACTTTGATACCCTCACTATAAAAACATCTAGTCTCAATAGTCGTCCTGACCCACAAAGGCACATGCCTATGGACACACCCGATCACACTATACAGGCTTTATTCGATCCCATTGACACACATCATAGGGCCCCTATGAGATAATTGATCCACCATGTCACCTTAATTATATATTTCATCCCATATGTTTGACCATCCGGTCCCACATCTGGTATAGGCTTGTCCATTGTGGTTTCTGTTGGATTGATATTTTTTATTTAAATACTAAATTTTAAATTAATATTTACTTAGGCATTCAAAAACTAAATATACATAAAACATTTATATAATATATGATAATTTACTATTATTAAATTAACCATGATATATAACATATCTTAAAATTATTATATGTATATTAAATAAATATAATTTAATTAAAATCATGACTAATTCATAACATCTCATAAGGGGTAATTTTAATTTAATAAGTATTTCGGATTGATTCATATCTTATTTCTAGAAAATAATAAGTTATTTAGAAATAAAAATACTAAAAACATTAGATTTTGGAAACTATAAATTTTCATTTCAAAATACATGTAATTTTAAATGATATTTAATAACTGGAGTTTTTAATTAAAATGACATGTAAATTATGAAATATCTTAAAAATGGATTATCAAATATCCTTAATAATTTTGGAATCCTAAAAATATATGTTCTATACATATATCATATTAGGAACCTTAATATATATCTTGTAAAAACATTAATATGTTTTAATATAGTTTTACTAAATATATATCATAGGTTTGTGTTCCCTAATATATATTTTCCTAAATCTTGTTGCCATGTTTTCTAATAAACATCCTCTAATACTGACTATAGTGACCCAAACCTAGTATGCTCGGAGCTTGTGTCCACTAGAATTCCATTGACATCATTACAAGGAATCAAATTCGTAAGGACCAATCATTTTTTGAAATCTTTTTAAACCATATAAATACATGAGTCTTACATTAAAATTGAATACAATAATTAAAAATAGTTCTTTGAGGAAAATTTTATTACATATAGCATATCCATGAATATATTTCTTAGTAAACATTATAGAATCTAGTAAAACAGTAAAAAAATAAGGGTGATATCAAATAATAATTAATGATTTTGTAAAGAGGAATAAATACTTAATCAATGAGTGGGATAAATATTAAAAGGTAATAACAAAAAACATATTCCAAATAATCAATAAACTGAGTAGTGAATTAATAAGATGTAAAGGTAAATATTTGGACATTCATTCCATTTAAATAAATAGTCTGCATGAATTGATATGTGAGATTAAATATAAAAAGGTAAAAAATAGAAAACACATGTCCTTTAATAAATATTGTTCATTAAATTAGAAATACTACTTAATGAAAGTTATGTTTCACATTTTATTTCTTGACAATTAACCCCATGGTTTGCGAGAAAGAGCATTAGTCTTTGTAATTTACATATAATTGAGACTCATTTGTTATTATGAAACTAGTTTCTTTTATATGGTGTATATATATCCCATTTTCATGAAATATCATGAATATCCTTACTCTCATGATATTATAACATTCATTACATTTTATTCCTTCACAAGACTTATGATTTTAAATTGTTAATTTTGTATACGAAACCTTGGAATGTTTAATGACAATATTCCTCAATAATAAAGTTAATAAACTTTCAATGGTATTTCAATTAGGAGAAATAACATGACCATTGTTAAATAAAATAATTCATTTTTATATTCTCTGATTAGTTATGACTTTTTTAATGTATTATATACAATTTTACCATTATTTGTTACTCAAAATGATTTAGAATGTGTTTTTCCAGGAAACTTGATATTATTCCTCTCTTAGTTAGAGAACCTGTTTTATTCTAAAAACCATGTATTAATAAAATGTTTTCAAAAATCTTTTTAAAATTATATGGTAAAATAAATTACCCCTTTTTAAATTTACCAATATTTTAAATGCAATATTAGTGTCGCTTTTCGAACAAGGAATTTTCCACACCTTCTTACCATGTAAAATGAATGTTATTTTCACCTTGTACAACATGTAATAATTTAACCACCATCATTCATTTGATGGTTGCTATGAATTTTTAAAAGGATAATTTTTAATTAAAATGAGTTTATAATTTATTTTCAATGAAAAAAATTTCAAAATGTTTTAAAAAATGTATAAATTTCTCAAGATTGTTTTTTAGAATATATTATTGTAATATTTATATTCATAAATGAAAACAACCCTTTAATTTACTCCAATTGGGTTATTTGTATTGATACCATCCTTATTCAAAAGATCTATTGTTATGATTTATCATAAGTAAACTTATGATAAATTGTTATAATGACAATTATGGACTCACATCAGCATATATGATGGAAGTCTGAGCTCAACACAACATTGGGGGAGGAGAATTATAAGATACTCTAGGAATCTATTATAGATTTATGATATATTCATGAATCCATTAATAAATTATAATTTTTAACTTTTTTGACCATAAATGAAAAATAAATTTTTCATATGTATTTTCATTAAAATCATCTGTATATATCTAGGGTTCTTCCTTGATAGAGATATCTATATGAATATTTTGTTTTCCATCAATGATAACATGTAATGTGTGGATTTTAGATTATTAGGTTTTTCATTATGATGATACTAATTTTAACACGTGTAATGGGTTTATCTAGAATTTATCATCATACCAAAATATATTATATATCATGATATTGCTAAAGACTTCTCTATAACATTGAGGTAAACCTTGGATCCTTATAATAAACAACGAAATGTGGTACTCTAAGAAACCTTACCACTTACATAATGTAGATCCTAGAAAATATATCTATATAAAATTATTCTCTCATAGATATGATGTTTTATAACATAGTAAGGTGATCAAATACCACTCATACAAAATTATTCTTCTTAGAGGGTTTTGGGTATCCAACAAAATAGTACATAGTGATGTTATCTCATTTCCATTCTAGTATGGGTAGTGGATGAAACAACCTCTTAGACTTTTGTATTTTATCCTTAACCCGCTGACATACCAAGAACTAAGATACAAACACTTTTATATCCCTCTTTAGGCTACCCCACCATAAGTACTATTTACTTTCTATATACATATTCTTACATCCATAATGAAAAGAGAACGAAGAATTATGGGAATCCTCTAATATCTCCTTCTTGAAATCTATTTCAGATATAACACATAAATTGTTCATGAACATTATCATTCCATCTAGAACAATATTAAACCTATGATAATTTTTAATATTCTTCTATAGTTTTACATATTCTTTCTACTCTTATTTAACATTCACATAGATAGAGGGTTGAACATTTAATTGAGCAGGATTTCTAGGTACATCCATTGTAATGAAAGAAATATTGGATCTTTTGTGTACCTCATCATGGATAATATAGCATGATTTTTTCAATTAAAATAATGAACAACATTCTTTTCTTTCCCAGGTTAGTAATGTATTGAGTAGTCATAATTCTTTATCCGCTCAAACCATCTTCTCTTTTGCATGTTCAAATCCTTATGTGGGAATTTGTATTCTAATCTTTTATAATCAGTATATATATCAAACTTTTCTTTATTAAACTAATGAATCCTTATATTTAATGTGAAAATTACCATGGTTAAATCCAAATAAAAACATGGGTAATTTTTCTAATGAATATTCAATTATCATGAGTCATAGGAATTAACTATTGTATTATTCATAATAACACATCCTAATTATTTCTAGGATGCATCACTAAGAATTACAAACCATTCTCCATTGTAGGGTAATGTAAGAATAGGTGTGCTGATTAACCTTTTCTCTAGTTCTAAGAAATTTTCCTCAAATTTATCTATACAAAGGAACTTGACACCATTACATGTAAACTCGGTTAGATAATTAGATATTAATTATTTTCACAAACCTTTGATAATATCGTTTGAAACCAAGAAAAATATAGATCTTTATCGGCGTGGTTAGTTTAGGAAAATATTCAACAACATATATATTTAATGGATCTACTTCTATACCCTCTCTTGAGATTATATGACCCAAAAATGAACCTAGAAACCATATTAATGTCAATGTAATTAAAAAAAATAATTACTAATGAAATTGCACCCATTCAGAGTCATGGTATATCAACCCCCCTAACAAATAAAATATTATCCCAACATCTTTAATAGTTATTTGAGATGGATTAAAATCCATAATGTAGTCAATAAAATTCATGTACCTTAGAAGGAAAAATCATAATGATTTCCCATGTGATGAATGGTCATAGTCAGTCTCATGTACTTTTGAGGATTATGATCTTCATCAAATAGAATTTTCACCATCGATGAGACATATTGTGACTCCATCATTAGGAATTTTGTCAAGTTATCCTCCCCCATAAAAAATTCGTAAATAATTATGTCATATTTTTTAATGACTTCATTTAAGGGTTACAAATATTTATGAGGTGTCCTTGATACTCAATGGATTGTTTATTTATTAGAGGTTTTTAACCTCCTTCATGTTTCTCTTCTTACTCCTCCACGGTTAGTGACACCATTAAAATATATTGGATATATATATGATATAAAAAATATTTTAAAATGAAATATGGATATTATTTTGTACAAATATCAATATAGACTTGAAAGGGATTGATGGTAGCATTAATAATAAGAAATAAAATATTAACTCCACTTTAATCATGTAAACATATAAACTAAAAATGGAACAAAATTATAGAATTTTTCACCCTAAAAATTATTTAATAAAATGATTGATTGGAATTTTTATTATAGTAATACTCTTATTAAAATAAAATGAAATTCAGGGTTTACCCACATTTTACCTATTAATTCCTCGACTAGATTTGTGTAAAAATTTGACAGCTGGATGGTTAGAAAGATATTTGATTATGCCCATACCACTGTAAGAGAAAAGTTGAGAAAACAAGTAGTGGCACCACCACTCAATAATGAGGTGTCAAATATACCTCCCAAGGTGGGTGTAATCACCAGAAGTATGAAAATACTGTATAAGAAGAATAATATTCTCCTCTAAAGCAATACCTGACACTCACTGATTTCTTCCCTACGACATCTATAGAATGGGCACTGCCTGGCCAAATGGAATTGTTCTTTGATGAAGAAATCATATTTGGTTTTCTCAATTAAATTCACTTTTTAGACCACTTCTATAATGATGAGTTTTCCCCAGGGCATGATTTTTTCACCCATAACCAAAATAGAGGATGATGCATGCATCGGAGTTGAGGATATAGATGATACCTTGGATGGAGACATATTCAATATTCTGATCACACCTCTATAGAAAGTACATATGCAGAAGAGACTTGTGGGTTAAAACTCCAGTAAGACCAACAACATAAGGAATTTTTCTCAAACCAAATAACACCCGTATGTACATGATTTTCTTGCATGACTACCAAGAAGTATCTCATCTTGATCAGACTAGACAAAGGGGAAGGCCATGATTACCCACACCATCAATAGAAGATACTCCCATGGCCTCCACAAAAGCATCAGGTTTATCCACCCTAAGCACCTTGGATACTCATTTGTAAGATTAGGAGTATCCCCATATTAGGAGGCACCAACCTTTGGTGTAAAAGTATGACATTTTAAAACATATAGTGGTTGTCCCAGCCATGATCTTAGTCCTCAATGCACTCTATCTTTCAAAATAACTCAGGGAGGCACTTGATGAAGCCATCCAGAGGCCACAAGAGTTCAAAACAGAAGTGTCTGTAGCTGATGCATATCGGCTGGAGATCATAACATCATGATGTAATGTCCCCATCTCATCCACTAATCAAGGATGATAAGAAGTACTGAAAATAAACCTGATATCTAATGATTATTGGTGAATTCTCCTAAACATCGATGTAAAATTAGTACCTTGATCCAATAAAATCGAGAGTTTTACTACCTGTAGCTTTGACTATTATTTTATTTATATCATAGAATGTTTATTGAGTTAGAAATTTTATTTAACAGAAGTAAAACTCACTAATGGTGAATGGATATCCACTAAAACCCCAACTAAATTATGTCCCTTAGAAATCATAGGAATACCTATGATGAAATATATTATGATATACATAAAATTCAAAATAGTTATGGGTAATGGATACATTATCTAATAATAAATATATCATTATTCCTTAATTTTTGGAATACTAATCATATGGATATATATTCTATAATATTTCCCTTCTTGTTTTCCCACTAGTAATGATCTTTCAAATCATTATACATTTTTCCTTATAAAATGGATAGATAATGATGATTTTTGTGCATCATCAATAGAAAACATCATCAATATCATAATTAAAGGGAATATTATTCATTTTACTATTCATATAATTAAATAAATTTCAATGTTTCACTATAGAATATTTATTCCTTTATTTTGTAGATTTATATCCTCTTTCTATTCCTATTTGTTCTTCATATTGATGTATGGTGGATGGTGCATTTGGGGAATACCTTCCATATAATTCCCAAGAAAATTAATTGTAAATCCCTGAGTATTTGTATATTTAAATTCCAATAGTAGATTAGTTATCATGATTCTTCTTTGTTCGCTTCCATAATGAGAAATAATCATGTTAACATATCCGTCGTAGGAATTTAAATATTTCTAATACTCAGGTATTTAAATATCATATTATTTTCATGACTATGGAGTGTTAGATTTTAGACATATGGGTGTCTTTCCAATCCACATCAGAGAATGGTTTCACGAAAAAATTTATTTCAATAAATTTTGGAAAGATACATATTACTCATGATGAACCCATGCATTTATTTGGGAAATGAGATTTAAAAATAAATAACAATATTGGGAGTTTTCTGATTCTCGAAAAAAGTTAGGTATATCCCTAGCTTAAGAAGAAATATTATTTCTTTTGGCCATCTATATGATGAAAGATTTCGTACCATGTTTATTGGTGGTGTCTATATGATTACCAAGGGAGTTATAATCATATCTCAAGGATCAAATAATGGTACCCTATAAAACATGATAGAGACTAACATCACATGCTTGCCTAAATAAAAACTATGTGGGATAAAAAAAATTGTGACTATAAGTTAGGCCACAACAGTGAGACGGGAATGAAGGTGCTGGTAAAAAAAGGAATTCTACCGGGGCTAGAGTCATTGGAAGTTAGATTATCTGAAGATCGTATCTGTCGAAAGATGAAGATATTATCATTCGTAAAAGGTCATAGAACACTGAAGGCTAGGAAGATGGAACTGGTCCACATAGATTTTTTGGGGCCTACACAAGTACATTCCCTTAGAAGGATACAATATTATGTGATATTTATTGTGAAATAAAAAAGTTATGGGTTTATGTTATGAAAATAAAATATGAAGAGTTTAAGATATTTTAGAAGTGGATGTCCATGGTGGAGAATGAGTCAGGATCAAATCTAAAATGCTTGAGGTCTAAAAATGTTGGAGAGTTTGGAAGTCAAAAGTCCAGATAATTTTGTCCCAATAATGAAATTTAGTAGTAGAATACTATCCTAGTAACACCACAATATATTTGTGTAGCTGAAAGGATGAATAAGACACTTAATGAATGTCCCGACATCATAAGGATTCACTTGGGGTTATCCAAGACCTTATGGTATGATGTCGTGAACATGGATGCATATATCATTAACATGATTCTATATCTACCAAAAAGAGAATGTCTACTTAATGTTCTATGGTTTGGTAAGGAGTGTTAGAGTTATATAGAAATGATTACACAAGTTACCTTTATGATTTATGTTTTCATTGTAGTTTTATCGTAAATTAATGATTTCATAAGCCTAGTTAAGGAGCTTTTGTTTTATGGTTGTAAACTGTAAAGACCTGAAAAATTAAAGGATTTTTTTTAATTTTCTTGGGAATTTTACAAGAATGCAGTTTCTGACGGCACCTGATTCCGAGGCCCGATGTTCCCAGAATCATTTTCGGGAGTTCAGCTCGGGTACATTCAGTGAACGAACGAGCGGGTTTTTCTAACTTTTGAACCGATGCTTAGAATCGAATTCCGAGGGCACCGATGGAATCGCAGCGCCGATAATTTCTTAGAAACACCTTTTCCGGAGATGTGTTTCCTCAGGTGTGGTTTTTAATTTTTTGGGGTTAAGTTAAGAAATAAAATAAAAGTGGTGCAACCGGTTTTTATTTTATTTTTCTTAACTTAAGTTAAGTGGATGATGTGGGACCAAAAATATCCTAACCACTTGGTAGGATTTTTGTGAGGTGGGGCCCACACGAGCCCCACCGTTTCTTTTCTTCTAATTAATGCACCCCCCCCCCTTTTAATGAAGTCAACTCATGCGTTTATTCTGGTTAAGAAACACCTCATTATTTTGGGAGGTTAAATCGTTACAATTCATTCATTGAATTGATTGTTTCTTTTTGAAATTCAAACGTTGGCTTGTGCGTTAATAAAATAAGACAACTCTTATTTTATTTCTGTTGGAACTTGTTGCGTGGAGAGGATTTGGAGAAAATCATTCTTCTTCGACGAAGAACACGAAGAACGCACCGATCTCCGGCGAAGAACGCCAAATCCTCAGAGATTGACTACGCGACGTCGTGTACCAAGACGCCAGCGACGTTTCTTCCGTGACGCTTCTCTATGAAGCGATGATCCTCCCTCCGCGACGCCTTCTTCCACGACGGTTATTTTCGCGACGAATCATCGCTCATCGAATTCAACGAGGTAGGGATTTATTTTCATTGTTGTTCGTGAATTCTTCCGTTGCCTTTCTTCTTTTCTGTTGGAGCTGCCTCTTTCTGCAATAACGGGAGGGGGTCGGACCGCACGAACATGACCGACCCTCCTCTTCCTTTTTTGTGGTTTGATATTGTTGCAGCACGAGCAAGGCAACGCGGTGCCGAAGCACTGTGCGGGAATTATTTAAGGAAAGGGGGAGAAGCGTGGTGTCGTGGCGCCGCAGCGTTGAAGACAAACCATGATGCGCCACTGTCGCGCTGCGCCGTTGAAGATGAACCAAAGACGCGTCTTCGTCGCGCCTCGCTGGAGAAACACAAAAGCACAGCGGCCAGAGAGGGCTGCGGCGGAGGGGCGCGGCGCCGTCGGGCCGCGCTGGATGGACCAGGGTCGCAGCCGGTTCCGGGCCGCGGCAGAGCAGGGGGACCGGCTGTCAGTTCCGAGCCGATGGCGTTGGAGCAGAGGGACCGGCCCTTGCCGGTCCTGTGGTGGCAGCAGTCGGCCGACCGGAGCAGGTCGTCCGGCCAGGGAGAAATCTGGGGGTTTGTGACCCCCGGTTGGCCAGCAAAGCGGCCCCCACATGGGGTCGCGGTTACAGCAAAGCGGGGGGCAGCCCCCCCCCCTGCGTCTCTTCGCTAGGCCAAAACGGTTGAGCCGCCTGGCTGGCGCCAGCGCGCCGGGCCGGCTGCCCAGGCCGGACCGTCAGGCCGGGCCGCGCCAGCTGGGCCGAGCAATGCCCAATCGGGCCGGACCTGGACCCGGTTCGGGCCGACCCTTGGGGTATCGGGTCAGGTCGGACCGGGCCCGAACCCCCTAATACCGAACCTTTTCGGTCTTCTGCCCATATCTTGGTTTACGGACCTCCGATCGATGCACTGTCAGCGGCGATGTGATCCTTGGATCGAGATGCTCGTTTCGGTATATTACACTCAAGGCTTCGGAGTACTTTGGGTTTGACCGGGTTGGTTCGTACACGAAACCAACCGGGCCCTAGGAGCGGAAACACTCATAACTTGAGCTACGGACGTCCGATTGACGTGACATCGACTTTGTTGGATTTCTCTTAGTGCGAAAGACCATTTGGATTACTCCGCTCGAGGTTTGGACGCAGTTGGAGTACAGTCGGGTTGGTATTAACATAAAAATCAACCGAGCCCCTGGGACGAAAAAGCCAATAACTCTCAGATCGGGCGTCGGATTGACGTGCTGTCTGTGACGTTGAGTTCCTGTTGACGATACTGAACTTTTGGATACATCAAATCCGGACTTGGCATCAGTTGATGTATCAGTCCTTCGGCTCATGGAGCAGACCCTCCTGAATGAGCTTGCTGTGTGCGGGAACCCTAGAGCTGGATGTGAATGCGACGACGACAAAAACTTTATATAAATCCTCTGTGGATTCGACGGCGATGACTACAGCACTCAGCGATCCAATGTTGACCAGTGATACCGACCCTGTGTGGGTCAGCGCTCAGTGGTCCTGTGTGGGCCAGTGCCTACAGATCCTGTGTGGGTCCGATCCTCTGTGGGTCATTGCGGGGGTTAGTTACCTATCGATCATGTGTGGGTCGGATCCTGTGTGGGTCATTGCGGGGGTTATTTACCTATAGATCCTATGTGGGTCATTGCGGGGGTTAGTACCTATCGATCCTATGTGGGTCTGACGGCTTTGATGAATCAGTGGAAATATCTGATCATCTCTATCGTCATACGAAAAAGTATACCTGTGTGAGCTGTATCTTGACTTGCTTTCCTATGTGGATTACGTTATGCTTTCCTGTGTGGATTCTGTTGTGTTATACTGTGTGGTGGTGATCGAACATGGGCTCGGATGCTGGAGAAAACTAGAATTGATGACTTAGGTATATGTATGGGCATATACTTAAGTAGTGTCGGATGTTAATTCGTGATTGTATCTTTCCTTTGTGGATTATCCTTTGTGGATTCTGGTAGAACTTCGGGGGTCTCGAGGTCCCTACTGAGTAGCTCATACTCACCCCTGCACGGGCTATGCCCACACTACATTGTGTTGGTTGCAGACGACGGATAGCGCTGACCGTGGTTGAGGCACGAGGAGCAGGTCGGTACCCGGAGGTGGACCACTGGGCGGGACGTACTCGGAGCGGACGGCTGGACCCGAGGAGTTGTGGAGGCTATCTGTACCCACCCTTCAGGTGGGACTTCTAGTGGACGGCTCGACGCTGCGACATTACTTTTCAGTTGCTGTACTCTTTTTACAGTTTTACTTTACTTTCAGTTTGGGTTTGTATACTGGCCCACTTACTTTTCCGCACTTACTTTTGTATCAGTTTTTACTTAGTGTTTACTTCTACTTCTTTCTTTCTCTGTGGTGTTTGTTTACTTTAAAAAGACAATGCCTTCCCTTTTTACCAGTAATTACACCTTGGTTCTAGTCTCCAGCCTCTGGCCTATGGAAGGCGGGCTTGGGGTAGTTACGGCATGGGCCCCGAGGACGGGTCGTGGAAAATTGGTATCAAAGGGGTTCGGTTCTACCACAAAACTTTGGACTCTAATCTTTATTCTATGTGAAGCAATAGTGTTAAGGGTATTGAGTGTGGTTATCAGTCCAGTGAATCCAGTGTTGGTGCGGCGACCGACGTATTCGTACACTAGGACCTTGAATTCTGATTTCCGACTTAATACACGAAAACATTGATTGCATGTGTGTTTCAAGTTTTCTTTATGATTACATTGTGTCAGGTCACCAGTTATACTATTCTGACCGTGGCGCACCTTTCTCTTTTCAGGATGGCCCCACGACGACAGCCAGCTAGGGTTCCAAGAGTTGTGCATGACGACAGCCCACTGAGCGATGAGGCCTCGGTAAAGGGCCCTTTGATAGCAGTGGCACGAGCAGTACCTCTACCCGCCGAGCCACCGATGCTACCAGCCCTAGCCGCTGACGATGCACGTCGCCTTAGGGCACTGCACGAGTTTCAGCGCCAACGACCTCCCAGGTTCTGCGGGTAGACGGACCCACAGGCAGCCGAGGATTGGCTGGAGGCAGTTTTGTGGGTTTTCAGGTTACTGAGGACACCAGAAGACCACATGGTGATCCTCGCAGCGAGCCTACTGCATGCGGCAGCAGGCAGATGGTGGATTTTGATGCTCCAGGTGCATGACGAGGCGTCTCTCCTCTGGACGGACTTTGAGAGCCTATTTCGCTTGGAGTTCATCCCAGCCACCCTCTGTGCAGTGCGCATCCAAGAGATTCTTCAGCTGCAGTAGGGCAGCTTGACGGTCGCCCAATACTCGGCGAGATTTATAGATCTCTCGTGCCACTCGACAGACATGGTATGAGACCCATTCTTCCGGGGTCGAACCTTTGATCAGGGATTGAGGCATGAGATCACGACATCACTGATCTCCCTCAACATTCTGACTTAGGCAGGGGTACTAGAGCGAGCCTTTCTGATCGAGAGCTTCCTTGTTGAGCCTACATCAGCAGTGAGACCTACCGCAGGGCGGGACATAGCAGAGTCTTATGCAGCAGGTAGTCCACAGATGACTCATGGGTCCAGGAAGACCAGACCCTCAAGCAGTTGACCTCAGGACACTGGCTCAGCAGTGCGGGACACACAGCGCAGAGCTAGTCTTTCGAGAGGCAGGCAGTGCTATGCAAGTTGTGGGCAGGGTCACATGGCTCGTGACTGCCCGACCCGCCGTATCGAGGAGCAGTAGACGGTTGATGGTCCACCCAGGCAAAGTCAGAGGGTCGACCGTGGCAGCCCACAGGGAGCAGGTGGACGAGGAAGAGGAGCTGGTCGAGCAGTAGGTGGTGGGCAACACTTTGAGGCTCTACCGCCACCACCACCAGGAGGTCCACCCCGACCACAGGGAGCTGGCGGGGAGAGACAGGCACAACTCCAGCCAGCGGAGGCCTATGACCACGACGCGCCCGAGATAATTCGAGGTACTATATGTGTCTATTACACCCTTTCTGCAGTTCTTATAGACAAAGGAGCGTGTCATTCTTTCATAGTCGCTACCCTTTTTCGGAGCTCGGAGATTCTGACATAGTCTTTGGCTCGATCCTTACGTCTAGAGACTCATACGGGAGCATACTCGATGATTACCAATGGTGCCAGCAGTGTGAGCTTACTCTAGGAGGCGAGATCTTCTCTTGGGATCTTCTTGTAGTGGTTTCAAGGCCTTACGACGTCATCTTGGTCCTGGATTGATTATCTATAGTCTATTCTCAGATTGACTGTATTAGGTGCAAGCTGCGGTTTGTACGCACCGACGGGAGTAGGTTCCCCTTCACCAGCAAGAAGGGAGCCTTCGCAGCATAGGATGGACTCTCGCAGAGGAGAGGACAACCCATCACTCATCCTTTGTCTAGCCTCATCCTAGGAGCAGTTGACGTGCGGAGTCCTACTTTTCCAGCAGTGGTGGATCAGTATGCGGACGCTTTCCCCGACGACTTTCCAGGACTACCTCCTCGCAGAGAGGTAGACTTTTATATTGATCTGTACCCCGGGAAAACCTCGATATCCACCCCATCATATTGGATGCCTCTCACTGAGCTTCGAGAGCTATGGGTACAATTGGAGGACTTGCAGGGCAAGGGATTTATCCGACCCAGTGTTTCACCCTAGGCTTCCCCGATATTGTTCGCCAAGAAGGCGGATGGGAGCTTGCGACTTTGTATCGACTATCGTCGCCTGAACTAGGTGACATTGAAGAAAAAATATCCGCTGCCGAGGATTGATTACCTCTTCGATTAGCTCAAGGGAGCACGGTGGTTCTCGAAGATAGACCTCAGGTCAGGCTATCATCAGCTCAGAGTTCGGGACAAGGACGTGCAGAAGACGGATTTCAGATGTTGTTATGGCCACTATGAGTTCTTGGTTATACCATTCGGAATAACTAATGCTCCAGAAGTGTTTATGGGCCTCGTGAACACGATCTTTCATCCATAACATGATCGATTTGTCGTGGTCTTTATTGATGACATTTTGATTTACTCAACGACTGAGGAGGAGCACGCCTACCACTTGCGGGTTGTACTAGACACACTCCGAGAGCACCAGCTTTATGGAAAGCTATCGAAGTGTCAGTTCTGGATACGTGAGGTCCACTTCATGGGGCACGTCATCTCTGAGGCGGGAGTTGTGGTGTATCCTGCGAAGATCGAGGCAGTGCTAGCTTGGGATCCACCCAAGAGCATGACAGAGGTGCAGAGTTTCTTGGGACTAGCTGGATACTATCGGAGATTCGTGCCAGAATTATCCAGAGTTGCGGCGCCACTCTCAGCTTTGACAAAGAAGGGGAAACCCTTTGTGTGGTCAGAAAGTTGTCTGCAGAGCTCCCAGGATCTTAGACAGAGATTGACCAGCACCCCTATCTTGAGGCTACCAGAGGAGGGAGTATGGTATGTAGTCTACTGCGACGCATCAGGGACTGGACTCGGATGTGTCCTGATGTAGGAGAGGGCAGAGATCGCCTATGGATCATACCAGTTGAGGCCGCATGAGCATAACTACGCTACTAATGACCTGGAGTTAGTAGCAGTGGTCTTCTCTCTGAAGATGTGGCGACACTATCTGATGGGCAAGCGCTTTACAGTCTATTCTGACCATCAGAGTATCAGGTACATCTTCTCTTAGAAGGACCTGAACCTAGGACAGCGGCGATGGCTCGAGTTCCTCCAGGACAATGACTTTGAGATAGTCTATACTCCTGGGAAGGGGAATTTAGTAGCAGTTGCTCTCAGAAAGAGGACGGGTATTAAACTACTTGGGGTGGCGACAGAGAAGCTAGCCGCTTTGTAGATATCCTTCATGGATAGAGATGGAGAAGCCTTTCTTCAGTCACTCGCAGTCACTCCTCCACTACTGCAGCGGGTCAGAGAGGCACGATGTGGGGACGCCGACTATGAGACGCGGCGTGCGTAAATATCCTCAGGACAGGCACCTGATGGTTTCTCCTTTGGCGGAGAGTACGACGTCCTTTTCAGAGGACGTAGCTTGGTACCAGTTTCTTTACGGGAGGAGGTGCTGAGGATGTTTCACACTTCCCCTTTGGCGGTACATCCTGGAGTGGCGAAGATGTACCAGGATCTCAGACGACATCACTGGTGGCCAGGCATGAAGAAGGTTGTGGCAGAGTTCGTTTCTCGATGCCTCACCTGCCAGCAGGTGAAGGTAGAGCACCAGGTACCAGCAGGCTTGGTACATCCCTTGGAGGTCCCGGAGTGGAAGTGAGACGGCATATCTATGGACTTCATGACTGGACTTCCGCGCACTTCCAGAGGTCACGTCTCCATTTGGGTGATTGTCGACCGACTCACCATGTCAGCTCACTTCTTACCCATCAGAGAGCAGGGCTCAGTGGATATCTTGGGATGTCTCTACATTCATAAGATTGTAAGGCTTCACAGTGTGCCATCGTCTATCATCTCCGATCGAGATTCTCGCTTTACTTCCCGGATTTGGAAGTGGTTACAAGAGGCATTCGCGATGCAGCTACGTCTGAGCACCTCCTTTCACCCTCAGACGGATGGTCAGACGGAGAGGACCATTCAGACTCTTGAGGACATGATCCACGCATGTGTCCTCGACTTTGGTCGCAGCTGGGAGGACCACCTACCCTTGGTGGAGTTCACGTACAACAACAACTACCACTCCACCATCTGGATGGAACCATATGAGGCGTTGTATATCCGACCTTGCAGATCACCGTTGTGTTGGACAGACCATGGGGAGTCAGCACTTGTGGGACCAGAGATGGTCGAGTCCATGACAGAGAAGGTCCAGATCATCCAGGAGCGGATGAGGACAGCTCAGAGCCGACATAATTCTTATACTGACAGGAGGCGGAGGCCACTGGAGTTCGAGGATGGTGACCACGTCTTCTTGCATGTGTCACCTCGACGTGGATTACAGAGATTTGGATGATGCGACAAGTTGTCTCCATGCTTCATCGGACCATTCTAGGTCCTCAGCAGGATTGGGGAGGTGGCTTATCGCTTGGCTCTACCACCTCAGTTCCACTGGGTGCATGACGTCTTCTACGTATCTCAGCTGAGGAGATACGTTCACGACCCGATGCATATCACTGACCATGGGGAGCTGGACATTGATGATGGGGCGACTTTTACGGAGGTCCCGGTGGAGATTGAGGATCTACAGGAGTGGGTCCTATGTGGACGGTCGATTCATCTAGTGCACATCAGATGGCAGCACGAGAACCTCCAGGAGAGCATTTGGGAGCAGGAGGCTCAGATGCATGCTCAGTACCCACTTTTGTTTTCCTAGTTTTTGATGTATCTTTACAGGGATGTAAAGCCCTGATGTAGGAGTGATTTAAACACCCGAAAAATTCAAGGAATTTTTTTTTTAATTTTCGTGGGAATTTTACAAGAACGCAGTTTCTGACGGCACCTGAATCCGAGGCTCGGTGTGCCCGAAATCATTTTCCGAAGTTTAGATCAGGTACGTTCAGTGAACGAATGAGCGAGGTTTTCAAAATTTTGAACCAGTGCTCGGAATCTAATTCTGAGGGAACCAATGGAATTGTAGCGCCGGTAATTTTTTAGAAACACCTTTTCCAGAGTTGCGTTTTCTCGGGTGTGGTTTTTAATTTTTTGCGGTAAAGTTAAGAAATAAAATAAAAGTGGTGCAACCAGTTTTTATTTTATTTTTCTTAACTTAAGTTAAGAGGATGATGTGGGACCCACAATATCCTACCCACTTGGTAGGATATTTTTGAGGTGGGGCCCACATGAGCCCCACCATTTCTTTTCTTCTAAGATATGCACCCGAACCCCCCCCCCCCCTTTAATGAAGTCAACTCATGCGTTTATTCTAGTTAAGAAATGCCTCATTATTTTGGGTGGTTAAACCGTTACAATTAAATCATTGAATTGATTGTTTCTTTTTTGAAATTCAAACGTTGGCTTGTTCTTTAATAAAATAAGACAACTCTTATTTTATTTCAATTGGAACTTGTTTCGTAGAGAGGATTTGGAGAAAAGCCTTCTTCTTCGACGAAGAACGTGAAGAATGTGAAGAACGCGAAGAACGCACCGATCTCCGATGAAGAACGCCAAATCCTCGGAGATCGACTACGCGGCGCCATGTACCGCGATGCCAGCGATGCTTCTTCTGCGACGTTTCTCCGCGACGCGACGATCCTCCCTCCACGACGCCTTCTTCCGTGACGGTTATTTTCGGGACGAATCCTCGCTCATCGAATTTGATGAGGTAGGTATTTATTTTAATTGTTGTTCGTGAATTCTTTCGTTGCGTTTCTTATTTTATGTTGGAGCTACCTGTTACCGCAATAACGGGAGGGGGTCGGACCGCACGAACAAGGCCGACCCTCCTCTCCCTTTTTGGTGGTTTGATAGTGTCGCGGTACGAGCAAGGCAATGCGGTGCCGAAGCACCGCGTGGGAATTATTTAAGGAAAGGGGGAGAAGTGCGGCGCCGTCGCGCCGCGCCGCGCCGTTGAAGACAAACCAAGACGCAACGCCGTTGCGCCGCACCGTTGAAGACGTACCAAAGACGTTTCACCATTGCGTCGCGCCGGAGAAACACAAAAGCACCGCGGCCGGAGCAGGCCGCGCCGGAGGGGCACGGCGCCGTCGCGCTGCGCCAGATGGACCAAGGCCGCAGCTGGTTCTGGGCCGTAGTGGAGCAAGGGGACCGGTGGCTAGTTCTGGGCCGCCAGCATCGGAGCAGAGGGACCAGCGCTTGCCGATCCCGTGGTGGCAGCAGTCGGCCGGCCGGCCAGGGAGAAATCCGGGTGTCTGTGACCCCCGTTTGGCCAGCAAAGCGGCCCCCATGTGGGGTCGTGGTTACAGCAAAGTGGGGGGAAGCGCCCCCCGCGTCTCTTCGCTCGGCCGAAACGTCTGAGCCACCTGGCGGGCGCTAGCGCGCCGGGCCGGCTGCCCAGGCCGGACCGCCTGGCTGGGCCGCCAGGACAGGGCGCACCCAGGCCGAGCCGGGCCGCGCCAGCCGGCCGGGCTGCGCCCAAGGGGGCTGGACCCGGACCCGGTTCGGGCCGACCGCGGGGGTATCGGGCTGGGTCGGACGGGGCCCGAACCCCCTAATACCGAACCCTTTCGGTCTTCAACCCATATCTTGGGTTGCGGACCTACGATTGACGCACCGTCAGCGTCGATGCGATCCATGGATCGAGATGGTCATTTCGGTATATTACACTCATGTTTTCGGAGTACTTTGGGTTCGGCCGGGTTGGTTCGTACACGAAACCAACCGGGCCCTCGGAGCGGAAATGCTCATAACATGAGCTCCGGACGTCCAATTGACATGCCGTCGACTTTGTTAGATTCCTCTTAATGAGATAGACCTTTTGTCTTACTCTTCTTGAGTTTTTTATGTAGTTAGAGTATGGTTGGGTTTGTTTTAACTTAAAAATCAACAGGGCCCCTGAAACGAAAAATCCAATAACTCTCAGATCGGGCGTCCGATTGACGCGTCGTCTGTGACGTTGAGTTCCTGTTGAAGATATGGAACTTTTGGATGCATCAACTCTGGACTTGGTGTCATTTGATGTATCAGCCCTTCGGCTCGTGGAGCGGACCCTCCCGAACGAGCTTGCTATGTGTGGGAACCCTAGAGCTGGCTGCGAATGCGATGACGATGACGACTGTACAGAAATCCTCTGTGGATTTGACGGTGATGACTACAGCACTCAGCGATCCTATGTGGATCAGTGCTACCGATCCTGTGTGGTTCAACGCTCAGCGGTCCTGTGTGGGCCAGCACCTACAGATCCTATGTGGGTCCAATCCTATGTGGGTTATTGCGGGGGTTAGTTACCTATCGATCCTGTGTGGGTCAGATCATGTGTGAATCATTACGGGGGTTAGTTACCTATCGATCCTTTGTGGGTCATTGTGGGGGTTAGTACCTATCGATCCTGTGTGGGTCTGACGGCTTAGATTAATCAGTGGAAATATCCGATCATCTCTATCGTCATATGAAGAAGTATACCTGTGTGAGGTGAATCTTGACTACAGTTCATATGTGGATTACATTATGCTTTCCTGTGTGGATTCTGTTGTGTTATCTTGTGTGGTGGTTATCGAACTTGGGCTCGGATGTTGGAGTGAACTGGAATTGATGACTTAGGTATATGTATGGGCATATACCTAAGTAGTGTCAGATGTTACTTCGTGATTGTATCATTCCTTTGTGGATTATCTTTTGTGGATTCTGGGAGACCTTCGGGGGTCTCGGGGCCCCTACTGAGTAGCTTATACTCACCCCTACATGGGCTATTCCCGCACTACGTTGTTTTGGTTGCAGACGATGGACATCACTGATCGTGGTTGAGGCAAGAGGAGCAGGTCGGTACCCGGAGGTGGACCACTGGGCGGGACCTACTCGGAGCGGACGGCTAGACCCGAGGAGCTGTGGAGGCTATCTGTACCCACCCTTCAAGTGGGACTTCTAGTGGACGGCTCAACGCTGCGACTTTACTTTTCAGTTGTTCTACTCTCTTTACAGTTGTACTTTACTTTCAGTTTGGGTTTGTATACTGGCCCACTTACTTTTCCGCACTTACTTTTGTATCAGTTTTTACTTAGTGTTTACTTCTACTGCTTGCTTGCTCTGTGGTGTTTGTTTACTTTACAAAGACAATGCCTTGCCTTTTTACCAGGAATTACACCTTGGTGCTAGTCGCCAGCCCCTGGCCTATGGAAGGCGGGCTTGGGGTTGTCACGGCACGGGCCCCGAGGACAGGTAGTGACATAAACTGTAACCTTTTAAAAAATCATTGTGTTATAAGTATTAACGGAATAATGGTTTTATTAATTTATTTATTTCCCTCACTAAGTATTTTTTCCTCATCCAGTGTTTTAAAATGTTTTTAATAGGGTTAAGGATTAGTAGGGATGAAGATGAGATCAATAAGAAAATTGTGAAGGTTTTTTATAGTGAGAAACCATATTTTATTTTAAAGACATTTTTTTGGTTGTAAAATAGATACTGATTATAAGTGTCTACTTTTCATGAATGGGTTAAATTTATAACAGTTTTTTCTAATTATCTAAAACTCTAAACTCAAATTATTCCCAAATAATAATTATTGTTCAAAAACTATAGAAATTTAATGTATAAGGTTGAGTCCATAAAGTTGGTCTCAAATGTATGTTTAGATAACATTAAAAGTTAAGAATTTATTTATGAATAATTTAGAACACACACACACACACACATTTATATATATATCCAAAATGGATAGCATGGTAGAGAGAGTCATAGTTATTTTAGATAAATTGGATGTGTTAGATATAACCTGAATAAGGATATATTAGTGTTTATAAACCTATAAAGATGATGCATGATGATATTATCGATATTATCACACTATTTATTTTAGAAACACATGCTTTACCATGTGTTTTTTTTCATTTTACCTCATATTTTTAGAGTAACCCCATGGAAACCAATTTTGACCTTAATAAGTGAAAAAGTTACTATTTTTCCATTTATTATAACCAAAAATTAAGTTGACTTATTACCTAATAATAATTATAAATATTAAAAATATCGATTCCATTTATTCAATTTCACTTGATATAAGTGACATAATTTAATATCAAAACAATTCAATAATACCTCATGAAATATGAGATTTCATTAAATAAAACATTCAAGAAACATATGATCCTATTTTAACTATATGAATAATAAATATCATTATGTGGATATAAATTAATATATATATATATATATATTTATTCAATATTAATGGTTATTTTAATTAATTAAAAGGAAATGTCTTATAAGTTTAAAAATATTTTATTGAAAACAATCTTGTTTTACCTCCAATTGATTTGACTTAATTTCTATCAAATTCAAAATAAATATATAATAAAATATAATTATTTAAAAAAAATTAACACATATAAGAGGTAAAATATTTATATAAAATATTATAAATTATACATATAATTCTATTTCTACATGATAATTTCAAAATCTACTTTTGAGCTTATTATGACCTAATTTGTACAAAATCAATATTTATCCAATAAAATTAGATTTTATTTGATAGGTAAAATTAATATATTTCTTTGAAAATATATTTTTAAATATATAAATTTCCCATAATAAAATTTAATCATGGGTCTTATTATTCATTTTGACTTTTTTCTTAGAATATTTATTTTTCAGGGATTAGTGAAAAATTATTATTTTTGTAAATCAATCATTTATTTTTCTTTAATAATTTAATTTAATAAAAAAATAATTAATTATAATTTATCATATAATATATTTATTTTTTAGTTTTATGTAATAAAATTTAATATGTTTTAATTTTCACTATTCATTATTTTGTTATAAGTTCATTTTTTGTGATTAAAATTTAATTTTAAAAAAAAAATTGTATTTCATTATGTTTGGATTTCTTATAAAAAATTAATTTTCTCCCAATCTAAAAATTGAATCCTGAAAATCGAATTAATTATTTGTAATTATGGTGTCAAAATATTCTAAAAATGCCCCTTTTATATTTGGTCATTAATAATAGTAACTATAATAAATTATAATTACCATATCAACGGTACAATGGGTTAATTAGGGTTAAAACTAATGTCCAAAATTTTAAAATTCATTATAAAACTTCACATAATTTCATTCGATGAGTCTATTATTTCTAAAATCCTCCAAATTTCTAAATTGAAGCCTCTATTCCTTTTTTTGACCATTGTAATATTTACTGTAAAGGGGAAGAAAAAATTAAACCTTCATTATTTAAATAATGATAATATTCTGGGAAATGGATAAGAAAATTATGTTAAATTAAAAATAATTATTTGAAATAAAAATGATTTTTTGGTTGAACATTTTTTAAAATTTTATTTTTGAAAGGATTGACTTAAATTCTCATGAAACATAGACATAGTGCATGTGAAAGAATTAGAAAAATCAAGTAAATTAATTTAAAAACACTAAATATAAATTTTTCTATGATTTATTGTGTCTCATGAATTTCATAAATCAATATAAAATATTAGATCATTTGAAAGGTCTATATTCCCTAAAAATTATCATATAATTTTCTTTCTTGTCAGACTAAAATATTAGTGTCCCAAATGACATTAATGATATTTTTAGTTTAATATTTTACATAAATTATTTAAAAATCATGAAAATATTTCAATATTAAAATAAGAACATAACACTCTATAATATTTTATCATTCATCCATTAATAATATAATATTATCCATATAAGTAAACTTTTTTCTCTTTAATTTTGAAAAAGTGATTACCATAATTAAGGATAAAATTAATTATCCAAGGGCTTAAAAAAGATAAGGGTTAAAAGGATATCTAAATATATATGAATTTTATAATTTATTTATATTAATGGATTGACTACGCAGCCATTACACTGATTCCAATTTCAATTCGTTATCATATTATTTTTTCATTAATAATAAGATTTTCCCTTACCTTGGTTAAAATTATTTATTATCTGTAATATTCATAATGACAATAAATAAAAGGTTTATATTGACCAAATTGGGAAGTAATAATTCCAAAAATTGTATAAATTTTTCAATAATCAAATTCTATATGTGGTTTTAATTAAAAAATCAAACAACAAAATACAATAAAAAATAGTTTTTTTTAGAAAAATGCTTTTCTTATGGGTAAAAATGTTTTTATACAAAATTAAATCATAAAATTGATTCCTATGATCATAATTGTATTAATAATAATATAATAGAAATAATTATAGTTTTAAATAATATAAAATTGATATGTAACAACCTGTATTATTGAAAAAAATAGTTTTCAATAAAAATCATCATTTTTCACTATTCTTGAAAAAATCTATATTTTTAAAAAAATTAAAATATTTCACCCAAAGGTATTTTTGGTATGTTGATTCAAAAATTGGTAATATTTTTATAAAATAAAAAAAATTATAGGATAAAAAAATTAATGATAATATTTTTTTTAGCACATGTATTACTAATATAACACATTTATATTGGTTCGTTATAAAATATTAGGCATTTTAGTCAAATAGAAAGAATAATTATTTCTAACCATATTGTATTTTTAAGAATTACATATTTTTTTTAAAATAATATTTTTAAAATATTGTTTTTTAATGTGATACAATTATTTCAAATTTTATTCATATTTTCAATATCATATAACATTTAATTTTTCAAATTCTCTAAAAAAAGATTATCCACTGAATTGTTAATATTATTGAATTTTTTGAAAAATGTATTTTATATTTATGTTTTTAAAAATTAAATTAATAATATTTTATTTTAAAAAATTTAATTTTTCCTTTTTTATTAACCAAGATGTAATTTTATACTTTAGAATGATTTCTAGACTTGAAATTATTACAAGAACGTTTTTATACTTAAAATAGATGTATTTTCAACAATAGTTTATCATCATGTATGTTCATATTAATTCCAAATAAATCTCTTCAACTTATGTGTTTTGAATTATGAAAAAAAGAGTACATATTTTCAATCAATGGGTTCAATTTTTTTTGAATTGTCCTTTTTTTTATTTTGTCAATATTAATAGTAAACTTGGTAATCATTTTTACCACGGTTCATGGTAAAACATGTAATAAATGATGAAAATGAAATGAAAAGGGTTAAAAAATATCCAAAAAAAATCTTTTGTTTTATTTTATGAGTCCATTTCTACTATACTCATTCAATATTCTCGAACATGTCCTTTTTACTTCATTTTGATGTGATTATGAATTTTGAAATATTTTCTTTATTGAAAAGTCAAAAATGTCCCACCCTCCTTTAGAATAACTATAATATTTTGGAAAAGTAAAATATTGAGTATATATCCATTTTTTAATAATGTTTTGAAATATTAGTGACTTAAAATCTCTATGGTGATTAATTTTTAATTTTTATTAAATACATAATTACCATAATTGCTTAAAAATATGGACATTGAAATTATTAAATTAATTAAAGAATAAAATAAATTATTTAAAAATATTAAAAATATTATAGTTTGAATGAATAATGGTGAATAATGACTTTTAAAGATAAATATAACAGTATTTAGATTAATTAAGGTTTACTCTGATCAGTTTGAATCCTTTGTGATTTTTTTCATTTTAAGGGATTTGTTTCATTTATGTTTAATTAAATGTTATTATAATTGGATTACTTTGGGATGATTTTACTTATAGAGGATATGTTCAACATATATTTATTAGTTTTAGGGACACACCTCTTATTAATTGATTATAAATGAAAATAAAAATAATTTGAATGAAAAAATAAATATTTTTCTAAAAACTATTTATAAGTACACATTGTATTTTTATCTTTATAAATTAAAATTAATCACTATAGGTAACTTATTTTAATGAAACTTACGCTTTATATAATTAATAAAAAAATTAAAATTAATTTAATAATTTTTATAGCATAGAAAAATAATAAAATTATTTGTATTCAAGAAAATAGATTTTCCAAAAAAAATCATAGCATATTGCACACATATTTCAAGCTGATTTCATTTCCGTGCTCTATAAAAATAGAGAAAAAAGAGAGACTAAGTATTAAAAATATACAATAAAATAAATATGAATGAATAAAATACTGAAATCAATCATCAATAGCATTGTAAGAATGAAATTAGTCATATGAACCCATATTCAATAATTTCATTGAAAATGTGGTGTCATTAGATAGATTCCTTCATTTTCACATACCTATATCCATGATATATTTTTGAGTACCAATGGGAATCTCTATAAGGGTTAGTGTAAAAATGTGTAGGCCACCACCATTATTGTCTATTATAATCCTACCTTATAATATAAAATGAGTAGTGCGAATGAATACTAACTTTTTATGTAGTGATTGAAACATTAACTAAGTAGACTCTTATTCTTAAGGGACACTTGTCTACTTCTACCTACTTCGACCTAAGATGTAACATCTCTAAACACATGCCACCATGTATTTATATATGTATATATATGTATATATACTATATATTTATAACATATATGATATATATATATAGATAGATTGTACCACCCATGATGGGTGATGCAAAACAAGTCACCAAAGAATAATAATAAGATCTTACTACATTAAATAAGGGAAATAGAATATAATTCATCCATGGATAGGAAAAATCATGTTCATCAATCCAAATTAATTATTTGGGTTTTCAAGCATAAAATTTAACCTAGGATATAAAACATCATGTTCCTTGATCCAAATCAATGATGTGGGTTTTCATGTCCAACATCCTATCCAAGGAGTGTCAATAAACATTTACAATATCTCAAAAGAGTATGTGATGCTCCATATTGAATAATATATATTAAGGGTTTGTGATGTATCATGTTCAATATTTCCCTTGATAGTTACATAATAATAAAATATTGATGGTCTAATAATAATAGAAATATAGAATTTTAGTTCAAATATGAAAAATAGCTAAAAATTTTATGAATGTCCAAATAACCTTTTGTTAATTCCTATTTGGTCATGGGACTAAATCTTAATTTAGAAAAGGCCAATGTAAATGGTCTTATAGGTTTATTTTCATAAAATTATTTATACCATTTATTTTTAGGGATAATATATGGTAATAAAAAAGGTGGTTTGATCTCGTATGCATTTATAAAGTCAGTGGAATTTCATAAATACACTCAATGGGATATATCTCATCGAGGTTGACGAACTCTGACAATAATATGGGTATGTGGGAGAATTTCTAAAAAAATAATCATTAATTTAATAATAATTTACACATTACTAAGGAAATGAATGGGATTCATGGATTATGGTACAAAGGAATATGATATAAGAAACAAAACATTTATAGAAATGTACTTTACCACAAACCTTATCAGAGAGTAAGAATGATTCTATAGTATTGGCCTCCAATCAGGGGATAGAGTGGGATAAACGAGAGAAATATATGAATAACATGAAAATTGGGAATATTAACTCTCATATATTTATCATTTCAAATGGTGAGATAGATGATGAAACAGAGGAAGATGACGGAGGACCTTACCAAGACAAATCTAATTGTGATTAACAGTGGTTTATTCAAACATTAGATGAAGAATAGGGCTAAAATCCTTGGATAGTGGATAGAAGAGATTTAAAAAGTTGGTGGATTTCTATGTGTGGTTAGGAAAATAAAAAGGAGTATGAATGAAAAATATAAATAGGGTAAATGTTAATTTCATCAATTTTATTAGGGAATGACATTTTGCACCAAAGTTTTCCAAACAATGCCCCACCTATTCCCAACCACTACCATGTTTTTCACCCCATCTCATGCAATGGTTCCTGGATTTATAAACCATGTATAGTCTATGCATGATATCTATCTAATATTAATCCCCCAATGCATTTTTAGGTGCACAATAAGACAAACTTTGAGTTGATCATTCATTTTTTCCCTACAACGTACCAATAACTTTTTAAGCAGACATGTTACTTATCTTAGATGTTTTTCAAAACTATTCTAATATTTACAGCGATAAGTGTTTTAAATTTACAGTTACTATAAACCATTCACCAACCATGTGTTTATACCTATTAATCAAAACAAATATAGCTCTAGGTTACTAATAAGCCCATGAAGCTCCCAAAACCTTCCTCATTCCCTTTTTCACATTTATTAACATAAAAAATGGTTTAAAAATAATATAAATAATCCATACCTCTTTAAATATATTTGATATTAAATTAAATATTATCTTATTGAATAATAATTTCATTCTCACAATGTTTTTATAAATATATTTTTCAATTTTATATGAATTTAATGTATCATAAATTTTGTAGTTCAGTGTATTAAGTGATACCTGTTATTCCATAATGTATATATTTAAAGGATAACACATCCTTAATTCTCATGGTGTTTCAATTTTAAGAAAAAAATAAATATATTTATTCATTATAAATAAGATATTCTAAGGGGTTTTATCATGATCACTCTTCTGATTGAAATTCCATATATCTTATTATTATCATAAGTGTATGTATTCTATTATCATATAAAATCACTTATTTCATAACACTATGATAATTTTAGATCCATAAATGATCTTGTATTTTTATCTGATTTAATGACATTTGAACATTTTTTATATCGGTAAGGGTTTTTCATGACCTAATCATATTTTCATTTACTCATATCCTTTTTTTCTATTTTTTTAATAGTTTTATGTTATTCCATAAATCTATGTCATGTATTTTTCATCTTTTTTGAATGATTAATCAACTTTTTTTTCGAAATAAATTAATTGATTGATTATTACATCATAATGACGAGTCTTTATAAAGGAAAAAGATTGGTATTATATTTTTGATATTTTAAACCATGTCTATATTCATTCATTAATAAATATATTGACTTAGTTGTTTCTAAATAAAATTATGTAATCTATTCTATAATTTTCATATATCATTTTTTATTATTTAAAAAAAAATTTATAATATTTTTATCAATGTGGGTTACATAAGATGGTTAAAAGTTATTTAAAAATCACTCATTACACATCCAAAAAAAATTATCATCTACTAAATAATTACAATTCTTCACCTAAATTTATTTTATACACCCATTATTGAAGGATTTATTAGTAAAATAATGTTTTAATATTAAATGTTCACCTTTTAGTAATATATTTGAAAGGTTACATTTAAAATTATGTTTATGATAAATTTAAAAAAATATAATGGAATGATTTTTTCATTAAAATTGTGGAAAGATAATATAAATTGTGCAAAGATAATATAAACTATAATGAAAATCTTTCATACATATATCTCACAACTATAGTATATAAGAAGTACTAAATGAGTAAAAGAGAAAAATTCAAGCCCATAAAATGGTGTCAAAGCATCCAACATACTCTAATGGAGGGGGTCACTATCAAACAAAACTTCTAGAAAGATCCTCAACCAAGAATCATTCACAATTGTAATCTTGCAAAAAAAATTTGGTTTTCAGTTATAGGATCCTCACACTTCTTAAATAATTCATAACATATCAATTTGTGTGAACATGTCCCTCAATCCTAAGAAAAATAGGACTAATCAGTGTCCCATCCAGGATAATCATAGAAAACTAGAGTTTTGTTAGATTTTTTTATCATATATCCATTATTAGTGGGTCGGATCCTAACATATTTTTTTTAAAATAACCTACTAACTACCTAGAATTACATGATCTTAATAAATCAATCAGTCATGGGAAAATCATTTCATTTCAATTAAAATCATCATTTACATTTCAGTTTCCCAGTTTCAATTTCAATATTCCATTTTCAATTTCAAAACCAAATAATCGGTTTTTCATCATTTCACACATTTAAAATTCAAAACCTATCATTGGTTTTCAACATCAAATTTTAATCCATTATTCATAAAGCAAATATAAAATCATATCATTAGATAATTCATCAAATAATTTTTCTAAAATAAATCTATAATTATGAAAACCCATCCCATAATTACAATTCAATATAAATTGAGGATTTTACATAATTCCAATGTAAGTTTAAATCTTATATAAATTTATTTCAAATCCTGGCTTTATAAATAAGTTTAAAAATACATCAATAAAATAAAGGAAATCAAGGAATCATTTGTAGGGATAACTCATATAGAACCATGTAATATTAATCATAAAATCAATAACCACACCATAATGGGAATTACAATAAAGAACTAAGGAAAGACGGTCAAGATAATCAAACTAGAGAGGTATTGGATCTTCCACTGAAATTTATATTCACAAGAGATAGCATTTATATGAACTAAAATAAATTTTTTAAGGTTGTCTAGGGTGAGAAAATACATGTTAGGGTCGAAAGGTGGTGATTATAATCTTAAACCAAGAGTTTGGGATTTTTAATTTAATTTTTAGAGGATTAAATTACCACAAGCATGATTTCCTAGAGAAGTATGCATGATTATGAAAAAAAATTCTCCCCTTTGGGCGTGGTTCATGGTTTTTCCTAGGAGGGTGTATAATTTTTCAAATAGAATGCCAACCATTCAAACCCTCTCTATTTGAGGTTACAAAAATATTTGGATTGTTTCATTCTCATCTTAACTGCACATATGATAAAACCATTTAAACTAAATTTATTATATTTTACTTTCCTATATTATTATCAATAATAAGAAATAATATTGATTTTTATATGTTTCTCACTTGATTAGGTAGATTTTCCTCATATATTTTAGGGAAAATAGACATTAGATAATATATTTTATTGTTATGTTGAAAAATAGATAGAAATATATTTTTTATTTTGTTTAAAATTAGTTGAGTTTTTTTTCATTGTTTTTTAATTTTTATTCCATCATTTCACCCTATTTTTTCTAGTTTGAATTAAAGAGTTTCATCTTATAAGTTTTTACTAATGTATTTTTTTTAATAAAATATTGAATGTTTGGAATTTTATTTTTTTTGAAATATAATTCATTAAAATGAAATTAACATATACACACTAATTGTTACTTATCTAATAGTATATTAATTAAATTTTATTATAAATGAAAAAATAGGGACTATTAAAAAAATTAAAAAACTAATAAAAATAGAACGTTTATTTATATAATTAAAAATATGTATTTATAATTGGGAAAGAGAGAAAAATGGAATTTCACTCATTCTTGAGAATACAGATAGCTAAATTATTTGGCTCACTGAAGTCCCATATTTCTAAAACACCCAATATCAATTTTATAAAAAAAACTATATATTCCATTTTTAAAAATAGTCACTACCTACCCATATGGAATGGTCTATTAGAAAAGTATTCAGTGCCATAAGAGGGGATTCCCCTCTTTATAAAATTTCATTGTACAATTATAATTACCTCACACAACCTTTTATATTAAATATGGTTGACTAGGGTCCCTCCCCGACTATACAACAACTGAGGATTATTCTACTCCTCCTTCAACTGAAATACCTACCCACCATGTTAGAATACTTATTTCAACATTCTATAATAAAATCAAGAATAAAGGCCCATTATAAATCAACTGTTTATGAACCGTTCAACACTCTTGCTTACCAGCCACTTTCTTCTATAATCATATTCTACACACAAGTCCATCCACACCAATCTGAAAAAAATACTATAGTCGGCAATATTTTTAATCTAGTTATAAATATACTAAACTTTTGACCAAATATAATTTTCATAGAATTAGGAGGATATAAAAATATCATGAGGTTTATTTTTCCAATTTTAACAAAATGGTAGTGACTTTATGTTACAATATCATTATTTATCTGAATTGTTCATGGTTATGTTTTTGATAATGAAATTTTATGATTTATCTATCCATAAAATAATTAATTTTCCTATACTATAGTTTTAATATAAAATTCACATTTCAATTTATTTTCCAAATATTTAATTACAAAAAATACAAAAAATTGGTTTTTTAGAAAATCATCTTTATTTATCCCTTTGATAGAAATAAATTCTTTATCCATTTATATGTTTTATAAAAAAAATTATGAAAGATTTTATATTTCATAAATAATTTTATAAATTCATTTATAAAATTTTGGTTTTTTTAAAGATAATTATATATATCTTATATTATTTTCTGAGTGAAGTACTTTTGACTATTTAATAACAATGTGAAATGAATCTTTGTTTTAGCATGTATAGCTTGATTCATATTTCCAAAATTTATAACCTCAAAATAATATATATCATACATTAAATGACTCCAAATATATTTAAGAATAAAATTTTGTAACACCCCAAACTTCCACGGTACACTTCTCTTTGAATAATACAGTAGCGTGTATTGTACACAACTTCGAGTTCTAACACACAACACAACCAATCAAAACTAGCCGTTATGAATAGTAATACCCAATTTTTGAAATTTTATAAATTTTATCTTTCTAAATGGACTTCATTTTTGGATTCAGAATATCGAAATTAGCATAAGTTAAATTTTTGGTATTTTTCCGAAAACATTCAATTTTTGATGAATAGTGAAAACACTGAGGTATAGTTTAAAACCGATTTTTTATTTAAAAAATTATTTATTTTAATTAAATTTATTTTAGGTAAAAATATATACATAAAACCTATATAAGTTCAATGTAATTCATTGGTGTCAGTTTATAATAATTTTAGAGATATAAAAAGTTTATTGAACTTTTCACCATATTTTACCCATCTCCTAGGAGAATTTGAAAATTCACATAAAACATAATTTTACCGCTTATGTGAGTGGAATTCCAAAAATATGAGAGAGATAGTTAATATCAAGGAGTAAAATGAGGTTCAATAAGATAAAAATAATTTTTTGGTGAATAGTAACTTTTTACTTTTATTTACCACAGTTAAAAGTAAATAGGGTAATTAAGGGTAAAAATGATATTATTATTATCCTAACACATGTCCTAATTTTTTTAGATAAGTATAACTCGATCAAAAGAACCTTAGTAATAAAATATGAACCTCTTTGGTCCACTTGGATTAGATTAGTTCATTTATTATTAATTAATTCAAAGAAGAATTAAAAGAGTTAAAATTAAAGTTTAATAACTAAAACATTTTTAATATAGGGTTATACAAAAGAAAAAATTCGATTATAAATATTCATTAGAAATATAAAAATATTTCCTAAAAAATGGTATTTTATTTATAATTTTAATGCATTAAATAATTGAATTTATTTTTGACACAATGGTGATGCAGTAATTACCTAATTAATGAAATATTAAAATAATTGATATTATAAATATACAAATAAATTTAATTTGGGACTTTTTATGAATTCAAAAAATTTTATAGGTTAAAATGACATATTAGTGTTGGTTAGAAGAATTTTTTTCGATGTAATAATGCTGTTAGGAATTTCGAAAAAACAAAATACCAAATGGTGTCAAAATTGACATAAAAGAACTTTTAAAACCAATATTATATTATTAATTGATATTCTATTCCTAAAAATATAATGATTTCCGAAAGGACTTATATAATGATAGGTGTATAATTAATGAACCACTTGGGGTTCTCTTGGAAGTATATATTATTTTTATTAACCATATAATATAAAAAAACAAAGAGACATGGTAAATGTCAAACTATTTAACTAAGAGTTAAATATAAAAGATAAAGTTAATATAGTGACCCAAACATATATAAATCGTATTGGTTGAGTGGGTTTCGACCCTTAACCACCTTATCTTTTAAATAATCCATTTTTGATCCATTATAAACCAAAAATGATTTTATTAAAAAATAATATCTCTAGCTTTTCCTAAGGTGCCCCTCACCCCTCTTATAAAAGGGAACTTACCCTTCTATCTAATTCACACCTTCAAAGACTTTGGGCTCGGCCAACCTCTGACCCAATATCCTCTCAACTTACCTCACTACATACTAGAGGCCTTCCCTTAGTCAGAAAGTGAACTTATGGAGACCTTTTGATGAAATCAAAAGGAAGAACCCGAAGAAGAGGTAATAATATCACCACCCACATTCAAGTTCTTTTCTTCTTCCACTTCTTATTTCTTTGTTATTTCCATTCTAAAATAATAAATCCAGAATCTTCTATATACTATGATGTTATTATAAATATGGTATAGCCATATTCATCATTCTATCCATCCTTTTAATGGCATGTCACCATACGTGAAAACGTAAGGATTGCCGTCACCACGTTGTGGTGTAATTGTTATTCAATACATTATTATTTGGATGGTTATAATAAAGATGTGTAATTCATGTAAATAATAAATATAACATGATAATTATTCTGTATATATGATATAACATTGACTTATATATTGTTTTAATATCAAAATAATGATATTGTCGCTCATGTGTATGTACGGATTACTGTCTCCACGAACGCGATGAGATCCATTCCCCATCATATCCATTCAAGACTAATTCTCATTTTATGATTAAAAATAATGTTTAAAGACTTGATATCATTCTGGATAGGAATAAGATACATCTCATCCCTAAAAAATACGAATCACATAAAAAATAATATAAAGGAAATCGAATCCTTTAACACCAAAAACGACTATAATACAAATATATTATTAACAAAGCAATTTTAAAAGATCATATATGATATCATATTAATGTATATAATTATTTTATAATTTAATAACAATTATTTCACCATTATAAAGGAGATTAACCTCCCCTCAACCAAGTAAAAGTACAAGGTAAGGGTAAATTTCACAATCTCTTTATTATCCGAGGTTATTTTTACGTAAGTATCCATTGGGACATCTTTATTATCAACATCCATGTTTCTTAAAAATGTATTTCAAAACATTCTAACTATATTATATAATATGGTTAAATGTCATTTATACCCTTGATTGAATTTTTATAAGATGTTTATAAAGGAATCTTTCTGTCGTTTTCGAAACAAGGTCTTTTTTAACCTTTTCGACAAATTTAAGGTAAGAATGTTTTTTTAACTTATACAGCGGGTACAACTATTTTCCACCGTAATAACATCATCAAAGCTTCCCTTACAAGATTATAAGAGTATTTTAAAAATAAATTTTTTTCATTATAATTATGTGACTCTTAAATGATTTCAAAATAGAAAGAGATATTCCTCTAAAAAGGGTTTAGATTTCATCTATGTCAAAATACTTTGATGGATTTTAAGGTTATTTGAAGTTGATTTATTATGATACAAAACATCCATATTTTATTGAAAGTTTTTTGATATGTTTGATTGTGGATGTTTATTTTTATACCAATCATGTTTTATGGTTAAAGTATTGACATTTTGTATGCTAGTTTTAATACAGATGTTTATGATATGTTAAAACATTTTCATATGAGGAATGTATTGGACATAGTAAGTGACGGGTGAAGCCAGCGATAGCTCCTCAATTCATCGGCAGGTCTCATGAGACAACTAGACATGGAATTGGATGAGGCCCTTTACCAATTTTGATATATGTTTTTGGCAGAGGCCTTAATAATTTTTAGACGTCTTGGCCGAGGCCTTGAAAAAATGTTTCAGAATGTCCGGCATTATACATTCCATCATTATGAAAATAATATTGATGGTTCATGTGGTAATTTGTCTAGTAGAACACCTATGATTTAGTTTTATTATGGAATTATTTACTCAGCTCATATTCCTACCATAAAATTATTCATGTTTATTATTGGTAAAGGCATGTGGTTTCAATTATTCACCATGATTAATATTTATGATATCTTCTGCTGTATTTCTTACCCATACTAAAGATTTGAGCTCGCCCATTTCTTATGTTACATTTTCCTAGGATATGAAGAAGTTAGTTATCAGTGACTTGAAGGAAAAATCTAGGAGGCCAGGATTTTTCTAATTAAATATATTCTTGTTTTATTTCTCATCATGTTGTAAAGTTGAACTTATGTATGAATCTTGTTTCCAATAATACTAAACTGATCGGTCTTTTGAGACATGATTTACTTGTGATCATCCAAATGTTATGTAATAATGCACCGACTCTAGGTAACTAGGTTCGGGGCATTATAGTTGGTATCATAGGAACTTTAGTACAAACCTTGGAATCTAGATTTATATAAACTCTGATTAGAGCACATAGCCTTAATATAGACTTTGAGGATTAGTATAGAAGAACTTAATAGAATATTGGTATTGTAGAGATTTTTTGAGTTTTCCAAGAAATACATCCATGTCTGGATACGAGTAGGTAGAGGGGGATCTGGCACAGATGTACCTATGGGTAAAACCTGAAAACACCGCTTTGAGCTGGACTCGAACAAGAACTGGTGCACGTCAATGGGCCTTGCTGCACTCTTGGTTACAACACTCCCAGGGGATATGCTTAGGATAATTATCATTTTCTTTACAAACCATTTTGAAGGGTTTATGAGTATATACTTCCTCAATTAAAACATTTTTATGATTATGAATTATATCCATAAACTTTTCAATTTATGTTAAGTGTTTTACATGTTTGGATTTATGTATTGAGATTAATAAACTAATCTAGTGTATTCTTTTGTTTAGAAATGGATCTTAGTGGAATGAATGGAAACTTTATCAATGCACGCACTCTATATAGGGATTTCCCTCATGTTCAAGATAATTATAGTGGAGTTGGTGATACAACTGGTTTTGATCATCTTATCACCATACTGGGACAACTCACTCAGGTTATGAATAATAACCTTACCCGTATGGAGCACCCTGATCCAGAGCATGGAGGATAAATTTTAGACCACTTCATGAGGAACCAACCACCAACATTCAATGGGAGTACAAATCCATTAGCAGTTGAGAAATGGATAAATTCATTAGAGAAATTATATTCCATGCCTTGGAGAGTAGTGAAAGGGAAAAAGTTATCATGGCAGTTTACTGCCTCACTGGAGATTCTGATCAATGGTGGTCATTGATTCAAAACACAAAGGAAGATGATTAAGTATCAAATATGTAATGGTGGGAGTTTAAAAAGCTTTTATTAGAAAAATACTTTCCTCGTGACCATCGAGAAGATATGGAAATGCAATTTCTGAGTGTGAGGAAAAAGGAGGATGAGAATTTTGCAAAGTATGAGGCTAACTATACAAGGTTAGCGAGGCATTCTACAGATTATATACGTAACCCAAGAAGTAAGATTGATTGTTTCATTGATGGGTTAAAACCATTTCTCTGTCGAGAATTAGTATCACAATCCTTCTCATCATATGAAGATATTGACTCGTGTGCTATCAAGATAGAAAATGAATTCTAAAAGTCTTAAGAATTTAAATCAAAACAAAAGAAGAAGAGATCTGTTGAACACTCTTGGAAAAGAAATAAGGAAACGTGGAAGAAGGGAAGAAGTGAATTTCCTTCCTGTGATAATTGTAGAGGGAAGAACCCTGATGCATATCTAAAAGGAAAAAGAGTATGCTACAAATGTGGACAGAAATGCCATCTTTCTAGTGATTGTAAGGGAAATAAAGATGCTACCAATGTTCAATGCTACAATTGCAGGGATATGAGACATTATGAAAATGAATTTCCTAAGCACCAGGGAAACTTACTTCAGAAAAGTCCAAGTGATCAAGGCCAAGATTATGTGATCACTACTGCTAATGTTGAAGCCCCAAAAGACATGGAGGCAGGTAATTTAATGGTTTCATCAAGTTTAGCAAATGATTTATTTAATTATGGATCATTTCATTGTTTCATATATTCCCAGTTTTCTATGAAAATTAGATATTTCCAATTTGATTTAACAAGGAAGTTGTCAGTCGAAACTATAACGACCCATACTATACATACATTTTTAATACTTCAAAATTAAAGCATACTTATTACAACATATAACAAAACCACGAAAGGACCGTATAGGTATAGTGTCTTTAGAAACTGGGAAACATAAACAACTGGTTCATAAAGCGTCTACATTGTCTCCCATTTATTTCATCATATCTATAGTCCCTTTTGGCATATCTTACTTAATAACCTTCTTCCTGACCTGGGGAAAGAAAACATACAAAAGGGTGAGATCAAATGCTCAGTAAGGGTAAAAAAAAGAAATATCAATCACATCGTATACACAAGCACATAACTTTTGGAAATCTTAACCTGCAAAAGAGATCATAATTTCATAACATGGTATAAATCATGGCAGTGAAATGTAATCACAATAATCATAACTTAAAACATGAAACTTTGTGGCATACACACATAATCATAGAGAATCATTTATTGTTAGTCAAGACTCATTTCCAAGACTATCTTAGTGGACAAAGTCCGTTTCTGAACCGAGTCACCCTCGTTTCAGTCCTGTTTCACTGAACCGGTATAACCTACCGTTCCAGCCATGTCTATCTCATGAGATATAAAATCTTTACCCAATGCATTGGAGGGAGATATAGGTCCCACCCATCTCATAATGATACCATTCTTATGTGTGCCACAAAATCATAAACCATACATCATAGCATAACCCATGTAATAAAAATGGGAATCTTAAACATCGGGACATCATAAAACAATTCATATAAGATAAAGGAATTCATAAAAATAATTCCATCACAACATAGTCAAATAAATGTAAAAATAGGGATAGAAATAGAACCCTTTATCTTCTTAGATGGAAAATAATTTTGATAAAACACTTGAACTCTATTCTTGAGGAAAATATCCTTTCTACTTCAAAAACACTTTCCTTTCTTTAACATGTTATAAAATTTTAAACTAAAAGAAGATGATTAAAAATAAAATTCAAAACTTGTAAGGGAAGATTCTTGGAAATAATGTCTTAAAAATCCATTCATGTCGTATAATTTAAAAGAAAACATTCTTCTCGTACTTTTGTCGGAAAAGTCAAAAAGTACCTCGTACGAAAAATGACAAAAGATTCCTTTCATATTCTTTACTAAAAACTCACCGAAGGGTAAAATTGGATTTAAACTATTTTAATTATATGGAAAAAATATTACATATTGAGGGTACATGGATGTGGATGATAAAATACACCCCAGTAAATGCCAAAGTAAAAACAATCTCAGATAAAAATGAGATTGTGATATTTTCCCTTACCTTAGGTCTGACTTGCTTTGTAAGTGTCCGAACCTCCTGTATAATGATTTAAATAATGTTATTGACTTAATACATAATCATACTTATTTTTATGATATCATATATGGTCATATTCTTAGCTTCTTAGTAGTAATATTTCATTGCTACTTGTTATTCGGGTGTTTATAACTTTTTGTTCTTATCCGTGTTTTGTCGAATAAATTCTTATTATTTTATTTAGGACATAGATACCTCATTTCCAGAATGGTATTAGTGTAATATATATCATATTCATTCATTCAATTCATTTATATAATCATTATGAAATGAAGATCATGTAGAACGAGTCACATCACATCGTGGAGACCGTATTCCGTACGTACGCACGAGTGATGATATCGTTCCTATGATCGTGGATTCTATTGGAGTATATGTATACTATTTTAGAATCAATATCACTTTATAATAGTCATTATTTACACCATTATACCCATCCAAGTAAGGTGGTGGTGAAAAATATATTACACCACGGCGTGGAGACGGTATTCCGTACGTACGCACACGCGGTGATTTCTTTTTCCGTAGGATGGATAGATGGTGAAATAGGGTTTTTTCATAATAACATATCAGTATATGAGTGATACTGATGTTATTAATTCATAATGAAACAACTAAATAAGAATAAGTGGAAGAAGAAATAAAGATGAAAGAATCGGTAACGGACATTACCTCTTCTTTGAAGTGCTTCTTTGAGACCTTCTTTTAGGGCACTAAAATTGGTCTTTGAAGAAGACTAGGACCTCTAAGATGTCTCTAGGGAAGTGGAGAGGAGAAAGTGGCAGGGTTTGGCCGAGCTTGAAGGCTCAAAGTGGTGTGGGGAAGAGGGGGATAAGGTGTCCTTTTATAAGGAAGGAGAGGGGCACCTTTGGAATAACTAAAACTATTATTTTATTATAAAGTCAAGTTCGGTTTTAAATAGCTCCAAATTGATATATTTAGAATCTAAGGTTGGGATGGGTCTAAATAATCTCATCCAATAGAATTTAGATATGTTTAGGTTCCTATTTTAACCTTATCATTTAGATTTAACATTAAGTTAAATAATTTTACTTTTACCATGTCTTCTTGTGTTCTTATAGTATAATGTTAATGAACTTACTATAAGCAGCCAAACGAACCCAAAGTTGTTTATTATTAATATATATAACCTTATATAAGTCATTTGGCCGAACCTTAGATTTTTAGGAATAAAATAACAATTAAAAATATAATATTTTTTTAAAAAACTATTTTATGTCAATTTTGACAGTATTTAGTAATTGATTTTTTTGAAAATCATAACAGAATTAGTAGTTCGAACCAAGTTAATTAAATCAATAATAACATGTCATATTAACCTATAAAATTAGTGGGATTCATAAAAAAGTCTCAAATTACATTTATTTTGGTGTTTATAACATCAATTATGTCCATATTTCATTAATAAGATAATTACTGCATCATCATTGTGTCATAAATAAATTAAATTATTTAATGTCTAAAAATTACAAATAAAATACCATTATGTATGAAATCTTTTTATCTTTCTAATGAATATTTATAGTCGAATTTATCTTATGTATAACCCCATATTAAAAATTATTTACTTATTAAACTTTGATTTTAACTATTTTAACCCTTCTTTAAATAAATTAATAATCAATGTCCTAATCTAATCCAAGTGGGCCTAAATGGTCATATTTTATTCCTAAGTTTGTTTTTGGTCGAATTACACTTGTCCAATAGAATTAGGACATGTTTTAGGGTAATAATAATAACATCTTTACCCTTAATTACCCTATTTACTTTTAACCGTGGTAAAAAAAAGTAAAAAGTTACTATTCACCAAAGAATTATTTTTATCTCATTGAACCACATTTTACTTACTGATATCAACCGTGTCTGTCGGATTTTCGAAATTCCATTCACAGAAGCGGTAAAATTAAGTTTTATGCAAAATTCAGTTTTTGACCTACCACTTAGTGGTTTCACTATTCATCAAAAATTGAAAGTTTTCAGAAAAATACCAAAATTTCACCATAGGCTAATTTCGGTATTCCGAATCTAAAAATGAATTCCATTTTAAAAAATAAAATTCACAAAATTTCAAAAAGTGGTTATTACTATTCATAACGGCTACTTTTAATAATATTTTAATTGCATATCGTTGTTTAGTGAAACTCGGTATTGCGTACGACGCAAGCTATCGAGGAAGGTCGCGATTTCGGGTAAATAAAGCCAAGAAAGTGTTGTGTAGAAAAAGATTCCTTTGATGATTTATATAACATAAAAGTCTCGGGTGTTACATTCTATCCCCCTTAAAATGAATTTCACCCTCGAAATTCGTCACTTTGTAACAAACAGATGAGGATACCTCTCCCTCATCATATCCTCAAGCTCCCATGTATCTTCTTCTAATTGGTGGTTCCTCCATAAAACATTCACCAATCGAGTGGTCTTGTTTCGTAGGACTTTTGCGCTACGATCCCGAATCTCTATCGGTTGTTCTTCATAAGAAAGATCTTGCTCTAGCGGTACAACTTCTGAGCTGAGTACATGTGAAGGATCAGGTATGTACTTTCTCATGAGAGATACATGGAACACATCGTGAACTTGATAGAGATTCGGTGGAAGCGCCAATCAGTAAGCTACCTTCCCAACACGATCCAGTATTTCAAAAGGACCGATATATCTAGGGCTCAACTTCCCCTTCTTTCCAAATCTCATAACCCTCTTCCAGGGAGATATTTTTAAGAACACTTTATCACCCACTTCAAACTCAAGGTCTTTTCTTCGGTTGTCGGCATAACTTTTCTATCGACTCTGAGCTTCTCTTATGTGTTGTTGAATATATCTGACCTTTTCTGCCATTTCATCAATGAGATCAGGTCCTAATAGCTTTCTTTCCCCAACTTCATCCCATCAAGTTGGAGTCCTGCATTTCTTTCCATAGAGAGCTTCATAACGAGCAATCTGAATACTGGAGTGAAAGCTATTATTATAAGAAAATTCCACCAAAGGTAGGTGTTGATCCCAACCTCCTTTGAAATCCATAGAGCAAGCTCTCAACATATCTTCTAGGGTTTGAATTGTTCTCTCAGACTGACCGTCTGTCTGAGGATGATAAGCAGTGTTGAAACTCAACTCTGTATCCAGAGTATGCTGAAGACTTCGCCAGAACTTCGAGGTAAATCTCGGATCCCGATCAGATATAATAGAAAGTGGTACTCCATGAAATCTTACCACTTCCTTTACATATATCCTGGCAAGCTGATCCAGATAGAAATCCTCTCTAATAGAAATGAAGTGTGTAGACTTTTTAAGACGATCAACTATGAACCAGATAGCATTATTGTCTTTGGATGTTTTAGGAAGTCCTGTGACAAAGTCCATAGTAATGTTTTCCCATTTCCATTCGGGTATGGGTAATGGTTGTAACATCCCCTTTGACTTCTGTCTCTCAACTTTAACTTGTTGACAAACCAAGCATCGAGAGACATATTCAGCAACATCTCTTTTCATGCCATCCCACCAGAAGTACTCTTTCAGGTCCCTATACATCTTCGTGCTTCTAGGATGAATAGAGAATGAAGAACTATGAGCTTCATCCAACAGCTCCTTCTTTAATTCGGGGATGGGAGGAACACAAACCCGATTCCTGAACTTTATTATCCCATCACAATCAAGGTTGAACTCAGGAACATTTCTCACCTTCTTTTGTAACTCGATATCTTATTTCTATGCCTCTTTAATCTTCACATGTATTGATGGTTGGACATTCATTTGAGAAAGATAAGATTTTTCCCCTTCCATTATAATTCCCAGATCCATCCTTTGTAAATCCATAAATATTGGATATTTTGTGATCCTCATCATGGATAAACTGGAATGGTCTTGTCGACTTAATGCATCTGCCACCTTGTTTGCTTTCCCAGGGTGGTATTGGATTGAGCAGTCGTAATCCTTAATCAGCTCCAACCATCTTCTTTGATGCATATTCAGCTCCTTTTGTGTGAAAATATACTTTAAACTTTTATGATCAGTATAAATATCACACCTTTCACCAAAAAGGTAATGCCTCGAAATATTTAATGCAAAGATTACCGCAGCTAACTCCAAATCATGTGTTGGGTAATTTTTCTCATGGATTTTCAACTGTCGTGAGGCATAATCTATCACCATATCATTTTGCATAAGAACACACCCTAATCCCTTCTTGGATGCATCACTATAGATCACAAACCTTTCTCCACTACAAGGCAGTGTGAGGATAGGTGCACTGGATAACCTTCTTTTCAACTCCTTGAAATTTTCTTCACATTCTTCCATCCGGACAAACTTAACTCCTTTCCGAGTCAACTTGGTGAGTGGATTAGATAATCGTGAAAAATATTTCACAAAACGTCGATAATATCCAGCCAAACCAAGAAAACTTCGGATCTCAGTTACTGTTGTTGGTCTCGACCATCTTTCTATAACCTCTGTTTTTTCTGGATCCACAGATATCCCCTCTTTTGAGATTATGTGACCCAAAAATGCAACTTTTTGAAGCAAAAATTCACACTTGGTAAATTTGGCATAAAGATTCTCCTTTCTCAGGGTCTTCAATATAATTCTCAAGTGATCTTCATGTTCTTCCTTGCTCTTTGAATAGACAAAAATATCGTCTATAAAGACTACCACAAATTGATCAAGATAGTCTCTAAAGACTCTATTCATCAGATCCATGAAGATATCAGGGGCATTAGTAAGACCAAATGGCATCACTATAAATTCATAGTGTCCATACCTTGTAGGGAAAGCCGTCTTTGGTATATCCTCCCTTTTGACCCTTAATTGATGATACCCTGAACGAAGATCAATCTTGGAAAAGTGTTGAGCTCCGCGTAGTTGGTCAAATAGGTCATCAATGCGGGGGAGAGGATATTTGTTCTTGATAGTGATCTTGTTAAGTTCTCGATAATCAATGCAGAGTCTCATTGATCCATATTTCTTCTTAACAAATAGAACAGCAGCTCCCCAAGGTGACGCACTAGGGAGTATGAATCCCTTATCAAGATTCTCTTGGAGTTGCTTCTTCAATTCCTGCAACTCAATTGGGGCAATTCTATAAGGTGTCTTTGAAATCGGCAAAGCACCCGGTACGAGTTCTATTGAAAACTCAACTTCACGATTTGGTGGAAGACCCGGTAATTCCTCTGAAAAGACATCATCAAACTCCAGTACAATGGGCATATTCATAATCGTCAGTTTCTCACCAACCATTTGAGATAAATAACCTTCATTTAGTGGAATCAATACCCATAAAATGGAAGAAATTTTCACTGGAAGGTTATGTTCATCCTTGCATTGATAGACGATCATAGATTGATCTGCAATATGAAATGTGACTTCCCTTCTTTGGAAATTGATATGAGCTCCATATAAAGAAAGCCAATCCATGCTAAGAATCACATCATATTCCACTATAGGAAGGATCACAAGATTTGCAGGAATCACTTTCCCAGAAACTTCGATCAGAGAAGAATTATAAACTTTTGATTCGACTATTGTGCCATTAGGTGTTCTCACAGCTAACTCAACATCTAATTGTTGAGGTAATATTGTGATACCCTTAGAAAATTCTTCAGAAATAAAAGTGTGGGTGGATCCAGAATCAAATAAAACATTTGCTTCTTTAGAGTGGATGGTAAGTGTACCTTTCACCACATCGTTATCGTACTCCACATCGCTGATAGAAATTGCATGTGAATTTACTTTGTCTTTAGCCTTGAGAGTTTGTTGATGTCGACCATCATCATCAACCCGTGGATTAGGGCATTTATTGGCATAATGCCCCATCTCCTTTCACTTGAAACATTGAAGTGTAGTAGGTTCATTCAGTGTATCCCTTCCTTTGTTTGCATCATTAGCCATCTTTTTCCCATCATCACGGCATTCAAATGCCCGATGACCTTCTTTTCCACATTTGAAACATTTACTTGTCCCTTTAATACAACTCCCTCCATGTTTCTTTCCACCCTTTGAGCATAAGGGAAAGCTCATCTTCTTTTCAGTGTGCTCTTTAGATTTTCCTTTGAATTCCATTTTCCTCTTCTTATCAAACCCATATGACTAATGGGTTACTCCAATCTCCATCTCAACTTTGAGAGCACATCGAACGATTTCCTCGTAGCTATTGAAGTCCCTTATGGCTAACGCCCTTCGAAGACTAGGTTTTAAGCCACTAAAGAATCGATCGATCTTACTCTCAGGTTGGATAATAATACGAGAAGCGTACCTTGCAAGTCGTGTAAAATTTGCTTCATAGGTACCAACAGATTCATCATCCTTTTGCTTTAGTTCAAGAAACTCTTTCTCCGTCTTTTTTCGGAGAATACGAGGGAAGTACTTATTGAAAAATAAGTTCTTGAACTCGTCCCATTCCATGGACTTAATTTCATCCCTTTTCCTCATATTCTTAATAAGATTCCACCATTGATCAGCATCTCCTTCCAAACGATACACTGCTAGGATGACTTTATCATGTTCAGAACATTGAAGAACTGAAAATATCTTTTCAGTAGTACTAATCCATTGTTCAGCAACTAATGGATCAGTAGACCCGCTGAAAGAAGGTGGATGCTGCCTCATGAAGGATTCAACAGAATGTTTCTCCTTCCTTCACTCGTTTGGAAGTCCTTCAGGATTCATAGCTTGAGAAAGTTGTGTGAGCATGGCTACAAGATTTTGCATTCCAGCTCCCATAACGTTTGGTTGCTCAGGGGGACAATCATTGCATTGCCCGTCGCATTCCACATTAACACGGTTCCTTCGGGTTCCAGCCATTGACTAAAACCAAGAAGAATAGTGTGAGCAACACAAATTATAATAGGAAAACCACATAATCAAGAATAAAATTTCACACTTAAGGTCTTATCCTAGGTTATTCATGGCCATTTCTAAAACACTAATATTGTGTTCTATGCTTAGACTTATCCTTAGGGTTCTTACTAAGGCTTTCACATCCTAGTTTCCAAAGGATGACTATACCTTTCCTCTGATACCAACTATAACGACCCATAATTTACATACATTGTTAATACTTCAAAATTGAATCATACTTATTACAACATATAACAAAACCACGAAAGGACCGTATAGGTATAGTGTCTTTAGAAACTGGGAAACATAAACAACTGGTTCATAAAGCGTCTACACTGTCTCCCATTTATTTCATCATATCTATAGTCCCTTTTGGAATATCTTACTTAATAACCTTCTTCTAGACCTGGGGAAAGAAAACATACAAAAGGGTGAGCTCAAATGCTCAGTAAGGGTAAAAAAATATCAATCACATCGTATACACAAGCACATAACTTTTGGAAATCTTAACTTGCAAAAGAGATCATAATTTCATAACATGGGATAAATCATGGAAGTGAAATGTAATCACAATAATCATAACTTAAAATATGAAACTTTTTGGCATACACACATAACCATAGAGAATAATTTCTTGTTAGTCAAGACTCATTGCCAAGACTATCTTAGTGGACAAAGTCCCTTTCTGAACCGAGTCACCCTCGTTTCAGTCCTGTTTCACTGAACCGGTATAACCTACCGTTCCAGCCATGTCTATCTCATGAGATATAAAATCACTACCCAATGAATTGGAGGGAGATATAGGTCCCACCCATCTCATAATGATGCCATTCTTATGTGTGCCACAAAATCATAAACCATACATCATAGCATAACCCACGTAATAAAAATAGGAATCTTAAACATCGTGACATCATAAAACAATTCATATAAGATAAAGGAATTCATAAAAATAATTCCATCACAATATAGTCAAATCAATGTAAAAATAGGGATAGAAACAGAACCCTTTAGTTTCTTAGATGAAAAATAATTTTGATAAAACACTTGAACTCTATTCTTGAGGAAAATATCCTTTCTACTTCAAAAACACTTTCCTTTCTTTAACATGTTATAAAATTTTAAACTAAAAGAAGTTGATTAAAAATAAAATTGAAAACTTTTAAGGGAAGCTTCTTGGAAATAATGTTTTAAAAATCCATTCATGTCGTATAAGTTAAAAGAAAACATTCTTCTCGTACTTTTGTCAGAAAAGTCAAAAAGTACCTCGTACGAAAAATGACAAAAGATTCCTTTCATATTCTTTACTAAAAACTCACCTAAGGGTAAAATTGGATTTAAAATATTGTAAGAAGATGGAAACAATATTATATATTGAGGGAACATGGATGTGGATGATAAAATACACCCTAGAAAATGCCAAAGTAAAAACAATCTCGGATAAAAATGAGATTGTGATATTTTCCCTTACCATAGGTCCGACTTGCTTTGTAAGTGTCCGAACCTCCTGAATAATGATTTAAATAATGTTATTGACTTAATCCAGAATCATACTTATTTTTATGATATCATATATGGTCATATTCTTAGCTTCTTAGTAGTAATATTTCATTGCTACTTGTTATTCGGGTGTTTATAACTTTTTGTTCTTATGTGTGTTTTGTCGAATAAATTGTTATTCTTTTCTTTAGGCTATAGATACCTCATTTCCAGAATGGTATTAGTGTAATATATATCATATTCATTCATTCAATTCATTTATATAATCATTATGAAATGAAGATCATGTAGAACGAGTCGCATCACATCGTGGAGACGGTATTCCGTACGTACGCACGAGTGATGATATCGTTGCTATGATCGTGGAATTGTATTGGAGTATATGTATACTATTTCAGAATCAATATCACTTTATAATAGTCATATATAGTCATTATTTACACCATTAGACCCATCCAAGTAAGGTGGTGGTGGAAAATAGCTTACACCACGACGTGGAGACGGTATTCCGTACGTACGCACGCGCGGTGATTTCTTTTTCCGTAGGATGGATAGATGGTGAAATAGGGTTGTTTCATAATAACATATCAGTATATGAGTGATACTGATGTTATTACTTCATAATGAAACAACTAAAGATGAAGAAGTGGAAGAAGAAATAAAGATGAAAGAATCGGTAACGGACATTACCTCTTCTTTGAAGGGATTCTTTGAGACCTTCTTTTAGGGCACTAAAATTGGTCTTTGAAGAAGACCAGGACCTCTGGGATGTCTCTAGGGAAGTGGAGAGGATAATTTGGCAGGGGTTGGCCGAGCTTTAAGGTTCAAAGTGGTGTGAGGAAGAGGGGGAGGAGGTGTCCTCTTATAAGAGAGGAGAGGGGTACCTTTGGAATAACTAAAACTATTATTTTATTATAAAGTACAGTTCGGTTTTAAATAGCTCCAAATTGATATATTTCGAAGCTAAAGTGGGTATGGGTCTAAATCCTCTCATCTAATAGAATTTATACAAGTTTAGGTTCCTATTATAACCTTATCATTTAGATTTAACATTAAGTTAAATAATTTTACTTTTACCATGTCTTCTTATGTTCTTATACTATAATGTTAATAAACTTACTATAAGCAGCCAAACGAACCCCAAGATGTTTATTATTAATATATATAACTTTATATAAGTCATTTGGCCGAACCTTAGATTTTTAGGAATAAAATAACAATTAATAATATAATATTTGTTTTAAAAACTATTTTATGTCAATTTTGACACTATTTAGTAATTGATTTTTGTGAAAATCATAACAGAATTATTAGTTCTAAATAAGTTAATTAAATCAATACTAACATGTCATATTAACCTATAAAATTAGTTGGATTCATAAAAACCCTCAAATTACATTTAATTTTGTGTTTATAACATCAATTATGTCAATATTTCATTAATAAGATAATTACTGCATCATCATTGTGTCATAAATAAATTAAATTATTTAATGTCTAAAAATTACAAATAAAATACTATTATGTAGGAAATCTTTTTATCTTTCTAATGAATATTTATAGTCGAATTTATCTTATGTATAACCCCATATTAAAAATTATTTAATTATTAAAATTTGATTTTAACTATTTTAACCCTTCTTTAAATAAATTAATAATCAATGTCCTAATCTAATCCAAGTGGACCTAAATGGTCATATTTTATTCCTAAGTTTGTTTTTGGTCGAATTACACTTGTCCAATAGAATTAGGACACGTGTTAGGGTAATAATAATATCATATTTACCCTTAATTACCCTATTTACTTTTAACCGTGGTAAAAAAAAGTAAAAAGTTACTATTCACCAAAAAATTATTTTTATCTCATTGAACCACATTTTACTTACTAATATCAACCGTGTCTGTCGGATTTTTGAAATTCCATTCACAGAAGCGGTAAAATTATGTTTTATGAAAAATTCAGTTTTTAACCTACCACTTAGTGGTTTCACTATTCATCAAAAATTGAAATTTTTCAGAAAAATACCAAAATTTCACCCTAGGCTAATTTCGATATACCGAATCCAAAAATGAATTCCATTTTGAAAAATAAAATTCACAAAATTTAAAAAAGTGGTTATTTCTATTCATAACGGCTAGTTTTAATAATATTTTAATAGCATATCGTTGTTTAGGGAAACTCGGTATTGCGTACGACGCAAGCTATCGAGGAAGGTCGCAATTTCGTGTAAAGCAAGACAAGAAAGTGTTGTGTAGAAAAAGATTCCTTTGATGATTTATATAACATAAAAGTCTCGGGTGTTACAGAAACTCTTAAGGGAAGTATCATCGCAACAATGTTTTGTCAATCAGTACCCATTAGAGCATATAAATGTTCTTTATCTGATGATCTCATCATCATACCCATGATTGAATTTGATATAATCCTCGATATGAATTGGATTTTGGTCCATGATGAAAAAATTTATTGTAAGAAGAAGGAGGTTACTATTTTTGATGACAATGATAAAGAACACCATATCTTTAGAGAAAAATCACCACCAAATAATTCTTATCTAGAACCACCCCCATTAGCTCAACTAAATTCAGTTATTGGGGAGGAAGAGAATGAAATAACTGTGGGTGTGTAAATGAATGTTCAAATAGAGTATGTACCTATTGTGAATGAATATGTTGATGTGTTTCCAGAAGATTTACCTGGATATCCTCCAAAACGAGAAATTGAGTTTTCCCTTGATTTAATTCCTAGATCAAGGCCCATATCGAAGACCCCTTATATAATAGTCACTGTGGAAATATTGGAATTAAATAAACAACTAGATGAATTGAGTAATAAGGTATTTATTCGCCCTATTGTTTCTCCATGGGAAGCCCGTGTACTTTTTGTTAAGAAGAAATATGGATCTATGAGGTTGTGCATTGACTATAGGGAGATCAATTCTATAACGATAAAGAACAAGTATCCCTTACCTCGCATTTATTATTTATTCGACCAACTTCATGGAGCTCAATACTTTTCAAAGATTGACCTTCGATCTAGATACCATCAGTTGTACGTGAAGAAGACATTCCGAAGATAGCATTTCGAACCAGGTACAGGCATTACGAGTTTACAGTAATATCTTTTGGGCTGACTAATGAACCCTCTGTTTTCATGGATCGAATGAACAGAGATTTCACGGAATATCTTGATGAATTTTTAGTAGTATTTATTGATGATATCTTGGTATACACCAAAAGCTACGAAGATCATGAAAATCACTTGCGCATTATCCTAAAGACTCTAAGAAGACATGAATTATATTGGAAGTTTAGAAAGTGTGAATTCTAACTTCCAGAGATTTTTTTTCATGGACACATTGTCTCTAAGGATGGAATCTCTGTTGATCCTTCTAAGACAAGAGCAATCCAAGAATTGCCAGCACCAATGAGTATAACTGAGGTACGCAGTTTTATTGGGTTAGAAGGTTATTATCGATGTTTCGTTCAGATTTTTGCCTAGTTGGCTAACCAATTAACCAAGCTCACACGTAAAGGGGTTAAATTTGTTTAGAAAAAAGAGTGTGAAGAATTTTTTTAATAACTGAAGAAAAGATTATTCAATGCTCATATATTGACTCTACCATTGGGGAATGATGGGATTGTTATTTATACTGATGTTTCAAAGAAAGGACACGGTTGTGTCCTTATGTAGAATGATAGGGCTATTTCCTATGCATCATGAAAACTAATAATTCATCATCAAAACAATCCTACTCATGATCTTGAGTTAGCAGTTGTAATATTTTCTTTGAAGATATGGAGACATTATCTCTATGGTAAAAAATGTGAGATTTATATTGATCACACGATTTTGAAGTATATTTTCTTACAAAAATAACTCAACATGGGGGAAAAGAGATGGATTGAACTACTCAAGGATTATGATTGCATGATACAATACCACCTAGGGAAGGAAAATAAGGTGGCAGATGCTTTGAGCAGAAAACATCATGGAGTTTTGAACAAGATGAGAGTTGAAAAGGATTCTATATTTATAGATCCAATAAAGAAGTATATGGGAATCACCATGGAAGGTGAAACATCAATAATATTTCAAATGGTTTCCAAACCATCTTTACTAGAAAAGATAAAGAGTTGTCAGAATGGTGATGAAGAGTTTAAAAAGAAGATTAAACCTGTGAATGATGGGAGATTGAGTGAATTTGTGTATGAAGATGGAATTTTGATGTTTGGAAAGAGGCTTTGTGTTCCCGATATACCTGATCTAAAAAGAGAATTGATGGATGATGCTCATAGTTCCAATTTCTCTATACACCCTGGGAGAACCAAAATGTTTAGATATTTGAGGGAGCATTTTTGGTGGGAAAACATGAAGAGGGATATTGCTGAATTTGTGTCAAGATGTATGGTTTTCCAACAAGTGAAAGCTAAAAGGCAACATCCTAGAGGATTCATGAAAACTCTTCCCATACCTATGTGGAAATGGGATAATATTACGATGGAATTGGTCATGGGACTACCAAAGACTCATAGAAGGAATGATGCAATTTGGGTCATTGTTGATCGTCTTACCAAGTCAGCACATTTTATTTCTATAAGAGAAGATTTTCCACTTGAACGATTTGCAAGACTATATATTAATGAAGTTGTTAGAATTCATGGAGTACCACTATTGATTGTTTCTAATCGTGATCCATGTTTTACATCAGGATTCTGGAAAAGTCTTTAGACAGCCTTGGATACTGAACTTCATTTGAGCATTTCCTACCACCCCCAAACTGATGGACAATCAGAACGAACTATTCAAACCTTAGAAGACATGTTGAGATCTTGCTCACTTGACTTTCAGGGTATCTGGGATCAATATTTACCTATGGTAGAATTTTCCTATAACAATAGCTTCCATTCAAATATTCAGATGACACCATATGAAGCGTTATACGGAAAGAGATGTCACACACCAACCTGTTGGGATGATATTGGTGAAAGAAAACTCGTAGGCCCAGAACTGGTGGAGGAAACGATGGAAAAGATGAAGGTAATCCAAAACCACATCAATGCAGCTCAAAGTAGGCAGAAGAGATATGTTGAGAACCGAAGGAAGGATTTGTAATTTTAGCTATGAGATCATGTTTTCTTGATGGTATCTCCATGGAAGGGTGTTATATGTTTCGGTAAGAAGGGAACATTGAGTCCTTGGTACATCAGACCTTTTGAAATTCTAGAACAAATTGGGGTTGTAGCTTATTGTTTGGAAATGCCTCCAAATATCTCCAAAGTTCACGATGTGTTCCATGTATCACTTTTGAGAAAATACATGCTTGACCCAACACATGTACTCACCTATGAGGAATTATAACTGGAACCCGATCTGTCTTATTGCGAAGAGCCTGTCAAGGTTCTTGATACAAGAGATCAAGTGCTGATAAACCGTATGACTCATCTGGTAAAAGTTCTATGGAGAAACCATAAGATGGAAGAGGCAATGTGGGAACCCGAGGAATATATGATGAAGAACCACCCGAGTCTTTTCATGCGGTAGTATTCTAAAAATTTCATGGATGAAATTATTTGAAGGAGGGGAGAATGTAACACCTCAATCTTCCATGGTACTCTTCTCTTTGAATAATATAGTAGTGTGTATTGTACGCAACTTCGAGTTCTAACACACACCACAACCAATCAAACTAGCCGTTATGAATAGTAATACTCACTTTATAAAATTTATAAATTATTTCATTCAAAATGGACTTCATTTTTAGATTCTAAATATCGAAATTAGCTTAGGGTAATGTTTTGGTATTTTTCTGAAAACATTCAATTTTTGAATAATAGTGAAAACATTGAGTTATAGTTTAAAACCGAATTTTTATTTAAATAATTATTTATTTTAATTAAATTTATTTTTGGTCAAAAATATACATAATACCTATATATGTTCAATGTAATTCATTGGATTCAGTTTATAATTATTTTAGATATATAAAAATTTTATTGAACTTTTCACCATATTTTACCCATCTCCTAGGAGAATTTACAAATTCACATAAAACATAATTTTACCGCTTCTGTGAGTGTAATTTCGAAAATACAAGAGACGCGGTTAATATCAAGGAGTAAAATGTGGTTCAATAAAATAAAAATAATTTTTGGTGAATAGTATATTTTTACTTTTATTTACCACAGTTATAAGTAAATCGGGTAATTAAGGGTAAAAATGATATTATTATTACCCTAACACATGTCCTAATTCTATTGTATAAGTATAATTCGACCAAAAACAACCTTAGGAATAAAATATGAACCTCTTTCGTCAACTTGGATTAGATTAGGACATTTATTATTATTTAATTCAAATAAGAGTTAAAAGAGTTAAAATCGAAGTTTAATAACTAAAACATTTTTAATATAGGGTTATAAATAAGATAAATTGGATTATAAAAATTCATTAGAAATATAAAAACATTCCCTACATAATTTTATTTTATTTACAATTTTTATAGATTACATAATTTTATTTATTTATGACATAATGGTGATGCAGTTATTACCTAATTAATGAATTATTAAAATAATTGATATTATAAATATACTAATAAATGTAATTTGATACTTTTAATGAATTCAAAAAATTTCCTAGTTTAATATGACATATTAGGGTTGGTTAGATGAATTTTTTTCGATGTAATAATGATGTAATAAATTTAGAAAAAACAAAATATCAAATAGTGTCAAAATTGACATAAAAGAGTTTTAAAAACAAATATTATATTATTAATTGATATTCTATTCTTAAAAATATAAGGTTCATAAAAAGGACTTATATAATGATAGTTGTATCATTAATGAACCACTTGGGGTTAACATGGAAGTATATAGTAAGTTTATTAACCATATAATATAAAAATACAAAGAGACATGGTAAATGTCAAACTATATAACTAAGAGTTAAATCTAAAGGATAAAGTTAATATAGTGACCCAAACCTGTCTAAAACCTATTTGATGAGTGGTTTGTGACCCTTACCCACCTTATACACTAAATAATACATTTTTGAGCCATTAGAAACCGAAAATTATTTTATTATAAAATAATATTTCTAGACTTTTTTAAGGTGCCTATTACCCCTCTTATAAAAGTGCACTCCCCCTTCTCTCTAATTCACACCTTCAAAGCCTTTTTGCTCAGCCAACCTATGCACGAATATCCTCTCAACTTCCCTCACTACATCCTAGATGCATTCCTTTAGTTTGAAAGCCACCTTATGGAGCCCTTTTGATCAAATCAAAAGGAAGAACCCAAAGAAGAGATAATAATCTCACCACCCTCTTTCAAGTTCTTTTCTTCTTCCACTTCTTATTTCTTTGTTATTTCCATTATAAAATAATAACTCTAGTACATTCTATATAATGTGATGTTATTATAAATATCGTATAGCCATATTCATCATTCTATCCATCCTTTGAATGACATGTCACCATACGTGCGTACGTACGGATTACCGTCTCCACGTCGTGGTGTAATTGCTATTCAATACATTATTATTTCGATGGGTATAATAATGATGTGTAATTCATGTAAATAATAAATATAAAATGATAATTATTCTGTATATATATGATATACCATCCAATTATATATTATTTTAATATCAAAAGAATGATATTGTCGCTCGTGCGTATGTACGGATTACCGTCTCCACGAACGCGATGAGATTCATTCCCCATCGTATCCATTCAAGAAAAAATTTCATTTGATGATTAAAAATAATGTTTCAATACTTGATATCATTATGGATAAGAATAAGATACATCCCATCCCTAACAAATATGACTCACATAACAAATAATATAAAGGAAAACGAATATATTAACACCCAAAATGATGATAATACAAAGATATTATTAACAAAGAAATGTTAAAAGATCATATATGATATCATATTAATGTATATAATTATTGTATAATTTAATAAAAATTATTTAAACTTTATACTAGAGTTTAACCTACCCTTGATCAAGGAAAAGTACAAGGTAAGTGTTAATTTCACAATCTCTTAATTATTCGAGGTTGTTTTTAAGTAAGTATCTACTCAGACCTCTTTATCATCCACATTCATGTTTCTTAAAAATGTATTTCAAAACATTCTTACTATATTATAGACTATGGGTAAAAGTAATTTATACCAATTTTTTAATTTTCATAAGATGTTTAAAATGGAATCTTTCCGTCGTTCTCAAAACAAGGTCATTTTTAACCTTTTCGACATATTTAATGTAAGAATGTTTTTTTAACTTATACGGCGGGTATGGCTATTTTCCGCCGTTATAACAACATCAAAGCTTCCCTTATAAGCTTATAAAAATATTTTCAATATAAATGTTTTCATTATAATTATGTTACTCTTAAATTATTTCAAAATAGAATGATATATTTCTCTAAAAATTGTTTTGATTTCATCTATGTCAATTTCCTTTGATAGATTTTAAGTTTATTTGATGTTGATTTTTTATGATACAAAACTTCCATATTGTATTGAAGGTTTTGTGATATTTTTGACTATGGATGTGATATTTTTATACCATTCATGGTTTATGGTTAAAGTATTGACATTTTGTATGCTAGTTTTAATATGGATGTTTATGATATGTTTAAACCTTTTCATACGAGGAATGTATTGGACTTAGTAAATGATGGGTGGAGCCCGCTATAGCTCCTTGATGCATCGGTAGGTCTCATGAGACAACTAGACGTGGAATTGGCCGAGGCCCTTTCCCAATTTTGATATATGGTTTTGGCAGAGGCCTTAATCATTTTTAGATGTCTTGGCTGAGGCCTTGAAAAAATGTTTCAGCATGTCCGGCATTATAAATTCCCTCATTATGAAAATAATATTGATGGTTCATGTGTCCATTCGTCTAGTAGAATACCCATGATTATGTTTTATTATGGAATTATTTACTCAGCTCATATTCCGGCTATAAAAGTCTTCATGTTTATTATTTTTAAAGCCATTTGGTTTCAATTTTTCACCATGCTTAATATTTATGTTATCTTCCGCTGTATTGCTTACCCTTACTAAGTGATTGAGATCACCCCTTTCTTATGTTACATTTTCCTATGATATGAAGAAGTTAGTTATGAATGACTTTCAGGAATAATCTAGGAGGCTTGGATGTTTCTAATTAAATATATTCGTGTTGTATTTCTCTTCAAGTTGTAAAGTTGAACTTATGTATGAATCTTGTTTCCAATAATACTAAACTGATCGGTCTTTCAAGACATGATTTCCTTGTGATCATGCCAATGTTTTGTAATAATGTACAGACTCTTGGTAACTAGGGTCGGGGCGTTACAAATTTCAGGTTCAATATATGATATTTTTTTATATTTTATTTAATTTATTTCAAAATTGGTAGGATATTTTCCTAAAAAATGGTTTTATGATCTTTTTTATAGAATTTATATTCATAAATAAAAAAATCATTTGGTATATCTTATGTCATGATGGGTATGTGATCCAATGGTAGAATCCTTATTCATTATCTATATTTTTTTTATTATGAAGATGAAACATTTATGAATCCTAATTATTTTCATTGGGTTATTATATGATGAATTGATTACATGTTTTTTAATCATCATTTATTTTAATGGGTTATGATATGATGATATGATGAAAGTGTAATTATTTTATGGAACACATATGTATGGTATTAATTTTATAACATGTGGTCCTAGAATTACATTTTCCTCCAATAAATTGAGTAATATATTCTATATCATGATATTTCCATGTGAAACAAGTCAATTTTATAGATCAACTATGGGATATCGGTGGTGATCCATGATACATTATGATATGAAAAAATGTAGTTATTATTGATCAACATTTTTTTGTTGGTATTTGTAGTTATAAATAAAAATTAAAATGGTTTTTGTACTTATTATGGTTCCCCACATACATGGCATGTAAAAATTGATCATGATTTATTTATGAATATTTATCGCTAATATGATTCATGTGTTTTTAAATGATATTATTTTATGACCTGACTCATGTTTAACATCCATGATAGATTAGTTATTGAAATTTTATATTATATTCATGATCTCATACCCATATTCATTTTTAATTATTTTATATGATCATAAATTAATATCTTTTATGTTCACGATAACTGATCATCTAAAATCACCCTTTATTATGTATCATTTCCCAATGTTTTTAAGAATTGTTTTTCGTTAGATATTCTTTGTATGAATAATAATTGTGATGATATTTGTTGGACATGTTGATGAGCCTTCATGAAATAATAAGATTGTGTATATAGTATCCAAATACAATAAACATTTATGGTTCTTGGTAAAGTATATGTGAATTTATTTAATATTCATATAAAAATATTTCAAATCTATGTATGAAATGTGTGAGTTTTTATATCACTATATGTGATTTTATCCTTTTTTTTGCCCATATATATTGTCATCTGACTTGAAATATTTTTAGGATATTTTCGATGGTCCCATTCATGTGGAAGATGAAATGTCTTGGGAAATAGTTGTGGGAGACTTCTAATTTATATTCATTTTGAATAAGGATAACCTGCTGAGTGAGAAGCCTAAATTTTCACGACCCAACCTATATCCAGGCTTGAGCAGCAACTAGCCCAAGCCCTCCTCCGAAGGACAAGGAGTGGAGATAAGATATGAATGAACAAAATACTCAAGGAGACCTTTTCCTATATACCAATACACATGCACCTTGGAAACAGAGTAAAAAAAGTGCAGAGGAATGAATTAAAAGATACCAAACTTCTATAAATTAACTAGACATGCATGGAAAAATAAATAGTACAAGTACAACAATGTAAACAGAAAGAAAAAAGTGGAAAAATATATTCCCAACCCAAAAAGTGTTACAACATAATAGTAACTAGAAAGGTGAAATAAATTATTGATCATCACTCTTAGATCCCTAGTTACGACCACCAAACGTGGTCCAAGCACCTATATCCAAAAGCTCCTCTAAAGTAATGATCAAACATGTGTTTCATCTGCATAAGGAATAATATGTTCAGGAAAATCTCATGTATGGGTGTGTATAAAAATACCCAGTAGGACACACTAATAATTAAGGGTTATCATTAAGAGATACAATAGAAAAGGAAATCATTAGATAGAACATTGTACAATGAAAGAGTGCATCTCAACCAAACAAGAGAGTGAAGTAAACTCATACAAACACAAGGAGCGAGAAATGGTGATAATATGATCATCTCATCGAGTCTTCATTATTAATATTAGGAGAGTAGACTCAACCATACAAGAGTATCTATACATAGAAAGGACGCGGCATACCCCATGCATCTTCACCTCTCTTAGAAAGAGAGTAACCAAAACATAATGAGTGGGTAGTAATATAGGATATTTCTTTATATATATGCATAATAAAAAAATCCAAATGAGGGAGTATGGGTATATCCATATCATAGCTCATCCCAAGAAGAAGAGTCACTAATAGTTCTAAAAGTAACCACCAATGTTGACCATCATCTGTCATGTCTTCCCTAAACACGCATGTGAAGGGACTCAATCACCAAACCTTGATACTATCTGTATTGGGAGGCTCTGACTTGACCGCACGGTTTGAGTTTGCATCACAAGGATATGTATCTCGGGGAAAGGCACTCATATTACTCGTGAGTCCAAAGTCACATCAATGTACATCTCGTCACTAATCCATATGAAGATGGTGAAACTTAAAGTAGAAGACCCAATCCCTAGTGAATCAGGGGTTTTCATTATAATAGTTATCATAGAGGACCGATGCCCTTGTGTGTCCAGGGGTTCCACTCCAATATTATTCTTAGAGGAAGCATTCATTGGTAACATAAGGTTGTTCTATTCTAGGTCAATGAGGACTCATGCCCTACCCAAAAGTGGGATTCCACTCGGATGTAATTATAGAGGAACCACACTCATGTCGATGGAGGGTTCTACTCTGGATAACTAAGGATAATTATTTTTTCGACAAGTCAATAGAGAAATTTCAACAGAAACTCCAATACACCATTTAATATCCAAATCAGTCCCTAGAGTCCTCCTCAAAACCTGAAAATAGTTTATATATGTAGGGTGAACATAAAATTCATACTCAGTAGATAAATAACCAAGGCCTCAAGTGCACATGTGAAAAGAGCATGCTAATGCACTAGTGAGAAAACAGTATAACCAACAAGAACCTACATAGGTAATCCTACCAAACCCAAACTCACAATGGATCAGTAACCAAATCACGCAACCGATATAATAATATATTATAGAAGTCAACTAAATGTTAGTTTCCTTGATTCCTCTTCCCCATCGATTATCTACTCATATATCCCAATTTTGAACATCTTATTCTCCCATACCTTCCACACATATCACGTCACATCCATCCCACCCACTCTTGGGCCACACAACACATTTCATCACATCCACACACACCTGGGAAACACAACTGAACACATCACATCACATCCCAAAGACACCTGGGACTGTACATCATAGGTAATTCGGAAATAACCTAAGACCACACATCACAACTCATCCTGAAAACATGTGGGAGAAAACATTATAACTCATCCCAAAAATAACTAGCACCACACTTCCCAACTCATCCTAGAAAAACCTAGGACCAAACATCACAACTCATCCCAAAAAACCCTCAGACAACCCATTACAAATCATCCCAAAAACACCTATGACCACACATCAAATTTAAATTAAGTTAATGGGAGATATGTTAGTCATCAATCCATATTACTATCATCCTAGATTTTGGAGAAAACACTTGAATCCTAGAACCTATAAACATTGGTTTGGTTATCCAACTCAAATGGGGAATATATAAAATAAAATGAAAATATAAGATATAAATATATCACAAAATACCCAATCTAAGGGTTCATATAGACAACACTTGCTCACATAACATCACTATCGCGTACCATATATCTACTATGACAACTAATTGAACCACTATATACAACACACCACACAATCATCACATAAGCCACACAATATTTTCCCCTTTCATCTTTAATGTTCCGCGACTTTTTTTAATTACCCTTTTTATTTCACTTTACACCACTCATTCAATTATATTTATTCCATTAATCACATTTAAATTATCCTACCCATTATATTCAATTAGAAATCATTCATTAATTCACTTGATTCGGCATCGTAATTATTTACACTACTACTTGGAATCTAATACAACTAAATCTCACAAAGATCGCCATCACACCACAATCCACCATAGCTGTCAAACCACAACTTCCATTGGAGAGCATCGTTGAGATCCTTACCATCATGCATCATTAGCTCATGACATGCTACCTTTGTAGAAAACCAGATATATTCCGCTATGATGGTTCACCCAATGTCTAATTCCATGCATTTGGAATGTGTATATATGAACCACTATATATATACATACAGTATCCCCCTCTCACTCATTGTAAAATCCCAACCTAATCTCCCCATAATTAATATTTTACTAATTCCCTATAATTCTTGTGTACTATCAAGAATTCCCTTTCACAAAACCTTTCACATGTGCATGATGTGTTATGTGTATCTCTCTTATAAAGTATATACCACAACCATCACATGTATAGAATCATGAGGTGGTACAGTTGGAGCATGATAACTCTTATGAAGAGAAAGTAGTGGGAATTGTGGATTTTATAGATAGACTATTATGAAATAGACAACTCATATAGTCAATGTACTATAGAGGAATTATAAATATATATAGGAAACATTTTAAACTGGGGATTATATTGAAAATAGTGTACCCCGTTAATTTATGTCATACATATTGATTTGAAATGTTAGTAATATATGGGCACAACATTAAAATTTACATATTATATTGAAATTAAACAAGAATAAACGTTCTTGAATTCAATAATGTCATTTAAATTTATATTTTTAGAGTGTTAGGTCTTAACTATTACATAAAAATCCTATATATTATGAAGTGTAAACTGATTCTCAATATCCATTTTTTCCACTGAACAAAACATTAAAAAACAAGTTTTATTTTCATAACATATGTTTACAAATTTGGTATTGACATCATCCTTATACCAAATCATACTTATATACCTAGGAAAAATATATTAAACATTCTTATGAGCACAAAAACCACATTAATGGATATAAAAATATTAAATTTTTTGTTATAATGAAAACCATGAAAATCCCTTAAAAGAATTTTTAAACAAAAAAATATTTTTATTTGAAAATAGAATAATTTATTCTTCAAAAATATCATTAAATTACCTTTTGATATCGAATTATTTCAATAAAGCACATTATAAAACATAGAGAGGGTACACAAAAATAATATTTTTTTTAATTTTGTTTAATTATACAAGAAAAAATATACTAAAAATTGCATAAATCATCAAAAAAATTAATTAATCCATTTTTTAATGAATTTAAAAATAATTAATGTAAATAAAAAACTAATTAATTGACCAGATGTTAACTTAATTAGGATATTTTTTCAATTATTAACTTTTAAAAAAAATCTGATCACATAAAATCCATTTATTTATTATACCGAAGGTTTGGACACATGTGAATTAATTAATACCTATGATGAGATTTTCTCATCTCACTTTTACTACCATGAGACATATTATATATTCAATAATTATTTCTTATTGTGGTGTATATACTTCCCCTTTTGATATTTTAAAACATGAATCTATATTTCTTAATGGTATCTATATTTTCATTTGAAGTTATTTATTTAATGTGACTTATGATTCGCATGTTACAAATGTGGTAAGGGTATATTTTACAATATAATAATTATTTGATATTTTTTATGTATAATTCTTCCATGGGGTAATTATTTTATATTTCTATGTTAAACAAAAACTATTTTTTATCCTATAGTTAATTATAAAATTTTTAAATTAAGAGTACAATTCTCCTCAATTTTGTAAATTAAATGATTTGAGAAAATGCTTATAAAAAAATGAAACTCCATTTTTCTCTTCAGTAGAAAATCCTTTTATTGAAACCAGCATGTTTTCTTGAAAGGAATTAAAAAAATATTATTAAAATTATAAAAATGAATTATTAAATACATTTTTACCCATTATTGATTTTTTTTTTAAAAAAATCATATGAATCTTCTTGTCGTTTTAAAAAATCTCTTGTGTGGATAATAATAAAGTGGATTATTTTAATGAAACCACATTATCCACACCTTCTACTAGTGTGTCTATACCTGTGAGTTTTAAGTAATGATGGTGTAATTTCAAGAGTGTCAGAATTCACTTGAACACTCCATCGCTCCACTTCCACACTTCACTTACCCATTATCCAGATCCTCATCCTCTTTCATGTTTTAAGGGACCCCATAATGTTATTTTCTTATGATGCTTTGGATCACATACCATCTTGGGCCAAAATCCCAGAAGATATTGGGAGACATTTTGAGTTAGGTCCCATGTGTTCGAATATAGTAAATGGTTTGCCCTTCCCCCCCACCATTTAAGGCTAGTAGTATAGATGTTTCATTTCAAATATAGCTAATATTTATCTCATATTGTCATGCCCTCATAATTATGTTCCAAATATTAGGTATTTGGATTTACACTCCACTTTACCTTTGGTTCATAATGATTCATAGGCCCATAGTGTTTCCCCAGTCGTACATTATAGCACATCAGGAAAGGTGTGATGGTTGTTTTCAAAGCCCTAACCTCCAACCACAAACTCTTTTAGTTTGAATACTCAAGGTGTTCAGTCAATAATAACATACCCTAAGAATTCAATTATTAACTGACACTCATATAAATTGAACGATTGTGTGTTCATACCTTGTTTCTCACATCGGGTATGTCCCACGTGAGCTTAGGGAATGATCATTAGTTGTTTCCAAATAAATGATTGAGGTACAGTAATTAATAAATAGATAATAAGATTATGTAAACGGTTCAAATCAACAATGATAATAGAATAAATGTATGTCTCATGAGTCTATCCAAAAAATGACCGCTAGGGATTTTCCCCTTTGATGTAATGCTTAAACACCGCTAACATAAGAAGTATGGATTCTAGAGTCTCTTATTACTCCCTGATCTCCCTTAATCCATTTGTATCAAAGTAAAGGATTGTTAAACCATTGGAAAACAGTATGAGAAAACTCTTTGAGATCCATAGGGATATTTATTAGGAAATTTCTTCAGTTGTCTCTAAGGATGATTCTAAGGATTATGTAATGTTTTGAAAATTGTTCAGAATTTTCGTAAAGGATTGATTGAGTGGTTTACTAGAATTATATCCCTATCTACATACTACAACTACACTTGGTTCTGGAACAAATTTACATAGTACTAACAACTTCGGCATGGTTTATTGATCCTGACTTGAGGGTTACCTGATACATGATAACTGGCCCTACTATGCACCTGGTTTGACAATCATGGGTGATATTCTTTGGGAATTCAAAAACCATTATAAAACATAATGAAGGATTTAAGAATAAGTTGTATATGAATATACTTGGGTAAACCTACTATTTCATATATTAAATATGGTTTCATAATTTAAACATCATTTAAGTGAGTTTTTATGATTATGTGGTTCTTAAATATGAAAATTGTTTCTTCCTCTATGATGTTTGGTTTTAGTCAATGGGTAGAACACAATGGAACCATGTTAATGGTGACTGTAATAGACAATTCAATGATTTTTCTCATGGTCATATGAATTATACGAGGGTTCTAATGAAAAAGTAATATCTATTCTCCCATAGCTTTGTCAAGCTACGAATCTTGATGATCTTCCAAACAAGAACATGAGTTAAAAAAATTTGAGTCATTCCTAATGAAACATCCCTCAAATTTAATTGGGTCATTAGATCCACCTTTTTTATGATCAATATATCTTCCCCCACTAAAATTATATTCATTATTCATGAGTGGTCGGATCATGATAAATTCATTCCTGCTATTTATCAGTTATAAGGTGTAGCAGACTTGTGGTGAACTATAATAAAGAATACAATAAATAAAGATGAAATTGAATCCATAGATTTTTATGAGTTCACATACATATTCATCAAACATTTACTTTCCTTGTGTTCTTTTAATAATGATTAAAAAAAGAGTTCCATGAATTGAAAAAAATGATAATGAATCATTCGGTATCTATAAAGATAATTTCAGAAGCCTTGTGAGGTTTGCTTATAGTATTATCATCCAACTTGAAATTAAAGTTCATAGGTTCTTCAGTGGATTAATTACAAGTCTCATAAGGGTGTTGGCCATAAGAGACTTAGTATATATGAAATGATTTTTCATTACACTGTCAAAGATGAAATGGATTTAGGAGTAACATATCATTCTCATGGTTTTATAAGAAAAAGAATATGGAGTTAAATGTAATATATAAAAAATTAATTCAATAAATAGTTTAAAACTCCTACTTGTGTAATGGAATAAGAATGTTTTTAATGTTTGGGAAGACAATACATTGATAAAAAATAATTTTAATGTTGTTTGAAGAGGAAGATCGATGAAATGAAATGACATATAGATCAAAAATTTCACCACCCACACGCCCATATTTTATGTACAATGATTTTGGAAATTATGGAAATGAATTCACCTATATAATGGATAATGTGGATGATAAGACACAAAAATATATGAATACAATGGTAGAAGTTAAATATTATGTAATCATAATGGATGAAGTGAATCTTGAAAATTACGGCACAATTATCCTTCCCTCTTTAGCTGTAAATTTCATGTTTGATTTTGTATGAATGAGCCCAATGAAAGTATTTGTATTCATCCATTAGTAAATAATCATTTGATTATATATGTCTACAAGGATTATAGATTAATGAAATCAGATTTTATATTATATTTTTGAATGGATGAAACAAATATTCAAATGAAAATGTTTTTATATAAGATAATGGGGAACCATATACAGTTGACCCTGGTGTTTTGAGCACCTGTCTTTATGAAGGTGTAGGGGATTAGTTCAACTATATATAGAAAGGTGTCTTGAAAAATGGAGTACTTCCTTTCCCATTGAATATATCATCATGGGGAGGTTGACCATAGTGTATGTCAGGAGTAGAGTTCTTCTAATCTATCTCCACACTACCGTGAGGATGACTGGCATGGTAATGAATGTCTCATGCTTCTTATTTGATAGAATAATTGAAGGGACCTTGTGACATTGAGAATGTGTCTCGAATGACCCCAACATCACTATACATTAGAAAATTAGGGTTATGGTCTATGTTCTACATCATCATTAGAATATATCAACCTTCCCTTTGTGATTGTGCAGGAATATAAGCCTGTTGCATGATGCTTGCTGAAATTTGGATATAACCAACAAGCGTCGTGAAAGTATTATGACATAGATGAGAAGATGTGGGAATATAATGATATACTATCTCATTATTGGCAGTAATATGAGTCCATCCGAAGGCATGTTTCATTCTCTCTTGGTGTGCCTCAATCAAGAACAGAGTATCAGCCTGATCTAGACCATTCAAGATATACCACTGGCCTTTCATGGTAGGAGTATGGACATGCCCCGAGGAATGTGTCGTTCTCACATGGTTGGCACCGGTTGGTTCAGAAAGATGATTCTAGTACGGATATGCATTCCCTATTGGAATATGCTGATGAACCTCTAGAATGGGAGAAGGAATATGAGCCTTCCCCTATGTTCCCTTGGTATGATGTTAGTGCAGTCATTCATTAGTGGAAGTAAGGATATTATCCTCAAATAGATGATTAACTCTGATATGATAGGTGGATCCATTGATATGAATATTATCCTTTCATGAGGCTTTTTATATTCCCACTTGGTCAGCCTTGGCCAAAACAGTGATAAACGCATGATCTTGGGCATTTGGAGTATGTCGCCAGAATTTTTCAATAGGCATGTGTCCATGTCCCGATCCATCTGCTTCTATCACCTGGTTGGACTCATTTGGAATGGGGATATGAGCTCAATATAATTCCTCATCCATCATCAGAATATGTCGACAATCCTCCTAGGAGGGAGAAAGAGTGTGCACTCACTCTGATACAGTCTCTTATTCACGATGTTTAGAGTTTTTTGTTCTCATGGATATAGGGATAAGAGTATGTTCACAACCCTTCATATGTAACAGTTCCACAATATGAAAAAAGATTTATTAAAATATTTATAAAATGTATTGGGATTTTAGAAAAGTGTGTGTAGGGATATGAGCCTACACATTTTATATCTCCACAATGAACTGGCTGATGTCTTATATTGAAGCAGGAATATGCTCCCACTTTTTTACTCCTTGTGACATATGATTATTCTGATGGAATTCATATGGGGGTAGGAATATGAGTTTCTCTTATCCTCAATATGGGAATATCCCCTTATACTAGTTCATAGAGAGAAAAGATATGATCTACAACTAAGTCCATTCCTGAGTATGCAGGTAGTCATTGTCAATGGGAGCGGGGATATGTTCCATATCTTAGATATCTGATTCCTTTCTTCTTTAATGATTTTTCCTTAAAAAACATGCATGGGTGTCAGAAGTAACTATGTATTATATGGAACCCTCATTATATTACTAGGGATTTCAATGGGATGGTGTGAGTGATGGTGGTTAGTAGGAGCCCTCATGGGTGGCTCCCAAACCTGAAGTCTACCGTATTCGGATTCCTTGTCCACCTTCCTCAATATATTAGAAGTAAATATAGGTCTCATCAGTCATGTAAAGTAAATAATATATATGTGTACAAAAATATTAAAAAAATCATCATATCAAAACCCATGGATTGAAATGGGTTTCATAAAAATTTTATTAAAACATTACTTGTGGAAAAGAGAGAGGTTTCCTTATCATTAAATTTTCATTAAAATAAAATCCCATGGAAAAAAATAAGTGGTTATTTATGAATTTTATCATGGTATAACCCATGGAAGAGAAATTAGTTTCATAAAAATTCAATCATCATAATCATAAACCATTCAAATAAATAATAATAATGGTATCCAAGGAAGATATCCATAGTAAATCAAAAGTAACATTAAAATATTCAATCATAGTTGAAAAAAATCCAAAAGACACTTTGAATAATACTTAAGAAAATCAACAGTTCATATATCGATAATGAATAATATGGGGATTCAATGGGTAGATATTTAAAAAATTAGAAGCATCAAAAAATCATTAATTAACACATTTTTCCATAATGATCGATATTTTCATGATTTAGGGATTGATATTTGATGGATAAATTCCGTTTTATTTTATTTCTACCATGGATTTGATATATCTACTATGATTTCATTATTTTTTCTATATGTACAATAATCCTGTTGGATTCTATTTACTATGCTAATTTTAATTTTGCTATTTTTTCATGATTTTTATCATTGATAAGGTTGAAAATGGGTTGTGATAATATCAGATTTGTTATTATGACACTCCCATATCAATTATCTTATTTCTTTTATTATTTTCCAAAGGGTTTAGTGATTCAACATTACTAAACTAGTACAAGAATGATCAAACCTATGTATTTTTTATAGTTTTGAGAATGACCATAACATTGATGGTTTTATAATGGATTGAGGTTGAAATATGAGTCAAATATGATGGTTCCAAGGTTTGGGCCCCAATTTTTAAATGTGAGGCATTACACATCTTGCTTCGGTGATGGGAATCGTAATGTCAAGCCATTTGAGGTTTGGAATTGATGATGAAGAGAATTTCCCCATTATTTCTATAGATTTTGTGAGGATACGACGATATTTTTAGTGGATTTGGAAATAAATAGGTGTGTGAAGACCGAAAACCATACCAGATTAGATTTTTAAATATAGTATAAAGACCATGTCTTTTAGATAAACACACACAGTGTAGTCCATTTTTCTTTATAGAATAGGTTTTCAGTATAGAGTCAAATATCACATGTAGTGTGAAATTAACACACACCATGTAATACTACATAGGTGGAAATTCTATTGGTTGGTTTCCCACAACTAGGGCCTAGGTTGATGAAATACGTCATGTCCCTATGGAATCGTGGTTTGTGGGGGGACATTGAAAATCAGACTATATTAATGGAAATAAGTCCACACTATAAAGTGGGTGAGGATTGATGTCAATTCAGCTATAGGAATAAACCTCAGTCTTTCCATTTTAATATCCTCTTCCTAGTCTGGATCCCTATAGGATTCTGTCAAATGGTCGATGATTGGATACGACACGACACGTGCATGAAAATACCATATAGGGTTAGTATTAAAATACCTAGCAGGACACCACAAAATCATTTAGAATATGACATCAATAGTAACAGTCATCTCATTATAGGTATATTTCAACATCACATATTACAAGAATATCCTGATATAATCAACATAGATGCACATTCTCATGGTAAAGTCACAACTATACTGATATTTTGGGATTCCGTCCCAAAGGTTCATCATATCAATATTACAAGAGAAAAAACTACATATTTCAGGTGGAGGGGATGGAATATGTCCGATATGTCATGCTCATAGGGTCTCTCCATTATAATTACACTCTAGAAGTATGAAGAGATAGATACAATGATAATAATAACACCTAACATGGGGTATACCAACAACTCAATCTAGTTGAACATGATAAAATATTTTGAGTTAAAAAAATATAATTGTATCATTCAATTTTAAATTCTACATTGAGGGAAAATGAGTTTAATTTGTAGGGGAGAGGGTCTATATAAATTATCTAAACCATGCATTAATGAGATTAATTTTTTTTATGTGTTACCCACCAAGAACACCATTATAATTTTTCAAATAAGGTTTTATCAAGCATTAACTTTAATTTTTAGTGGATGAAAACTTTTTGTGAGATTTAATATTGTGATTCCACTTTGAGGATGTTAATCTCTATTACTCGGTGGATTTAATTGAGGATATAATCTTTATTACCCACATGAAAATAATTTATTGTCCATAAACTTTTATATGAATTTTATATAGCATTCATTGGATTTTATTTTTTTGGTTATAATTAAAACCATAATATATGTGTCCAAATGGATTGTGACATGTAAATTGTAATCCAGTTTGAGCTTTTATATCTTTATTATTTTATTCAAAATTTCATATCATGATGGATGATCTATTTAGGTTGACATATAATTATTAATCAAACTCATACAAAAATAGTATCTATTAATTATGTTTAATAATTATTTGTGTTAGATCTCCTTGAGGCGGAGAGAGGTTTAGACTTATAAGTGGATGAAAATTTATGTTTGGTCAATTCATTCCAAAATTTTCATCTCTAAACACTTTTTAAATGATTATTCCTTCCAACACACACCACCTTCTATTTTCAAAACAACATACCATTTAATAATAAACACTTAAACCAAATAATACTAGGGTTGTGCGGAAAATAAATAAGTAGGGAAAATATAATACTAAAAGAAAAAGGATGAAAACCATAAGATATTGAATGTAACCATGGGATTTCTTAAACATCCTTAGTGGTCCCTTAGACATACTCAGCTCAGAACCACATATCAGCATATGGGGAAGACCCTAAGTCTATAACCAACTAGCCACCCTCAACTAGACAATCCATTGGAACATACCACCAAAACTATATACAATCTAGGGGGAACCAACCTGTGTAATCAAGGTTGACCATTAACCATCACTCGATATTCTAAATACACCCAAGAACCCATGGTAAATATATATAAACATTGTAAGTAGGAGGCCCTCACACATGTGAGAAACTTTTCCATTTTTCAATGATAATTATGAAAATAATGTAATTATTATTTTATATTTCTAGAATGATCATAATATAATAAATATTATATTAATAGTTTAAATATACTTATTTATATATCATCCATGTGATTTGGTGATGAAAAATGAATCACATCTCTTTGTGGAGGTGATAGTTCACACGTAAACATGAACAGCATTATCATTTTCTTGTGCAAGGAAAGATGAAAATGTAAATGTTATATTATCATTTAATAATTAAAAATACTTCATGAAAATAATATACAAACATTACTTATATTATTATAACCATCCTTGATATATTCGGATAGAAAACAAGTTATATCAGTTTGCGAGGTTGTTGTCTTCCATACAAACAAATGATTAATTCTTTTCCCATTTGATGGAAAGGGAGATGGATTTAGTTGATGATATTAAAATTATAACAAATAAGTATATAAAAGACAATGGATTTATTATTTTATCATTATGTAATAAGATTTTAAGGATTTGAAAGAATAAATAAAATAAAAATATGTAATTCAAAATGATGCATCCCCTTCAGTCGTCCTCCTTTGATTAACAACTTAACACCTACAAGTAGGGCGTAATAACTAAAATAAAGACTCTATAATGTGGGGATAAAATTATTTTGAAATAACATGGATGATCAAAATAGGTTTTGAATTTTATTGAAATGAGAAGATTGAGTACCCTTTTATACGAGAGGGGAGGGGAACTCTTGGAAGTATTCAATATATTAAATTGTTATAAATTAATTTTCTATTCCAAATTGATCAAATTTTATTTATTTCAAATATAAGATGATGATGGGAAGAAATAAATTCATCCAGTGAAAATTAGACAAGTTTTCATTATTTTTTTAACCGATATCATTTTTATCCCTTATTTAACCCTTTTAAATCTTTCTGTGATATCTTATAATTTTCACATTAAGGGTTACTATAATTACTATAAAATGAAAAAATACCAATAAAAGAGTAATTTATTAATATTTAAGACTTATACAAATAATATTTCTAAAATTTACATTTATATAAAATTCATATTATTTAAAAAAATATTATTTATTTTAAAATATCAATATTGTCAATTTCGACACAATTCATTATATGGATATTTTTAAATTAACATGACAACAAGATAAATTTAAAAAAAATAATAAAACATCACTAACATGACAATGTAATCTAAAAAATTAATTGATGTCATTATTCACCGCAAATTGTCTTTATTTTAGTATTTTTTATCTCATTTATTTCATATTTCCTTTAATTGAAAAATTATTTCATCATCATTGTGAAATGGTTTAATTTAATTATTTTTTCTCTAAAAATTAAAAATAAATTTTCATAATAAATAGAAAAGTTTTACATTTTAAAATTATATAAATATATTAACATATGCATTATATATCCCATATTAAAATTATTTGACTTGTTAAAAACAAATGTGTGACAAAATTGACTTTCAATATAATAATATAAATTTTATTCTCTCATAAAAATGTCTTAAAAAAGACATAATTTTGGCCTAAAGATGATTTTGGTTGAAAAAAAACTCATAAAATAAATTTGGGATAGTATTTAGGGTAATTTTATAATATTTATAATATTAATTTTAGCCTTAATTTCCCAGATTTCCCTTTAACCGTGTTAGAAATGTTTTTACAAAAGTTATTTTTCATAATGTCCAAAAATAAAAGGGAACTGTTAACATAATTTGAATCTTTTGATTAAAAATATGAAATCCATTTTTCAAAATAAAAAATGCCAAATTTTCTATAGTTGATTTAAAACTAATCCCATTGACAGAACACAAAAGTAGGTTTTTAGTGTTAAAACATTCAAAATATTAAAATATATTTATATCCAAATTCAAAGTGAAACTACTTCCAATGTAATAAAATGGATTAAATGATAAAATATTGAAGTAAATATACTTTAAAACAGATTAAAAATAAAATTTAAAAATATAAATTATTTGGACATAAAATCAGTTTCCAATTACAATGAATTACCTTTTATACTATTCATCAAAAATTTGAAATTTTTCAGAAAAATACAAAAACATCAACCAAATAAAATTTTAATAATAAAATTTAAATTAAGATGTTTATTTTTCAAAAAAAAAAATTAAAGTATCAAAAATTATATTTAAAACAAGTGTTCCATCGAAAGGTGGAAAACACACATCTCAGAACAAATAACATATACTTTCCATAGTTCAAACATGAGAGGGCTCACAACTCAACATAAACAAACCAAATTTCATACACTATCAATACTACCAAACCCAAAAACACAACCACTATCATCAACCATCCCTATCCTGGGCCATAGTTAAATTATGGTAAACCAACCACTCAAAATTGAATCCAACCATTTGACACCATTTTATAGTATTTAATCTATTAGAATAATTAAATAAATCCCTATTTTGAACCATTTTAACCCTTTATTTTTTAATCCTTCAATTTTATTACTATTAAAACATATTTACTAGCCAGAATTTATTTAAAACTCAAAGAAATAAGAAAATAATCTTATTTTTTCGAAAAAAACTTGATCATATGAGTGTGCCTGACATTATTCATAAAAAAGTTTATATTGTGACCCTTAAGTCCTATCCTTTAGAAACTATAGTTGGAGACCTAGTTAGAGGTACATAAACATGATATTATCTTATAAATTAGGTTAAACATAAATATTTCTTGTTTATATAGAACCAAAGAACATCAGTGGTTCCATTAATGATGAATTCTGGAAAATAGAAAATAAATAAGAGTTAAATACATTTGAAAGAAACAAGGTGTGAGATAAAATGACTTGTAGGGTATCTAGAAGGAATCTATAATAGATGGTAATAATATATTAATCAAATAAATTCTTCCAATTTTCAAAATAAATAGGTTTGGAATTTAAATAATATTTAAACAAGCCATGACACATAGTTTAAATGATGGGAAAACTATTTATGAAAAGGCTTTACAAGTGATGTAATAATTCTAGAAAAATATCTAAAATAAAACATTTATATAAAAAATTTATATAAATCTAGTAGACTTGTAATGTAGTTCTAACAAAACTGGAAAACATTTATGTCTCCAATATAAAACTACCGATAAAAATGGAAATCTACCAAAAGGTAAGAGAATATTTCCGTCTATAGGACTATGCATTATCTAATTGATCCCAATAATATGTGTACACACATGCCCCCCTAACATGGGCCAAAGGTTACTCATCACCATCCCATCAGGGATGTAACCCACTGCATGTTTGTTTTAAAACACTATAATAACTTAAAGTGTGTCCAAATAACTCACCAAGTACCTAAGGCTTTCATGTTCTCTTACATAATCAATGATGGAAAATTTATTTTTAAGACTTATTAAAATACAATTAAATCTCATTCTTCTATTTCTACACCAATTTTCTATTTAACACCAAAATAGTGTTTAAAAAAACATGCCTCTTTCACAAGATAAAACAACTAGGGTTCTATAAAATCATTTAAATCCATTTTCAAGAGTTTAAAATCCATTAAAAACCAATTCCATCCATTTCACAATTCACACACATAATTAAATTCAAAATTTTAATTGAAATCATTTTCAATCAATCCAAAATTTAAATTAATCAATTTAAATTAACATTAATTTAATTTATTAATATAAAATAAGTGTGTGAATACATTTTTCTTTTTCAAAAAATATTTTATTTTATAAATTTAGATGATTTTATTATAATTTATAACCAATTAATTATTAATAATTTAATTTTAGAAATGTTAAAATAAAGTTAATTCCCACTTCATTTAGTCATATTCATACCCACCAATACAATTTCTATTCGATAACGATCATATTAAATAATATATATATATATATATATATATTTTAATTGGTGTTGTGTATAAATAAATCTATCAAATAAATAATTTTTGTAAAAATAAACATATCACAACATCATGGGGTGTTATAACTAAGAAAAATTAATTTTTTAATAAGTATTATTTCAATTAAATAAGTATTCATTATATATATAATAAAATTGTTAAAACACCATTCTTAGGAACCCCCATTTCCCTTCTTGGTTCATGGACGGCCTTCAGAAGGACATGGAGTTACATTTCAATCTTAGTATGTCATACCACCCCCAAACCGATGGTCAAACTGAATGAGGACCCAAATTTTGGGGGACTTGTTGTGTTCTTGCGTGTTGGACTTAGGATGATTATGGGACACTCATATTTCATTGGTGTAATTCACTTAAAAATATCTATCAATCCAAAATTAGTAAAGATCAATTTGAAGTGATTAATGGTCATCTATGTCGGTATTCTATATGATAGATTGATGTGGGTGAAACCATCTTTCTATGATTAAGCATTGTTCAGTAGAAGACTGTTGAAATTCAGATGATTAGGTAATGCTTGTTTTCAGTTCCGAGATTTGAAAAATCATATGGTGATCAGTGATGTATGGCCTCATATTATTCAGTGGGTGAATTAGTGTTTTTGATGTTATAACCCTATCCGGGTAATCACTATTTTTGTGAGAAGGGGATTTTCATGTTGAGGTATTTGATGTTTTTTGATATTATCAAGAGGATTAGTAAAGTAGAAAACCATATTCTATTACCTTCTCAAATTATGTTGATTCATGATGTTTTCCTTGTTTAACAATTCAAGAAATATAATTTAGACCCATATCATGTGTTGAGTTTGTAAAATCTAGAGTAAAAGCCATATTTATCTATGACCGAGCAACCAGACAAAATTGAGGATTACATGGTTAATGTTCATTAGGGAAATTCAATATTATTGGTTCAAGATTTTTGGAGTCATGGGAATGATGATCATAATAATTGGGCGAAAATGTCTTGGGTGGAAGTGTGATATCCTCATTTATTATCTGATCAGACTTTAGGATGAATTTATACGGATGGATTGTTTTTTATAGTGGAAATAATTTTCACACCCACGGTGGTTTTCTAGGTAACTTTTATATATTTCAATTCTTCCCTTTATTTAATTTCTTTTCAAGGGAATTTTCAGAAAAAACAGATGTTTTGAGGCCTGATATAAGGTATCACATGGTTAGTACAAACCATACTCCTTTCCCTCTATAAACCACGTGGCCTAGATGGTGGGTTGTATAGGTTGTATAGCTTGGCGTACAACCATGTGACATACCCCTAAATTATTCAAATCCCCTTCCCACTTAAAAAAGGTATTGAACCCTTAGTGCATGTCCTGACAGACCGTGCGGTCAAACCATGTAGCCTATTAGGTGTTTAATGTTTTTGAAATTCACTAATTGAACCTCCCCATTTTATCCTTATAATTCACTCATTTAACACATTCAATTTCTTATATACTAGGGGTTCCTCCCTTCCTTTTCAACATCCATTTTTCATCAATTACATGGGTACTTTCAAGCTTGTATCTTTAATAAATATTCAATTAAATGTCTTATTCTCTCCTCCTCTAGTCTTATCTTTACTCTTTCCTCCTCTTTCTTAGTTTCTCCTTTCTCTAGAATCTAGGTTAATATTGGGTGGCTTGAAACTCATATTTTTTATTTTTTTCAATGGTTATGGTATATTATGGATTCCATAGGGTCTTCATGCCATTTTTCTTGTGGTTTTCAATCATATATTCATGGTTTCAAGGAAGTGAGGTATGTGGTTCCATGTTAAAGCATTATTTGGGGTCTTAATTATGCTTACCATTTTTTTTAGTTTTTTTTCAAATTAGAGATTCTTGTGTGAATGGGTGATTTCAAATGAGTTGGGATGTGTTTATCTTACAAAATTGTTTTTCCACTAGAAATGGTATGATTGTTTTGTAATGACATGATTTAAGACAAAAGGGAGACTTATATGGATTTCAAATTAAACAAATCACTTGGGAGCCCTAGTTACCTAGGCAGGTTCCACTATGGCTAGTAGCATGAAAAAGTAGAAGTGATATGTCTTAGGTTTCTCTAGCATGATCATGATACGATATTGTCCAAACACTTTGACATGGATTATTACTATTATAAATTGGGTGTGACCCCCCTAATGCATCGTTCATGGGAAGTTTATTGGTTCGGTTAAAATGATATGATTCACCTATTTCACACTAACCTATTTACATGATGGATTTCCTAGTGTTATTATTATATATTTTCATTTCCACTCATTTTTATTTTTTCTGCTATTTGTATTTATTTTCAAAGCCATAACTCGTTTCTGAAAACAAAATTCTTTTCATTTCATTAAAAACTATAACACTTAATGGTTTCATAATGTATGATCATATAACACTAGATAAGATCATTCTAGGAAAGTGATCTGAAGCCCTACATATATCCTAAGGTGTATTCAAACCTTGTGTTATCTAATATTGGTAAAGGCATGTCCTTCCATAGAGGTGGAAACAATTACTCTTGTTAATGGTTACTTATTTTTGGAATGTGTAGATGGTGATGGCATAATGGTTTTTTACCCTCATTCAATGATGTATATTTAATTTAAATTGTTGGTTACCCTTCCCTTATTTTGATCTAGTTTTTGGTTTTAGATATGGGTGTACTTGTATTTTGTTTACACTCTTTATGCATGAATCATGTAATTTTTTTGATTTTTGATGTGAATTTTTTTTGAAAATATTATTTATGAATTTTTGTTGGATATTTTTTGTTGATTAAATGGAGAATATTCAATTTAATATGGAATTCATAGTCCCCCCAATCACAATTATTTCAGATCCATAAGTTTATAATGAGGCTATGAGAATCACCTTGTCGAGCCCAACGATTTTAGAAATAAATGTTAAGGGCATTCTCTATTGCCTAAACTTTAATTTGACAAGAAATAGATGATGATTAGATGAGAATTTTGTTTGAGATATTCAGGAAATAGATTCCCATTTTTCTAAATCACGATTATTTATAGAAGCATGATCGAGTTTACTTGTAACCATTCGAGTAAGTTTTCTCTTGTACTAGGTTTATTTGTAACTAAGAAACATGAATTTAATAAACGTAGTATAATCAACGCATGTTTTGAATTCCCTAAGATAAATCTAAGGGTGAAGGGTACCCATTTTCTCACTGGAAGAGAGGATTGTGTTAAATTCACTAAAAAGAAACCAAGTGGAAGGGACCCCACCACTAAATTTCTCAATCTCATGCCATAAGCTCCTCCTATTTGATATCTATTTTTTTCCTTGAATAATGATAAATCCTTCATCCCATAGTCAATATGAAAGGACCAAGAGGTTATATTGACCTCAATATTAATAACATAAACATTACCTAAGGAAGCATGAGTAAGGACCCATAAAATTTCCACTGACCCAGAAGTACCACTAGCTATAAGAAGATGATTTCTGTATTTATTAAGACTAGAAAATACTATATTAAAATAAACATTGGGTTTATAAACCCCAATAAACATGGGCTTGTGATCCTAAATACTCATATGCAAAGCATTTATAGTTGTATAGATAAAAAGTCCTTGATAATTCTAGTAATGAATATTCATTTGGAACTTGGTTTTTAATTGAATTTACCCAATATAGAACCTCACCAAAATGCCCTGAAACCTCAAAAGTATTGATAAAAAGAGGAGAAAACCTACTCCTACTTCTAAACATCCACTTCCCGTGATTAGAAATTCCCTCAAGAACACATGATCTCTGACCTCCAAATCTACTGGTCTCCTCCTCTAATGGAATAAGACTTTTGATAGTCTTAAACCACCTTTTTCATCCCACAAATCATCTATACATTCTTAGTTTCTCTTAACACGCCAATTATTCATGGCTACCAACTCCCCAAACATTTTCCAACATAATAAAGATATTTATTTCTACCCATATAATTCCTCAAATATATCCATACCAATGTAGGAATAGTTGTTATTATCATTAGAAAAATCAACAAATGCTATGTGATTCACCCATAATCAACTAAAATATAAAACATTTTTATAAAATATATCCTCCATTATTTAAATATTTTACTCTATTATGATATTAATTTGAGGATGAAAGGATGTTATAAGGAATAACTAGGATAAAAACACACTAAATACCTCTCTCTACTCATAGGGTAATATAACATTCTGAATAAGAAATGATGGTATTAAACATTACATGATGCTTAATAATCTCATACACATATTATCTCATCAATATATTTACAAAAATAAACTCCTTAAATAGAAATAAATGGTCCAGCTTCATCAACCAATCCACAATAAACCAAATAGAATCACATAGCTCTTAAGATCGCGATAACATTGTGGTTAAATCCATTAGAATATCCATCTAATTATACTTGGGGACATCCAATTATTTAAAGAAACCACCAAGGACATGATACATTACCTTTTAAACTCATTAGGGTGTGCTATATATTAGATATAATATGATGAACAACAAAATTTGAGTTATAAAACTCAACAGGAACCTCCCCAAGTATCATCAGTGAAACAAAAAAACACTGTTAAAATAATATCCAATGATGAACATCCTCTATCTACCCCTTAGGAATGTCACCATGAATGACACAATCTCACATCAACTCTACCGCCTAGTCCCTCAACTAATTCTTCTCAATCATTATAATAATGATCATTTCACTGTCATTCGGTACATGAAACTAATAAGTGAGTTTTTAGATAGTTTAATATATATACATTATATTATAAAATTAATTAATATTAATATTATATATAAATGATTTCAAAAAACGTTTCCATATACATTCAAGTCATTTTATTTTCAAAATAATAGCATAAATGTTATTGTATTTATAAATTGTTTATTTTTCAACATTGACTAATAAATCAACTGATTTGAAAAAAATCATCAGAAAATTTTGAAATTATTATATCCAAAATTTATATCATTTTATAAATTTCAAAATCTATGATTTTTAAATTTAACTATTAATTTAAAATATCTAATATTAATAAAACTCATTTTTTTAGGAAATTGACCCTTTTACATGATAAGAGTGAATAAATGTATATCAAATAAATTACCAATGAGTGTATCTTAATTTTTTCCCATAATGTATATTAACAATAATATGATATTTAACAGTTGTTTTAATAAATTATTACTCACTTCTATTCCAGGGTGTATATATCATGATATATAAAATAAGATATTAACTTAGAGTAATACAAAGTAATTTATGAAGGAGTTATATTCTACATACCATAAATAAATTTTGTAGTAAATTTATTATCTCTTTTCTAATAAAAATGTTTTCAAAAGATTCAGAATCTATTCCATAGAGTAAATTATAATTTTGGAAACCAATAATTTAAATTAACCCCTAATAATTTTAAATTAATATTCTGTAAAAGAGAACAAATGTGGAGTTGAATATATGTATAAATTTATCAAAAGAAATGCATATTAATACACATAGAAAACATTTATTTTGTATGAAATCATTAATGAATATGTCATTAAATGGAATCATATCATTTACAAAATATCTCTTAAAACATGAAATAAAAATTATAATTCTCATAGTTGTGAATTATTTTCATATACTGTAACATGACAGTTGAGTGATATTTTTCATTTATAACTCAATAGATTTATCTTCCTATTGATTGAGTTGGGGAATTATTTTACTATCCATATATAAAATAAGAGGAATATACTTATAAGATTTCATTCAATAACATAATTGTAATTTCATACTTTGATTGTATTTTGAGCAATTATACATATCACCTTCACCTTATATTTTAAATGTTAAACAGTTAGGATTAATATTTCTTTCCGAAAGAACTATAATTAGCATATAAACGATCCTAAGATCCCAAAATAGATGATATGTTATTACTCCTATTTCAATAAATTTAAATAAACAAAAATAGTTTGCACAAGTTATTATAATGTTAAATATGATTACAACTTCACCTATAAAAATAATAAATTATTCTCCCCAATATCAACAATAACCCAAAAAATTTCAACATAATTCATTCCATAAATATATAACTATGAAGTTTATTAAAAACATTTGACCAAATTTAAAATCCCAATATTATAGTTATTTTATCTCATGTTTATAAAAAATCAACATAAAATATAATTCTAAAAAACATTAATTAATCATAACGAACCATATAAAAAAAATTAGTTCCATAGTCATATATTTTCAAATTTTACTAATATTTTCTTCATATAAATGTTATCACTATAAATCAAAAATAAAATCATATATGACTCCAAAATATTTTTCAATATTAATTCACGAATTTATATCAATAATATCAACATAAAAACCCATATTGCTGGTATATTTTCCATTTTACTTGATTCCAATAATATTATATATAATATATTGCACCTCATCCAAAATAATTTTAACAACCTAATCATAAATAAAAAATTTTAATCCAATTTTTATCCATGTGATAAAACATATGTTCCCAATAATGTAATAACTTTTTATCTCGATAAAATATTATTTACTCAACAATGATAACAATAGTATTCAAAAATAATCAATTAATGTCCAATCACGCATTGTTCTAAAAACTCATTAATCATATTCGATAATATAATTAATCACTTTTTAAGATAGAAACATAAAATTTTAAAATATTATCTATAACATTAAACTTTAGAATATTTTTAAAGCATAACAACCCTTAAATAAAATTACACTACATCATAATCCTCAAATCTTCATATTTATTCAATTTTATCATTGAATTATTTTTATTTATTTTTACCCAATATTTTTCATCATATTCCTTTGTAATTATCTCCTATTATAAAAATATTAATCTTTTTCTAAGATTCATCAATATCAATCTAATCATGTTTTCTAACATTAAACATAAAGAATTTTTTTTAAATAATATATTTTTTCTATATTATTAAATATTTTTTAAACATAATATGGAGATGAAATTATTTTGATTAACCATTAACAATATAATTTTTGTGACCCCTTCAAAATATTCTCTCATTACAAGTATATTTTAATTATACTGAAATCCCAAAATTTTAAAAAATCCGTTGATACCGTAGAAAAACTTTATTACTCTTGATTTTATATAATTTTATAATTATTTTATAATGTAGATTATTTCTTCTAGCTAGTTCACTTATTTTTATAATAAAATATAATGCTGAACATAATAATTTTAGCTTTAAATTTAATATTGATAATCCATTTCGTCTTCTATATAACTTTATATTAAATATCATAAAGTTATTAAAAATATGAGTATGACATATTTAACTTCTCTTTAAATAAAATATACTAAATGCCACAATCTCAACCACGTGGCTTATAAATGGGAAACTCTCATCCCAAAAAATATTTTGTTCTAAAACCACTCATAAAATGTGATTTGGACATGTTTTAGGGGAATTTTAAAATATTATTTTTACCCTTAATTTTATGATTTACCTTTAACGATGTTAATAAAAAAAATTCCAGTGCTACTATTCATACTGCCCAAAAATAAAAGAAACCTATTTACATAATTTTTACCCATTGATTCCAAATATAGAAGTCATTTCTCAAAATTCGAAAAACAAATGTTTCAATAATTAATTTAAAATTAATCTTGTGAACATAACAATAAAATGAGTTTTTAAAGTGAAACGTTCAAAATATTAAAGTGTTTTTATATCAAAATTCTATGTAACATTAATTTCAATGACCTAATTTGGATTAGTAGGTAAAACATTAATCTACTTATAATTTAAAAACAATTAAAATTATAATTTAACACTATTAATTATTTAGATGAAAATTTGTTTTCAACTAAAATGTGATATTTTGTCACTATTCATCAAAACATAATACTTATTAGAAAAATAAAAAAAGTAAACTGACATAAATTTTGATATTTAAATTTCAAATAATAATTTAATTTTGTCAAATATAATTTTTAAAATTTTATAAATCTAGATTCAAAACATGTGCGCCATCAAAAGGGGGTAAAACTGTTTTAATAAAAATATATGGTTCTATGTATAATATTGGGTTTGTTCTTATCTTATTCCTATCAAATATATTGCATGAATTTAAAAAATATTGGATTGAATATATAATAAATATATTTCATAAATTTTATTAACTAATAGTAAATAATATAATTTATAAAGATAAAACCTCATTTGATAAAACAATAGTTTTTTATAAAATCATTACATCTTTATTAATTTGGTTTCTACATTAATTTTTAATTCATTAGTAACAAATGAATTTAATAATATATTTTCATATGTTATTTAATATTATTCATGACATCTAATTTAACATTTAGGAGATAATTTTAATTTTAAATAATAATATTAATAGTATATCAAGGTTCATTTAAGATCAATGTTGTGTGAAACGTAAGCTATCAATGAAGATAAATTAAAAAATAGACATACCATAAAATATGGGGGTGTGAAATTCTCCAATAAATTAATAAATAACATCATCTCAGTTTTATCTTTGGATAAAAATCCTGGGGTTTGAATGTCCAAAATACATTTGTGGAAATACCACATCGGAAAAGGGATTAATGAAACATTCACACTAAAATAAATAAAGAGAAGAAAGAAGATAACCTGAGATAACACATTATAGGGTTACATGTAGGATAACATTGACATGGAAGAGAAAAATAACAATCAAGTTCTCATGGAGAGTGATAGAGTACATAGTTGTGATAAAGATATCAATTAGAAAACCATAAACTCCTTATTGCTTGACAGACCATTGATTTTTCATATTGAAAATTAAATGGTTATCATTTTTGTTCCAAAATATTATCCCTATAGTTGAGGTATTATTTTACTATAATAACGTACTTGATTTATTCCCATGTCATATGAATTATATCATCCTTTGGTTGTGATTCAATCTATTTCTACTTCGTCCCCCACATCTGAAAATCAATGTTCAAAATAAATTTTTGACACCTAAAGCACTTTTATAAATCATTAGATCCATGATTTATTCCATTATATTTTTAATGATTATTGAAACCAAAATGGGTTTCATAGGCTATCTAATATGATGAATCATACGTTAACCTCAAGAAATAATTTTTAATGTTCCATTCCAACCGTAAGACTCATCTAAAATACGTATGTCCAAATTTACTGTCCAAAAACAACTCTAAATTTTAAAAATCTAACCTAACAATAGATTCTACAAAAAAACATAATCTGTCTCTTTTTTTCACATACTAAACACTTGATCACCCTCAAAAACATAATAAAAACATTCATTCATCTAATAATAAAATATGAGGTATATTTCTTAATACAAAAATATAGTAAACCCAGAGAAGATATCATAAACCATAAAATCACTAACCACATTCATAGTCACCCATATTATTCCATAACCATTATTATATGTACATCAATAATCTATTATGGGTTATTTTTTCATTTCGAATTTCATTTCCAAAAGATAAACATTCCACTAAATCTCTTATCTCGGTCATTGGTACCACTCAACATATTCTCTCAAAAAATAAATAATAAGTACATTAGTATAGTCCTTATATATAAAATAATTAATGAAACAATAATATCCTTGATAAAATTATTTTAGATAATAATTTTTCAATCCAAAAAAATAACATTATTCACTACACTTCAACTATAGTAACATCATAATCATGACATTGATCCCTTTTTTTCTTAAGAGGTAAATTTCCCTAACGGTTGGGACATTAATATTCATATTTCCATATATCATTATATTTGAAACATTACACATTCTCATCTTCAATATTTACATTATAATCATGATCCTATAGACCCTTCTCTCCGGACATCTAAAAAACTCCCATTCCCATCAGTAAAGTACCAGGATGTTTCTTCCCAAAATTATCACATGTGGGAAAATATTTCTTTTCATTCTTACTTGTATACATATCTTTCTCAATGGTACTATTATTCTCTTAATTTCCCTTAAACATATTATAAATATTAAATTAGTTATCTATCTTGATAAGACATTATTATATATCTTCATATGATGATAATGTTTTGGAGAGAAATGCCTTTCTATTTTATGACTTTTATTCAATAATGAGTCTACCAATATTAATCATTGGGTTATATATTTAGTCCACTACATGAAAACTAACCTTGTAATGTTTGCTTCATATTTTTAAAATTCCTCATCCTCATTTTCTCTATACTCAAAAATTTCTTCTTGATATTTTCTTGTTGTTCTTATGGAAAATATTTTTCTATATCAATTTACTTAAATTCTTTCCATTCCATGTTTTCTATTTCCTCATACTTATTATTATTTTAAATAAATTACCACCATTATCTATATCACCATAACTATGATAACCATCCATGACAACCATATCCCTCTCCTTACATCCCAAAGTGAGAAATATCTCATCTAAGGAACTTATGCATTTCTCAACTACAAAGGGATTTATAGTTTCATTGATTGATGGTGTTTATTGTCTCATGAAAAAATATAACATTATTCCTCCATGTTGGGGTTCAAGATTCTTTATATTAGTAAGGTTAATCTTTATAACTAAAGTTAGTTTTTAAAAAATAGTTATAATTTGTTCAACACTAGTAGAAATTCCAGATCCATTATCATTAACATTCATATATGGGAAATCCCTACATAGATTATGTACATAGATATGGTTTACATTCATTCCAATAGGCACCATTTCTAAATAGTTTCAAATATTATATTAGGTTATGAATCATAATGAATAAATTAGAACTACTAAGAAACATAACATAAATTGATAAATCATGTATATATAATATCATAATCCCAAACATGGTTTCTCTTGGGAAATATTTAATTTTAAATCCTTTATAATGGTTTTTAAAAAATGTGAATTATCCTAAGAATAAACCCCTAGAGTTTCAAACCATGTGCACATTAAGATTCATTCTCATGTTCCATGTTACACTGAGTTAAGCCCAACACACCTTGTCGGAGTTGTTATCCCTATGTACATATATTACATTACCACGACAACTTGCAGTATCTAGATAGGAATGTATTTATAGGAAGACCCACATAATCTCAACATTACCAAAATTATATGACGTTATTCTATAATTATCCTCAAATTCTATCTAAGGGTTATGATCTCCCATATATGTTTTCCAAATCTAGAATCTATGGTTTCTACTAAACATCCTCTGATACCAAAAATAATAACCTCGACCCCGATATCTAAGAGCCAGTTGCTACATTATTACATTGGCATATTATAAATAGAATCACATTGTGAATTATCAATCATTTTTTCAGTTTTTAAAACCAAATCACATACAAGAACTTTACATTACAATTTAAAACATAAAATACAACATGGAAAATCATTATATATATATATATATATTATTCCCCAAGATTAACTATGCATATCATTAAAAATAAAAATCTTGGAATCCTGATAAATATAAAACATAATAAAGCGGTGTGCTCATAGGTTCAGTAAGGGTAGGTGTAAAATAGAAGCTATTATGTATAATAACCACAAACATTAAAGAAATATGTATAACTAAAACACAATAAATTTAAACATGATATTGAGAATAATATGAAATTATTAAATGAAAATTATATAATACCATATAAATTATCATATAGATATTATAATAATCAAATAATAACATATAATATCAATAAATAATCTCATAATAAGGTAATTCATAATGTCAAACATCATAAACATAAAATCAAGGCTTCATCCAAGACACCCTTCCAAAATGGGTAGTACATTAGCTAATACCCAAAATAGTTTGTCTCATGATACCAATCAATGCATTGAGGAGAGATATAGTGTGCCTCTCCCATAACTATAGAATTCTGATTCACCCCTGATTTGAAAATGGTGAAATATAAACAACATAAACAATTGAATTGAATGACCATAATACAAAATGTGAATACATTAACATAAAATGCTAATGGTATTGACATAGCACATCCAAATTCAAACAGATCATAAACCCTTCATCAAAATATATAAATTATATCATAGGAGATATACCACAGTTAATCATAAAATCCAATAAAGGATGTTTACATAGATGAAAATTGTCTACGAAATCATTAAATATTTTTTAGATAAATACACATTATTTTCTTTGAAAACATTTATTTAAAATCCATAAAATTATAAAAGAAAATGTTTTATTCTAAAATAACCATGTAAAATTATAATGGAAGCTTCAAAACATTATGTTATCATGACGATTTTAAATTCCTCTCATGGTGTACAAGATAAAAATAATTCCATCTATTTTATCAAATCTATCATAAAGTACCTTGTTTATAAAAAAATATTCCTCTAAAACCATTTTATAAAATATAAATAATGGTTAAAAAGGACACTTAAAAACATAGGATAATAGTAAAAAAATTAAAAACATTTTTCGAAAAAATGGACATGGAATAAAATATTCCACAATTGAAATATAGACGTAAAAAATCTTGAATAATAATGATATTGTGAATTAACCCATACCTTGTACATTACTTTATTTGAAAATTTTATAACCACATGTATAATGGGTTAATTTTTTTAAAATTTATACCATATCTATATAAATATTTATGATAACATATTTGATCTTATTATACTGTTTTGTTAAAAATATTTTTCTATTACGCTTGTTTCAAGTGTTCACTGCTTTATTTTCATATAGAAGTTTAGTTGTATAAGTCATGTTTATTACGAATAAGATATATATCATTAGTCACCAGAAATATATTATGTTCATATATATTATATTTACACATTATATTCATTTAAATCATTATTATTTAATGGTTAACTCAGAAAATGAATCTTACAGTGTCATGGAGACAGTGGTCCATATGTACGCACGAGCAACAATATCATTCCATTAATGGTGAAAGGATATGTAAATGGGAAGTATATTAATTATAAATAATCAATATCATGTCATATTTATTAATTATATCTATTATATCCATATTTATATCCATATTTATACCATATAAATAAATTGGTGAAGAAAAAAATTACACAACAGCGTGGAGATTATTTCTTTTATATTCTCACACACAATGATTTTATATTTCATATGATGGATTAAAGGTGGAATATGGTTGTAGAAAAGGAATAATAAAATCTCATAATATTGATGATAATAAATTTATTAATTTATCATGGAAACAACACATGAATATGAAGTATAAGAAGAAATTAAATTGAATGAGTTGGTAAATCAATGATAACTTTTTTTATGGAATTTATTTTGATCTCTTCTCAAGTGATATAGTGTTGGACTTTTTAGAATACTAAGACCCCGAGAACATAGATACAAATGTCGGGGGCATACATTTTAGTGGTCGTTCAAGGTAGAAGGCTCAAATTAGTATGAATAAATGATCTAGGAGGTTCCCTTTTATAATTCATGTGGGGGAACTTTGGAAAACTATAAAAATATTAAATTTATCTAAATTAATTTCTAAATCCACATGACTCCAAAGTTACATATTTCAATTAAAATATTTTTATGTGTCAAAAGAATCTCAAGAAATAATTTTTAGACTAGTATAGATCAAATTATTACCCTAATATTTTTTCATTAACCCTAACTTAATCTATTTAACTCTTACCATGACAACATGTATTTTTACTACATAAATGTTAATAGAATTAAAAAAATCTTAAATAACATTAAATTATTCTTGAATGACATTTTAACTTTGTCCCAATATATTGGAATAAATTAATATTTTTGTGAATTATTTATAATTTTTTAAAATATTATTTATTTTTATATAAAATTAATGTCAATTTTGATAATATTTATTGCTTTAATTTTTAAAAATAACATAATGACATGATATATTTGAAAAAAAACATAAATACATATGGTATACCATACTTGATTATGGCTTACCTAGACTAGTGAATAAACAGCATGTAGTTTTCCTACACAGTTACATGTAACCAAAATAACACCACATAACATGGATGATATATATATGTATGTTTATGGAAATAAATTTTTTTTTTGATATTATGATAATTTTTAAAATAAAAAATTACATTTTTCATATTTCAATATTTATTTTGTAAATTTGAGTATATTAAACATGTGTGCGTAAAACTTAACATCTCCAGGATTGTAACATAGTTAATGTTTCATAACAATCATTCATTGTTGGTACCATAACTATAAATAATTAAAAAAAATTATAACTTGTAAATGATGACTATTCTATAGATGATGGGATAATGAACTATTTGACAACATTAAACCTATAGAAGTCATTTTTGGACTAATGAACATAATATTAAAAAAACATTCTTCATGAACCTAAATGAATGAGCAATTGTTGTATAATGATAATAATTAAGATTAAACAAATAATAAACATGAAAAATATTCCCATGAACGAAGTTAATTAATAAATTTTTACTATTTAGAAAGATAATGAATATATGTGTAAATTAATACACACTTTAGAGGAATTTAAATTACAAATATTCTTTTATAGTTTCCATAAAAAATCATTTTATTCCATGTACATTTTTTTTAAATGTGGACATTTTCAAATCGGTATTAGTGGGTTATAAATCATAATTTTTATTGTTATTATATTATTTTTATGGTTTTCCAATGAAATCATTTCATTGAATGTTTTTAATTTCTTTTCAAAATATAAAAGGAATGTTTAATTTTATTTTAAATGGAAACACTGATTTTTTTCACCTCGAAAACAATTATTTGATGATTTTCTTACTTCATAAGATTGTATTTCTTATAAAAATAAAAACCTTCCTTTATTTTTTTAGGGAATCATGGTTTTGAAAATATGTTTTAATGGATAATTATATTCCAATATTTGAAAAAAAAATCTCATGTATCAAAAGTACATTTATAGGAGTGAAATCTTTCATATATTTGTATTATGTTATGGTTCTTGGGAAAACATTATGTGGATTTGTGGTTAAAGTTTAAAAAATTTATGGGTGATCACATTAAATTTATCTAATGCATAGGGTAAAGGGATAGAGTTAACCAATTATGTTTCACCTAAGAGATTATATTCATATGTTGTGACTATTATTCCATGTATAATCATGATGGTTATTTGAAATTTAACTATGATGGTTACTCCATGTATAATTTTGATATTTATTCCATGTTTAAGTAATAGTTTTATGAAAATGGTTCCCCATGTCACCTATATTATTCATCAATGCTTTCTATGTTTTTTTATGTAAATATTATAATTTCACATGGTAAATGAAAGTGAATATTACCTCGTAGTGTTAAAAAGTATAACATTTTGAAAAGGTAATTATTATATTTTCATGATATCAATGAAGATATTATGTGTTCTATTATTCCTTTATGATTTCCTAAGAATATTTTTATAAAAATATTGGGGAAGATAATATGATTACTTGGGTAAGAAATGGTTTATTTAAAGCCTAATATTTATTTTGAAAAATGAAAACATTGATAAGTATTCATGGAATAACAATTTATTTATTTATTTTTAGGTAACTTAATAATCTTCTTGTCTTCATCCCAAATTTTAAAAAGAAAATTATAGGGTTAAAATATAGGTAAGGGAAAGGAATAATTCAAGGTTAACGTTGTGAGTATTTTTCATTAAAATAAACTATGTTTTAAATTTAAATTATTATATTATAGGAAAATGGATATTGATTAGAAGGGTAAACTTTCTAATATACGGGATTTTTAGGTATGATCTCTGACAAAAATCAATAAAACTATAAAACTAAAAGTACGTTGGGAATTAATTAATTCATTGACAACATTAGAGAATATTGGATATCAAAATTAGATATTATGGTCCAAGTATTTATTTTGTATTCATTGTTACGTAGTATCTTCCACATGACAGATAAATAAATTGAAAAATATAATATACATATATATATATATATATGAATATAAATATATATATATATATATAAAAATGAAAAAATATACATAAATATATAAATACAGACACACACAAAGAGGGACATACATTTATGTGTAAATATATATAATATAAATCCCAAAAATAGATAATAACCGTATAATTTAAACTCCATAATATTGATAGGAATGTATGTCCAGTGAATATTATTTTGTAAAATCAAAAAATCATCAGAATACTCTCTTAAACTGAGATGAAATTCCATTGAATATTCAAAAGAAATAGTGTGACAAAAATAAATACTTAGGTTTAGATTCATTCACAACCATTTTGTATTATAAAAATACTGATCGAGGTTACCATATACACACAACATATTTGTCTGTAAAAGGATCAATTTGACATCTCATGGAGCATAAAATGGACACTAGGACCAAAACATAAGGTTGTTTAAAGTTGGAGTTTGATTTTCATCTTCATTTAATTTAACAAACACATTTTTATTATTAATTATATTAAAATTATTATATAATTTAATTGTATTTAATTTCATAATATTCAATTTGAAAAGTTATTTTACACAAACTCACACCCAGATCAATAGTTACCTTCATTTGATAACAAATTCCAATTTTGAAAATCTATTAAAACGGTGGTTATACAGGATAATTTCATAATGATATTAATATATATATTAATTATAAATTATAAATTAACAAATTTAATTTTATAAATTATCAATAATATTAATTATTAAACCTATATATTTTAAAATTAATATAAATTTTTATTATATATATATATATATAAAATAATTATTATTTTTTATTATAATAAAATTTATATAGAAGGATTTTATTAAACATCCCTTTTTCATGGGTATTGGTGGATGTTTTTTTAAATCCTCTAAAATAAAATAAAAATTTTCTTATTAAAGGTGTTGTAAACCACCACTAAATGATAGACTCTTCTAAATACATATCATCGATTAATAGTATTTTGAAAAACCCCTAATAAAATCATAAAAGTAAAATATTATTAAAAATGTCTAATGGTTCACAATTTATAATTAAAATATCATGATAATAAATAATTCCATGACATTACATTTCAATGTGGATATATATACACCTCCTAAAATAATATAGGTTCATAACAAAATATATGTCCTAAATAATGAAAATTGAAACAAAAATATCGTGCCCTAAGTATCGAACTTTTTAATACATATTTGAACATATTTTATAATAAATTTTATGTTAATATTATTATATTATTGAAACATAATCATATTTATCATAACATATATGATATTCCTAATAATTTTCATTCCTCGTTTCTAATCATTTCCTTAATAAAATTATGTTTTGTTATTAATTGCATCATTTTTCAAGTATGTTTTGGTTCGGTATTTTCTATACTCTTACTTTAACCATTGTTACCTCATCTCAAAAAATTTAAAAATGATATTAAAATCTTATTCATTAATTATATTTGTATTAAGGTTAAACTATTAAATTTATAGGATGAAAATGGAATACAATTTTTATGGTGATGGTGGGTTATACGAACGCATGAACATTGATTCCATTGGATGGGTGAAATTAAACAAAGGTAAATAATTTTTAACTTTTCCATTATATTTTTCGTCATATATATCATATATATTCATTATATTTACACTTATTTACTTTCATGTGATGCATGAGTTGAAAACTAATCACATCGCTTTGCAAAGTAGTAGTCCACCGTACATGCAAATGATGTTATCATATTATCTAAGGAATGGAAAGTATGAATTTAGTGGTGATATTACATTCATAGATGAATATTTATTTTAAATATACCAGAAATATACTTTATATCCATTATCATACCTAACCACGAGAGATATTGATGGAAAATGAGTCACATTGGTTTGTGTGGCGGTAGACACTGTACACACGAGTGGCATTATCATATCCCATTTGAGGGAATATGAGATAGATATAGGTAAATAAAATATTATAATAGTATATATTTATTAATTTTAGGTTATTATATTATAATTTTTAAAAAAATTAAGGATGTACATGAAGAAATAAAGCACACCCATTGAAAAATAGTACACCTTCATCAGGTATCCTCCTCAGGAATGCATTCAAATGAATTTCTTGGAAGGATTTATAATAAAAAATGGATTATTTAATGAAGGGATTGATGTAAGGATGATATTTTTTAATTTATTTCTATGAACCAATTGTTTTTTGACGTGTGAATATGATATAAGAGGTGGTGGCTTTTTATTAGTGAGGTTGGTGACACAATTGTATGTTTTAAAAAAAGGCTATAACCATTTATTTCTCATTACCAAGACTCCAAAATGAAACATTAATGATTAATAATATTCCTTTATATTATTAGGATTTCATTGGTAGAGGATTAACATGATTTCTATGCCTCAATTCTTCAAATATATTCCTTGGAATAGCTTTTGTGAAAAAATTATTAATTTTTTATTTCATTGAAATATTTACCATAAAAACATCTCTACTATAATCATTATTTTTTATGAGGTGAAACATAATTTAAATGTTTTCTTATCATGAATGTTAATAATTATTTTCAAAAATTTAAATTTATGTCGGATTATCAAAAATAATCATCATTGGTTTAAAAACATTAACCACATATCTTCTAAATAAACTTTCCCAAAAATAATTGAGTGCAAACATATAGAGTTGTGACATATTTTTATTTTTTTCTCAATGATAATATACTCTATTTCTAACTATAGAAAAATCATAAAAAACATTCCAACTAAAATTTTCCTACTAAAGTTTCTTTTCTGTCATTGAAATCTCTATCTCAGTAAACATCAGTATAATCGTGAAAGTTAATTTCACAACTTCATCTGTATAATAACACATTTGTAGTTGTTCATTTTACATATATTAGAACTATATTTTCTACCAATGTCTCGCATCCTATGATCATATTTTGTCATCCTTTTATTTAATATTGATTAGGTATGTAATAACCCATGTTCTATGAAAGAAGCACTATGTTCAATAGTATGCATGACATGCAACATCGAGCTTAAATGAAAAACTAAATATTATTATTTAAATGTTACTATTATAACCTCGCTATTGGAATGGATATAATGAATACTATCAACTGAATTATGAAAATATGGTTTAGACATGTTTAAATAATAATTCATTGGTTACTAAATTTATTAGAAATGGAAATAAAAAACATTTGAATATAAAGGATTTCTTTTTAGGAAAACCTATTTAAAAAGAGAATAATTGTGTTTATAAAATCATATCATTATTTATTGATTTTTATTTAATTAAAAAATATATTATATATATCAAATTTAGTGTTTTAAATTCATCTTATCTGTTTTCTGGATATGATATAAGAACAAATTCAATTTTTCGGATAAACGAAGTATTTTTCTAAAAATGCAGTTTTACTACCTTATGAAGGAGATCCATTTTTATATTTAGTATTTAACACTTTTATATGTCTTATTTAAAAAAAACTTCTTATATAGAATCAGGACATCAAAATTTACTTTAGTTAAATTTTTCGTAATCTTCTGATAAAGTTAATTTTTAATGAATAGTGACAAATATTGCATTTTAATTAGAAACTGCCTTTTCATATTTTTTATATATATAGTTAGATTTTTATTTTAATTGTTTTTAAAGTGTAATTAGATTTTTTTTATCATTTAATATAATTTTTTTCATGATAATTAATTTCACTTTTAAATTGGACATAGACACATTTCAATCTTCTGATAGTTTTTACTTCTTAGAAACACGCTTTTTGGTTTTGACAATGTGAATTAATTTTAAATTAGTTTCTAACAATTATAAGCATTGGATTTGGAAGATGGATTCTAGATTTGAAATAAAAATTTCTAAATTTTGAAAATAAATACCTTTTATATTTGGACATTTTGAGTAGTAACGTCAGAAATTATTTTCATTAACCATGGATAAAAGGTAAATCAGGTAAATAAAGGTACACAATAATATTATAATAATATAAAACTACCATAACTCATTTAATAATTCTATTTAATGAGATATTTCTGACCATGGGAATACTTTTATCGATTTTAATACCCCATGGAGCCACTTGGGTGTGGTAATGAATTGTTATCAAAAATAATTTAAAGTAAAGAGAAATATAAAATAAACATGTATCTTCTATTAAAAAAATTTTAATATAAGATTATATAAATGATATCTTTGTTTATAAAAATTAATTATAAATATTCACAGATTTCATATATCATGGTATTTTATTTATAATTTTTATACATTAAATAAGTAAATTTATGTATGACACAATGATGATACAGTGATTACCTTATTAATGAACGATTCAAATAAATGATATTATAAATATTAAAATAAATTTATTTTGAACATTTTGATTCCATGAAATAATTATATGTATTATTATGACATATTATATTATATTTAATTCTTTTTTCATAGGAATCGCATTTAATGACTTTATGAAAAATCAGTTACTAAATTGTGTCAAAATTGGCATAAATGCGTTTTTAAAACAAATACTATTTTATTAAATGTTATAATAGTCATAAAATTATAATATTATGAAAAATGACTTATATAATGTTAAAAATATCATTAGGTATCCACTTGGGGTTCTCTTAGAATTTTATAGTTACTATAGTGACCATATATTATGAAAATACTAGAAGACATGGTAAGAGTTAATGTTTTTATCTAACGGTTGAAGATAAAAGGTAAGGTTTATTTTATGACATAAAAATTTCCAAACGTTATTAGAGGATTTATACCCATCATCATATTACAATCTAATTATATCACCTTGGAACTATTAGAATTCGAAAATCAATTTTCAGTAAAATTATAATTCATGACATTCTTAAAGTGCCCCTCCTCCCTCTTAAAAAAGGTCACCACATCTACCTATTTAATCACTCCTATAATGCCCATTGTCTCATCAAAATTCAACTCAAATAATCTCCCAAAATTCATAAATTCATCCTATATTCCACACATTTTTCATAAATCATCCTATTGAGACATTTTGAAAATCAAAATGAGATACTTGAAAAAGAGGTATTTGTTTTATCACCTCTTTCAAAAATAATTTCTTCTTATACCTCCTCTTGTTATGTAGTTTCCATAATAAAGTAATAAATATGATATCTTATACAATTTTAGGTGTTATTATAATTATTATACAACCTTATACCTCCTTTTATACATCCTAAAAATAACAATATCACCATGTGTGTGTACGTACGACTAATTGTCTCCACATCTTGGTGTAATTTATTGTTCAGCAAGAAATAATTTAGATGGGTATAATGATGAGTATAATTGATATAAATAATGAATATAATATGATAATTAGTCATTATAATTAATATACCATCAAATTATTTAGCTTTTAACCATTAAGTGAATGATATCATCACTCGTGCATATGTAAGACCCACCGTCTTCACATTATGATGTTATTCATTCTACATGATCTTAATTAAACCGTGATTATATATATGAATGTAATGAATTAATATGATATATATTATATTTATATTTATTCAATTATTCGGAAATTTTTATTTACAAAATACCTTTATGCTTTTCGTAATGTGTAAATACAATAATTTCATTTGAGGAAGTGTGGACTACCCCCCCCCCCCCCCCTCAAAGTTGTATGACTCATTCATTACATACATGGAATGTATAAAGGATAGATTTAATAAACATATGTAACATATATAACATAGATATTATAATTTAAATATAATATACCTATGTATCATTTAGTTTTTATTCCTTTAATATGACAAAGAAATGAAACTAGCGTTCATGCGTATGTATGGCCTACCATCTCCATGAACGGTGCATTTTATTTCTAATATCCAAATGTTATGGATATTATAAATACATATATACTATATATTTGATATTTAAATAATTAATAATATTCTATAGATGACGTAATTTTTATCACATGGATTATTTACATCAAAGCACGTTAAATTTCGACTAAACTACCGAATATTGACAAAACGACCAATATGGACGTAAATAATTATGTAATATGTATATCATGGTAATAAGTGATATAAAAGAAATAATAAACTTTAAAATGGTTCTCAATAAAGAATAAATTAGCCTATGTTTATTTTTTAGGAACATAACGATTGTACGTGACGAGTCATACTCGTGGTAAGGGAACTTCTTAACCCAATTTTAATGCTTTGGGTTAATCTTTTACTTCTTGATTATGTTGTGATATGATTATCTGAGAAATATTGTTCCATATCAAGTCTTGTATTTATACTTTCTTTATGTTTGTTTTTATTGAATACACATAATCGAACTATTTTATTAACAAAATGTTCTTTTTAAGGGGATTTCTAAACTCAATTTCCACTCATTTGGTTTCATGCATACTTTGTTGATTATATTATGCCAAGATTATATGTGGAATCACTAATTATTTATTTATTTTGTAATTTCCACTTCCCGTTGAATAGATATAATGATTTTACACATAATCACTCCATTGATAAATTTTTACTTCATGGATACTAATTTTGTATGGGAAATCTTAACTCATTCTCCATTTGTTGAGTTAATTATACATGTCCTTGGTTTTGCTTTTCCTAGAATATATGTGAATGACATCTGATTATTTTACACTGAATATCCACTAATATTTGGTGCACTTATTTTTTTCACACATAATTATTTAATTGATTTATCCTTAATCTAAGGATATGATCTGTGTAAGTGACTTCTCCTCAATCTTCTTTCATTGAGGCATATCTTGATATTATGAACCTTTATTATCCTATAAGGTGTATATACTACCCTTTTTACACATCATACCATTAATTACTATATTATCATGATATTTTATGATAGTTTAATTATAATATTTAGTGATTTTTTTTAAGTTTTTCTCAACTGGTAAGGTACTTTTAAAATAAAAACCTCACTTTAATGTTTTGATGATTTATTCTTCTAAATATTTTAATTTATGTCCATGTTTTCAAAATGGTTTTTATTAAGGTATTATTATTGAAATTAATGTTTTAAAATCCCAATATCTTTCAAAAAATTCAAATTGGTATGATACACTTTGATTCAAAGATCTCTTTAGAAATTTTTTAAATTGTTTTTGGAAATGGATTAAAATTTTCAATATATTGAAATGATATCTTATGATTGAAATGAGGAAATTGTATTTTTATTCCTTTATAAATGTTTTATGTGTTATGATTATGGTATGTTTCTTATTTATTTCTTATGTTTACGAGTGGTCCCATGATACACCGAAAGAAGGTGAGCTCGTGATAGCTCTCTAATGCATTGGGTAACATGACATAGGTAAACGTGATGGTTTCTCCTAAGATATTTATAGAATATACTATGATGGGTATTCAAAATACAATGATTAACGTTACTCACTATGTACCGATTAAAGCTATAAATTATTTATGTTATGGATTTCACAAGTTACCTTTATGATTTATGATTTCTATGAGTTATTCATAAATATTATGATTTCATTAGGTATGTTAAAGAGATTATGTTTTATGAGTAAAAATTATGATTTAAATTATTTTTAATTATTCATGGACTAAAGTTTTATTTCCTTATTTTATACCCATTACTGTTATTTTTATGCGAAACCCATGTTTTTTAATTGTTTTTCATATGGTATAAATAATGTTAAGAGAATATAAGAATTCAAGAAGATTTTTATAAAAAAAAATCATGTTTGGTATAAAGGGTTTCCTTTAGTGAATAAAGTATATACTGAGTGTAACTATCCACATGTAATGTATGGGAATATTATGTAATAGTTATGGATTAATTATCTAAAACACAAAACCTAATAAGATCCTCACTGGGAATTCATGATTTAACTCAAGATTAAGTAATGTTTAAATATAAGGCCTTATAGTTTGTATCAAAGGTCGGTTTAGAAAATTTTTGAGATTAGAATGTTTTCTTAAGGGTTAGGGATAATATAATGGGTTTATAATTTTAAGGTATATTATATGTTCAATGACTTAGAAACCCCTTTTGAGGATCATGTTATGAAATTTCAAGGCAATTAACTCTATTTTTGAGATATTCACCTTTGAGTCAATTAATGTTTATTAGTTTTTTGGAATAAAAATGGGATTTATGAAATAACCTTTGAGGTTAAAACATGTTATAGTTATTTTTTAGGATGTTATCTCATTTTTTTAATGTTATTATAATTATACAATTTTTTAAAAAGGACCACATACAGACTGTGTGACAACCCATTGCATTGGATAAAGTCATGGGAATCGAACCCAAAGCCAAACTATGACTGGGATTTATCACCTACCACTGTCCTATGTGATGTCCCTCATTAGTTAAACTTATTATTTTTTGTTAAATGATTTTATAGATTATGAATAAGTTGATTTTGGGAACTTAATTTTTATGACATAGATATCTTTAGAATATGAAAATGATTCTTTGATTAAGTGAAATATATTATTTTGAAAGACATTCACTATTTTTGGAATTCTACAAACTTAGGGAAAATAGAATACTATAGGATTTTATTTGAGGAGTAATGGTTGCATTTTATTTTAGAATAATCTTGGTTTTTTTGTGTACATATTGTGATTTGGGTTATTAATGGAAATTATTAACATATCTTGGAGAAAATATGATTAGGATAATTACTTTTATATATGATACATTATGAGTAGTAGATGTTATTTAGATATAAATGTTAATATTTATCATGGAAGACAATGTGATCAAATCCTTTTCAATTTTTGGTTTCAATCTTTGTTTGGATTATTTGGAAAAAAAATTATGGAAAATTGTTTATTGAATGGTCTTTGTTAAGCATTTGGTATTGTCTGTTGAATTTTAGATATTAATAGTGGTATTTTATTTTATAAAGGATTATTATTTTGGGGGATTATCTGATATTTTTCTAACCATTTTGGTTTAGGTTAATGTCCAAGGACAAGGTAAATATGTAGTTCATCTTTTGTGGATTATTTGATTCTCTACAAGTTGATTCTAAAGCTTCATTTGTGAACAATTCATCTTGAATACTCATCATTTAGATAAAAGATGAGTTTTTGGTAGATTTTTATTAAAGGATGAAACTCTACATGAGAAGTAAGAATGTTTCTTTATGTTCTTAGTCATGCACATAAATAAATTCCTTAACTTTATGAAAATCATACTAAAAAAACATTTTCCATTTAATTTTACTACTGGGAAATCAAAGACCATTTAACCCATCACAAGTTTATGGTTTTCTAGTTCTTAACTTTATCCTAATCATGTTTTATATCAGTCACCATCAGATCAAGATGGTTAGTTTCTCTTCTATATCCAAGTTTTCTTACATGGAATCCTGGTATGTGTTATCTCTGGTTACCTTTGTACTTATCTTTCTATCATTTAAAGTGATGGTTTTTTTCACTATTTTTCCAATGTGGGGTTTTCAATGAAGTTTCCAAGCCCAATATTAAAATTTATAGGACACAATTTCCAAAAGGGGGAATGATGTAACATCCTGATTTCTATGAAAGAAACACTATGTTCAATAGTAGACATGATATGCTTCATCGAGCTTAATCGAACAACTAAATATTATTATTTAAATGTTACCATTATAACCAAGCCATTGGAATGGAAGGAATGAATATTATCAACTAAATTATAAAAATATGGTTTAAAAATGTTTAAATAATTATTCCTTGGTTAATAAATTTAATAGAAATGGAAATAAAAACCAATCGAATATAAAGGATGTGTTTTTATGAAAACCTATTTAAAAAGAGAACAATTATGTTTATAAAATAATTTCACTCATTATGAATTTTTATTTATTAAAAATATATATTTTATATTAAATTTAATCTTTTGAATTAATCTTATATTTTTTATAGATATTATATAAGAACAAATTTAATTTTTTGTTTAAAAGAATTATTTTTCTAAAAATGTAGTTTTTTTACTTTTTGAAGGAGAACCCTTTTTAAATTTAGTTTTTGACACCTTTATATGTTCTATTTGAAAAAATATACTTATTATATAGAATAGTTGCATAAAAATATACTTTGGTTAATTTATTGGTAGTTTTATGATAAAGTTTATTTTTTTAATGAATAGTGGAAAATATTACATTTTAATTCCAAACTGTATTTTCATCTAATTTATTTATATAGCTAGAATTTCATTTTTATTGGTTATAAAGTGTAATAGGATTATTTTTTTGTCATTTAATCCAATTTTGGTCGTTGGAAGTAATTTCATTTTTAAATTGTACATAAACACATGTCAATGTTTTGATAGTTTTTACTTCTTAAAAACCTAATTTTTAGTTTTGATAATAGTTAATAATTTTAAATTAATTTCATAAAATTATACATTATGAATTTGGAAAAATATGTTCCTTATTTTTAATCAATATTTCCAATTTTTTTAAATAAGTACTTTTTATTTTTTGACATTATTAATAGTAACTTCAGTATTTATTTTTATTTACCATGGTTAATAGGTAAATCTAGAAAATAAGGGTAAAAATAATATTATAATAACATTAAACTACTCTAAAACTATTCCTATTCCTATTTTATGATATATTACCAATCTTTACCATCCTTGGGTATATTTTAGGATCCCATGGATCCACTTGGGTGTGATAATGATATGATATAAGAATTAATTTAATGAGAAATATAACATAAACATGTATATTTTAATAAAACAATTTTAATATAGGATTATATAACTGAAATATTTGAATAAAAATAGTCATTATAAATCTAAAAATATTTCATACATAATGGTATTTTATTTATAAATTTTATACATTAAATAAGTAAATTTATTTATGACACAATAATGATGTAGTGATTGCCCTATTAATAAAAGATTCAATTAAATGATACTATAAATATTAAAATAAATATACATTGAACATTTTTGGGAATAAGATAATTTTATGGATTATTTGTAAATATTATTTTTGATTTAATGCATTTGGTTCTAAGGAATCATGTTTTTATGACTTTATAGAAAATCAATTACTAAATAGTGTCAAAATTGACATAAATGAGTTTTTAAAATAAATATTGTTTTTTTAAATGATATAATAGTAGTAAAAATCTATGATTCTTCGAAATAAATTATATAATGTTATAAATGTAATTATTGATCCACTTTTGGTTCTCTTGTCATTTAATAGTAACTTTAGTAACCTTATATTATGGAAATACAAGAAGACATGGTAAGGGTTAATGTTTTTAACTAAGGGTTATAACTAAAATACAATGTTAGTTTTATGAATTAAACATTTATAAAACCGTTTTTTAAGGATTTAGACCCATACTCATCTTATAATCTAATTATATCACATTGTAACCATTATAATTCGAAAATAAATTTTTAATAAAATAATATTTCAAGACTTTCATAAAGTGCCCCTCCCCCTCTTATAAAAGGCTACCACCTCTACCCACTTACTCACACCCATAAAGCCCCTTTTATTGTCTAAATTCTACTAAAATAATCTCCCAACATCCTTCCCTTCCTCCTAGACCACGCACTTCTAGAATAAATTCATCATATGGAGACCTTTTGTAAAAATCAAAAGAAGATACTTGAAAAAGAGGTATTTGTTTTATCACCTATTTTAAAATGATTTTCTTATTATAATTACTCTTCTTATGTCTTTTCAATACTAAATTAATAAATATAGTATCTTATACATTATTAGAAGTTATTATAATTTTTTTTAAACCTTATTTCTCCTTTTATCCATCCTACAAATACCAATATCACCAAGTGTGCATGTGTACGGCTTACCGTCTCTACGTCGTGGAGTAATTATCTAATTCAACAAGAAATAATATGGATGGGTATAATGATGAGTATAATGTATTTAAATAATTAATATAATATGATAATTATTCTTTATAACTAATATACCATCCAATTCTATACCATTTAACCATTAAGTGAAGGATATCACCGCTCGTGTGTATGTACGACTTACTGTATCTATGATGCGGTGTGATTCATTATACATGATATTCATTAAACCATGATTATATAAATTAATGGAATGAATAAATATGATATATATTTTATTTATATTGTTTATATGATTCTATATTTTTTATTTACGACTAACCTTTATGATTTCGATAATGTGTAAATATGATAATTTCATTTGAGGAAGTGTGGACTACTGCCCTCTCAATGTTATATGACTCGTTCATGTCATACATGGAACTTATGAAGGATGTAATTAATGAAATTATGTCAAATATATAACATATATATTATAATTTAATTATAATATACCTATGTATCATTTAGTTGTCCTTCCTTTTATGTTAAAATTAAATGAAAGTAACGTTCATGCATACGTATGACCTACCGTCTCCATGAACTGTGCATTTATTTTCTTATCTCCAAATGTTATGGAAATTATAAATATTTATATATATATATTGTATATATATGATATTTAAATCATGAATAATATTCCTTATATAATGTACTTTTGATCACATGGACAATTTACATCAACACAAGTTCATTTTTGACTCAAGTGATGAATATCGACAAAATGATTGATATAAACATAAATAATTATGGAAATTTTATGGCATGGTAATAAGTGATAGAAATAGAATAATAAACCTAAAAATGGTTCTCATGAAACTATATATTAACCTATGTTTATTATTCAGGAACATAACAATTTTACGTGATGATTCAGTATCAAGGTAAGGGGACTTCTTAACTAAATTTCGATTTTTGGGATAATCTTCTACTTCTCGATTATGCTATGCTACGAATATTTGAGAGCTAGATTTTGATATCCTATATTTTATTTATATTTTTTTTTGTGTATTTATAGTTAATATACATAATCAATATATTATATTAACAAAATTATTTTCTTAAGGAAATTTATAAACTCAATTTCCACTCATTAGGTTTCATGCATACTTCGTTGATTATATTATGCCAAGATTAGGAATGGAATAAAAATTTAATTATTTATGTTGTAATTTTTACTTAAATATGTGAGGATATAATTTTTCTACACATAATAACCCCATTGATAAATTTTTACACCATTGATATAAACTTTGTAAGGGAAATATTAATTCAATCGCTATTCTTTGAGTTAAATATCTATGTCATTGGTTTCATTTTTCCCAGAATATGTATGAATGACAAATAATTATTTTACACTGAATATCCACTTATGTTGGGTGTATTTATTTTTTACACACATAATAATTTCATTTATTTATCCTAAATCTATTGACATAATCTATGTAAGGGACGTTCTCTCAATCATCTTCCTTTGAGGCATATCTTGATATTATGAAACTTTATTATCCTATAAGGTGTATATAAAACCCTTCTGACATTTAATATCACGAATTACTATATTATCATGATATTTTATGTTTTTTATGATACTCTTTAATTATTCCTATTCAAGTTTTTCTCAAGTGGTAAGAGACTTTTTAACTAAAAACCTCTCTTTAATGTTTTGATGAAATATTATTACAAATATTTCAATTCAATGCCCACGTTTTCAAAAATGGTTTTTATAAATTTATATATATGTAAATTAATGTTTTAAAATATAAATTTCATTATAAAATTTCATAGTAGTGTGGGGTACTTTGATTCAAAGGTATCTTTATTAAATGTTTTAAATGGGTTTGGAAATGGAATGAATTTTTAAATATATTGAAATGGTATTTTATGATTTCCTTATGGAAGTGGTCTTTTTCTGTTATACATGTTTTATGTGTTATGATTATATTATGGTTCTTGCGCATTTCTTATGAATACAGGTGGTTCCATGATAAACTAAGGTTGGTTGATCCTATGATATCTCTCCAATGCATTGGGTAACATGAAAATGGTAAACCTTAAGGTTTATCCTATGATTTTAGGGAATATACTATGATGGGTATTCCGAATGTAACCATGAAGGTTACTCCCTATGCATATGTAAAATATACAATGTAAGTATTTTATGGATGTCAGAACATTCCTTTATGATTTATGATTTCTATGAGTTATTCATAAATCTTATGATTTCATGGGTTATGTTAAAGCGCTTATGTTTTATGACTATAAATTTTGATTTCATTGTTTTTTATCTATTCATGGACTACTGTTTTATTTACATATTTTATATCCTGTACTAAGATTTTTGTGCTCATACCATGAGTTTAAATTATTTTTCACAAGGTAGAAGGAAGGGTAAGAGAAAAGAATAATTCAAGAATATTTTTATCATGAAAAAGAAATCATCTTTTGTTTAAAGGGTTTCCATTGGTGAAAAGTGGATATTGAGTGTAACTATCCACATATAATGTATGGGTCTATTATGTAATAGTTATGGCCTAATTCCCTAAAACTCCAATCCAAAAAAAAACCTCAATGTGAATTCTTAACATAACTCAAGATTCAGTAATGTTTAAGGATGAGACCTTACGAGGTAATAGTCATCATAGTGAATTGAGGTAAATTAGTCTCCACTTTTCCTATTCCTCCCCCTTCAAGTTATCTAATTTTCGTTGGTCGATTTCAGGGAATTTTGGGGAGATTTCTCCAAATAATAGTGAAATAAAATCATATTTATAGGTATTACATATACATCTCCTAGGAAATATTTTAGAGCATCACAGCCTCGTAGTTTCACATTATTTGAGTTGAGAAAATTTTCATAGTGAATTAATTTATGAATTTTGGAATGTTGGGATAAAATTATTTTCAATTTATATTTTATATTTAGTGATTTTACATGGATTTCAATTTTTCGTCTATTGGGAGTAGATTTTAATGTTTTCCCCATAGATTCAACAGTTATGATCACCTTGTGATTTTGGCATCAACTATAAAGATAAATAAATTTTTTGGATGACTGAATATTGGTGTGTAGGTGTTTATTAATGACTTTGGTTCTTATGGGGGATATTAATATGATCATGAAATAAATTTATGGATTTCCTTTAAGTTATATAACTGTTATATTATTAAGTATATTGATTTTTTGCCTTTTATTATGTGTGATTGGTCTCCACTTTTATTCTTGTAATGTGTCATCAATTTGTGTGATGACACCCCATAAAATGGGATTGGATTTCATAGAAAATTTATCTATAAAGGATTGTATATATTTTTAAATGGTCCATTCACAATGCCTTAGACTAAGTATTGATGATGGACTATTTTATTGTATGTTTTGTAGCATGAGTAATATTTCCAAAAAATTAATGGGGATTTATTTTTTTAAAATTATTTAAGAGAATGTTTTTTAAGTTTAATTTTAAATGAAAATTGTGGTATAAATTGTTGGTTTTAAAATGGAATTTCAGAATAAAGATGCTTTTATAATAGGGACCGGACTTGGATTTTATAGTGACATGGGCTTAACAGACATAGATATTACATCATTTAAGATGAATATTACGTACATTATAAAAATACACGCCATAGTAACATAATAGTTTAGGTTATTTGTAAACATGGAAATAAAATATTCTATCCTATTGAGATATATTAAAATTCTCCCATAAAGATCTTCACCATTAGTACTTCTACCTATAACCACTCTACATAACCTAGGAAAAGGAAACATAAGAAAGGGGTGATCTCAGATGCTCAGTAAGGGTATATAAAGGAAATGTATAAGCATAACATGTACAAAAGGGTATAACTTTTGAATATTATACCCTACATATTTAGAGATCATAAAAAAGATTGATAGTTCACAAGACATGAATCAAAATGAAATAATGAACATAATACATGACCGAATAATAATGGAATAAATCATAGAATTGTGGTAGGTGCATAATCATGTAATTATTCTCCAACAAATACCTATTATCATAAATTCAATAATGTTTACAACCAATGCTATCTTGGAACACCCATCGTAGAAGCTATAATGGGCTCAGTCATTGCTATAGGGTGCATCAATGATATATAATGTCCACAATAAAAAAATTATAAATTAAATTGAGCTTAAATTTCATCATAAACTCATTGAAATAAACATTATTATTTTTAAAACATTACAAACCCTTGAAAAATAAATGGGTTCCATGAAATTCTCTTTGAAACTAGATTAACTAGTTGAAAAAAATGAGTTTCATAACAATCCCTTTGGGAATATGGTTATCTCATGGAAAAAAGGGTTCCGTAATAATATCTTAAGTATGAATAACCCATGTTAAAGAAATAGGTTTCATAACAATATCTTTGAAACTTCATTAACATATAGAAATAAATTTATGTCCATAAAAATATCTTTGAATGATGATAAAACTATGGAAAAGAGTCATGATCCATTAAATATATTGGAAAAAATATTAATTCATCCATAGAAGGAATGAGGATGGTTTCATTATAAAATACCCATACTGGATCCTAAGTAACAACAAAGGTTGGTGATGTTGATGAATGTAAAACACATTAAAGTATCATTAAAATACTTTTGAGTAAAATAACCTTTTCATTTTGAAAATTTCTATTAAAAAAATTCACAAATGAAATTATAAAATACATTTCATTGAAAAAATAATTTTAAATATATTATGTAAAATTAATGGAAAAATTTTGGATATGGCCCCAATAAAATCCATTCATGTCATTAATATTAAAATTAAATATTATTTTCAAATAATTTTAAAAATATGATTCAGAATAAACTCATTTGGAAAAGATTAATAAATTTTATTTTAAAACTACTTAAATGATGGTAAAATATCACGTAAAATATATTTATGAAATCAATTGTTTTTATTTAGTTATATTTTTTGAAAACATTTTGGATAACATTAATATAGTAGATAAATATTATTGACCAATAATAAGATACATGATTTATATCACATACAAATGACTATGTTGATATTTATTTAATGAATAAGTGACGAAGTGGAAATTAAACGTGTGAAATATTTTCATAACCAAAGGAGATTAAAATACAAGTTGTTTAATTAAATAAGCTCATGTTATTTCCTCTAAATTAACCTTGAACATTAATAGTCCCAAAATAAATAATATTGTTATGATATTAATTTTCCATGTCCTAGTTACATGGTACCATTACCGTCAAGACCAATCACAATGGAGTTTAAAAATTTATACATAAAGACCCAGTTAACTAAAGATAGCTAACTAATTCATCGCATGATACTACCGATGAATTGATGGGTATCTATAACTAGGAACTAAACATTTCATACCTTTCAAAATAATTCATCATATATAAAATAATCAATTTAATTCCTAAACAATGTGCCTTATTATAAAGTATCCATATGGTGTAATGGATACAGATTTACTAATAATTTCCCAGTTAATCAAACCACATTCAAAGTTAACACTATATGTAAAAATGGTATATAGTCAAGGTAATAATCATATCCAAGATAAATAGTGTAGATATTTAAAATAAATTTAATGTTTAATGACCACAAAAAGGTGAACATTTATGAGAAATTTATCAACCACAAAAATGAATAATGGTATTGAATATAAATACCTTTCTTAGTAAAAATGCATATAAATAATCTATAGGAAGAATATATATGGTATCAATTAAACATATTTTCAGTGGAGTATATTTAAAATAATGGTTGTTGTTTTTGAGGAATAGATATGACATAGAAATATTTTTAAAAACATTCTTGGGGAAAATATCCTCTTTATTTTGAAAATGACTTTTTAAATCATAAATAATTAATATACTCTTATAAATAAGTGACTTTTTATCCTAAATATTATTTTTATTCATAGGGTTTCCTCAATCAATAATTTAAATAACTAAAGGAGAATAAAATAAATGAGGTTTATTATAGGTACACCAAAATAATTCAATATCATAAACATAATAATAAATAATCCTAATAAAAAATGAGATTGTAACATAAAACCTTTACCACTTTGGTATCTTTTGAATCATAATCCCCATTAAATAATAACATCAAATTAAATATTAAATACCATTTAAAGAATGAAATTAATAATATAACATGTAATTGGGGAAATATATACACCTCAAAAATGAAACGAGAAGGGAATATGGTATATGTCACCCTAATATAAAAGAGACACTAGAAATCTCTTACATCACGTATCAAATTCTGTCACATGTATTCAGACATCTTGAAAAATAAATATAGATTTATTATAAATATATTATGGAATAAAATATATATATATATAATAAGATATATAATTTAGTTATGAAATTTTCTTACCCTTTTATTAACAATTACTTGTTAAAATCATGTTTTGGGTAATAAGTACTTCATTTTTCATGTATTTTTCGGTTTGGCATTTTCGGTCCATTTACATTATTCATGGTTTAATAATATCTATAATTTTTACCATGATATAAATAAAATTAATATACATTATATATTTAATTATTGATTGGGGGTATGAATACATTAAACACACACACACAGTACACACATAGACCGGAAAGGCAGGCCATCCCCCCAAGGGATAGCCCACCCATCATGCCTTTTTTATTCAGTACATGACCCAAAGCCCAGTGGGTATGATTCCCATTACATGGAAAAAAGGCCCACAATCTGGCTTAAAGTCCCAGTCCAACATCATGCCTGCATCATGTTTGTGTCACCGTCTGCCTGTGTCACCGCCTACCAGAGAAAATTCAATCTCAATTGGATTTGAACCCGGGTGTAATGTAGAATAATGGGGTACCTCTACCACTGAGTCACACCCCAAATTTAATATACATTATATATTTATTTATAGTAATCCATAATATTTAGTTATATAAAATTAATTACATTTCTCATATAGATGGTATGTCAAATGTATGCATGAATGTAGTTTTTATTTTCAAAATGGTTTGAATGAAATAAAGCTAAATATTAATTTACATTTACAGATAAATTTTCATTTTATATTAATAATATATATTCAATAAATATATCATTTTTACCATCCATGTGAAAATAAAATGAATAATGTATCACATCGCTTTCTGGAGGTGGTATTCCACAAGTACAGAAGAGTAATGTTATCGTTTTCTAACTGATTTTAATGTAATATGGTAGATGAGATATTATAATTAAATAAGTATATTTATTCCGTAAATATCATATACATATTCTTAATTTATTATTATATCCATATGTGATAGGAAATGATGGAAAATGAATTATATCGGTTCCTCAGGCGGTAGTCTGTCATACACGTGATGGACAGTTTTCTTTCCCGTTAGAAAAAATAGGAGAAGGTTATGTGTTATGGAATTAACATAATAACATTTTAATAAATAGTATACACTTATTTTTTCAAATCGAAATCATTGTAAAATATTTGAAATATTTTTATGAAGAAATAAAATAGAAATGCTTAGTTAAAAACAATACCTCTTCTTCAAAGAACTTCCTTAATATATAACCAAAAGATTTATTTTTTGGGGTTCCTAAAACACTATTATAATATATTTATTTTTAATATAAGATAATTTTATGTGGCCAAATTTTTTTTTCAAATGTTCATCAAATGGATTTTATTATTAAAATAAATATTTTTCAAATAAATGATGATTTTATTTAAAAATTAAGTCTTATATTTCGAATAATATATTCTTAAAATTAAGTCATTTTATTAAATACAGATGTTGAAAAATGGTTTTGGTTAACATTAGGTATTTTTCTAAAATATTTAAAAATTGGGGAATAGTGAAATATTATAATTTACAATATTTATAAAATTAATGAATTTATGTGTCATGTACGAGCCATGGATGATGTAACATACCATTATCTAGAACTATCATGATCTATTTAAAGAACTTATAAATAAGAATCAACACTATTAATAGTCTTTAACCAAAAGAAAAAACTAATGAATAAAATAATCAAATAACACCCCTCTCCTCACTAAAAAAATACCACACCTAACCAGCCCTTCTCCTCCTGCCTAATAATTCTTTTATCTTCTAACAATTATTCCCAATTTCTTCTACAAACCACTTACACGTGTCTATGATCTTTTTTTATCAACAACAGACTAATTTTTAACCCTTATCATAACTACAAGTAGTTGGTGATTATTATTTCAATTTTCTATGCATCCCATGCATGTTTTAATTCATGATGTTTTTTTGGATTATTAGATTGACTGATATTTTACGGAACTTCTATTGTTTATCACTTCAAAAGTTTTATCTTCAATTATGATTATTCTCACATATAAGGTATTTATTAATTAATTAATGAAAATTTTAAAATTAAAGTTTTATTAAATTATTATTTTATTAATTAATTTTAGAAATAATGTTAATATATTTATTGATGAGTGTCTAATGTTTGTATTTTACTATATTTTGAATGGTTTTTAAGGTTGAGTGAATTATAGAGTTTTAATATAGAGTATTGATAATATATATTTAGTTTATCATGTTTACTGCATGAAACTTTTTTATTTTTAATTAAATAATGATAATTAAATATATTTAATGTCATAATGTTGTTTATAAAATAAGTTTCTATTATTTTATTTATTTTTGTTATGAAAATATTTTTTTGAAACCCATTCAATTTTAATGGGTTACACTGTAATGAAATGATGAAATGTTTATGAATCCTATTTATTGTCTGTGGGTTATGGTATAATTATTTGTTTATAAAACTAATTTATTTTGATGGGTTTTGATATGACTGATTGTTTATATTGTTTGGCTCACGTATGAATGATTTCCATTATATTATGGGTGAGACCTATATCTCGCTCCAATGCATTACATAAATATTGATATCTCCTAAGATAAAGAATAATGGAATGAGGAGTTAATGAAAAACATAGTTAGTAGTATTATGAAAATCATTATTCATATTTTATAGGTGTTGGTATCCACAAAATACAATCCCAATGGTCCAAGATAAGATATCTTTAGGAGGATTACCAAATAGAAAGTAATTTTCTAAAGAAATATATTTCATTTTACATATAATTTTGCCTCATTAAATTATACATTGACCATTAAAATATAACAAATTTTGTATCTATAATATATTATGATGTTATTATGTTGATGAAATAACCTTAATCATTCCCCATTCCATCATGTGGGAAATTAAAGTATCACTCGTACATACCTATGGACTGAAATAGTCATATAACGATATGATTCATTTTAAATCATCATTTTTCATTTATGGTTATTATGATGGATTTAATGTTTATATCTAATAATTATTATGTAATTATGATTCAATAATTATAATATATTATCTATATTCTTACCTTCACATCCCTTGGAAAAAAACAACATCAATCATGCATAAGTGTAGACCACATCCCTTGAATATTGATTTTTTAAGGAATAATAATGATTCTATTAAGTTAAACTATAATTTACCATTCTATCATTGGATACATAGAAATGTTAAAACATAATATGTGTAGATGTATAGACTATCATCTTAGTGATGTGATGTAATAAATTTTTCAAAACACCATTATATGAACATATATTAAATTGAATATAATTAATAAATTATATAATTATTTTATCATTTATATTATGTATATAAATATTCCTTTACAAAATTGAGTACCAGAACCATAAAAATAAAACATGCAAGGAAAACCAACCTATTTTCACATGAATGTCCATTTTAAGAAATAATTATTAATAAAAGGATAATTTGGAGATTTTATGGAATGGTACATATAATGTTAAGTATTAGTATTTTTATATAATTGATATAAAATAAATATATATTTTTTACGAAGGACTCATGAATATGAATGAAGAAAGACGAGACTTGAGGTAATGGGTTTCTTAACACAATTTTCATCCATTAGGCTAGAATTCTACTGAATTGGATTTTTATACTATGATAACGTGAAAAATGGAAGATTATTTTATTATGATTTATTTTAGAAAAATTGTTTTTTTAAATTTTCAACAAAATCAATTCATTGTTTAATTCTTACTTCAATGATATAATCATTTTAAGAATTATTCATCTCAACATTGTTTTTTGAGACATTTCTCATTTTGTGCTCCTAGTTTATTTTATAAGATGTATTTATCGCCTATTTAGATATTATACAATTAATGGATCTTTATACATAATGTTAAAATTTATTTTTAATTTCAATATTCCATGATATTTATATTAAAATGTTATAAAAGTTCTAAAGGATTATATAGTCTCAATTCAATTTCATGGAGACATAACTTAAGTTATGCACCATTATTTTTCTTATATGGATTTTGTAATGAAAATTTAATGTATTTTAATATATTATTAAATGGGTGTAATGTATTTTATTTAATATTTTTATTTTCCTTAAATCAAAAGAAATTTTGATTCAAGCATTACTCAAGTTGTAACAGCCTCAAATATCAGTAATATTTTAGTGAGACATATGGAATATTCATCACATGTTGGTATTTAACAATGTATATACAATCCATGAATAATTTCTGTGGTTATTTTGATTTAAGTAATGGGTATATAAAAATACAAAAAAAAAATTATCTATTTAATTATATTTTTATTTATATATTTTTAATGACTTATGTGTATTTTGACACAATCTAATTTCTTTTCATAATTTTTTATACCAAATCTCCATTGAGTAAATTATATTGATCCTATCCTTTGAAACCCATATATATTTATGTCCTTCGATTATTCGTAGATTTTTTTTATCTATACCATTATCCTTTCTTGGTATATAAAATTATTGAGAAAATTTTTTTCATGAAATTTCATGTGTAGTAGTGAACCGAGAGCCACTAAAACAATTCCCCAAGATGGTTATTTATATGGAACAAAAAGTACATCCACATATTATAGAGGATTAAAAATATTAGTGAGGTTTTATGATAGTATATTGGGGTTAACATAGACTTTGGATCAGTAATAAAACAGATAGGAATCATAAATAAATGAATGGGATTAGAAGTCAACAATCCTGATAACTAAGGAACACAGGGGAGTAATCATATTTATAAATTGATAATTTTATTATGATACATAAAGAAACAAGAAGAAAAGGAAACATGAATACATCAATAAATGTATGATAAAATGATAAAATATGTGTAATAACCAGTAAGCGCCCCCCTTAGCCCAAGGATAAGTTCCAACACCCTTAGAATCATCTGTAAAATCCTTAAAACCATTGGGGAGTGTGGATCCATCCTTACTAACTTGGGAAATCTTTCCCAAAAATTATTCAAATGGATTGATTATCTACAATGATGAAAATAATTTAGATCATCCATTCACTTAGTCTAGGTATGACCTTGACTTGGATAGTGATATAAAACAACCATGGACTATCTTGATGAATCCCCTAAAAATTACATTCAAGAAAACTATCTTACATTTTACTTCATTTTTGTGATAGAAGATACACCATAGATAACAATAATATGAACTGAATCTATGAACAATCCTATTTTCCTAACTATTTTAGCCTCTTCAAAAACTACCTTATTTACAATATCTTATATAGTTTAAAGGAACATTATATTCATTATATACTTAATATCATCCCACAACACCAAATCAAACTCCCATGGGTGAATAAATTACCAATTAATAGGATACATATGAAAAATTTCCCCTCATAGTTTCAAAACATGATATTTATTCTTGATTACCCTTATATAAATTTAAATTCTATACTTTTTCATTAGGTAACCTAAATATTTAATGATCAAGTGTATTATATAATAGATACACATATTTAAACCATTCAATATATAGTCAATCAAGCATTAAATCATTACTTTTTTTATATATTATAATTTTTCTTAACTCTAATTATCATTTAAAGTGGTTATATCCTTTATTCCCATTCACATGTGTATTGATAATAAATATTTTCATATGTGTAAGTATTAACACCCTCACATTTATGTGATACCCTCTTAAAAAGCGACGCTCCCCCTCTATGGGATCTCTTCAACCATGAGAAATTACATCTGGACTAAGAATAATTCTAGGTTTCCTTTAAATATGTTATATGCCCCTCCTTATTTGGTGAATTAGAATTGAAACATTGATATATTTTTGTACAAAATGAATTCATATTTTGTTTTTCCTTATCCATCCGGTTACCAACTCTACTATACTACTTCAGTTCCAAATAATTTTTTGTGGATTCAATCTAAGTAAAAAATCATATCATGTCATCAATATATATATATATATATATATATATCCATAATTTTGTAACTTTCAAATCCTACATTCAACCCATCAAATCATCTACCTTCCTTGGTAAAAATCTAAAGAATGTTTCGTGTTTTATTTTTACTCCTTTAAATGATTATTTTGGGTAAATATTAGCTCACTCCTACTAGTATCTATAACCAATGGATTAGATCTTTATTATATTATCCATATTATATGGATATAAATTTATTTAATGGATTTCTCCCCATTGTAATCTCTACACCATTACAAAACTCCAACATATTGTTTCTCATTTCATTATGAAATTGGATCTCTTCCCTAATGAAACTCATAATGATTTCATACTTTATGAGCACTAGATTTTTCATATTAACATCTTACGCCTTTATAAAAATCATATCCCATCACTAGGTTCATATAATAATATGACCCTTTTGGGATTATCTATGATATGTCTCAAAATTACTCCATTTTGAGGAACCTTTCACCTTGTGGTCCCAGTTTAATGAGCTTAAACCGTTTGAAATTGGTCGTATATATATGATCTAAAAGGTAAAATATTGGTATCTTTCATGGTACATAAAAATAAATTATTATCTTTTTATTTGACAATCACTAATAATAGAATAATACGTTATTCTTTGCTATACGACTTTAGATTAGAATTTTTTAGGTTCAATGAATTTAAAATTAACAATATTTCATATAATTTCCTCACCATAAAATTAATTCCAATGAATTATTATATATGAACATTCACTATACAATATCAACCAATAAAATAGGTTTATTCTCTTTGTTATACATTATTCTATAGGAAAAACATGCAATTTTTTTAATTGACTAGTGAAAAATCTCATCATATATATTTAAATTGTGACACTAAAATACTTTTGTTTTGATTCCCATATTCAAGATTCATAAGAATATATCTCTAAGTCTATTCCAAAAAATATAGTATGAATTTCCTATTTCAAAACATGTCACCTTAATTTAAATAGAAAAAATAATTTACAATCATTAACTCTACTTAGGTTACTTTTAATACCAATATAACAAAATTCAACTACCATTATGATAGTAAACATCACTGTACTAATTATGTATTATTAGGGGACATTAAAACCAAGAGTATCCCAATTTATCTTCAAGTATACTAAAAATCTATAGAATAATCCTTATGTTTCAAAAGAGACCATACATTCTATAGAAACCTAATTTCCCTTCTTGGATGGTAGAAAACTCTTATATAACCCTTATGTATTCCTATGAAACTCAAAAACCATAAAATCATATTTCATATTCCCTGATTTAAGGAAGTAATTGTTTATCCTTTCAGATTTATTAAGATTCCTTATACACTTATATAAACCAATTCACTATTTTGATTTTATAAAATTTAACATCCTCGATCTATTTAAACTCAACAATGACTGAATTGTAGTTATGCATAGGTCAAGATCCCTTACCAATAATCTAAATGCTATATACTTTTAGAAAGGGTCAATGTGTAGGCATGAGGATATAATACAATTATTTATAGAAAATAATAAATATTAATATAATAAATATTAAAAATGGTCATCAAAATATTCTATTTAGAAATATAAATCACAACGATATTCAAGTATAAGTAAAAATAAAAAACCATTCTATAATAGTTCATAAAATTAATCATTTAATACATGTCATAGAGACAAAAATAAGACCTCTCATGGGAAGTCTATATAAAAAACATACAATAATACAAAAGAAGAAGAAATATAGATTACTAAAATATTATTCTAGAGTCCTAACTCAATCAATATCCTAGTATTTACTCATCTACTTATGTCAAACATCAATTTAGGGCTCCATACCATATCTAAAACTATAATAATTAATAAAACCCGTTTAATTGTTATGCTTAGAAATGGGGTATGTATTACTAAATAGAAAAAAAAATTGTTTCCCTGAGAATATTAATTTTATAATGGTTCTTATTGATTTTACATGATATATAAATTAAAAATAATGATAATATTAAACCCTACATATCATTAGTCTATGTGGTATCCCTTGTGAGTGGGCATACATTCTTCAACAAGTCTTAGTGTGATATTTTATAACATCCAATTTCAGTACAAATGGTTGGACCCTTTCTCCATCCAATGAAATTTTTCAACTGCACTGAGAACCAACATGTTGTGCCATACCTTGTGTGATACCTAATCCCTTATGTGAGATACTTGGTACAAAATCATAGTTATCATGTCATGAGTGATTCAAGAGATGCAATATGGGTTTCCTTGGATGGACTGGATGTCATTTTTTGTATTAGATTTTCCATAGAGACCCTTGGAATTATGTTTTGATTTTCTTGTATGGGCTCAAACTCCACATAGGAATTGATGGATCATTGAATTTCTCAAGTCATATTTGAATAAAATTTTGAAATTATCCTTATAATGAGAACTATTATAATGACATCTAAATTCAAACCCATCCCGAAGTAAAATACTAGGGGTGTACCTTCTTGGGTTTCCCTATTTACATTGTCCCTTGTATACCTATTATGATTTTCATAGTTACTCTAATCAGACATCTGGCTTAGCCTAAATCATGTGTTATTGGTTAGGTGCCTATTTTGGAACCCAGACCGAGGGGGATATTATTTATATTGTTTATTTCTCATTCATTCAATTAATATGGTGTAGTACAGTTTATTTATTGCATGAAATAGATAAGTCTAGATCATAAAAAAATAATATACCATTATTTAATACAAACTATGGTTCCTCAGACCAACACTCCTAGATCAGATGCTAAAACAACACTTTTATTAAAAATAGGATTTTCAAAAAAAAAACCCAATCAAATAATATCTTCAATTTACATCATTTCCATAAGTTAAACATTATATATCATAAGTAGTCAATAAATAAGAAAAATTGATGATTTAGTGTCTTTGAGGATTACATACATAAGAAACATATTTTATGACATTTTTGAACATTTCTCCATAATCAAACTACACTAGAATCCTCATAAGTTATACTTGTCTTCATAACCTAGGGTATAGAAACATATGGAAGATGTTATCTAAAATTATTAGTAAGGGTATATGAAAGTGACCTTTTAATTTAAATCATTTCCTATCCCCAATATTACACGGTCCTCTATAATATCAATGATCAATTTATCCATGCACCAAATCCTAAGCACATGTTTTCCTTTTATATTATGATTTACAAAGCTACCATATTCTAGCCAAAACAAATGCCTCCACTATATGAAAACTTATGAACACTAATACCACCATATATGCTTAATCCCAAAAATTATATATAAATATGTATCACCCCAGTCCTTTAGAGTGTGTAGGGATGTAGAGGAAAACTAATAATGTTAAACCACATCTGCATATTCCACACTCAAGCTGTTACACATGGGTGTTTCCATAATGAACTGTATTACGAGATTATCTTATGATGTTTTTAAACCATTACACATACATAGAGACTAATTTATTCCTCATTATATCTCAAGAAGTTGTTGATACACATGGATCATATAAGTGAATGGAAATAAACCACCCATCGGAATCACATAAAATTGTTCCATGATAGATTATTCTTATGATGCATCTAAGTAACCATGATCTTCCATTATCTTGATTTTCCAAGTAAAGGGTAGACACTAAAAACACCATAATAAATAGAGGCATATTAAGGAGTAAAAACAAAAAATTCATTACCTCTTACTAGTCCTCAACTACCTATAGGCATGGCTCACCATGAAACTAAGGTGTCCCTGATGTTTTAAATTTAGGACATGAGCTCAAAATTTGTACATCATGTGCTAGAACTGTTGCAATGTTAAGTTAAATGAAATTTGAAAAAAATGAATTAAATCACTAATGGTAGTTTTATTCACTCTTTTGGGGGTGGATGTATTTCTCACTATCCATTGAGAGGAAACACCACCTAAAAAGACCCATATACAAAGACATCACAGATATGCTGATCATTAGTTTTTAATTAAGATTCAATATTTTTTCCTATTTATCATAAAATTAAACTTTTCAAAAAATTATCAAAAATTAAAGCTATGATAATTATTACATTTTTATTTAAAAAATAATATAAATTTTTTCAAAAAAAGATATATATAATTGAAAAAATGTAGTTTTCAATTTCATGAGAAAAAAAAAAGACAAATTTTCTTTTTATAAAAATAGAGACATTAAGCATACAAATTGATTTATGTTTATCACATGTCTAGAAAACACATAAAATGATTTTTAAATAGTTTATTGAATATGTAATATATAAATTTCATTAAAATAATTCACAATAAGTAGGTTTTTTATTTTATTAATGTAAAACATGTTTGTTTTCTTAAAAAAAATTCAAAAATACATTTCCTTTATTTTCAAATAGTTGTTATTTTAATTTTTAAATAGATAAATTAAAATTACATATATATGTGTAAACAATATATTTTCATTATTAAGTTAATCCTATTCATACCCACCATTCCAATAGCTATGAGATAACTATCATTTCAAATAATAATACATTAATTGTAGGACATGTTTCGTTTAAACTCAGTTTTTTGTTTAATTCAATTTAAACTCAGTGTTTCATATAATAAAAGATAAAATCAGAATTGAATATAAATAAAAATATTCAAAATATTAATTTTATTCGAAAAAAATGTGGTGAAGGATTAAAAAGCTTCATGGTGGTTCCTATTAAATTGGATAAAGTTTCATAAACAAACACCATGTTTTTGTGTGTCATTAGTTCATATAAAATTTCAGTAATATATACAATCAATTGAGAAAATATTATCCAGGATAAAATACATCATGAAATAATATTTGATCATGTTAATTTTTTGACTCGAGAGAGAATCTGATCACTATTGGATATAAATCAACAATACCAAGTCTAAGGGAATCACAATTTTCTCAAAAAACAATTACAAGGAATAAGTTAAGTATGTTTTATCCCCTGGTATCCCCTTTATTTATTATCAATAATGGAGAGAATAAAATTGAGTCATATATTAAATAAATCATTTGGAGGTATTGAATATAAACTAAAATTGTGATATTTATATTCCCTACAAAATATTTCATTTTTTTCTCAAAACGTCAACCTATACATATGTGTTATATCTTCCATAAAAAATAGAAAAGGAAAAAAATTGAGGTTTTACCTTGAAGATATTACATATAAAAATTTATTGAGGTACATGACATAGAATCATGTGACATGTTAATATAGGGTATCAATTACAAATTCTCATAAAATATTCAAATAATGAATGATGGATGAACATGATTGAGTTCATTAATTATGATGGTTCTTGGATAAGAACACAATTCAAAAAAAGTATTATTTTGATAAATAATTTTAATAGAGTTATGAAAAATATTTTATAATCATGAATTTATATATGATTGAATAATTGATGATATAATTAGTTTGAAATTTATAAACAATCCTGAAAATGATTATATTGTAACATAAAATCATTACCACTTTGGTAACATTGAAACATAATACCTGTTAAGGAATGTTATAAAATGAAAATTAAAAAATCCAAAGGTTAAAAAAAATCATGACAAAACTTGTGAAAGGGGAGGTATATAAAACATATAAAATTGGATAGGTTCATAACCTAATCATATATATCAACGAAGGAAAATTAAGACAAAAAAGTCTGACAACTTTGGTAACTTTTGAACCGAACACCACGTGAAATAGTGACACTCAAATGGATAAGTAAATCCCAATAATTTCTAGGATTTGATTCCAATAATACATTAATTATAATTATATACACCACATAAAATAAATATGGAGTGAATATGGAATGTGTCTCACAAAAGTAAAAAGTGAGATAAAAATTCCTTATCTTAACTCTTGATTTCCTTCATACATGTTTGAACCTATAATATAATAAATATAAGATTATTATAAAAATATTGTAGAGCCATATTTATATATATCATACAAGATATTATTTACTTGTGTCCTTTTATTACCCATTCAGTAACAATTTCATGTTAAAGTCGTGTTTTGGGTAATAATCACTTTGTTTTTATTGTAATGATTCGATTTATTATTTTTTATCCTCTCAATTTCATCATTATTTATTTATATAACGAATTATATCCATTATATAAATATAATATATATTCATTATATATGTATTTGTTGTAATCTTTAAAATTTAGTGATAAAAAATTAAATACATCGTTCATCGAAATGGTACGTCGTAAATACGCATGAACGCTATATCCATTTACTTATTAGATTGAAATAAATATAGTTAAATTATATATTATAATTATAAAATCATATTTATGAAATGTATATAACAGATTATCATTAATATCATCCTCATTTCATTCAATGTTCAGTGTGAATGAATCACGTGACTTTGTGGGGCGGTAGGCCGCTGTACAAATGAGCGATGTTATCATATTCCATTGAAAACTGATAATATGAAGGTATGTGTGATATAATAATCCCATAACTGTAATAATATCATAAATATAATATATAAATAGTAAATCTATTATTTTGTCCAGTATTTAGAGTTGTTAATGGAAAAATGGATGAAATTGGTTTGTGATGTGGTGGTTTATCAAACATACAAATGATGATTTTGCAACCCATTTGATGGAAGTGGAGATGGTAATAGGACACAACATTAAAATAAAGAAATATCATATTGTGTAATATACTTATTTTATTATATCAGGATCTAATAATAATAATTTAATGAGGTAGAATAAGAAATAAAACAAAAAAAGGCTTATTAATGAACATTACCCCTTATTCGGGTATCATCTATAGATTTGCACCAAAATCCCTCATAAGTTGTATTTCTGTCCAAACTAATGATTATATAATGATTTTAGGGAAATTAGTTTTTAAAAAGGATTTTAACTATATTAGGAAACCCCTTACTGAGATATTTTAAGCTCAATATATGTTTTAAAATATTTTTCATATGCCCATTTGATGTTCTTAAAGAGTTTAACTTTGTTAAGGACCTATCATGAAGGAAGTAAAATAATTTTTTGTAGATAATTAATATTAAACTATGATATATTGTATTGGTTTTTCCTTTTCTATGAAAACCTAGAACGAAAAATAACCTTGTTTTTTTTAATGGATTACATATTTTTTATTTACTTTTTATAAAAAAAATATACATCATGTTTTGCAATGGATCTTCATGTGAGGGTCTTAAGATCTTAAACATGGTATTAGAGAAACATTTTAGAGAAATTTGGATATAATGTATTTCTATTTTAGGATAATATATGTATCATAAGTTTTATAAACACATTTTAACTAATTAAGTGACTCTTAAGAGTATATAATTTTACCAAATCCAAATTTTCTTAATTCTAAAAATAGAATTGTATAATTTATGTAATGTAGAATGAAGTAATTTCAAGGGTGAAATTATTATTAATGATGTAGAAGTAAAATCCATAATAATTAAGGGATTTTTTTTCTCTATTAAAATATATGAAAAATTCTTCTAAAAATAAAGGATATGTACAATTTATTAAAATTATTAAAAAAAAGTTCAAAACGATTTAGAATAACACATTTATTTTATAAAGACTCTGGAATTTAAAATATAAAACTACCATTAGTAATAAAAGTTCATAGAGTAAAATAAAAATTCCAAAAAATTTATTTTAGCTCTGTTAATTTGGATCCCTCATTAGTATAAACCCTCAAAATATATTTAGGATAAGAATAAAAAGAACCTAAAAATTTGAAATCATCATCATATTACTGGAATGTTTAAATTCAGGTTTATTAAAATTCTTCTTTAGTATAGTATTAATGAAAAAGAATATATGAATAAGACTAATGGATTATATTCAATGTAATAATTATTGAAAAAATCATTATATAGTATAGGATAATAATAGATCCTTTTCTAAATTGTTTTTGTTAAAATGTATTTTTATAATTAAAAACGTGGTACATGAAGTATAATATTTATAAAGTTCGAATGATACATCAACAAATAATTATATGTTAATTAATTAATTTTTTGGACAATAAAAATGAATTAATAAAGAATTTATATGAAAATATAAATTTATTATATAATAAAAAATCCAATTTTTTTAAATAATAATTAAGTATGTTTAATAAAATGTCATTACTAAAAAAATGTTAAACAAATCAATAATTAGTGAATATAATTTTTAAGATTAAAACTAATAATTTATATATATATATATATATATTATTTGATATATGTAACATACATTTCAGATATATTTACCAACCTATAATTTAACTAAATCATAGTTACATTAAAAACATTGTCAAACCATTTGAAGTCGCCTGACCAAATCAACAATTCAGGGGTGGGAGACCAGATCATACACACAAGGAAGAAGGTTTTGAAATCAAACATGGTAGAAAGGGTTGTTATAGACTACTAAATAGGAATAATAATAACTCCTATAGGATTCTTGGTGTGCCCATAGTCACATGAGGGGTTAGGTGGGTTGAACTATCCCTATATAGTGTGTGAAATTGTATTTGAGATCAAACCCAAATGTTTGCTCGAGCCGTTTGCAGCAGCTATTTTAATATTAAGTGGAGATCAAGAAAATAAAATTTTCATGTGGGATGGGACACTGTATTAATTTTCACCCTTGGTTAAAAATTCCCATATATATTTTGGTTGTTTAATCGAAAAAAATCCTAGGAATCTGATGCTTTTGATCATTGTATTCATCACCCAACCACTATACTTGCTACTTCCTCTACTTTCTAAACTCAATCCACATAAGTTAAATATTATTAAACTCTTTTTTCTCAATATGGCCTAAGGATATACCAATATAGATGAAATACACATAGTGAACATTGAAACCCCACATCCACCATTGATTTTACATGGATCAAATTTATAACCCCGGTCTTCGATAAGTAAATGTTTGTCCCTTGAACACAAATAGAATACTATTTATTCTCATGGAATCTATGAGAGACTGAAAATAATTGAAAATGATTTTATATATCAAATGATAAAATTTTAATAATGTGTTATAATAGTGGAAGTGTCATTATCTATATATATATGAATACCTGTAAATAATGGAATTTACATTTTTAATTCCTAATCAAGAACACCACATGACTCACACATATATCATTATATAATAATAGGAATAATATTTCACCATCCATGGATTTCTCCTTCACTCCTCCAACATTACCCACATGCTAATGCCACACATTAGAATTGTGTGTATCTAAACCACTATATATATATACATAGTGAGTCCTGCTCAAACTCATTGTAAGATCTATACCGAATCTCCCCAAATCTACATCTTAAGAAAAAAAATTAAAGTGAGAATATAGATATATTAAAAAAATCCATAATAAATTTAAAGATATTACTTACAAGGATAGAGTATCTATTAAGTCGAATCTATGGTGAAATCAAGGTCACATACCTGAGGTTTTTTAGAAACCTCATTAGGTTGGGGTACTAGAAAAATTCAAATGATTTTAGGATGACATTTAATGTTTTTGAGAGATTTTTTGGAAGAATATTATATGCATGTTTTGGTCAATTCTTCATTAAATAAATGATGAAATTGTAGTCTGATAGAATTAATTATTATAGGTGTGATTTTTCAATTTGGTATTATATTTATTAGTGAATTATAAGTTGGTAATTTTTGGGAAGATAAAATGGGGATACTAGACCTTAGAAGGGTATTTGGGATTTTTATAGACAGTAGATAGTAAAAAACAACATAACAACTCTTTTCACAATGGATCATTGGGGGCACGATTAGAGGATTTTATGATGAGCTACCAATAATCTGATTAAAGCTGAATATTGGAGTTCTCTCCTTCTTCGAGATCATGTCTAGATAAGTGTTTTAGTGTCTAATAATAGAATATACTTATGGTGATGTATTTTTGATTTTTTATCAATTTAAATTCAAAAACATAAATCTCTCTGAAATCATGAAATTTCTAAATGAAATACTTTATCAATGTTTGGTTCATCTATATTTCAATAAAATCTTCTTTTCTTCCAATTTTAGAATGTCACAGTTTTTTTATTGGAGCATGACTATATAGAATTGTGGTTTTTTAGTTCAGGTTGACTTGAATAATGATTTCAATCATCTTCATATAAAATTCCCAATAGTTGATTGAGGATCAAAATTACAGAGGCAGTTAACTATATCAGTATATACAATGACTGGTGTGTACATTTATCTACTCTTATAGAAAGGAGGTTTCTACTGAGATTATGATTATAAAATCAAATTAATGATCTGAATGAAACACATATTTTTATATTTCAATCTATTTCTTGATAGGGTTATAATTGAAAATACATTTTAAAAATGATGAAGATCGATTGATCCATTAGAAGAGCTATATTGGCCAATGCCTTTTTCATCCTTTTTTTCTTTATAGGGTGATTCCATTATAAAATTCTACTGAATCACACTTCATTTAATAGGTATTTATATGGTCAAATTATTGTGAAACCAATATATTTTCCATAGGTTATGATATGATTAATTTTTTATGATACACATTTCATTTCATGGGATATTATATGATGAATTTTTATTATCTTGTGGACCATATATGTATGTTTTCATTATATGATGGGTGGGACCTATATCTATATATAATTAATAATGTAATGATTTATATCTCAATAGATAGATATGGATGAAATAGGGAGTGAACGTGGTTCAATAAATGACTTTGTATATTAATATAGTCTTACGCTACAACAAAAATTGACTTTAGCGGCGGTTTTTTAGCAGCGGTTTTGGGAACCGCCAGTAAACCCTTTTTTAAAATGGTTTCACGATGGTTTATAATAAACCACCATGAAATAATTTTTTTACACTGCCGACCCTTCCCCCCCACCCCGACCCCCCTTCTCACCCCGCGAACTCACTTCCCCTGGCCCCCCGCTTCCCCCGCGAACCCGACACCCTGTGACCCCGGCGACCTATACGAACCCTATGGTTTGAATTATAGTAATTTTACCTCAATTATTGTCTCCTTATATTATGAATTATGAATATTGATGGTTGATTTTCCATTTGATTCATTAAACATACACATAAACCATGTTTAATATGTTATACTTGATAGAAAAACATATTATCGCTTTGTTATTATTTATGTTTAATCCATGTCGACTATTTTAACAACTAAAGGGGTTCAATTGGAATCTCCCAAGGTATTGTGCATTCTTTTGTGACCAAACCACATTCTATGTGGTTTTTTCCTGAATCATAATAGTAATGACTATAATGAATTTGATGAGAAGGGTGTCATGAGACCATATCACTTGTTTCTACATAAAAAGGATACTCCCTTGTTAAACTATAATGTTGATAGATTATAAGGCCTACTTGACTATAATGAATTCTGACACTTAAGTATGGAGTTTTATGTACTTTCGATACTCGATCATGGAGTCCATCAAACATGTGTTACTCAAGCATAGAATCCCTTATATGTGTGGTACTCGGTCATTGTATCGCTTATACTTGTGACACCTGAGCATGGTGTCCCTAATACTTAGAATAATTAGTCAATGAATCCCTTATACTTGTAATACATGGTAATCACATCCCTAATTATAGTATTACTAAGGTCTGGAGTACCTCATACTTGTGATATATGTTCATGGAATCCCTTATACTTTTAATAAATTTTATGGAATCCCCTACTACCATATGAGACTCTAGTGACTTTATAGGGATTCCTGAGTAATGCATCAGGTCATGGATTGTTACTCACAAGTTGTAATATTTTCTTTTCGGTAAAATGGAATGTTGTAGTGTTTCTCCCATAGAAACCATAATATCAATCCAAACAACATAAAACTAAATTTTATTTCATACTCTCATTTACTTTACTTTGCATAAATTTCTTTTGTGTGTTGAAGTGAACGGTATTGAATTCATTCTAACTTATTGTAGTGGTTTGGATGAATATAATTCTTCCAAGTTCCCGAATATAATGTTTATAGAGAATTACTTCTGGGATCTATTTCCACCTATGTGATTCTGATTATATTATTATGTTGTCCTGGAGGACAGTACCAACACCCCACATTTCATCTCTAAATTCCCAACATGATTCTACTATGAAACTACAAACACCAATCCCAAACACACCAACTATTCTTCAAATACCCTAGTTTGAACCCCAAACCACATCAGCCACATCTTGAATGACATTTCTGATGTGGTCTCCAACTTACCACATCAATTTTTATGCAACAACACTAGTAAGTCCTTCTCTAGATGAATTATACAAAGGTGCTCAATCCCATCCACCAATGCGCTATCATATCCTGACCATGATGCCTTAAAACTCAAGGAATAACAACAATGTTCAATGCCCACACCGTAGTCTGAGTTTGAATCTTAGTTCAACTCCATGGTTAAATCCTCAATCTCCCCATTTAACCATAATTATCCACTCATGATAACTAACACATATATGATCTAAATCAACCTCAAGTCACACCACCACTCTTTTCTATGTGAATACACCAAAACGAAGTCTAGGAATTAAATACACACAGGGTTTGTAGAACCTCAAAACCTAATCTCCCAAGTTATTTCATCATGAATTTCCATGAACACCACCACATATCATGCCTCAAGGCTTCCATCCCTCATGTGGTTCTTGTCACTCCAAGGAACAAAAAATGAATTCATCCAAATCTAAGGCCCCGACCCTCCCCCCCCCCCCCATGACCCCGCGACCCCGACGACCCCACGAACCCAGTGACCCCGCTTCCCCTAGCCCCCTATGACCCCAGAGACCCCGCTTCCCCCATCCCCTCATGACCCTGGAGACCCTGCGACCCTGCTTCCCTCGGCCCCCCGCGACCCTGCGACCCCAGCGACCCTGGAGACCCCGGCCCCCTGTGACCCTGACGACCCTGGCAACCCCACGACCCCATCGACCCCGCTTCCCACGGCCCCCCGTGACCCGCGACCCCGGTGACCCTTCTTTCCCCGACCCCCCACGACCCTAGTTATCCCTCTATTTCCCTTATTTCCAACATTGGGAATGTATCACATGGGATTTTGGGTTTTGGATCTATTTTCTCATTAGTATTACTGAGTTTACCTCATACTCATCCTCACCATATGATGTGAAACTACATATTGAATATCTTTACCACATGTGATTAAACGTTACAATATATACCCCCATTTGATGACTTTAAACTATGTGATACCTTAGTCCATTCTTATGTGGAGGTATATTCCTTTATCTTGATTTTATTGTACCTGGTTGTGTGGTGTTTTGTATATGTTTTTATCCTATTTGATTTCCCCTATCGTTTTGTACTTATCATTTGTTATTCCCATTATTAATTGTATACATTTTAGTGGTTCCTTTATATATATTATAGGTATTTTTGGTTATTTTTCATATTGAGTATGCATATATATTGAAGGTTATTATAGGATATGACCTCGGTTATTATAGGATATGGCCTCCTATATAATGTGATATTCCTACTCCATCTTTTTCACCATTCCCTGGCCAATTGGTGTTAGGATTTGGTTGGAACACTTAGTTTTTCATCAACCTAGTTTTGGTCTCTGTGGGGTTGGTCATGTTAGGGTGGAATTAGATTAGTTCAAGTCCTAGGAATAGATTTTTGAGTAATTATTCAGATGAGGACTAGTTTAGTAATTTAATGTTGTGATTTCATGGGGTTTTTTTATTTTAGTTATCATACCAGTGAGGCTAGAGTACGTGTGGTTGTAATTGTATCCTTTCACCGAGACATTGGTAACCTGTTTGTCAATCCAAATCTCTAAATAATCATATATTGGGTAAAATTAAGTTGATACATGAATCATATAGTTCTCAATCATTATATTTCATGTAACTCATAATGGTGACTATCTTTCAATAATACATTCTGGTAAATTGATTTTATCCCCAATGGAGAAAGCGTTCATTCCTGGAATTCATTTTTGGTAGAGATTATACCCAATATTATCTTCCTTGGTCTGTATTGGTTACCCTTTTCTATTGTTATATGGTGTTATGCGGTTTTGTAAATGAGATGACTTCCACCATCAATAGTGAATGGGACCCTATAAGGTGTATCAAGTAGCACCAACCCTTGATAAGGGGTAGTGATTTTCCCATCAGATGGTTGCATTGTTTTATACGACTTTGGGGTGGTTGAGGATTTACTTCATGTGAATGTTGAATAATTCAAGGGTACTCATATATGAAAAATCATGGTTGTTTCTTAATGGGAACCTAACATATGCATCAACGTGCATTCCAAATATTCAATTCAAGTTTTATTATGTAGGATTATAGATTCCATTATATTTATTTCTTTTTTCTCCCAGCATGAATGAATCATGTGGAAATATATATTGTGAGTTCTTATCTCATAATGTGGTCAAAGTGAAAAACTCAATGCAAGGAATTCATATAAGAAATTATTTTATTTGTTTGTAAATTTAGAGTAGGATCACCCACTTATTGAATCCTTTTCCTTTTAATACTAAATACCCTCTATATTGTTTATATGGAAATAGAATATTTGTGCTTGGAAAACCTAATTTGAGTGGATTCGACAGCTTCTGATGGCTTGGATAGCTCATTGTAATCCATGTCAACTCTAGGAAAAACCTCATCTACTTAAAAATAAATTGTGAATTTCTCATACTCATATATAGATTCTTTATATGTTATCAAAGAAAACCCATCTTCTCCTATCTTTAGTTAATCCTCCATGGTGTATTTAGTGTATTTTTAGGAAAAGGTTACATCCTTCTATTTCTATGCTTCTTCATCAAGATTGGAAACATTATTTTTTTCCTCATGTACTGTGATTCCAACCAAGTTATGATTATGTTACTTTATGTTATCTAATATTATATTTTGATTATATAATGGATTTCAAAAGTCTAGGGTCTAAAATTTAGAGATTTTGGAGAAACATGATAGGAATACTGTTTAGCATAACTTTTAGTATTGACCATGTGGTAATTGAGTAATATGGCATTGTTGGTTCTATTGACGATTTTTATTATTTCACTAGATTTTTCTTAACCATTCATTTCCATGAAAACCATTTGGATGAATGGACTTTATTTTAGATGTTTTCTCATACCTTATGAATGATCATTATATCCATGTAATTATTCCAAATTAACAGTGAGCTTTGGTTTTCATGGTAATGTAGCTACCACGTTGTTTGCACACTGTTTCTCTTTACCAATGAAACTTCCCCTATCCCAAACAATAAAAGGTTCATATCTAACTCAGGGGATCATCTTTATTATATTATGTTTTTGTAATCTTACACTGTTGTATATATGATTCTACTTCTCTATTTAGTATTAATTGTGTTTTTTAATTTTTTTATTATTGTGTAGGCACATTGTAATATACATGAATAAAATCTGGATCACATTATTGAGGAACACACCTCAGTATGTTATGGGTTTGAATGAGTTTTTAGATTCTTCAATTTCTAATAGATCTGTTGAAGGAAGAATAAGATTTCCATTTCTTAAATGTAAATTTAGAACATGGTTGAAGAGAGATTAAGTTTATGAACATTTAATACTGAAGCAATTCCCTGGTCAATATTTGTGTTGGATTTGGCATGCATAATTGAACGTTATAGAAAGATTGAGCATTGATTTTAATCCACAGAATGTGGTCCCATGTTTTTCGACAATGGAAAATGAAATGAAAAACCTCATAAATGATGCATTCAGCACTGTAAGACACCACTATCAGCATCAAAACATATCAGAACAACCAGAAGAGGGTGATACAAATTGAAATGTAACAAGTGATGTATTCGAGACTGTAACACAAACAGATCAAGATTATAAAATATCATTGGATCCTCCTCTTGATTCTATGGAGCCAAATGTAAGATAAAACATCACTAAGGAAAATTCTTTCATGATTTAGTTGATGATGGAAATCAAGAGTTGTATAGTGGGTGTTTGAAATATTCAAAGCTTTCATTTCTGCTGAAGTTGTACCATATCAAATGTCTATGTGGAATTACAAATAAGGAAATGTCCACGATATTGGAATTGATTTTTGATGCATTTCCTGAAGAAAAAAAATCCCTGAATCTTTTTATGATATGAAAAAATTTGTTAACAAGCTTGGTCTTAATTATACAAAAATACATGTGTGTCCCAATGATTGTATGCTCTTTTGGGGAGAGGATTGAAGTAGACAAAATTGAAAGAAATTTTCTTCTTCTAGATGGCGGTCAAAGGGTGATGTTGGAAGTCTGAATGAACATAATTTCATAGATATGAAGAAAAGGAACACACCTCCAAAGGTTTTTGTTACTTTCCTTTGAAGCCTCGATTGAAAAGATTATTCATGTCATCAAAAACCGCTGAACCAATGAAGTGGCATTCTGTAGATAATAAAAATGATGGGTTAATGAGACATCCACGAGATTCCCAATCATGGAAGACATTTAATTAATTACATATAGATTTCTCAGCTGATCTAAGGAATGTTTGATTGGGATTGGTTGCCGATTGATTCAAGACATTTGGGACTTTGAGTACCAGTTATAGCATTTGGCCAGTTCTTTTGATCCCTTATAATATTCCTCTGTAGATTTGTATGAAACAAACATCTTTTATCATTTCAATGATTATTCCAAAAAACAAATTCCTGGAAATGATATTGATGTATACTTGCAGCCTTTGATTGATGAATTGTAGGAGTTATGGAGCAACGGTGATGAGACATTTGATGTTTCTTCTAAAAAAATATTTAAAATGCATGCTTCTTTAATGTGGACCATTAGTGACTTCCCTAGGCTTCGGAATTTATCTGGTTAGAATACATAAACGGTTTTGGCTTGTACCATTTGTATATTTGATTTTGAGCCCAAATTGCTACCTCACAGTTTACAATAGTTCTTCTTGTGCCATCGAATATTTCTCGATTCATCTTAAAGATTTCGGCTGAACAGATCAAAATTTAATGGTTCCATTGATCATAGACCACCTCTAAAGTTGTTAACTAGTTCTGAAATATTGACACAACATGAAAATGTTCAAACATAATTTGGTAAGGTTCATCATTTGAATGATAGTGGAAAATGGGCCCAAAGTACATCGTCAAGTGAAATCAAAACACAACAATAGAAGAAAAAAGTATATTCTTAAAACTTCTGTATTTGGAATTTAATTTGTTACAGAACAATCTTGATGTGATGCATATTGAGAAAAATGTCTGTGATAATTTGATATTGACATTACTTAATGAGCATGTAAAGTTGATGGTTCATCTCAATGCTCGCAAAGACTTAAAAGTAATGAACATAAAACGTGATCTCTGGCCAGATGAGAATGAAAAGTATGCTCTGGCCATTTTTGCAATGACAAATAGGGATAAAGATATATTCCATCGAATTTAAAAGAATGTGAAGGTATCTAATGGGTATTAGAGTAACATCTCGAGGTGTGTTGACTTGAAAAATCATAAGTTACATTGATTGAAAAGTCACGATTCACATCTTTTGTTACAACAGTTACTACCATTGACATTGCGCACATTATTTCCTGAAAAAGTTACTGCAGTTGTACTACAATTCTGCCCATTTTTCAGGAAATTATGTGAGAAATCACTATATCTATTTCATCTTGACAACCTCAATGAGAGGTTTTTATTGACCCTTTATACAATAGAGATGATATTTCCTCCATCGCTTTTTACTGTCATGATGCATTTAACTGTGCATTTGGTTGAGGAAGCTAAATTAGGAGGCCCTTTTCATTATCGATGGATGTATCCAATTGAGAGGTATTTTATTTATATTTTTTCAGTTAAGTAAACAATATTTGGAATTTAAATAAATTCATAATATTATTATTCTATTTCACATATATCTTGGGAATTTGAATGAATATGTGAGAAATAAAGCTCAACCAGAAGGCTCTATTGCTGAAGCCTATTTCGCCGAGGAGTGTCTTACCTTTTGTTCTAGATATTTGGATGATATTGAGATAAGATTTAATCATGTTGGAAGTGTTGAAGACACATCAACTCAATCTCAAATGCATCAGAAATCAAAAATATTTCATGATATTGGCCGATCAGTTGGGAGGACCACAAATGTGACACTAACAGAATTAGAATTATTACAGGCACATAGATAGGTGCTGCTGAATAGTGAAATTTTAGATCCATTTATTGAAGAGTTGATGATACAAACAAAGATACAAATGAGATGCCGAACATTAAATGACAAATATTTATAGAAAGCTGTGAATAATGATCTTGTAGAATAGTTTACACGACGTTTAAGTTCATAAATATTGCAATAAATATGTACATTAGTTTGACACATACATTTTGTAAGTCTATTAAATTATATTTCTTTTTTCAGATCATGAATACTGATAATTGAGCAGACTTGTCAGAATATTTAAAGTTTCATGCTAGAGGTCCTATAAAACAAGTGAATAAGTTTGACGCTTATAATGTGAATGGCTTTAGATTTCATACACTCGATCGAGAATTGGGTTTGAAAACACACAATGGTGGTATATTTACATTTTATGAAGTGGGATACTATGGAAAGATGCATGATATTGTTGAATTAAACTGCCAAGAACATTTTTCTGTTTTTTATTCAAAATAAAATGGGTCGATATTACCAGAGGTGTTAAAAGAGATTCCTTGCAATTTACTTCTGTGAACTTCTCTCACTCGATGGATGTTGGTGATCGTGAACTTCATGATCCATATATCTTAGAATCGCATGAAAAAGTGGTATATTATGTGAATTATGTTTTGGTTGAAGGGTGGAGTGTAGTTTCTCTTATAATACAAAGGGATTTGTATGATATGGGTGATGAAGTTGAAGATTTGACCTCTGGAATTGAATTTCATCAAAAATAGGAAGCAGAATTATTTGTCCATCATGATATTGAAAATATTATTCTAGAAAAGAGGAATGAAGTGGATTTAGAAATGGATCAGGAAAACGACATGATTGAATGGGAAAATGATTTTATGTACAATTATTTATTCATTCAGCAACCACTTCTTTCATTTCTGCAGTCATTCATTATCATTGTTATATATATTTTGTCTATTAGTACTAGGAATCTATTATCATTTTTAATTTTTTTTTCTTCATAATTTTTTTGAAATGTATATTCTGAATATATTTTATTTGATTAAATGACAGGAATGAAAAGGAGGAAGTGGTACACTATTTCATCTAGTTATGCGACAGATGAAGATCCATCTGGCCGCCTCCCCACGGCATCTGAGGCACCAGCTTCCTACACCCCTGCACCATCTCTCACACCATCTGTGGGTGTCCCATTAGAGGCTGATTCGTCTACTCCCCCTTCAGGAGCCTCAGCAGTGGGGCGGCAACACACCCCTTCTAGTTCATCATGGACATACTGGAGTGTCACTGCCATTAGTACAAATTTTAATTAAATAAATTTATTGCATATTTTTATACTAATTGTTTCTTTATTGAAGATGAAAAAATGAAACCGTGGAGAAAAACATAAAATTTTTTGATGTTTGGAATATGAATGGAGAGAATATAGTTGTGACATTCGATTCTTATGGGTCCCTACAGATGATGTCGCGGGGTTACTTCGCCAGATTCTAGGCCAGCTGGCAGCGGAGCCCATTTCTCTTCCTATTTCTTATGATGATTGGAGACATATTCCTCCAAGATTAAAAAATGAAGTTTTTGATTCCCAAATAAAGGTAATTTTATTACATTATGGTTTAATTTAATGTCATGTTACTAATATGTTTAAAATGAATTTCTGTATACAGATGTTCTTCCATATTACAGTTGATGATGTGATAGCACAGAAGTGGACATTGAAAAATCTTGGTATGAAATGGAAAGATCTCAATTGGAGATTGTGGTGTGATTTCAACGATACTTCGTTGAACGTGCAACAAATGTATGAGAATCTACCCAGTGGGGGACCATAAGAACAATGGAATATTTTTTTTGATAGACATCGTGATGAGAAGTGGATGGTATTGATGAGTGGACCAGTTTGGGATAAACCTAACACTAAGATAGGGGGGGAATCAGTGTTGGGGACTTTTAAAACCAATTTAAACTTTTATCCTTGTACCTCTTGACCTATTAGGATCTTGATTATCTTATTCTATTTTCTCTGTCATATGCAATAATAGAAAGAAGTAAAAAAATGCACACAATATTTTTACAAGGTTCACCACTCAATAAGAGTAGCTACATCCTTTCCATTCATGGGGATGACCAGTGCATGGATTCTCCACTATAATGTGATATGTTTTAACAACGGAGTGGCTAAGAAAACAATCCTCTAGCCAGTGTGAGTCCCTGCACTTTAGAGAGGGGTGGGAAACAATCCTATTTCCTAGACTGGTGATGACCTAGACAACATGAATCATCTAGTTGGTTCATTATACTTCCTAGGGAGACATTCTTCTTCCTTCTTCAAAAGTTAGGTTCTTCTCTTGGTCTTCTTCAGTGCTCTTCACTTGATTACTTGCAAAGCAGTAGACAAGAAATTCTTCTTGTATTCTTCTTTTCTTCTTTACTAGTGCAAAACTAGCTGCACTAGGACTTCTTCTTTTTCTTTAGTGAAATAACAGAATGCACTAACACTTCTTCTTCCTTCATATCAAGAATCACATATACCATTGTGATTATTCAGAAACTAAGGATAATCTCAGAAATCATCATCTGAATTAAATTGAACTAATGATTTGTAGCCTTTAATTGGTAATACTTTGTTCTTATTCTTCTTCTTATCTTCTCTTTACGCAGCAAACCTGTAAGCTGTACACTCTTCTTCTTCTTCTTCTGCTTCTTGAGATTTCACACCACCCAGCTTGCACACCACCAAATACTTGTGTGCCACAATTTTTCCCAACTCAAAACTTGCATGCCACCTTTATTCTTAAACACACTCTTCGCTTGCGCACCTCTAACAATTTTCACCCCAAAACTTGCGCGGCAATACTTGCATGGAAATACTTGTGCGACAATACTTGCGCGACAATACTTGGGAGGAAATACTTGCGCGGAAATACATGCGTGGAAAAACTTGCGTGGAAATATTTTCACATCAATACTTGCGCGGAAATACTTTCACAGCAATACTTGCATGACAACACTTGCACAGAAAAAATTGTGTGCCTTATAAAAAACCCTCATCTTTCATGCCACGTCAGCTTGCGCTCCTCTTTCTACACTTGCACATTCAGAGCTCAAATTTTTCTTTTAAGTGTTGATCCTTAAAAAAAATTAGGAGGCAAGATGTCTATTTATAGGCATTTTGGTGATTTGCGCACCACATACACTTATGCACCAATACTTGCATGTCGCTGCATCACTTGTGTGCCGCTTCATCACTTGCGCACCCTTCTATAACTAGTGCGACTCTTTCTTTCCTTTGTCATATTTTGATATGATGATGTTGGAATGTGACTTGCGTGCAACATACATGTGTGCACCGCATATACTTTCACTACACACTTTCGGGCCCCTTATACTTGTGCGCCACACTTGTGTGCCCCTTATACTTTCACGCAACTTCTTGAATTGCGCGCCAATCATTAACTTGCGCGAGACATTATTGTCTTCGTCATATTTTTATTAGATGATATTTGAAATATGACTTGCGCGCCACTTATACTTGCGCGCCAATACTTGCAAGACACTACTTGCATGCCATGACTTGCGTACCAGTACTTGCACACCACATTATTTCCTTTGTCATATTTCTAAAGTAATGATATTTGAAATATGACTTTCACACCTCTACAACACTTGTGTGCAGACACATGCGTGCCGTCACTTGCGCGCCGCCACTTGAGCACCGCCACTTGCACACCTTCTCTTTGCCTTTGTCATTTTTGGATAGTATGATATTGAAATGCATTTTTCAAAAAAACTTATTTACTCTCTATATCCTTCATACGGCTTGCACCACATGTTCTCCAAACATGTGATGATTATAAAATACAAATCAGCAAAGCATCGTCTAGTTTCATCCATTCTTATTGGAATATGAATTCCAAAGTACTTATTTCATCCTCACTTCAAATACCCAATTCCTTTTGGTGTATTAATTAAAAAGAACTCCATTTATCTCTCTTCATACAAAAGTGGAGGCTTAAGGCTTCTTCAAACACCTTCTTAAAATGACATGTCCTTCCACACTCTATCTTCATCTTCATCCATCATTCTCTACATCATTCAAATCGTATGATTATTTTCTTCAAGTAAGATCTTGCATGGTTCTCATCCAATCATGAATCATTTCATGGAAGTTGTGAAGCATTGCATGGTCTTCTTTAAATACTCATTCTTCTTCAATAATCCTTAAACGGATGATACTTCACCATTTATCACTGTTGTAAACAATGTGTCACCTTGGTAACAAGTTCTTTGAACTTAGTATCAGTTAAACAAATGTTTGAATTAATCTTCTTAGAGAATTGATCAAATATGAAATCCAATGCTATGATTCCCTAACAATTCTCCAGGCAACCTCACTTCCGTAAATATCCACTAACTTTTTCATCCTTCTTCATCTCTTTCTTTATTTTGATGAGTATTAACAATTGTTGACAACAAATACAATCTTCATACGCAACGTGGTCTCAACAATATCCCCCTTTGTATTTTGTTTTCAATACCACAAATTCCCCAAAAATAAACTAGTCAATGAAAAAATAAGAATCTTCTATCTCCCCTTTACCTGTTTCTCTTCCCCTTTCATTTCAAACATTCATTTCACTTTCTCTCCCCCTTATTGACAAATAATACAAAGCTCATGGTTGAGAGGGTATCAGTCCTTACATAAGCAGTGTGCCATCGATAATTTCACTCTAAGTCTACTTGAGCGAAGCTCGATGTAGAAAACAAGAGAATTTGATTTAGACAACAATGTTTTCCATTATCCACTAACCGTGATACCTCATGAGATGAGATCTCCTACAGTTGTCTTCAACAGTTTTCCACTTTCATTCCTGGATAAAGATATTGAATGTGATAGGAAATAATCAATCCTGAAATTCCTGCACTCACTTCCACAAAAGGATCAAAAACATTCAGGTGCAATTAGCAGGATAAGTGGCCTTGGGGCACTTTCATTCTTCTTATGTCACTGATTAACCTAGTTACTCCCCTTTGTAAAAATATATTTATTTTGAGTAACCATGGATGAGAGATTAAGAAACGACATTCCTTGTCCAACGACATGGTCTTCATACAATCTTCAGAGTAATTTAATTTTATACCAACTAATTTTGATACTGATTGAGATAATGACTCTGGCATCTTCTTCATGTGTCTCCCCCTCAAGGGAACACTTCTCCTCACTGAATCCTAGGTTTTCCTCCGGATATCTTACTTCACCTTCAATTCCTTGTATGATAATAACAAATACAATACAAAAATATTTAATGGAATAATGTGGATCCTCTTTTCTCAATCAATGTGAACAACAAGGTTGAGATGATCCTCTCAACCCAGATGCTTCATTATTCACACTTTTACAACTGATCTTTAATGCTGACTATGATTGTGTGGACTTCACTATTTCTTCCATCTCTTTATGTGTGAATATTATTTCTTCAAGGGCTTTCAAAGAACTAGAATCTCCTGGTGCAACTTTCATATTTTTGGGGAATTCTTGTTGTGCTGGAATAAATTCAAAGCACTTTCTCATAGTATGACCATCCTTATTGCACCTCACACACAGAACTTCATTGTCTTCACGTAGAATCTTCTTTTTGTATTTCTCACTAGCCTTAGCTTGTGCATCTTCCATTTTCCTCATTATGTCCAAATATTCTGGACAAACCACTAATATATCATTAGGGATTGAGGCATTATGATTGGATCTTCTACATGGATTCTTCTTAGTGGATTCTTTCTTAGTAGTTCTTTTGGATGCAACAACCATCACCTTTTTTGATTTAGAATCCAAAGACTTCTCATGTTTCCTTCCTAAAATATTCTTGGGAGAATTTTTTTTCACATTCTTCATTTGATTTCTTCCCAAGGATGCATCTTCGTTGTTGCCCAGCTTCTGTGGTCTTCTTTTCTTATATGAACACGCACCATTCATATGACCACTCCTATTGCATACATCACAGATGTTATCTAACATGCCAAATCTATTTGTAGTATACATATGTTTCTGGATCTGTGGATGTTGCCTCTTCTTCTATGGATTTCTCCCCCCTTGAGATGGGATTTCTCTATTCTTTTATATTTAAGGGATTGTACCAACAATCCAGTGCACAATGCCTTAATCTATTATAGCACCATCATTGACCAAAAAACCTTGACTTCCTGAAATCGTCTTTATAAGGATGATGAAGCTTCTTTGTGATATTTTGTGCTTTCTGTGGGGATCTATCTTCCATATTCTTCTTTCTATTCACCATAGCCATGGTGATAGTTATCTCCTCGCTTTTCTTTATCCATACTTGTTTAGAATTTTTCTTCCAACCTGCACTTTTTGTAGAAACAATTTTAGAACCATGAGTACAAGTTGTTATGGATGGTACCTTTACTTTCTCATCTATTTGTGATAGATCAATGATTGAATCCATGATCTTCTTATCACATGTTGGAAGTATTTTGACAGTAGAATCCTCCATTGATCATTGAATACTGACAACAACTATTTCCTTCTTTTTTGGAGACTCAATATGTGTCTTCTCAAGATTGGTAAACTCAACTTCCAATTCTAGACATCTCATATTGAGGATGACTTCCTGGTCTCCAATCGTAGTCATCTTCTCTTCACAAGCCTTCATTATTCTTTCAACTTCAGCTTCATACATCTTAACTTTGTTTTGTAACAAAGGGTCAAGTTCGATGATCTTCTTGGAATCTTTTTCCAAATATAACTCCTTGATATCATTGCCATTTTCAAGATCATATTCATGTTCATGGATCTTCTCTTATAGAGACTTATTGACTCCATCTTTTTCTTCAACATCTTTTAGCCACTTCGAAGAGCTTACTTTAAATCCTCTCTTGGTTGCTTCAAAGGCTTCAACCTGTCTGGAGAGCATTAAACATTCAACAATTTTTTCTTGTAAGCCTTTCTCCAACACATCAGTTTCTTCTTCCAGCTGAGTGAAATTTTCCTGCATACATTGAAATACTGCACAAACCAGGGATGCACACTCTTTATGAATACCATGAAGAATCATTCTTATTCTATCAACTGATATTTCTTGAGATGTTGTAGATTGATCCTCACCACTTGTGTTAGCATTTTCATCATGGGGATAATTTCCAAATGTACTAACACATACCTCTTGATCAGTTGAGGCAGGAAGGTTTTCCATCTTCTTGGTGGGGAATTGATCCACCTTCTCATTACATTCTAAGTCTAGTGTGTCTTTAATGTCAGCCAAATATGGAGAACCAGATGCTTCCTCTTATTTAGATAAGAGGGGATTACTCTTCAATTTTCTCTTCTATTTCTTTTTCCGATTCATCATAGTCTTGGTAGATATATCATTCTTCTCAAAGATAGATGAATCTTTAAAAAAATTACTCTTCATTGTTGACTTAGGAAAGAAACTCATGTTTTCAAAAGAGAATAACTTCACTGTAGAGAATCCAAGAGAGGTGAACCTGTCCCTATGATACCAACTGAGAGGAATATTTTGGGATATACCTATCACTAAGAGGGGGGTGAATCAGTGTTGGGGACATTTAAAACCAATTTCAACTTTTATCCATGTACCTCTTGACCTGTTAGGATCTTGATTCTCTTATTCTCTTTTCCCTGTCATATGAAACAATATAAAGAAGTAAAAAAATCACATGATATTTTTACAAGGTTCACCACTCAATAAGAGTATCTACGTCCTTTCCATGCATGGGGATGACCAGTGCATGGATTCTCCACTATAATGTGATATGTTGTTATAATGGAGTGGCTAGGAAAACAAACTACTAGCCAGTGTGAGTCCCTACACTTTTGAGGGGGGTGGGAATCATTCATCTTCCCTAGAATGGTGATGACCTATCCCAACTTGCAGCGTCTAGCTGGTTCTTTATACTGCCTATAGAGACAGTCTTCTTCCTTCTTAAAAAGGTAGGTTTTTCTCTTGATCTTCTTTAGTGCTCTTCACTTGATTACTTGTAAATCAGTAGGCAAGAAATTCTTCTTATCTTCTTCTTTTCTTATTCTCTACTGCAAAACCAGTTGCACTAGGACTTCTTCTTTTTCTTTAGTGCAATAATAGAATGCACTAACACTTCTTCATCTTTAATAGAAAGAATCACATATACCAATGTGATTATTGAGAAACTGAGGATCAGCTCACAAAGAATCATTCGAATTAAATTGCCCTAAAGATTTGTAGGAATTAATTGGGAATACATTGTTCTACTTATTCTTCTTCTTCTATTCTATTTATGCAACAAACCTATAAGATGCACACTCTTTTTCTTCTTTTGATTCTTGAGCTTCCGCGCCACCCAGCTTGCGCACCACCAAATACTTGCGCACCACAATTGTTCCCAACTCAAAACTTGCGCACCGCCTTTGGCTTAAACACACTCTTTGATTGCGCACCTCTAACAATTTGAGTGCCAAAATATGCGCGGCAATACTTGTGTGGCAATACTTGGGCGGAAATACTTGCACAGAAATACTTTCACGGCAATACTGCCATGAAAATAATTGCGTAGAAAAACTTGCGCGGAAAAACATTCATGGAAATACTTGCATGGAAATACTTGCGCGGAAATAATTGCGTGGAAAAACTTATGTGCCTTATAAAAAACCCTTAGATAGTGCGCCACTTCAGCTTGCACACCGCTTTCTACACATGCACGTTCAGAGCTCAAATTTTTCTCTTAAGTGTTGAGTCTTAAAAAATGAGGAGGCAAGTCGTCTATTTATAGGCATTTTAGTGACTTGGGCGCCACATATACTTGTGCGCCAATACATGCACGCCACTGCATCACTTTCACGCCGCTTCATCACTTGCGCACCCTTCTATCCCTAGCGTGACTCTTTCTTTCCTTTGTCATATTTTGATATGATGATGTTGGAATGTGGCTTGCACGCAACATACACTTGCGCACCACTTATACTTGCGCGACACACTTGCGTTCCCCTTATACCTGCGGGCCACACTTGCGCGCCCCTTATACTTGCACGCCACTTCTTGACTTGTGCGCCAATCATTAACTTGCATGACAATTTATAGTGTTTTGTCATATTTTGATTGGATAATCTTTAAAATATGACTTGTGCACCCCTTATACTTGTGCGCCAATACTTGCGCACCAATACTTGTGTGTCACGACTTGCATTCTAATACTTGGGAACCACATTCTTTCCTTTGTCATATTTCTGAAAAAATTATATTTGAAATATGACTTGTGTGCCTCTACAGCACTTGCGCGCTGACACTTGTGCGCCATCACTTCCATTCCATCACTTGTGCGCCTTCTTCTTTCCTTTTTCATTTTTGGATATTATGATATTGAAATGTGTTTTACCAAAAACACTTCTTTACCCTCTCTATCCTTCATACAGATTGCACCACAAGTTCTCCAAACTTGTGGTGATTGTAAAATACAAATCAGCAAAGCATCATCTGGTTTCATCCATTCTTTTTGGAATATGAATTCCAAAGTACTTATTTCATCCTCACTTCAAATACCCAATTCCTTTTGGAGTGTTAATTCCAAGAACTCCATTTATCTCTCTTCTTCCAAAAGTGGAGGCTTAAGGATTCTTCAAACACCTTCTTAGAATGCCATGTCCTTCCACACTCTCTCTTCATCTTTAGCCATCATTCTCTACTTCATTCAAATCGTATGATTCTTTTCTTCAAGTAAGCTCTTGTATGGTTCTCATGCAATCGTGAATCATTGCATGGAAATTGTGAAGCATTGCATGGTATTCTTTAAATCCTCATTCTTCTTCAATCATCCTTAGACGAATGATACTTCACCATTATTCATTGTTGTAAACAGTGTGTCACCTTGGAAACAAGTTTTTTGAACTTAGTATCAGTTCAACAATCATCTGAATTAATATTCTTAGAGAATTTCTCAAATATGAAATCCAATGCTATGATTCCATAAAAATTCTCCACGAAACCTCACTTCATCCAATATCCACTAAAGTTTTAGTCCTTCTTCATCTCATTCTTCATTTTGACGAGTATTGACTACTGCTGACAATAAATACAATCTTCATACACAAAGTGTCCCAACAATTGAAATATATATTATTATATTATCCTCTTTTTAAATTTATACATGTATATGAAGAGGAGATTAAATTGAATAAATTACTATTAAATTTCATTTTATTTATTTCTAGATCTCTCAAGACAGAATGCAACAAAGCAGGCTAAGCAAGTCATCCCTCACACTGCGGGCCAAAAAAATATTTTCTAGAAGCTGAACTAAATTGGTAGTCTTTTAATTGGTTTAAATATTTATAATACAATATTATCTATTTAATATATCGAATTGTTGATTTATCTTTTCTTAATGCAGTCACATAGTTTAGGGAACGAATCATCCCGAACTAAACTGTGGTTGGATGTTCACAAAAAATCAGATGGATCTTTTGTTAATGAGCCTCCAAAGAAGTTGGGTATGAAGTCAATTTTTTATTATAATAACCAATTATCAGTTTTTAATGTGTTAATATATATTGATTTTTGATTTATAGGTAAAAATTAAAGAACTATGGGATGTGAATCCTGTGTAGTCCTACTCAGTCTGCCAGGATTACCCATTTGCTAAAGTCCTTGGGAAGGAGCATCCTGATAGATTTCACAGGATGTGTTTCGGACCCATACCATCTGAGGTCTTTGGCATGCCACCAGGGATTCCAGCTGCATCTACTTTTAGTTATAGTCAGTCCATACTCGAAGATGCTCAGAGGGAGATTGCTTCTCTATGAACCACAGTTCAAGACCAGGGGGCTCAGATATCCGCTTTGTAGAAAGCGATGACTGATATACATCAGCAGATGAGCATATATGCCCCCGGTGGTAGTGTATTGACTGGTGGTAAGTAGTTAAATCATAAAAAATATAAAATCATTTAGTTTTCAAAATTTAATTGGTTTTAATTTTTAATATAAATATGAAACAGTTTTTTAATTTTCAATACAATGTTCTTACAGGTTACAGCAAAAAGTTAATATATAGGTGGAGAGGGTGACGATGCATCATCGGACCATGTGTAGTTGTATTGTTGATGTGTTGAACAAATATGGGAACAGTCAGTTTGTATATGTAATATGTGTGGCACATAGTTTCCACCAAACATTTTCATGTCCTAACATTTTCTGGATTTCTCATGTTTTCTTTTATGAATTTTATTGATTTCTAATGTTTCATTTTGTGTATTCATTTATTGAGTGTGGTATAAATCATTCCATTAAGTCTTGTGTTTGAATTGGTAGTCAAAATTTTGGATTACTAGGAGTTAAACCCATTATTGATGTGTTGAAAAAATTGGGTCATTTCAAAGTGATCAAGGGGATAGTGTTGTGGACACTTTGGTGAGGCAGAATGTTTAGATAGTGAATCTTCATCTATTGTTAATGGTTATCATATTCTGTTCATGATGATAAAATGTGTTCATACCCCATATAAAACCTAGGTTCCTCTTAATGGGAGATGGTATTAAACCGTATAAAACCAAGACTCATTGTACGATGTGTGTTTGATGATTTAAAATTCTTACACTATTTAAATTTTTGATTCCTCTTACGATAATTATGATATGTTCAAAAACATTACATCATAGAAAAAATGGAAGCATCACATTATATGAGATGAAAAAAATCATTTTCTTCAAGACATGACATTAAACATTATCCTTATCTCATTCCTTCAAAATGTAATGCCTTGTGATAATCATTATATTCCTAAATTCCCTCTATATATAGGATTACCCCTAGTTAAAATGTTGTTCTTATACTATACCATATTCTAGAACAACATGTTTCTTGATTCACACTCTCATGGGATATATAATGATGCATTGACATCCTTTTTTTGGGTCTAGATGTACATTTATTAAGCCTTTATCCCCATTGCTCCATTTACAGTCCACGGATTATTACCTTAAATAATGTCTAGTTCATATCAAAAAGTTCATGTGGTACCTGGGACTACATTAACCAATTATAAATTGGTTTTTACCCATACCATGAAACATAGATACCATGTATAGAATCATCATCCTAGTACATGAATCATGACGTCAAATTTTTCATCATGGTCTTGGTTGTATGATCTTACATTGTGTGCAATCATATTCCGGATTTCATCATTGGTTGAAGGGCCTATTTTATCTTATAACCTCAGGTTTTATTCACCACAAAACATTCTTGATTTCCCTACCTCGCCAATGTATACTATAACAGTTTATATCAAGAGATCCCTTGTCCAAGAATTATGACAATAAAATATGCTCATACATCCATCACATGGGTTTATTCATCCCTAGAGTTTCATCAATTCAGGTCATGTTTTTTACTCCTCCTCACTACACATATCCATTTATTATGTTCCACTATATTTTCCAAGCATCACGACCATAATTTTTTTTATAGTTGTCTCCATTATTTTTTAAATTTTGTGTGTATTAATCTGTTAGGATATTAGTATTTCTGGTTTGATTTGTTTTTCAGGGAAGTTGTGCAGTGGAAGCAGAACATCTATTTTTTTCTGGTCATCATTTCATGGTGGTTTTAACCGCCGCTAAAGTATACTGGTAAGACATTAGAGGTGGTTTTAACCACCGCTAAATGAAAGTATTTTTCACTTAGCGGCGGTTATAATCGCCGCTATTGGATTACATTTTGTGGCAGTTTTAACCGCCCCTACAGAGTTGCATCACCCACGTGCATTCTGCGGTGGTTTTTGTGACTTTAGAGGCTCTGGATTTTATTTTATTCGCGGCGGTTATAGCCTCCACGAATAAAATAAAATCCAGGTCTCGTAAAACCCACTGCTAAAATCAGTAAAACCGACGCTCAATAAGGCATCTACAATGCTTCCCTTAAACCACCGCTAAAGGTAAATAACTGCCGCTAATAGATTACTGACACCCAATTTCGCAGTGATTTCTATAAACTACTGCCAAAGCATATAGTGGTGGTTTTAACCGCCGCTAATAGGATGTTTTCTTGTGGTGTTGGGAGTGAAACTTGACTTCAAAAATGGTTTGCGGAGTGAACCCATTTAACTATAATAGACTAGGAAGTGAGCCTGACTACTTTGGATGTCATTTTATACATTTATATACTTGGATAAATTCCATGTCTCATACCTATGTTTTACTAATATTCATTATTATCTTTGATTCCTTTATGATTTATGTATTATGAATATCCAATATTTATTTTATGAATCCAAATTATGATCTTTGATATGTAGGGAATGATAATCTAATGCCACATGGATTGTAAATGCATCCCACAAATCTTGTTTTATCTGGTGTGTACAGACATGCGGTGGGTGTGGGTTTATTTTCCCTTCCTCATATTCAATATGATGTTTCTTTAGGATTGGGTGAAACCCTCGGTGAATATTTCCATCAAACATTAATAAATATTTCTTGTGGGATTCATCTATAATAAATGCACACTGAAATAGATGATGAAGAGTGAGTCAAAGTTTTAATATTTTATTTTCTAGTAAAATAATGAAATGATATCATAATTTTACTATAATTTATTCTAACATTAGTGTCTTAATCCTAGGAACAACATGGTTCCAAGAATATAAATCAATCGGAATGATTTTCCGAGTGAAAATTCCAATGTAACTGTTGGACATAGCCTAGTTGGGGAAAACATGTTGGCCCAGTGCATTCCATCCGACCTCGAATTTGATGCCTTTGACTTTCACCTTAATGATTTTTTCTAAAACCTTTAAACTACAACACTCTTGTTTTCTCTACATCACCATCCCTTCGTCTCCTACCATTTCCCCAGAATAAACATCATCAATATGTTCCTCTAGAGTGATAGCATTGACATGTGCAGATGGTCGTTGTACCTCTATGATGGGAGCAGTAGCAGGTTGAGAAACAAATATCTCCTCAAGAATGGGAGCAATAACACATGTAGAGGGTCACTCCACTAAACTACATGCAGCATCAGGTTGAGACACATAAATTTCCTTGGGATTGGGAGGACCATTATGTGCGGAAGTCATTATCTATATAATTGGTTTATCATTTAATTAAGACTACATAAATGAAAAAGAAAACGAATAATTACATAAGGTAACACAATGTATATTACAAAAAAATGTAACCTAATTATGGAACATCCTTTTTTAAAAAAATTATGAACGGATTTGACCCCTCTATCGAAGATCCAAATCCCTTCATTATGGTCTCCTCAGATAGAAATTGTTTTTGTACATTGTGATCGTTGCAAAGTGATTGAGACATCCCAAATAAATGTTCATCCTTAGTTGATTTTTAAACTAACCCTTCAGCGGTTTTGGTCGATAATATAAAAATTGACCACTTTTGTTTTTCGGGATCTAGAACATTATGTAGTTAAACTGCATTTTATTCTAATATAAATAGTACATCGTCATACATTCTTTACAGAAATCAACTATCTGGAATCCCAATTCATCTATTTTGACAACACTCTGGTTATCAACCCTGTTTCATTGTAAAATATGTACTTTTAATATTATATTATATGACTCCCATATTTGGTTGATGATTCCAATGTATGAAATATTTTTGTAAATTGGATTTATATCCCTATTACTAGAAACATGCATCTCTTCAACCACGAGTGTCACTCCCCTATTTTTCATGATACAGTCTTAATCACTTATGTCACACTTCTATTATATATGGTCATGGGTCCTCTACATACTATGTTGTATCAAGGCATTTTTCCTATACCAAATTAGTAGAACCCTCCTTTTGTTATATGCAATGGTTCTTCATCATACCGATTAGAATCATATTGTTGTACAAGGGCCTGAGTAATGTATCTACTGAGTTGTACCCCCCTACACAATTGGGTGTGGGTCCTCAACATTGAGTTTTCACCCCTTGAATGCATGTCATAATGGTGAGGTGTGGTCCTTCACATGGTTACTTCTTCAGACAAACATGTAACATGTTGGGCATCATTGGTATACATATTGTATCTATTAGAAGATTCGTCATATGGGGCTGGGATGTGAGATGGATATCCCCTTTAACATTAATTTTCTTTCTTATATGAGGATATATATATATATATTGTTGTTTTATTTTATTAACCTATTTTATTATGAAGATCTGAATAATTTTATTGTGTCCCCTATTGAACCCTCTAGTTTTGGGGGCATGATACTATGTATCTATGTACTCGTCCTTATAAGTTTTTTCATGAGTTTTTCATGTCTTTCGTAGACTATAAATTGGTTAGAAGTGGATTTGGTGGAGATTATGGATACATCGGTGCATTTGAGAATATATTATGGTCGGACCCTGAAGATCAGGAATAAGGATATATCATCATTCTTTCATTTATAGTTACTGATAGATTTAGACATATTTTCTAGTGGGGTGTGTATTTTTCTGATTCAATTTTCATAATACAATATCGTGATATTTTTTCCATAGAGGATCTTATGTGCATAAAGTTTACTCAAAATTTTGTACTAATTTATTATTATTATAATTAACTTCTTTATCTATATGGTTCAGTGTGTGAAAACATGTACATGTGGTGAAGGCCTCCTGTATTAGTTATGACTTCTCAGTGTTTATCGTTGTCTTATGGCCTATAGGGGAAGGCTTGGGGTTGTTTTTCTCAGCCTTCCATCACATAGGTGGGTCCGTCTAGGTTGGATCATGAGAATAACTTTGAAACCATTCATGAATAAGGGATATGATAAATTATCTATGTTACGATCATATAAGCGGTAGGATTTATGTACGAATGAGTAACCTTCCCATTTCTCAATGATAACTATAGAAATATGGTTTGTATTATTTTTAAATTCCATAATTATCTTAATGTTGATAATAATATATTATTTTTTAAATATTCTTATATGTATTCTATGTGATGTGGTGTGGAAAAATATAACATCACTTAATGGATTTAGTAGTCCATACAAACACATGAATGATGTTATCATTTTTAAATGGTTGGATTGGATTGAAAATAGGTGTTGAATTTTATTTAAAAAATAAAAAATGTGTCATGAATATATATATAAATATATATATAATCAGTCATTTTAAGAATCCATGGAAGATTATTATGGAAAATGAAATACATTATTATGTGAGGCAACAGTCCAGAGAATACACGAATGAAGGATTCATTTCCAATTTCATGGAGGATTGAGATGAATATATGATATTCAATTAACACAAAAACAAATTCATATAAGGTAGAAATATAATTTTTTATATAATAATGGATAAGGAATATTTTATGGATGTGGAAGATGAAATAAAATAGGGAGTATCAGTCAAGAACAAAACACATTCTTCAAAAAACCTCCATTTCCAAAAACCTTACGAACATTAATGTTCGAAATATACTATAATTTAGGACTATTGATTGTGGGGAGGGGTGATAGTATGTGTTTTGGGTAGATATAATCTTATCCAAAAGTTTTTCTACATTATTCAAATATAATAATATATTCCCTTTTATAAGAGAGGGGAGGGGAACTCATGGAATTTCTCAACGTATTAAAATAATATACATTGATTTTTTATTACAAATGAATCCAAATTAATTTTGGATATTATTTTATATGTATTTCTTATAAACATATAATTGAATAAAAATTCTACTAATTTTTTATCTTTTTTACACATATCTTTTTTAACCCCTAAAATTATATTTTCACAATAATCATGGAAACATGTATTTTTACTCTTTGAGGGTCATGATAGTTACTATCAAAATGAGAAATCTCACAAATGAACCATGGTCTATATTATCAACCATATCATAATCATTAGGTCAAATATATGATTTTTATAAATTATATATTATCTAATGTAATATTATTTTTTATAAAAAATCCTAAATATCAATTTTTAGAACTATTCATTACATTGATTTTAATACAATCAAGGGAAACAGTGAAATTCAAACCAAATGTCATATTAAAACCATATATTATTATATGCATGAATAAAATTAAACAATATCATTAATTATCTCAAATTATAATAATTTTAAGCTTCCTAATAACATTTATTTTATTTTTCCATTAATTGAACAATTACTGAATTAGTTTTGTATATAAAATTAAGTTAATTATTTACTCAATAAAAAAATAAAATAAAGTATCATGATAAATATAAATCATTTATACTTAAAATTAATATTTAAAACTAAATACATATTGTACTATATACATGTTAATAATACTATATTATTTAAAAATAAGAGTGTGTCATTTTTTACTTTTCATTATATTTATTATAATAATGGTCATGATCACAACATAATGAAAAATGTCATATAACCAAACACTATATGATTATCGAATATGTGGACTCATAAAGTTAAATTAAGTCATTTTAGGGTAAATTAGTAGTCCTTAACATAGTATTTCTAACCCTTAATTACATAACTTATCTTTTACTATTGTAACCAAAATTACTATTGTTATTATTCAAATTTAATATAAATAAATGTTGTCTATTTAAAAAAATATAGATCAACAAATTCTAAATATGGAATATATTTTTTGAAAATTAAAAACATATAATTTAGATAATTTAATTTAAAATTAAACAAGAAAAACATGAAGAAATTTTTTTTTCATAAAAATCTCTATTTTAAGAATAAAATCATTTTGTACTAAAATGAAGTACAATATTCATATAAACTTTATAAATGTATCATTTTAAATTAAAATGAATTAATTAAATTTTAAATGTAATGACTAATAAAATTTTACTGTGTAAATATCCAAAAATAAATGATTGTTTTTCATAAAACATAGTATTTTTAAATATTCATTGAAAAATAAATAATTCTAGAAAATTCCTAAAAAAATACCATATGATAATTTTTCTATTATAATTTTAAAAATTAATTAAATTTTAAAAAATAAATTTGGTGAATGTTTCATCAATTATGTAAAATATTTTTTCATAAAAAGAAATCAAATTCATTTTTTTGAATTATTTTTTGAAGAATAAAATTGCCTTTCTAAAAATTGAGTTTTTATTTCCTAAGAACTAATCCATATATGTCTATTGATTAAAAAATTATATATATTTCAAACAATAGACAATATTATTCATAACCACAAATTTAATGGCTATGTTATAACAACCACATTCCAATAATAGTATTCCACAGATCAATTGTGCACGATGTTGAATATTTTTTATATTATCAAACATATTTGTATTTTTAAAAATAACTAGATATTATATTTCTCACCCCCTAAAGAAATTGAATCCAAAAATTTAAAAATGATTTTAGCAGTCAATGGTTGAAATTTTAAAATAAGATTTTTAAAATATGATGTCATAAAATGTGTTATTAAAAAAATATATATCAACCCTAGCCCTGTAGCTAGGAGCAGGTGTCTACATTATTACATTGATATAATTTTCATGGATTATCATTGTAAGATTCCATCCTTTTTTCATGAATTTTTTCCATTCAGTTTTTTCTTTTTATAAATTATAAATACTTGATGTGGAAAAAATATTTTATCAAATAAATAACTTAATAATGGTTTAATGGTTTTACATAATAGAAAATTTCCAGTTAACACTTTGTAATATTTAATGGAATGATTTCAGAGTCATACACTGGATAGTGTGAGATTATGAGGTCTGAAAAGTATCAGTGAAGGTGAAATAAAAATATTTGTTATATTATAGTAAGCTTAAAATATTTATTCAAAATAATTAAATTACTCAAAAATGGTGTGACATATGATAATTAAGAGACCAGTGTTATGTATGAAATATGGTGTTTACCCTCATAGGTGTATAACATTCAGAGGCACCTAACATTTGGATGCCTCACTCGTGAGAAAAAGATATTAAATAATATTTAATTTATTATTTTATTAAAAAAATTAAATTTATCTCAAACGGTGTGTCGTATAGAAAATCTGAGAGAACCGATGGGTCTAGAATGAGGGTTTTACCCTAAATAAGGTATAACATTTGTAAGTGTCGGATTTTTTGATGCCTTTCTCATGGAAGTAACCCTTTTTTTATTTTAATTAATTATTTATTCCAATTTTTAAATAATAAATCATTAATATCTCACAAACTATGCTTCGTACAAGAAATCCAAGACCACTGATAGGTCTAGAATGGGGGGTTTACCCTATGTAGGGTATAATTCCTTAAAACAATAGACATATTAGTATGTTCACCAATTAATATTTTTTTATTAAATTAAATAATTAATATAATAGGAGTATTGTTCATCATTCTTCTCCAATGGCATTATTCCATTTTTGACTAACCAAAAATTGTGGAAGCTCATTTATGGATTGTTTTCACTACAAACACTATTGAAATTTCATATAGGAGTGAGTAAAATCAATATCCCATCGAAGATTAGTTGAAATAGACATCAAATGTGGTGGTTTATTATAGGGCTATTTATGGTCACAGTTTGAGATTTCACAACATAAGTGGACTGATTATTTTGTTTCGGGTTAGATCGGGTTGAGTTCAAATATCCTCGTTTGACCCTAGGGTATGCTAGGGGACCTTCTTCTTCATCCTCAAAGACTTAGTGCACGATTTCCCCTTTCTGTGTGACCTACTTGTGTGCCTATAGGTTCCTAATCTCGTTCTTTCAATTAATTATTTTATTATCTACATTCCAGAATTTTATATAATTATTTAAAAAAAAGGTGGAACATAAAAAAATTATTGGTTTATTTTATAAAATAATTACTAAATTTTTAAAAATGATAATTTCATATAATTTAAAAGAAATTGTCAAACTATAATTTGATGGAATTATCTTATAATAATTATCATTTGGTCATCTTGTTAAATAAGAATTGTGCATTAATATCAAATATATTTATAAATAAATACTATGGAATTATCGCATGATAATTATATATGATATTATTATATTTTTTATTTATCATCAGATAATGTGTGTTTTTAGGGTGTTTATATGTTCTTCATTTTTTCTCAAACTAGACTGCATCATACCTCGATTTTTGATTTGTGAATCATCTTTAGTATAATGTAAGTGGCCTGAAATCCAGTTCCATAGTCTCATTTTGTTATGCATGTGTAATTGTCCAATTATCAAGGAATAATTAATAATTGAGTTTTTCCATCATATTAAATTAATTAATTGGGTGAAATAATTAATTTTTAGGATTTTCAAATTTTTAAATGAATTGGATGGTTTAAATATTTATTTGATAAATTAATTAAGAGGATTTTATAATGATGGATTCAGTTAATTAATTTTGGAACTAATTAATGGCTGTGAAGTGATTAATTAATTTTTCTTTTATAAATAATTAATTGATGAATTAATTATTAATAATTGAATTATTGAATTGTGGATTTGATTTAATATTGAGAATTGTGAATAGAGGATAATTACATGACATTTTAATTGTCAAAAGAAGAATTGTAAGTTGGTAATAATTAATTGGAAGACTAATAATTATATGTTATTTATGTGAATGGTTCATTAATTTCTGAATTGGATAAAGGAAAAAAGTTTACATGGTTAATTAATTAATTGTTTAATTAATTATTGTACTTTTATTAATTAATTTGTGAATTGATTGATGGTTTATATGGATTGGGTGATAGATACGATGTTCTAGGCCAATGATTTTATACATACATTGTTGAATGGGGATAGACATGATGTTCTATGTCAGTGATATATTTATCAGGTGTTTGGGTGTTATACATGATGTTCTACACTAGTTACTACGTGTGAAGAAATGGTTTTTTGGTGTTAAACAAGGTGTTCTACACAGGATGTATGTATACACTAGTGACTACGTGTGCACAAATGGAAATTAGGGTTATAGACAAGACATTCTACAATCATAATATAAATGTATGATTGATTTATGAGGGACTATGTGATAATTTTCACACAGAGTACTCCATGTTATGGCCTCACATGAAAATAATTGTAACTCCAGCATGAGTCAAATCAGGTGTTGAGATATTATATCACCTTAAAATACTTCAAGATCCAGCATGATTCAAAGTAGGTACTAATATATGATATTACCTATGAAACACCTCAGGCTCCAGTATGAGAAGAAGTTAGTATTGAGGTATAGGTTTTCAGAGGAACTGAAGAGCTAAAATGATGGAATAATGAGTATATGAAAATTTAATAACTATTTATTTATGAATTTCATTTCATTATTTATATAATTTCAAACACTATATTTTGACTATATTTTTTTTAGAAACGGTTGGTGGTGACCTACTGTGTTGTACTCACACCCTACTCGGGATGCCTGATCAGTACCAGAATAGAATTTTTTATTTCAGGACAGATTAAGGGAAAGGTCCCTGGTTTAGATTACTAAATGGAGATAGAGCTTGGTTGAGGGAACTAGACATGGGTTGGGACCCATTTGGGAGTCTTTAGTATCTTTTCTTATTATTTTTTTTATAAACTTGATAAATATATTAGAATTTCATGTTTCCCATTTAGTTGAGTATTGTATTTTCTGATCCTGGTTATTCTAGTGATGTTTTAGTTTAATGTTTATATATATGATTCCACTATATCTTGTTTACTTCTGATAGAGTTTTACTATGATTAAAGATGTTATAGTATCCCCATGATTGACTTACCAAAACACTTGTAATGGCCCGGACCCCTCAGGTCCATTCCTTTGTTGAAATCAATGTGGTCAACACGACGCGCGTTATAATGATAATTTTTAATAGTGATGATAACGTAAAAATATGTTAAATAATAATGATGATGAAATAAATTGTGTGATTAATTAAACTAAAATAAGAATAATCATGATAAAATGATTTAATGGGTGTTATTATGATTAATGATGTGATGTGGGAAGGTGTGTGACCCCTTAGACATTGATAAATGAAACATGCATTTTATTATTAATTGAGTAATTGATGAAATTAAATTTGAATAATAATAATGGGTGTTGTGTTATTAATATTATTCATAATATTAATAATTATGAGAAATTAATTAAATGAGTCGTGGTATTTATTGGAAACAAATAAATGAAGATGCACAGAGAAAGCGAGGTGGTGCATTAATAATATTAAATGTGAGTTATTATTATGTAAGATAATAATAATAACGATGACGTAAATCTGTATATATATATATGTATGTATATATATCAGGATAATTTAATTAAATGGTTTTAATTTTATAAAGGAAACCGTTTTTAAATTAATTGTAATTAAATGGGAGCACACAAATCTTGCATCGTGATTGTGTTACCGTAAAAATCTCTTTCCATCCCTATATTGTGGTGATATTAATTGTATGTTTTATATAATGTTTAATAAAATTTCTATAATAAATGATATGTTATGGACATAAGGATGAGGTTCATGGCCCCATGTATCTTTACATAATTTATATAATAATTAATATATTATAATAATGATAAATGAAAAGAAATAAAATGAATGCTACTGAAATGCATGGGGAGGAGAGGCGTGAATTTCCCTTTCCCCTTTTTATAATTATACATTTTATATATTATTATTTTAATATTTTAATAAATAATAATAAATGAAAAAGAATAAGGAGGCGCGACTTTTTTGGGTGCGTGCTGAAATTTGGGGAAGAAAGGGGATTGGAGAGAGAAAGAAAAAAAGGAATAAGAGAAATGATATTAAAAGAGAAATAAATGAAAAAGGGGGAATGGGTGTTTAATTCTAGTGCTCAACAAGACTCAAATCAAGATTGATTTTGGAATTATGAAAAATAAATTAATAATTGATTAATAATAATAATAAAATATTGTTATTATTAATTTTGGTGATAAAACACCTATTTGTCTGCAACTTCTTCGTGCGACCTCGGTTTTACGAACTGTTAGTGGCAGTGTGACCCTAATTTTGAGACGGAAATTATGAGTCCAATATTGGATGTCTTTCTCGGGTTTTCGGATCGGTTACCCGAAACGCTCGTGAATTAATAGATTTAATAATATTATTAAATCTTGGACCTGCCGTAACTCCCACGTGCGATATCTGATTGACCTGCCGTCAGTGGCGATGTGATCCTGTCATTAATACGGTCGATTAAAGTCTAATGTTGGATATTAAATTATGGTTCATGGCTCGGGTCCAAGAAACACCCAATAATAATAATATCATTATTATTACGGGATCTTGTATCCAACGTATCTCCCTCATATGGTATCGGATTGACGAACCGTCAACGGCAGTGTAACCCTGAAATTATGACAGTCATTTTAATTCCAATGATGAATACCTTTTTATGAATCATTTCTCAGGTAAATAAAACACCTATTATTAATTGATGTTATTATTATCATTAAACGCATGGAAACCGTGTGACATGTCATGTGTTGACCAGTCAAACATCGTAACAGTTATACGGTCACGTCGTGTATTCATTAATACACGCTGCGTAACATTTTACATTTTTTTGCCTATATAAGAGAGGGTCACGTGTTATTTACGGACCTCTCTTCCTCTCCGCACAGTGACGCTCCCAGATGACCTAGAAGCCTTCCTCCTAACTTTCTCATCCGGACTCTGATTGTCAATCTGTCAGTGACTGCAGGATCGTGTCAGTGAGGGGAACATCATACACCCTGTTTCATTCCCTCTTCTTCGACTTCCCCTCTTCAGTTTCTAATCGAGGAGACATCTAATAATTTACGGGAATGACGGTCTTTGAAAAATGACTCTAAAAAGGTATGTTAAACCTATGTTCTTGTATTCACTTTCTGATCCTACTTCTCTCGTTTTCTTTCCATGCTACAGCATCTGATCTCTGTGTTGAGGGAGTTTCTTGTGTTTTTTATTCAGTGGTGTCGCGACGTCCTTGGTGGGTGCAGTCGTTCTGGGAGAAGCCTTGTGATCCTAGTGGCCATGTTCGTAGAAGGACATCGGAACCTGTTGAGGTAGGGATCTTACCTTCATCTCTCTATATTGTGCATCATACGGGGTGGGTGTCCTCTTGTTTACATGAAACACATTTGAACCAGTTTAATAAAGATAATAACTAGCTTATATAATGAGGATGGGATGTTTTTGAATGCAGTTACATTATTTATATCCTATGATATTATGTTGTGAATTGAATGAGCTTCTGCCTATTGAAAATCATGGTCATTGGTGTCCATTGCTTACGCAATTAAATGTTTCCCTCTCCTTCTGGATTTTTTTATGGATGAAAATTTTCTTGAATGTGGAAATTGGTTAATCACGTAAAGTTGGCTGATTAAATACCCGGAACCCTTGTGTGATCACCCCGGTTGAACAAACAGAAATAATAAACATGTGGGTGCTGGTCAGGGTTTATTTATGTGAAGGGGGTGTTTTGTGGGTTGTGGTGGATCGGGTGAGCAACAGGGCTACGGTTGGGTTGGTTGTGGGTTGGTGTGAATGTTATGTTGGTGATGGGTAGTGGAGTTGCGATAAATGGTATCAAAGGGATGATGATGTAAGGGTTTCAGAGTGATTGTGGTTATGGTGGTTGGCAGCGGGGCTGCAGGGATGGGTTTCAATGGGAACAAACTATGGGTTATGAATAATAAATAAAATGTGGAAGAGTTAATGAATGGTGGGGCTTGGTAATGGAATGATAATAATAATCAATGGGGTTGGTTGGCTAATAAGAAGGGACTTGTTTGTGTCTCTTGTGTTTTCCTAACTTGATTTTTGGATGGCATGGATATGTTTTATGAACGCTTGATCCAGTTTGGTTGTTGATAGTTTCCCGGTAGTTAAGAAACTGATAACTAAAGATATTGAAACATGAAAACATTAAATGGGGTTTCGGGATTGTTTGTTGTGTTCATACTCTCGAAGTAGCAGTGCCAAGGCACGTGCTCAGATCTTTGTGTAGAAGCCTTAGGATGGGCTGAGTGGTTGTTATACTTATATAAATCTGTATTTTTTATGTTTCTTTATGCACCCCACCTATGTTGATCACTTAGTGTCGAAGACCCCCATTTCATGGGGGAGGTTGTTTTCCCAACACTTCCATTAGTGGCTGGTTATTAGGTCATTTCTGCTCCCTTTCCCTGGTAGCCCAAGTATCTTCGGGTAGACTGTGATGGATTGAGGTCCATTATTAGCCCAAGAATCTTCGGGCAGGGTAGTGTGGTGGTTGGCCCAGGTGTGTGCGGGCAGGTGGTTTCCCAAGTGTCTTTGGGATGAGGCCCAAGTGTCTTCGGGCGTGGAAATAGATCTTCTAGACAAAGTATCTTCGGGCGTGGCAGTGGTTGTTCTGGCCTAGGTGTTTGAAGGCGTGGTTACGTGTGACAGTTTTGGCCCAGGTATTTGCAGGTGGGGTTTGGCAGTGAGACTATGTGAGGATGTGGCCCAGGTGTGTGCGGGCGGGATGAGGCAGTGGGATTGCGGTGAGAATGGCGGGATTGGTCTGATGCGTAGGATGTCTTCAATAACCAGTGGGAAGGTGGTGCGGGGTAACCATACTTTGATAACATTACTACTATACTCTATTGACTTGTGTTACTTGGTGATTGTGAATAGTTAGGCTGGGTGGATAGATTCCTTGCTAGGTTTTGGTTCTTCTGTTTTCTCACGAGGCATTAGGATGTCTCCCTACTTGTGCATGAGGGATTTAGGTTTCCCTACTGAGTATACTTGTATGCTCACCCTAAGTTTACTTTCAGGTTTCCAGAAGGACTAACAGGGCCATGCGGGACCCTACTAGTCGAGACAGTTAGAGTTGTTGTAGTTTTTTTTTACTCTTGTTTCTTTTGGTATTGTACTTTTTGACCTTTCTTGTACTTGTACCTTGTTTCAGAACTATTTAAACATGCATGTGGGATTGGTTTGGGTTTATTTCTATACACTATTTCTTTTCCTTTTTGGTGGTTGACTTGTCCTATTTCTCGATATTAAATAAAAAAAAGGGTAATGCCCCCATATTTGTGAAAACTCATACCCTTGGTGCTAGTCACCACCCCGGGGCCTACTGGAGGAGGGACTCGGGGGTCATTATCTCCCTTTCACCATTTCCAGCTCAGGAGGGGCATCTTTGGTGGGAGGGCGTCGTGACAACACCACTGCTAGTTAGTATCCCCTAGCATACAGGGAGGTGTGCCTAAGGTCATGTGGTAGTCTTTCTTGGGGAATAGGTGCATGGAAACCTGGCCTGGACATTACAAAGTGTTATCATAGGATTTTGGATTCTTCTTATTTTATCCTACTATTTGAGGAAAGGTATACATGACACTAGGAAGAGTCAAGTCTTGGTAATGGGAATGTGCATGGAATTTTCAAACCCATGTACTGGGAAAAACCCAAGTACATAGGGTGATATTTATTTTATGGATTTTTTGTTGTTAGAGTTGAATATTATTTAACCATGGGTGACACCATTTTTGTGTGATGTGATTATTATTTCTAGAATTTCTTGAGTATTGATTCATGGATTATAATAGAAAGATTGTTGATTCTACATGAATCATTCTAGGAACTCAATACTATTATGACATGCATCATTTTAGGCACACACAAGAAAATACTATTCATATAATATAAAGAATTTATGATTATATTCCCTATCTTTGTATGAGAATAAATTATTCATGATAGATACGAGTGACCATATTAATTTTAGTTAGTATCATGCATTTTTTATCATGTCATATCATTAGTTTGAGAATCTATTTTCTTCTAAACACCTTGTTTTATTAAAATGTTTTCAAAAGTGATTTTAAAATGCTTTTTTAAAGAAATTTTTACCCTTTTATCATTTACCCAACTTTCTCAACTTAATCATCTTGTCTCTTTTCAAATATAGCATTTTTCTAGCCTTTTTATCATGAAAAAGGAATTCTCTTTTTACCTCGTATGACATGTATGGTTTTACCCTCCATCATTCCATCGAATTTTCCTTCTCATTATTAAAGGGTTAGTTTTAAAGAAAATGTTTTTAAAATTAATTTTTAAAGAATAGGGTTTTCAAAAGGGTTTTCAAAACAAATGGATATTTTCCTCAAGAATGTTTTTAAAAGATAATTTTATTATATTTATATTCAACCATGGAAATAAACATTTATTTTACTCCACTTGGGGTATGTTTTATTCATACCATCTTTAATCTTCTTCGGGATGGTTTATGTTTTATTTGGATAAGGATATTATTAACATTAAATACCATGATTCATTTTTTCCCCATAAAATATTCAATTTCATATGATCAATGAACATTGAATCTCCCCTAATTATCTATATCATTTATCATGAATATTTCTATTGCATAAACTGTATACCTTTTCACATATAGTGTCTTCTTTGATAATTATATGGTTATTTGGGAATATATATATATATATAATTCTATATTCTTTATTCAATACGGTTATTTGATAAGGCATATTTTGTTTTTGATTATTCAATATGAAGAATCTTTTGGACTAGTACAACAAATTTGGGGCCCAGTTATAGACATCCCCTTGATGCACCGGTAGTCTCATGAGGTGAAATAGTAGGTTAGCTGTTTTATATGGGGTTTTAGCTGATAGCTAAACTATCTTGTGAAAGGTGTTGATGGTACCAGTTCCATGTACCTTAGAAATATGGCGTCCAATAATTAATAATTTCCATCATTTAGTTTAGTTTATTATTTATCCATGATATTTTGTGTTGACATATCTATAAATACACATCATTCTAAGTTGTATAAATGGAATGTACTTTAGTTTCATACCATTCCATATTGATATTGAATTGTCTTGTTATATTAAAAGAATATGTTTCTAGTTATTACCTTTCTATATTATTTAGGCACTTACATTTAGTTTATTAATTACATGGCATGTTTGTTCAGTTATTTACCATGCCATATTGACAATTCCCATTGATTCATTATTTCATTCATTATATTGTTTCCTTGCAAGGAATTTGTTCTCACCCTTATTATGTTTTTTCCCCAGGAATACAAGAAGTGTACTATAAAATATATGAAGGGATTTACTAGATGGATTAGAGTTATACTAGATGTTATTTATTTATTTATAAATAAGAGAAGACTATTTTGTAATTATTGTATTCTTTTATTGTACAATACTCATCTATATATCTTGTTTACCAAGAGTAATAAACTCTGGGTCCTTTGGAATTTGATTCCTTTTAATCATGTCAATGTAATTATTACAAGACATCGACTCTCATCTATCTGGGTTTGGGTGGATACAATTGGTAACCAAGGAATTTTAGTATCAACCATGGTATCTGGATTTAATAAAATATAGTTTGAAGAACCTATCCCTAAGGTATGATTTTAGGATTAGTATAAAATAATAATGTAGAATTTTTGTAAGGTATATATTGTGTGGTCTTTCCATGAAATAAATCCATATCTGGATACTACATGTGGACGTGGTTTTGGAATAAATATACATATGAGTAATAACTCCGGGATGGTGTTCTGAGCCCAACTTAGGGTAACCTAGTACATGAAATTGGGCCTTAATATGCACCTAGTTTGACACTTGCAAGGGATAAGACTAGGATAATTCAAATTTTATTTACAAACCATTATAAAGGATTTTAAAAATGTATAACCTAGGTTCAACCAGAGGTATTTTATATTTATGATAAGCTATCATGATTTAGAAATTCAATAACTAATATTATGGATAAACTCTAGACCATGGAAGGACCTATGTGAAAATAAATGGATGAAGTTTTTATTTATTAGGGTTATATTGAAAACCATAGTTAAATTTATATTTAGTGATCAAACTTATTTTAAGGATTTATATAAAATTTATTTTGTAAATAATATAAATATGGTTTTGGAAAAGTACAAACTTTATACTGAGTGGCGATAAATAAAATCTAACAAGGATTTGGGTCTTGAGCTTAGGCCGAAAGGATGAAAACTTTTTGACACCAACCACTAACTTATGAAATATCCTAGTAAAATTTCAATGTTTTTAGTTAAAAAATTTGATGAATAATTGTTATTGATGAACCATTAGTATCACTTTAATGTATTAAAGACTAATTTATTAAACATATTGGTTTTGGAATACGATTAAGGAATAACATTTATAAATTTCACTCTATTTTAGACCTTACTATCCTTTAAAAGTTTATTTTATTACTTCAAACATAAAAAAATTCATTGTCGGTAATTAATTTTTGTGATTAAATAAATTAATTAGAATTTGATCAAAGTAATACCAAAATTTAAGATTATTCATATGAAATTAAAACCATCCAATTAAGAAAATTTCATTCTATTCTTTTTTAGTGAAATAATCACCCAAAATTATGAAAATGAATTAGAAATAAAATGTTGTCCTAATACCTTAATTTTTATGGAACTTATGACCTTAAAATCATCACATTTTTTTAGTTTTGAGGCCCAAAAATTTCTTTTGATCATTCACTAATTTTTTATTAACGACCGAAATCACTTCATATAAATATTTTTTCTTTTCCTCTAGGTATGTATCAATACATGAGACTAATTTTCTTCTAATTATAGACTTAGTCACATGGTAATCATTAGGACCTAGGTACTTCCAATTATCTCTTTTCTAGAGGATGTTTTAAAAACCCTTCTCACAATGTGGGATTTCAACATAAGAAATATCAAAAAATATTTTATTAAGATTAAATTTAAATTGAGAGGATAAAATTTAATTAAGGTGGGAGAATGTAACACCCCAAAATGATAATGTATAACTTTGTATTCGATGGTGTGCATAACATGCATCCCTATGAATGTAAGGGAATATAATATCCTAAGACTGTACTATATATTTAATATTTTAAATATATTTAATAAATGATATAACTTTTCTTGAAAACAAAATCGATTTGTCTTCAGTTTCATGTATGTGTAACCTTTCATGATAGCTTGTGTTACAAGAGAGAGCGATCATCCTTGATAGCTTGCATTACACGCAAGGTTGAGTTTTATCGAACCATAATAGATTATTACTATATTATTATTTAAAATAATAAGATATAAAATAGCCATTATAAATAGTATTAACTAAATTATGAAAAAATATGGTTTACCGAACTAATTAATTGATTGCAAATTAATTAGAAATGAATATAACAACCAATTTAATAAAAAAGGTACATTATAATTAAAAAAAATTTATTCCAACCAAGATTTTTAACCCAAATAAACATAATTAATTAAAATTAGTGAATGATTTTAATGAAATATATATGTTATATATTTAATAAATTATTTTTCATATTCATCCATTAGGTTTTTTATGCATATGATAAGAACCAACCCTCTTTTACAAATAAAAACATATATTTTTATAAAGGAAATTTTTCCGTCTATTAATGGAAAAGCCATGTTAGATAGGAATTTTGACACATTAATTTATTTAATATGTCAAAAATAAAATGCATATTTTTAAAAAAACTATAAAATTTATGCTAGGATATGGTTTTGATATATTTCAGAAACAAATAATTTTTAACCAATAGTTAAAAATACTAAATTTTAGTTCAAAACATCATTTTCATCTAATTTATTTATATGGTTAAAATATTATATTAATTTGTTTTCAAGTTTAATTAGACAATATTTTTTATATATTAATTCAATTTATTTCATTGTATTCACTTTTAAATTGATAATAAAAACATAGCAATCTTTCGGATGTTTTTACTTTAAAAACTCGCATTGCCGTCCCGCCTGTGAGATGAATTTTAAAATAATTACTTCCACCTATGTGATTTAAATTTTGATAAATGGATTCCATATTTTGAATAATAATAATTTATAATTTCTATCAATACCAAAAAAATTTCTGACCAAAAATATTAGTGAATGTGATTAAAATTAATTAGAATGATTATGGTTTAATTATTCTTAGTAAGGGAATATTCCTTAAACTTAAGGCCTAAAACGACCTCTATAATTTTCCAAATTAAATTTTCTAGACATATATATATCATATACTCTCTTTTGGTGAATTTTTTTCCATTATTATATCCACTTGAAAAATTAAAAACGTGTATGTAATTCCCTTGTCCAAATATTACAAGAGTGCCACTCCTCCTCCACTATAAAAGGGCATCCTCTCCTCACACTTCCTAAAACCTCTCAAGACACATTTTCATGACCAAGATATTAAAAATTATCTCCTAAGAACTCTTAAAACTAATCCTATATACCTCCCCATTTTTAGAAAGCAATCCAACAAAGATTTTGGTTCAAAACAAAAGGTGTTACCAAATTAAGAGGTATCATATTTCCTTGACTTTTTTGGTTTTATTTCCATTCTCCAAACCCTAAAACTTTATTATTTAGAGATTTTATAACAAAAACAGTATCCTAAATAATATATTATGTTTTTATTCTATGTTTTAATCCTATACTAACATAAATTTCCATCTAATGGGTAATGGACATATTGTATTTGTGTACAGTAAACTACTGCCTCAGGAAGCGATGCTTGTTCTTTTTTTCATTACCACCTCTCATGGTGTACATTATGATGTAAAATCATTTCATATGAGTTATATATGATATTTATAATGTATTTATTCTTATTTAATTCTTTTAAAACACATATATTTATATTCTCTATTTTATGTAGAAATGATAACATCGTTTGAGAACGTGTGGACTAACGCCCCCTAAAAGAGATGTGATTTATTAATACGGTCCATGTAATGTATAAAGTATTGTCATAATTAAGGATATGAGACATAAAAAATATCTATATGATATTAATGACATAATTTCCTTTCTAGAAATATAAAATGTATCATTTTGTTTATTACCCTTTCACACACTTAAAATTTGATAACGTAATTCCTGGACGTGCGGACAACCACCTCCTTGACATGATGTGATTACTTTTTCAACACAATAATTATATATGAAAATATATATAATATTTTATTTATGATAAAATAATAATTATAGAGATATATAATTCTACCTAACTTCTTTCCATAAAGATCATTGAAAAATGAGAACGTTGCTCATGTGTACGTATGGCCTATTATATCCACGATCGAAAAGTCTATTCAATTATCATAACCATATTTAATGAATCGTTTTAAAAGTATAATTTATTTATATATATGATAATTATTCAATTATTATTATTCTATATACATTATATAATGACCCCTTTGACCATAGGTGACCTACCAAATTTGTTTTTGACACATAAACTAAATTTGGTCATAACACCTGATGTAATCTTAATTGTTCAAGTAGTTGTATAAAATATATTAATAATTGAAAAAAAAGTAATTAGAAACATGAAAATGTTTCTAAAGAAATTATAAATTTTACATAATTTTATTATAAAAAAACATAAAGGGCAGTCACTAGAAAAGAAACTCAAGGTAAGAGATTCTTTTCTCATTTTTCTTTCCCTGAGGAATACATTATTAATGTGCACCTAATTTATTATATATGGTATAAATATTACCAAATTGACTTTTTATATCATGAATTATTTTATATTCATGGTACTTGAGTGTTTTAATTGATGATTATTACTTTTGGGTCTTTCGATTCATATGTAATGGATTCTCATCTCACATTTTACATATGTGAGATAAATGACTCAGTAACCTCATAAATACATAGTGTGGGGAATATAATGCCACCTTTTTATATTATATAATTATTCCCTTCCCATTCTTGGTATTTTAAAATTTAATTTAATATTATTACTTTATGATAATTTTGGTTTAAAATGTTTTAAAGTTGTGTGGGACACTCTGAATGGTTTAAATACTTTTTTTCCAAAAACAACATCAATTAAATTTCAATGGTATTACCATTTGAGTAAATTATATAACCATTTTTCAATAATCCATTTCATTCATATCTAGTTATTCATGTCCATTTTCAAGTATTATTAACATTTTCCCACTCTTTGGTACTCAAATTTTTTTGGAAAAAGTTTTTCAAAAAACCCGACTTCATTTCATTATTTAGTCATAGAAACCATTTTCTTAAAAAATACAAATTTTTAAAAAAAAAATCAAAAAAAATTAAAATTATTTGGTAAGGAAATTTTTAGCCTTTTTTATTTTTACCAAATGTTTTCAATGGAGTCTTTCTGTCTCCTTCTGAATGAGGAATTTTTCTAACCATTTTACCATGAAATGGAAATGTTCTTTTTACCTTATATGAAATTTAAAAATTTATCTGATGTCATTCTTTCAAAGAATTCATTTAATGTTTAAAGGGTTAATTTTTAAAGAAGATGATTTTGTAATCGATTCTCAAAGAAAGGTTTTTTCAAAATGTTTTTCAAAACAAAGGGATATATTCCTCAAGAATGTTTTTAAAAGATATTTTTATAATATTACTATTAATAAATGTCATTAACCCTATATTTTAGTATAATTAGGGTATATTGAATGCATACCATCCTTATTAATTCCCTGGATGGGTTATGTTTGATTTTTCAAAGGATAATATTCATAGTTACTTCCTTGATTCCTTTTTACCCTTGAAATATTCAATTTCCAATGATCATTAAATATTGAATCTCACCTAATTATCCATATCATTAATCATGGATATTACTGTTGCCTAAACGATATACCATTTTACATATGATGTCTAATTTGACATTTATTTGATTATTTTGAGAAATATTGTCAATTCTGTATTCTTTGTTCAATATAGTTATTTGAAAAGGCATATTATTTATTTTGATTATTCAACATGAGAAATGTTTTGGACTGGTACAACAAATGTGGACATGGTTATAGATATCCTCTTGATTCATGAGTTGTATCATGAGACGAAATATTGGCTAGCCTCTTTAGATGGGGTTTTACCCGATATCCAAACCATATTGTGAAATATCTTGACAGTGCTAGTTTCATGTACCTCAGAAACATGATTTCCAATAATTAAGAATTGAACTCATTTAGTTTTAGTAATTATTCATCCATGATATTTTGTGTCAGAATATCTATGGATACATTTACTTTTCAGTTATATATATATGTCATGTGTTTCAACTTCTTAACTTGTCACATTGATGCTACCTTATCTAGTTATTCTAATAGCATGTGTTTCTAGTTATTAACTTTCCATATTATTTACACACATCTATTCAGTTTTTTGGTTATATGGAATGTGTGTCCAATTATTCACCTTTATATATTGACTATTCTCATTGATTCATTATTTCTTCCCCTATATTTTTCCCTTACTGCGCATTTGAGTTCACCGTTGTTGGTTTCTTTCCCCATTAATCCAAGATGAGTACTGTGGAATATATTCTGGGATTTACTATATAGATTTGATTTGTTTAAGATGATATTTTTTATGTATAAAGAAGAAAAAATTATTGTGTAAATAGTGTATTATTTTGTAATTCAAGACTCATGTATGTATCTGGTCTACCAAAACTACTAAACTCTTGATCCGTTGGGATTTTAATCCTTATATTCTAGCAAATTTAATTAGTATAAGACATTGGAACTAGGCTATCAAGGGTTGGGTATCTACATATACTTTTCATGATTGAAAAATAACTGAGATATAATAAATCAAATGTTTATTTATTTATTTATTAAATATGACACAATTTTATCAAGTATCAATAGTGATCACCCTGGAACTCATAATTTCTAGTTTCTATAACATTCTAGTAGAAAAAATCCTCATTATAATTCAAAATGATCTAGACATTGACCAAGAAACCCATAATATAGTAATTAGGTAGGTGATCATTCCAACTATGGACTTTCTCCTCCTTGATCCATTGTGTGGATTCCACTATCCTAAAATTCTATGTTTGAATTTATCAACACTTGCCTACAAATTTTTATTGACCAAACTTTGGTCGATAAACTCAATAAAATTCTAGTTAATTCAACCCAAATCTCTCATGTGAACTCCTCGATAAAAGTTAGTGTCCACACTTTTTCCACATACTACCCATAGTTCTATGGTTTAATTCCAAATCAAGTAATGGAAGGCTTAGTCTGACATAATATTTAATTTATGGATTTTAATTTAATATGAGTAAATTTTATCTTGTTTTATCTTTTACAATTCTTGTTAATATTAAGTGGATATTTCTTAATTAATTAACCATATTGGTAAATACATTTAAACATAATTTTTTTATTTAATTTTTTCATTTTCACAATTATTAATTTATGTATTTGATCGTAGAAATGCATCCATAAAATAACTAATTGCGTAGTTAGAAAAAATAAATAATTAAATGACTCGTTCAATAGATATATCTGACGATTGATTTAATGAGAGTATATTAAATCAACCATTGACCTACGGAAAGTAACACTTATTGATTTTCTTAGAAAAAGTTACAACATTACACTAATCCACCTATGTATCAACTAGGATGGAATCATATAGTTCTATCTTGAACAGCATATAAACTCCTTGGGATGCTCTATTATTTACAAAAAAAATTATTCCTCACACATAGGTGATGTGAATCAAAGGATTGGATAAAGTGGGTTACAAAAATATCTTTGGACACATAATTCCAAAATAATATTGGAGGGAGGGATGACTCGCATTCCTGCATTTAATTATATATTAAATAATTGAAAACTCATGAAATAAATTAAATTAAAATGTCCCACACATACAGGGGTCTGGGTCAAAATAATGAGCAGTCATACATGAAAGAAATACAAAAAAGTAAAATTCTAACATTTATTTCTTTATTCATTATTTTATTATTTAAGATAAATGTGCTTGCATTAATTAATTAATTAATTCCCTTTAACTTAATTATCATCTGGTCTTATTTTTATATACCCATCATTAAATGAATTCATGGAAAATAAATAATAGAGCGAATAATAATATTAATTACAATAAATTAATTGAGAATTTAAAATTATGTAAAACCATTATTAAATATTCAAACACACAATGGTGTTCCAATCAATAAAATAAGGTTTTAATGATGAAATTTTTAAAATTAATATAATTTTAATTATTTCCATTAATAGGAGACCACACGACATGTACATATCATTACATTCCATGTACCTCTGTTTCCATATACCCAAGTCACATGCAAGGGGATTCAGTGTGTTAACTTGGCTTGAATACGTGATGTCTACATGCCAGCTACACACCTTGTATCTGATTTTTATCTGCCAATTTTTCCCAGTAATCACATAGTGCTCAATAAAAGAACCTTGTGTAATTAATTTCTTATCTCATCTAGATACAATGTACAACGGTATATGACATGTGCTCCAGACATTCATAATATAGCCTAGTTTTACTGGGCAATGATTTGGCACTTCCGGATGGTATCTTTGGTCATTCTTAATTTTTTTTTGAACAATTAAGAAAATTAAATATTGAAAAAAAATATTAATATGTCGATAAAATGTTAATTAAAATAGGATTAAATAATTATTTACATGAAATTAAAATCTAACCACTATTTCACATAGATCAATAATCAAATAAATAATTATAATTCTAAACATGTCCACTCTAATACCATTTGTTGGTTCTGGGAGTAGTAGAAGTAGAAAATGGTAGGGGATATATAAAAATTGATTTTAATAATCATTTATCACAACCAAGAGAGGGGATCTTTACCTTTAAATTTATTATTAATTTATTTAATTTTGAAAGAAATATGTACTTAGGATTCAAAAAAAATATTTAGTGAATTTTGATCATCCGAAAAGGCACTTTCGGATTACCATTGTTGTGCGGTGAAGATCCAAGGATAAATTCCCTCTAGAGGTGATCCACACATTCTCTTATGATCTCCACAAAACACCACTCAGTCTTGGAGTGCTAGAACAATGAGTCAAACATCTTATGTTGTGCTTTATTTATCTCTCGTTCTTCAGCCTTGAAAAAATATCTATTTCACCTCTAGTTATTGATATGGAGAGAGAATGGAAATTTGAGAGGTAATTGTTTTTTCACAACAATTCCCTATTCTCAATTTTTGGATTCTCTATAAAATCAATATGACCATTTATTTATAGAGTTTTAATTTAATTTAAAATATTATATAATTCCATACCTTCCCTTAAAAAATATGTGTTACCTTTAATAAACTCTATGCCATATAATAATATTTATATTATTATTATTTAGTGGTGTGCACGAACATGCACAATAAAAAATATTTTGTAACGGTCTTGATAATTAATATTTTTCCCTGAACATGGTCTTAGTACATTTAAGCTCCTCTATAATTTATTGAACCAATAAAAAATATATTTTATTCACAATCTAGTGAATAAATATTTATTAAAATACTCAATAAATAAAATAAATATTTTATTCAAATTCCGGTGAATAAATATTCAATTAATTCATGCGATCAATATAACTTGAATAAAATGATTACTTAGACTTGAGAATAATATTTATTCCTTTAATTAATCTCAAATTAAATTTAATTGAGATAAACAGAAACACATAGTAAGTGACCCTATAGGATTCATTCTCTTTGGAATTTGGTGGGCTTACCTAAAATCCAAGATTACTATCGAGCAATGGGTCAAAGAACCCAATAGAAAGAACATAATGATGCAAACTATGTAACCACATATAAATGCTCACTATGTAATATAATCCCACTACCACAATATCTCAACAAGTTGGTTGCATAATCGTGTCACCAACCTGTATGCTCGATATGTTATTCTTTGATTATTTCAAATAAAAACCTCATTACATTGTGGCCAAATAATTTAATGTGAAGGTTCTATTCCAATAAAATGTTTGAGATATCATTTTCCATAAATATGGAATTGAAGAACCCATCCTAGACATAATCATTAATGACATATCCCTCATGGAACACCCAACACATCCAACGTTTCCATTAACTATTATCACCATGGTTTATGAAATACTTCTATGTATGTTAGCTGTAACATGCACTAATAATAATATTACTGTATAAGGACCATCATGCATTCTTGTTGATAAAAAAATTATTATGACACCAAAAATGTAGAATTACTATTGGAATTTCTATTATCATAATCTCTCGTCTTGGAGATTACCAAGTGAACACATCATGACAAAAAAGCCTCATCTTCTATCGAGTACTCGCACATGACATGCTATACAATCTGTGTCCCATCATAGTATGTTTTCCAACTATAGAAAATTATTTGAGTATATAATCATATCTCATCAAGGTTATCATTATATTGGGGAACTTATATAACCTTATCAATGCAATGTACACTCTAAAAAATTAGTACATTAGATTCGTGTAGAAAAATAAACAATATGTAGTAAGAAGTTGTATTAATATAAATGCATCAAATATTCATGTAATCAATGTAAAAATAGTTGGTACTAGGACAAAAAATCCAACAGTAACCACATTATTTTATTCCATTAATTTTTTTAAATATTATACAATTAATAGAAAAGATACTCTTACTCTTTGGGAAGTTAAATCTGCATCTCTCTCTAAAGACCTTTAAAAGAAGGGTGGTGTTAATGTTGGGGATAAGGGTATGACCATTAGAGGTAGAAGTTTGTCTAGGGGTAGGAGGAGAGATATAGGTAAATCTATATAGTATATATCAAAATACAAGAATAAAACTATAAAACTATTATAATGAAAATAGCAAGGTCGCAAAAACCAGAACCATGTTAATAGACAATGTGACTATAAAGACAATAATAATCACCATTCCTTGTTAGTTGAAGATAATTTTTTTATTGTTGATATATTAAATGTCTCAATTTTTTCATTTACGAGGAATAAATACATGACTCTTGATACACATTCTACATGTGTCATCATAGGGAGATTTTTATTAAGTTGGTGGAAATTGAATCGGGTGAGGTGTTATTAGAGAATAATAAGAGTTTTCATATTATAGGGATATTCTAGATTTATTTTTAGCATCATGGTAAGAATATAACAAATCAATAAGAGGTAATATGGGTACCATAATTGAAAAAACCTCATTTTTCTAAGAGTCCTTGATCAAAAGGGTTACTCCTTTAGGTTAGAACCCAGATGTATGAAACTGCTCGAGGATATCTCGATGATATTGAAGGAAATATTCATAATGATCTTTATGTGTTTTATGGTAGGGTTTATAGAAATCATACGAATGAATAATTTGATTTTGATATTGATAACACCACCATTTTCATAAAAAGTTAGGGAATGTAAGTGACAATCGCCTTGATAAACTTATAAAATATGGGAAATTTGATATGTCACTACTAGAAGTTTTAATTTCTATGAATATTGTGTATATAGGAAGTATAGGTGGGTATTTTTTTCATAGGTCAATGTATAATTCTAAATAACCCTTTGATTGTGCCTATTATTACATTTGGGTTCCTTTTAAGGTCACCTCTCAGGGTGGAGGTTGTTACTTTGTATCATTTATTGATGAATACACTAGGAAAGTCTTGATTTATATAATGAAACTTAAGTCTGATCTTTTTTATATTTTTAACAAATGGAAAGAAATTGTAGAAATTGAATCAGTTAAAAACTCAAATCTCTTAGAAAAAATAATGTTTTGGAGTATCTTTCCACTAATTTCATAGAATTTTGTGAATATGAGGGTATTAAGATATACCGGACTTTTGGGGAAAACCCACAATAGAATATATTTAAATAAATAATAAATATGGATATCTTAGAAAGGGTTTGATGAATGCTTCCTCATTCTAAAGTACCTAAGTCCTTCTAGGATGTGGCCACCTCTACAGATGTAAACTTGATTAATCGTTTTCAATATTCTGTTAATGCCTTCAAAACACTAGATGAACTTAATAAGGGTTATCCTCCTAGTCTTTCACACCTTTTGATATTTTGAGTTATAACTTATGATCATACTCAAGATGTTAAAATATCTCATAGGGAAGTGAAGTTCATATTTTTGGGATATCTATAGGGTGTTATGGGGTTTAATTTGTGGTTAGATAAACCATGTTATAAAAAATCATTATCAATGATATTTTTTTGCTATGAGTATAGTCTCTCTAAAGGGAAAGGAATAGAATGTTTAGAGTCTTTAGATAAGTATGGTGAGTCTTCTTATAGAACTCATGCACCCATAGGTGTTTAAATTCCAATAGAAATAAATGAACATCCCCAATATAGGTCCAAATCCACCTCTCATCTTCTTTAGACTAAAGGAGAATCCAAAAAAGATTTAGATTTTGAACCTAAAACTGAAGAGTAAGATAATCATAGTGATTATCTTCTTACTTAAGGTTGAGAGAAAAGAATAATAAGACCTCTATACTGATTCAACCAAGATGATGTGGATACTATAATTGGTATCAGAGTAAGTTTAGTAGTGACATTTTAAAATAGATTTAGGTAACCCTAGATTACGGTTCATATCCTAAAGATATAATTTTATGACAAGTATAGAATAACATCTTAATGATTTTTAAGGTATAGATTATGTGGTTTTTCCTAAAAGTAATCCCCTTTATAGATAATACAATTGGGAATGGTTCTATAACATAGGTACCTAGGGGTAATAACACCTGAAAACTAATGTCTGACTTGACTCGAGAAGTACCTAGTACAAGGAAATAGAAATTAATATGCATATACATTATCACTCCATGAAAATATTATTATGATAATTAAAATTTTATTTAAAATCTATTATGAATTATTTGAATAGATAATGATGATGAATGACATAGTTTAAACCATATACCATGGAAATTTCTATGTGATAATTAAAATAATGAATTATTTATGTTTTTGGATTCAAAAATTAAATTGTAGAAGTATTTTTCCCAATGATATTTTAGTGACAGTAATTATGAAATGTGTAAGGATTGTGTAAAATTTATGAAATATAGATGTATTCATTAACATAGTAGTTATGGATACCATACAAGGTAATTATTTTATGATTGAAAATTATTTTGAAGATATAGACACATCTTTATAAATGTTGAGTGATGAGAGTATATCAGTATTAAAGAAATTTTGGATAATTTTATCAAAATTATATGTTTTAATGGAACCATTATTTTAAAAATAATGCCTTCATATTTTTTAGACACATGTGTAATGTTACTAATAACCTTTTGGGTTAAATTGGTCAATAATGACATTTTAATAATAGTCAAATAAGATTATTGGACCCTGAAAAAATAGTTGTACTAAAAATGACATTAAAAACATTATTTAGTGATTATCATTAAATCAAGGATTTTCTTCATATTTTTTGTAAATTTATGGGATTTATATTAATATTGATTAGAAAAAATAAAAACCATATTTTAAGACCACTTACCCTCAATGTTTACACCTCTTGGGCCAGTAATGGGAGAAGAGAGATAGTGACCCTCGAGTCCTGCCTCCAGTTGGCCCCGGGATGGAGACTAGCACCTAGGGTATAGTAAACACACAAATGAGAGGAATTAACCTATAAGATAACACATGGGTTAAAGAGAGATAATATAGACACCAATTAACTCCTTCTTAGACCATGAAGTAAAATTCACCCAATTCCACATCTATAATGTTATTCAATAAATACTACAACTAAAAAGGAAAACATCAAGTACGAAAAGAATGTAAAATGGCAGTGACTAAGAAGCTCGAACATCACTTGCAACCCACAAGCTAGTAGTAACCCACATGGTCACCAACCTACTTCAACTGACCTGAAAACTATTTATATAAATGTAGGTTGAGTATAAAAGTATACCCAGTAGGATCAACCAAGGAGCCCCTCATGAAAAAGTAAAGAAAGCATGCAAAAGAACAGTGAAGAATAAGTAAAACTAACTCGTCACCTAAACAGGTATACTATGTTTATAGCCTCACCATGGATACTCTCACAAAGTATTGCATAAAATATAATATTTATATAATAATGAATATCAAGGGTACCCTATTACCACTTACCTACTGTCTAGTCTCTTTTCCCCAAAGCCCCACATCCTGAGAATCACTCTCCAAAGTGACCCCAGCTGCCACCTCTCTGAGCCTGATGTGGGTCGCCCGATGGTGGTGGTGGAAGAACCCCATAGTGTTTTTCCCCACCTATATCTACTCATGTTCCTCTTCGAGCACCACATCCATGGGAACCACCTTGTCCCCCCAAGGGAGATCCCTGATCACAGTGTTGTATCGACCATGGAGGTACATCAGCTATCTTCTTGGGATACGCAGCACGTCTGGTCGGGCAGTCTCATTCAATAAGACCTTTCCTATCAAAATAATATCACCAGACCTCCTTGGGATATCTTGGTGCTCCGCACTTTCCTGGTTCCACCTTCCCAGATGCTCGAGTCTGATCTTGGGAAGATATCATGCATCAATGCTCTACCAACTGACGTCTTCTAACTGTATAAGACTTCTCAAAAATATAGAATCCACTGGTATTTCCAGCTATCTGGCATCCCTATGAAGGAAATATCTCTATCACCAGTTCCAACTCTATCACCCAGACATAGGTGGTGATTCACAAGGGTACAAAATTTTCTCGAATCTCTATATGAAGTCCTTGCTCATGCTTTTGTTCTTGGATGTATCCATCTATGATCATGTCGAGAGAGTAGCTTGTTAGTTGTGAGAATCTTACTGCTTAATCATCAACAATCATACCCCCCCCCCCAATTGAATCTCCAAAATAACCTAAATCCATATGGGGAATAAGTAGGAGGCATAGTACTCCTCATGAAACAGCTGCGGGAATTCATCTCAGTTTAGTATCGACTCATTGCGCATCTTTTTAAAAAATCTCCACCAACTCTAAACCACTTCATAGAAAATACTGGCTACCAAATCCACCATTTGATCTATTGGGATAAAAACAATATTGAAGATTCATACCACTAACTCTAGACAATACTCTACTTCTTGGGGATCTAGCTCTCCATGTAACCTCAATGGTCTTTCTTGCTAGAAAAAACAGAGTACGCTCAACCTACCCACATCCTCAGCCAACTCTTCTTAGATGATTTGTTGTTCAATAGGTGGAGGTTCTTCTACCTAACCACTTGTATTAAAGTCATCATATTATGAACAATGAATTAAAGCCTCGTCACTCATAGGGTCTTCATCATGAATTGGAACAGGTATCCTTGTGGGATATCATCATGAAGGCATAATAAAAATTATCAAGGATTATTGTGGTCAGATGAGCACACACACACACACACACACATATATATATATATTGATAATAGAAATGTGGATCATACTCAAAATGTAAAATCAAATACTCAATCCTGTATGATGCATGTACCACTATTCTTTGTAAAAAATGTCTCAAGGTGTTGAGTCACCAAGTGGGTAATCTGGGTCCTTGTGAATTGATATGTCAACCTCTTGCACCATCACTAAACTTTATATCCTGAGATCATCACTTGAGACACTTTGAAATTATTTCCCCAAACCCAACCAATAATTTTTAATGAAAATTGTCCAAAAAACATCACATGGAATTAACTTTACCTAATACCAAATTTTCAAGACACGACTCATGTCGGGGCTGGAGCCACAACTAACCCAATACCACCTTCATTGGTCAGGGGGGTGTATACAAGAATCAGAGGCATGACTAGCTCGGTGAGCCATTCGCCTAAGTATCTATACACATGAACTCATAAAAATCGATGAAAATTTATAGAGTAAAATATATAAAAGATAAAATTTTCTATAAAAAACCAAAAGATGCATGGACCACACAAAAGAACGAGGTACGGTAGTGTAAACTAAAAATAAAAGGAAAAAATGCATTCCCACCTAGAAATATGTTCTGACCTAACCAAATTGGAAAAGAGTATACAACTAAGAGTCTAACTCTTTTATCCCAAGCCATGACCACCGTACGTTGTCCAAGAAGATTGTGTCCCTGATATCCTCTGATGTCATGTTCGACCTATCCTCCATTTCAAAATAAACAACACATGTTGGGAAAAAACCATGCAATGGTGAGTATGTACATACCCAGTAGAATTCCCAAAAAAGTTGAAGGGGGGCAATAAGAGAAAAAACATAAGAATAAATTAGTTGATATAAAAAGGTATGGTAAAAAAGTATAGATCAACCAAACAAGATAGTGAAAGTAAACACATTGAAACACAATGATTTCGAAACAATGAGAAGATTAACTTCTCATTGGATCTTCACTCCATATAATATGAGAGTAGAATCATCCAACCATGAGATGCTAGACACATAATGCATGTGGCATACCCCGCTCATCTTCACCTCTACTGGAAGAAGGGTAACCAAAACCCATGGAGTGGGTAATGCAACTGGAAATATATATATGTCTGTGTGTGTGTGTGTGTGTGTGGAGGGGGGTGCTCAATCAAAGAAACCCAAATGAGGGAGTAATGGGATATCCATCTCCCATATCAGCCAAGGAAGAAGAGTATTCAATAGTTCTAAGAGAATCCATCAACGATGCCCAGCATTCCATGTGTCTTTACTGAACATGCAAGTAAAAGGGACTCCACACTATACCATAGAGGGATAGGTTGTAGTGTCTTGGAGTCTTGTTTTTGGTGGATCTACCCCTAAGAGATCTTCCAAAATGTATCCCAAAGGGCTACCCCATAGGATCGCTTGTAAAGGCACACCACACTATAGCGAGTAGGGCTACACCATTCTTTGTGTCTATATAATTTTTTATGTATGAAATACCTATTCTACCATCCCCAAATTAAATCCCCATTTGAAATCCATCTCAACCCAATCACACAACCTAACTAATGAGATACTAATGAATTACAACCCTTCTCTTCCTCCAATAATTCTTCAACTCATTTCTTTATTCCAGGTGGATTTATAAATGTGAGAGTCTTTTTTCTCCATTACATCTCTTCCACATCCACTTTTGTCACTTTAAATGTAAATACCACAAACATGTTATCCCAGATTTTTTGGTTACTTTATTAAATTATTTCTAGAAACAAGTGATCACATCCCAAAATATTTAATATCTTACTAGTATTGGAAAACATCATACATACTTAAATCGGGTATTAAATTTGAAAACATAAAATAAAATAAATTATTTTCTTTGAAACAATAATTATTCCCTCTAGTATATACTTTCATATCAATAAATATAAAATTCATGGTATCCATGGGAAAGGAAATATAATATATAGGTTATATTAGATCTTATTCCGGGTATGCATACAATGAAATCTAACATGTAATAAATGAGGCGTGAATAATATGATCACAAAAAATGATTATCAAATAATTTCACATAAATAATCACATGAGCTTCAAACATATCGATTTATATCATAGCTATTAAAATAATCACCTGGAAATCAATAAATAATATCATAATGATAGAATGTCTAGTGTATGACACCTTAAAATTACCATTGAGGCCTCATTATAACACATCTATATTAATGGGTATTGATTCCATGACTCAATTTTATTATTTACGATATGTAGGATATGGTTTCAAAATTTTATTATCTTGTTCTCATTTAATTATTATAATGTTTTATTGATATCTAACTTATTTACTCTTATTGAGAATCTGATACTCCCATATTTGAAATTCATTATTATAATTTTGTTGTGACTCCCCATACAAAAGTCAATGTGTCAGGTTCATCCCTCCACTAGAAAAGGATCTTGTATTTTGGTTAAGATTCCCCCTCAAAAATAGTATTAGTGCACATGTATCTCTCGCCGATTAAAGATTTATAAGATTAGAGTATTCTCAATTTGAAAAAAACTATTATAAAAACAACCATGTGGTACTTACTCATTCCCCTACTAATTAACTCAATGAATTAAATTTTAAATTTTGCTTCAATGAAAAAATTATTTCATTAATAATTTAATATGATATATTCACCCCCTCTAAATCATCTGTCATTATAATATTTGGCCTAAAAATTTTTATAAATTGTTGTTATTTTTGGATGTATTCAATCGTTATATAGAGGTTGTTGTTTATATTTGATTTTTCAAGATTATTCGTAGACCTCATATTTTAAGGAAAATATCTTTAAGATGTTAGGATTAAACACAAATGATTTATGGATTTTTTATAAGCCACGACAATTTTATGGAAATGATTATGGCTACATGAGATCCCAAATGAAGGAATGCCTCATGAAATTGACCATAGAACAGTTGTTCACCCTGAAAAATATACACACTACAAGAAGCTAACCTCAATAAACATTCATGAAATCATTCAACTAGATATGATTTAATTTTAAAAAATTTACTTATTTTATATTTTTTACTATTAAAAGAAGTGTGTTTATTATTGTGTATACTAGTAAGATATCTCATGAAATTTGGAATATTATATAAGCAACTCAACACAAATTTGAAAAATTAATTCAAACCAATATTTGAATGATTTTGGCAGAGTACCAGGACATCAAGATGGAGGAAGAAAAAAAGTAAATCAAATGTTCAAATGATTAAAAATAATTGTGAATCCTAAACTCCCAATACTCATAAGGTCTTATTCGATAATTAGACAACATAATAGGTGAAGCATAAATACTCTAATCTAGCATGAACACAACATCCCGTTGAGGGGGTGTCAATATAACCTCATTAAGAAAATTATCATAAAACTCACTGATGAATTGTGTAACCTCCATCATCCCAACATCTAATAACTCCATGGACAACTCAATATTCAAAGAATGAGGTGTTCTGTAAACTTATTACCCATCTGATGAAACATCACTCCAACAAAAGACCCATGTTGGCTATCCATATCGGAATACATGACTCTCATCTAAAAGAAGTAAATTACAACATCAATAGAATAATATCAACATATTACCATTATGATAGAGTATGACCTCATATGTAGAAATAAAATATATAAACATGATTTTTTATTCCCCATATTTAGTCTAAACCCCCATCACATGTCAAACTAGTAGGCCCGACCTCTAAAGAGCACAATAAAAATAACAGGAATGGTATTCCTCTCTATATATAGTCCCAGAAATTGGACTAAAGTGGATGAAAAAAAAGAGTTAAATGATCCTAAATCAAAAAATGTTTATAAAATGGTATATGATAACCTGATTATAAGTTTAATGATATGCTTCCCCTCTGGGAGGCCACCCCCACATCATGCAACTGAATATGCCCAGATATTATGCCTCTCTATTAATGGTCATATAAAAAACACTCTATTCATGGCCCCTAAATATTATGAATATCATGAGGAAAACTTATACTTACTTGATATCCTAGAAACATAGCATAAACTAGTTACCCCAACTGCTGAAATAACCTTATTGGAAGTTTCTGCTGAGGAAGATGCTAAACTAGACCACATCCACCATACTTAGATTGAAAAACTATGGGGAATGGATTATTATGATTTAATTTTTCCCCGAATCCAATGAATTATATACCAAGGACCCCAGAAACATCATATAAATTGATAATACGAAATTTCCTTGAGGGAAGATGCTGAGTTTAACACCCCATTGTCCAAAAACATGATGTATGTGGATCTTGAGAACTACCATTAATATCTTAGCTCCTTGAAGAACCTTATTGGTTCTTATATTGTAGGAAAAATTCTCATGAGATAATATGATTCATCACCTTGATGTTATTTTGAAACTCGAGAAATTTTGGAAACATAAATGGAGTCACTACATAATTGATAGATGTTTGATGTTCCTCCACAACTTACTACACTTGGGACTACATATCATGAAATATTATTATAGGATAAATGTAAATGGTCCATGAAGCTGATCCCATGATCCCATAAAATCATACTCCCATGATAATGAGAGAGAAACACGTTCATATTATATAGGATCATTATTTATGTATGAGTTCCAAAGGCAGTGAACTTTAAGGTTTCATATTGATCTAGAGCACCAGGAAACGACTGACTATATTGAGGTAGTCACACATGTTTTTCTCATTCTGAGGAAACCACCTAATCGGATAGGGGTCATATAAGATTGCTTTTTATAGGGTTTTTGTAGGAGATCGTGGAGTCCTGCATTGTAAACCCAAGAGGAGGTGATTCTCACTTGGGTATAGTTTTAGCAACTCATCAAAAAATGTCATATCTAAAAATAATGATGTTGGTGCATATCTAGAAGCTTATGTGGATTTAGAAAGATAACATGACCATGGTGGAGTACTTAGTGAAGTTTTGCAGACCTGTCATGATACTCCCTGGGTATGGTTCAGGATTCATTTTCTGGGGTATGGAATTTTGAGCAGGGATTACTCTTGGAGATTATGGAGCTAGTGGTGATTCTATACATTCTCAAGAATGTTGGAGTTATTGAGCGGGCCCTGGTGGTGGAGAAATTTCTGGATTATCATACTCTAAAAATTAGTGTTGGGAACGCGAGAGATGATGCCTCAGCATTTGGTTGCTGACAGAAGGCTCATAAATTTGAGCATGCAAGAAATTCATTAGGTGATACTAGAATGGAGATATTGAGGCTTAGGGATTCCAATATTGTTTTCATTTTCTTCCATAGATTCAGTGTTATTATTGTGGCATTCGGGGACATCTTTATAGAGGATTCCAAACCCGTCGAGCTACTAAGAGGGAGTTAGTCGATAGACTATCTCGGAAGAGGTATAATTTCATTCTTGGAGGGTTGTAGGGTGGCGGGTCTGGAGTAAGTGTGAGTATAGTAGAAGGAGGTGGAAGCTGGTATGATTTACCACCCCCACCACCACCATGTGGTCCGCACAATGATTTTGGAGATGGAGTATTTGGGTGAGGATAGGTGCAGGCTATAATGACCTTTGACCATGAATCTCTGATGGATAGGGTATACTCCATGTCCATTCAACATTCAATAGTAGTATATATTGACATTATAGTGAGTTAATTCTTTAATTCCAATTCTTGTTCATGGTTTTTTCAGGTTCACCCCAAAATTCATACGAAACAATAGTTAACATACCATGTGTATTACTTACCCTACATTTCAAAGATCTAGTATTTAGCATGTACCCAATGATATTAGTAAAATATAGATAAACAATCCTATTTAAGTATGTAACCATATGTTTGAGGAAAATAATGTATGGTACCTCAACCCTACTTTTGTGATCAATCATATTATGTCAACCCTAGATTTGGAGTTTTTTTCATCACATGAAGGAACACTATGTTCTACTATTAGATGGTGATGTTTTAAATCAGCGATATAATCCAAGATTTATGAAATGGTATTAAAAGAATTAAATATATACTCAAACTATGTTATGAACAATGATAGATAGAAATGATAGTGTCTGAATATATTCTTAATAAATACAACAAAAGAAAACATTATTTTTCCACTACTGTAAAAAGTTAATATTATTTTCTATGGAAAACAATTGAAACAAATCCTTTTCATATTTTTTAATGATTTTAAAAATTATAAAAAATAACAATTATAAATAATTTATATATATTTGATTACTTCCATACAAAATTTTCAAGAACATTGAATTTGTTGATAAATAATCAAGTAGAATAAATACGAAACATTTTCATCATTTTTAACAATATTTTTTCAATTAATTTATAACCCTAAGATAAGAAAATGAATGGAAAACATGATTACCCCATAAACAAACCAATTATAAAAAAATAGTTGGATTCTAAAATATAAGTATTTTATAGTTTCTTCAATGTAAATTTAACATTGATAGTCCCAAAAATTAATGACATTGTATCATAATCCATTAACAATTTTGTTTCATTTGAATCACAAAACTCCTAGAAAAAAATAATAGAAAATAGAAAATAAATTCCATGAGTATGAATATATTCATGATATAATATATAAAAGATTAATTATAAAGATGTTGTAGACACAATAGGTGAATAACATGAAACATGTCTCTGTGAAATAATATTCAGATGAAGTGGGGGGATATATAGTTAGATTTGGACCTCGTTCAACAATGTTGTGTTGCTCAATTTTTGGGGATTTCCATTGGGTGATTGTTCATTAACAAATCATTGTTGGTGGACTAATATTCAAATATGAAAGTTTTCATTTTTATTATGTGTATCAATTTTGTATAATTTCTAGATTTTTTAGAAATTTAATTTCTTAATGGGTTTTATTAATTTTTGTGAAATAATAAATTAATTAATTGTAAATTTTGGATTTTGGGATAATTATTTGTTGAGTTAATTATCATGAAATATGTATTGAGTTCTGAATTAAGAATAAATAATTTTTGAAATAATTATTGGGAGATGTGGGGTTTCAATTGAAATAATGTGATTAATTAATTGTGGTAATTAATCAACGATATGATTATGATTAATTAATAGTTGAACTAAATAATAGAATGATTAAGATTTATAATTTTTAGAATTAATTAATGTAATATATGTTTATAATTAATTTTATAATTAACTAATTGAATGATTAATAATAATTAATTTTTAAATTAATTAATGTAATGATCATGATTAATAGACATTTGATAAATTAATGGGAATTATTATGATAAAAGGGATACTAATAATTAATCTGTATTGATATGATATATTCAAGGATGTGATAATGTGATATATGATATATCTATGATATATGTTACCGGTTGATGTATGAGTGTGGGACACATAATGGTTCTCCAAATAATGATAGAATGAGTGGATAAATTTAATACACACTCTTCCTATAATGGAATGTTTTGGAAGAATTATACTCTTCTTTTTTTGTTCTAATATTGAATGAATTTAAAAACTTCCAATGTTTCTAGCATGAGTGAATATATAAATAACAGTTCATTATCCACAACATGTTTCTCACACCAAAGCCAGTGTGATTAAGATCTGTTACCGCACACACCTGAATTAAAGCCATAATATTATTTATTCATCTTCCGTGATTCCTAGACTGATCAGTCAGAAGGGTTGGAGAAAAGAATAATACATCCTCCAGGGAGGGGTTGTTAATCCTATGTGGATGTGGGGGTACTAGGTGTACCCAACGTGTGAAGTATTCAATAAGGGGCACCGATACGTCGGAATCTATGAGGTCTTATGGTCGGGGAAAACATATGTATATAATAATTATGAGTTCATCCCTAATTTTTCAAGCTGAATATGGGGTTTATCAATAGAATTGAGTATTTATCTCCACTAACTGATAAAATATAGTTCAATCTATAACACATCTAATGGTTCGTTTTAAGGAATTAAAACTACAATAATTCATTATAATATTCTAAGTTGCTCATATAAAATTGATTTCATGTACCTATTATAAAATACTATCATTACTAAGACCATACTTATCCTATCTTAGAAATAAATGAGTTTGGACCCATTCGGAATCTAAATAGAAATGATTTTAAGTAAATAGTTTTAATAATTCCAAGGGTTCCCCTCCCTTCTCTAATAAAAAGGCACCCATTCATCTCTATTACTCACACTCACTAAATCGTCTAGATCAAGAAAGCTCTACCCAAACCCCTACCTATAATCCCTCCCCACATTCATGATGCATTAGCTTAGGTAGAACATTCTCCTTAGAGGTGATAATGTGTTCTTCAAAGGTTATCAACTGAATAAGAGGTATTTTTTCTTTAAGTATTTCTATTTTATTTATTCTCCCACATCCTTCATATCTTATTCTTCATAAAAGAGATAATAAATAAATAATCCTAAATATACAGATCTATTTTTAAGTAAATATCATCTCCTAGATCCATTTCCACTTCCATCAAATTTGAAATGAATTAATCATTCTTGTGTACGTGCGAACTATCACTTCCCCAAACTGATATAATTCGTTTTCCATAACTATATCTCAGGACTGGTTATAATGATGTAATTACTGTGAATTTTTGATATTAATTATATACTAATCATTATATGATAAAAATATAACAATTTAAATTACCAAAGGTGTTTTAATGGTCTTAGTGATGATAATCTTTACAATAGGTACATGAAATCACTTTTATATGAGCGACATAAAACATTATAATGAATTATTATAATTTAAGTACCTTAAAATGAATCTATAGATGTGCTATTGATTGAAATAGCATGTATCAGTTATCTATAAATGTTCTTTAGGTGGGAAAATGAATGGATCCTAAAGGTCTAAGGTACATAATAACATGTTACAAAATAAGACCAAAGTATTTATAATAAATCCAAATAACATCCTTATCCCATTCCATAGTAGATCTACGTTCAATTTGTCCAAATTCAACCGATGATTTGTTGGCATTGAGATTTAGGTTTCCTTTTTGGTAAGAATGAGTTTATACTCATTTAAATAACAATTTATTCTAGGTTATCAATTTGTTTGATTCAAACATGATGTTTTATTTTATTTTTGAAACCAACCTGAGTGATTGGTTATCAAAACTAATAATAATGTGAAGGGATATTATGGTTTTTGGATCAGTTTGTCAATAGTGGATATGAATTTGACACTTTAATTTCTAAAAACTAGTTCTTCAAGAAGGAATGTCTGTGAATATTCTCTATAAATATGAGAAATTCATTTTAAAATAAGCACTCACATTGTGATGGAATACACTTTTTGAGAAATGAATTATCATTCATGACACTTTATTTATTCTTCTTTCAATTCCTAGAAAAAATAATTGATGAATGTTAAAAACATTATATTTATTATATATAACATAAAATTAATCAAAATTATTCATTAATAGAGATTAATTTAATTTAATGTGATAAAAATACAATGTGTTCTTAAAAATAAGTATTTTATAAAAACAACTCTTTCACTTTCAAATGATTTTATTTTAATTTCTATTAAATTTATAACCAATGATTTTTTTATACATGTGAAATAAATCATCATATTATAGTGATTCATGATTTATTTATCTACTTTATATAGTTATTATATATTAACTATATTTCATGTTATTCAATTCAAGGGGTTTTGATTCAAAATATACTAAATACATAATGGTTTTCCATCTCAACTGGAGAATCATGTGAAGGAATATCCATTTTCAAATTTATTCCATTCAACATAGAAAAATTAGGTTTTCATTCCATTTAGGGACCAATATAATTTCACATTACTCTATTTCATGGAAATTATAGTAACTATTAGTCAATAGAACAAAGAGAGACTCATCTTGAGATATATGGGAAAGAGCACCCAATATTATAACAACACATCACAATAAACCTACTTATTTTAAATGAATTTTATAGGTCACTTTATGAAATCACTAACTCCTTTCTTTAACACCAAACCCATTTTATGTTATGATAATGGGATACTACCATGTCTACTTCCATCAAATGGGCTATGATATCATCGCTCGTGTGTACGGTGGACTACTTTCCCGGTAAATGACATCATTATTTTTTCAATTAACACCATTCACAGTTAAGAATTATGAATGATATAAATTATATATATTATATTAAATACATACTTATACCTATATATTAATTATATCTTGTATGAATTTTTTACTTTCCATTCTATTGGGGATATTATAACGCAGCTCGTGTGTACAACAGACAACTGTCTCAGGAAGCGATGTGATTAATATTTCACTAATGCCTTATGTGGATGTTAATAAGAATAAATTTAATGCTAATATGTGATAAACATGTAATAATTAGTATATTAATGACATATTTATAAATATGGAAATATAATATATGATTTTCATTATTAACTTTTCACTTATCATCTCCATGATGGTATCAAATATTATTTTTCAAAACCATCTTTCATGATTGCTATTAAAAGAATAATTGATATTTAAAAATGAAAATAATTTCCTGATTATAATTCAAGAGATGATGGAATGATATATTATGAATAAGAACTATAACAGTCATAACAAAGCATGAATGTGAAAACAAGACGATTAACACCATAAACATTGATAATAATGAAATATTTTTTACAAATGGGTTATGAAATGTTACATATTATATTATAAATATGAATCTAATTCTGGAATAAATTAATAACATTCTTAAAACTATTATATATTATGTCAAATCATGTTCATCTAAAGGAATGCGTGAGGTAAGGGACTTCATCTCAAGTTCCCTCATTGAGGCATATTGTATTGTTATGAACCTAATTTCATTTATATTTTTTATATGCAAACATTTGAAATATAATATAATGATTCACTAATAATTCATGATATTGGATGTTATAATTATAATTATTTGATCCAAGGGTAATAGACATGAATGTTACCATGGGGTAAAAGTAATTGTGCAATCTCACTTTCTTTTGTTATTGTTAACATTCACATGAAACAATCACTTTATTATTATTTTATATAATTATTTAATACATTAATCATAAATATAAATACTTTTGTATGATTAATAATATTATTTCCTAAATTTTATACTATAATTACATATGGTATTTAATTTAAATTTTATTTGATTAACTGGGGAAATATTGATAAATCGGCATCCTTTACACAATACGGATACTTGATGATAAGTAACATTGTTTATGAATGAAATAAATTATTTGATATATGAAGAATTATTTTTACATGAATGAACGAGGAGGGTCCTGGTTATAGATATCCCCTCGATGCATTTGTAGTCTCATAAGAAAAATTGAGTGGCCAAATTAAATGACTTTTGACATGTAGTTTAAACTGCCTTGTTAAATATTTTGATAGGGGAAGTATCATGGTTCTTATGATAATGGTGTCCAATAATTAAACCTTTAATTTATAGAGAATTCAGTTATTATTAGAATCTATGGAATTTTCAACATGAAATTATCTTTTTTGGGATTTAATTCTATATTTATTGAATAAATGGAATGCATTTTCAGTTCTTGAATTATCTGTATTGATTATGAATTATCATATCATAATATTCACGCTATTAAAATTAATTTTTTTTACTTATTTAACTTTCTATGTTAATTAATATTATTTATTATTGATATATTCTATTGTACTTAAGCATTACATAACATTTTACCTCACTATTTTTATTTTTTTTACTTTCCCCATGAAATGAAGACAAAATATTGGAATGTGTTTTCAAGGATTCTTTTCATTTGATTTTTTATGTATTATTTTTTTTTAACTGTAAAATTGGTATCATCTATAAACTTGTTTCTCAAAAATATTTTAAATTGATAGGTCCATCAATATTTTTCCCTTTATACTTATGTCAATCTAATAAATCATACACAGACTCTATGAAAGTGGATTTAGGGTCTCTACAATTGTTATTAAAGGAAGGTTAGTATAATCCATGGGAACTAAATATAGAAAATTTTAGATTAAGGAGTATAACCCTCTGATATAATTTGAGTATAGAGTATAACAACATCCTTTATTTTTGTTAACTAAGAGATTATTTTCTTTTTCCTAGTATTACATCCCAAACTGCATACTACAACTGGATGTGATTATAGTACAGAGGTACCTAGGGGTAATATCTCAGAAAAGGGTGCACTGGGTTGGACCCAATCATCACCTGGTGCATGAAAATGGGACATACTACCCACGTTGATTGATACACCATGGGGTACAAGGTGAGGATACCTCACATATTCATTTAAAACCAATAATATGGAAATGAAAATAATGATATCCCAAAATAAACCATGTTGATAATTATGATATTAACAATGCATTAATATTTTTTTATGTTAAGTGTTAAATTATATTTATAGTTATAAATTATGATATTAAGTCCATAATTTTATGAGTTAATTCAGTGTATTGAATTAATTAGAAATGGTGCATAGATGTAATAATGGTGTGAATAATCATATACAATATATATATTTCTCTACAAGGGAAGCCAATATATATGGTATAAGAAATCAGAAAATTAAGGAAATATTAATATTGATTAAATGGTTTATGACTGATAAAATTTCTTGGATCAATCAACTAAGTCCATAGTGACATTCTCCTATATTGGATCACTTTAGGAAACATAGGCACCCATAATAGGCTAGGAATACTAATCAGATACACTAATGAATAAATTAAGTTTCTAGAGAAGATATTCATGGTTTTCATATGATTTCAATAGATATACATATATGTATATATATTTTTAAATAGAACATAGTTTGATAATTTGAAATTAAAATCAAACCCTTATATTCATAAATTATTGAAATAGTCAGATAAAAAGTTAAATATATACATATATATATATATATATCTTGAAATATTAAAAAATAAATAAAAATAAATTATACCCTTACATGGGTTTATTTAGTAGAAAATATACTTTTATGAATTATAAAATAGATAAAACCCTTACGTGATTTTATTAAATTTAAGAGTATGAATACACTACACTAAAATAAGCCTCATGAGAGAAAAAAATTTTGAAATGTTTAAAATAAGGAAACCCCTGAAAAATCTATAAACATGAATGTTTTATTATCAAATCCCTTTCAAATCTTAATGAACATTGATAAATTTAAAATAATCATATATTTTATAAATTATGATAACAAAAAAGGGTAAATAAATCAATATATATATAAATATATAATTATATATACATTTTTTATAAATCAAACATAAATGGATAGATTAAATAAATCAAATACATGTGTATAGATTGGAAAATAAACTATCAATCACTTTTAATTCATAAATAAAATAAATATAAACAGATTGATATACTTCTATATGTATACATAAATATATATAATACTTTGAAAATTAATCATGAATTCATAGATTTAAAATATGGTAAAACCCTCTAACAAATAAAAATAAAATACCCCATTACCAGAATGAAAATAGATCAAAGGAGCTACTGGCATCTGGCTCTGAGAAAAAGGAAAAATGGAGAGTTTGAGAGAAGATGTACATGCCCTAAAAATAAATATTTACCCAGAATATGCTAAGAGTTATTATAGACCTTAATATTGATATTATATATAAAATCTAATTCCACCACCCCAAATCCACTAAACTGGATCCTAGAGATAGTGCACCACATGGCCTCAATAATTCCTTCCCCAATGTCTTAGGCTACTGACTAACTGTGAGGGACTAATTAGGAATGTGAGGAGACTATATCCTATATTCCATAGTAATAAAACTATAAAAATCAAAATAAATAATAACCATTAATTAAAACATAATAACCACATATACTTTAATCAATTTACAAAACATTATAAATGACCATATCCAAATACGTTAAACATGTCATGTCAACCCAATGCCTTGTTTAAAAAGTAAAGCTAAAATAAGAACACACTAAAAATCCCAAAAATGGGTCATAACATCAATTTTTTACACATTTTAATGCTCCACTCCATAATCAAGACTAGTCAATCTATCATAGGGCCTTTTCCCTTATACCGAAATGCCTTCATGATATCTTCTTATGCAATTAACCTAGCCCACGTATGGTGCGAGTAAAAATTAATATTCCTCCAATACCTTTTTCTATAGAAATATCCATTCTAATAAAATTTTATACAGAATTATAACTTACAAGTAGTGTATATAATATGTTTTTTAATTAAAATAATGCCAATTTGGTCCATGGGATCCCCGGTTCCTTAATATGACCAACCTAACAAAACCAAATCTGAACTACATATGATATATGAACCATACAGAATGTGTTTTTAAATATTTTATGTCAAAGGGAATTAATTAATTGTTATTATAAAATTCATTGAACCTTGGGTCTTTAGTCTAGGTATCAAATCCATGTATCACCACAGTTGAATGAAGAATAAATCCATCATCATAACCATATCTAACCATGGGATATTATAGAATCATACCAACATATAGTCCTTATAAAACATTAGAATTTGGGAGAATCATCCCATTATCTGAAACATATAATGAATCAGTTGTGCCAGGAGTTTCAGTTTCGCCCACACCATAGAATACATCATTGGTTTCTAGAACATCATTTAGTCATACTATAAAGATAATGGGATTTATATAATCATAAAATTGTAATATAATTACACATATTCTCAAGGTTCATAATTATTGGCCTTATATCATATAAAAACAACATTGCTACACCGATACATTTATCATCATTTACAAAAAATCATTACATTGAAAACCCTTAATTAATGTTCCATAACTGTTTCACCTTACCATTTTTCATAACCATAACCATTAGATATTCAATGAACCCATTTAGAAACATTAACATCCCCCATTAACTATTTATCACCATTATCCTTAATCAATTAATTTCCTAATACATTTTCCTTGTTAATCCAAATGGACCCTTATATCATGCTAATGTATTGAAAATGATGTGAAATTTTTTATACCATGAATCATCCATTTCATTAGTTAAAAATTAATTTCATCATTTTTAATGGTTAACACACCCAAAGGGTGGAACTAGGATCTATCTTATAATTGTTAAAAAAACTTATAGAGTTAATCAAGGGTATCAAACTTCATATTAAGGCCTAATTTTCTCTTTATAGTTATGAATAGAAATACACAACATGGCATCATGTTGGTACAACCACATGCATAATAGTAATATAATGACTATTAAAGAAATCTTATATACCACATACTTCACGATCATAGACAAAAACTCACCCAGTAACAACCATTGTTTCAAAATAAGATATCCACAAATGAAATGGTGAAGAAATCACAGAAAATTAAGTTTATAAGATTATAAAGAAGAGACAACAAACAAGATTAATATACATACCTAGAGATTCAATTTTCAGTAAATTAAATTGAAAATGACTATGAATCCATAGATAAAGATCCTCAGAGAAGGAGGGAGCTCAAAGTTCACACCCCTTTCACCTAAAAACAAAACGAAGAAAAAATATAAGAAGAAAAATTTATGTTTTATAGGGAAAATCATTATTTTCCAACTTATAATGGGTAGCATGACTCGACCGCATAATTTGAATATTCATGAACCATCAATTAAGATAACTCTATCAAAGTAGAAGTAGTGCTTCATTGTTTGTCTGGCTACCAGTATGGTTTGAAAAATCGTATGGTGGTCATTAAATTTCCTTTGTACAATGGGAGACAAATCCACACATTCACCTATTCAAATATGTATTATTTTATAACAATGATACATAATCCCTTGGTGTCATGTTTATTGGTCATGGTTACTAGTAACCATGTAGTAACCATTTATAATGAATTGTATGGCCTATTTTTCCCCATTTTAATATCCCTTACCACTAGGTCACTCCCCAAATATTTTCAACTCCATGGAGGCAATACATTTACAAACTAATGGGAGTTAAACCAAATTTCATATGAAAATGTACCTCATAAAATATTTAATAGCATATATCATCCCAACCATATAATAGATAAAACTATAGCTTTAATCAAAAGCATCACTATGCCTCACAAGGAAATATATGGGCCATTGGTCCAATATACCAACTTCCATCACCCATGTTTACTCTAAAACATGGTTATTATTCCACAACACCTATAAAAAGTCATTGTAATATCCTAATGATTATTCTCGCTATGATTAATAACATGAATAATATTCTCCTTAGAGATTGATTCATCCTAAATCTCAACACCATCAACATAAATCGCATGCGAGTGGTTGGGGTGATACAACCAAACATGTGAAACATTTAGATCATCATGAATAACCAAAAGTATATATTTAATATCCAAAAGATATGCTACTGTCATGATCAAATATGAAATCTTAGACGGCCCATAATTTTTAGGAACCATCTTTCCATTTTTATATCTCTAGTGGTGATCCAATCTTGGAATAATTTGATGAAACATAAGTTTACCCAGTACAAACATCTGAGCTCTAAAAAATTGATCAATATATAAATTTTATCAACAAAATTTCAAATCCATATACTTAAATATCAAGTGAATGGATCACATGATTTTGATTTGGAACATGAGAACACAGTTTATAAGGAAAAAATTGGACATGTATCTTATATTGATGGGTTGTGTTTTCTATGTCCTTCATCAGTCAGCTTTCAAGATATTCTCATTGACCATGGCAATTCTTTTTTATTTCTCTATTTATCCATGGCATATTTCAGATAGGATTTATTATTAGTGTCGTGAGTATGATTCAATAAGTGTTGAGTTATTGATGTAGGGACCATCTTCAGAGGTGTTGCCTCTAGGTGGTTCCCTAGTTATACCACCACCTATTGAGCACCATATGGTACCCTCAAAACAAGTGGATGGGGTGGGAAGGATGAGCACACATCATGAGTTTCAGTAGTAGATACCCCTCAATTTCTGAGTTGATCCCATCCCGCAGGCAGATGAAGACTTACTTTAGGTGGTGACATTAGTTTTCTATCTTATCATAGAACTATAAGATCATATGGTGGTCCTGGAAGTGATCCATATATGTGGATGAGAAGAATGAGGTAGGTCTTAGTGACCTAGTAACTTCATCAATCCTTATCTCATCATATAGGGTTTCTCACATTCTTTATGCTAGTAATCGTTTTCTATACATAGAAAGAAACTTTTTCATGCCATAAAATACATCCCAAGAACGTCACCTAAGGAATATAATTCTCATACTTGTGACCTGAGTGGTAAATAATAGATCATATTTTTGCCTCATTATGTTTTTTGGATCACCACCTAAGGCACCCTAGGTATTCCATGTAGGGATAAGATTATGATTCCTTATGAGTGGTTGTATGCATAAAACTAAGTGATAGAATATCAAATTTCAAAAAACCAGTGTGTAGGGTTCAACAAATGATTGTAATTTATGAGTTGATCGTAGTTCTAATTTCTAGTAGGTGATTCTTCCATTGTATTCTAATCATGTACTATGTCAGTTGTATGTTATCATTATATAGATGTGCCAAAATCCAATGGGGACCTTCAATTTATATGATGAGATGTTTTTTATACCTTAAAATGAGATATAGATTCTAATTTTCCACCTTCATAAGGGGTGAAAGATATATGGTAATGTTGACATGTTGGGACTGAACCTTAGAGAGGTATCATGCATACATTGTTTAAATAAAGAGATCAAAACCTACATAATTTGATTTTTTGGTTTATGGTTTCATAGAATGGCCACATCAAAATATTTACATAATATTATAAGGATTCTTGATTACAAAATGAGTTATGGAAAGGGATGGTGTGGTGAATATTCATAGAGGATGCCTAGAAAATTGGGTATCATCTTATACTCATCACATGAGGAATGTTTTTCTAGTCACACAAGGTATCCTATGCATGTTATGCAGGTTATCTCATGTTCACGTCATAGTGTAAGACTATAGTTTACTATATTATTTAAATTAAAAAAGGTTTCCATGGACTTCATTATAACATTACTATAGAATTCATGAAGGAAGAGTTCTATTTGGGTGGTGGTTGACCAGTTGATGAAATCAGATTATTTTATTCTAATTAATCCCACCACCAAGGTGGAATATCTAGGTAAAGTATATGTGCATGAAATTGTATGGTTTAATGGGGTACCCTCTTCTGTTGTCTCCAGCAGGGATCCCAGGTTTACCTCTAGATTTTTTTATAGTATCAAATAGTTAATGGGGACTCGAGTAATATTGAGTACAACATACCATCCACATATATATATATATCTATACAAAGAATTATATATAGATTATAGAGGATACGATCAGTTATTATATCTTGGATTTTTTTGGATCGTGGGATAACCAGAGGTACTAGAAAAGTTTATTTATAATAATAATTTCAATTAATTAATTTGAATGTCTCCATTCAAGGTTTCATATGGTTTTCTATGCTAGTCACTAATTTTTTTTATAGAGGTTGGTGTGGAAACTATAATGGGGCTGAGTGTCATTTAGGAGAATTCATTAGAGAATTAGGTTATACATAAATTTTTGGTTACAATTTAGTGTTGGCATAAATCTTTTATAGATCATAGACACTATCCTTTAGAGTTTTTCAATGGTGGCTAAGTATTACTAAATTTTTCCACTTAGTTGGGTCACCATTGACTTAGGAAACCTGGAAATCTAGCTCTGAGAGATGTTAGACCACTTGAGACCCCTATGTGGGTTAGACATAATGATTATTGATTATCATTAATAGATTTATTGATAGGTATTCATGATTATTTCCATATTTATCAGCTGAAGAAGTGAAATCCTTAACTCGTTATTTTATGTGATTGGAGGAGATTATTTTTAAGCCAAGTGTTTCTATTTAAGTAAATCCTATAGAGATTTTTAATTATTGAATGAATGTATTAAAGGGAAAATTTATTCTTTTAGTTAAACTATTATGGTAGTATGAAGTAGTTTCTTAAGATACTTGTGTGCTTGAATCATTAACGAGGGAGTAGTGGCATAACCTTTTTCAAAAGACCCCTTATTCCATGTGACATTTTGGGAACATAATTTTATATTTTGGGGTGAAATGTATCATATTATTTTATGTATGTTCTATTTTAATGTTTAGGAGGATATTTTTTATATTTGAGTGGTGTCTAATTCGATATAGTGGTTTGATAAAGTACTTGGGCTGATCTTTATCTACTAGATTTGGTTTATTCCATGAATAAAAATTCATTACAAGACTAAATTATTTTCATATGAAATAATTTTTGTTACATTTCATGAAAAAAATTAATAAATTGAGATGATATTCAGGTTGTTAATATTTATTTCATGAATTTCTGTTGAGGAAACACATTTTTATGTGTATCTACCTTTCTGCAATGTTAATGTTGTGAATTCATAATTCATACGATGAATTATGTATTTTCTTATTGAATTAAATATTTTTTCAGGCCCAAGTACTGTTCATTTGGCTTTCACCTTTATCTTTTAACCTAATGTTCTTTCCAATCCACTCAGTGATTTAAAAACATCTGACTTACCTTGGCATTAATTTTTCCTAATTTACCAAACAACGATGACTCAAACATGCTACCACTTTCAAGAACACTTTTTCATCCCCTGAGGACTCATGATCTTGGTGCATCTAATCGACATAATATTGTGACAACTCTAATATATCAACAACCATTTATTGACTAACTTTACATTCTCTTATGTCTCTTTCACAAGGCTCAGTCCCAGTCGTGAGGTCTCACCAACCTCATCCCAACATAGAGGAGACCAACATGGCTAACCATAAAGAACCTGAAAAGTATCCATTAGAAGAGAGGGCATGTACAATAACAATAAGGAATCTATAGAGGTTGTGGTTGAGGATAATAATGTTATAAAAATACTTCAATTTGATAATTCCCTCTAAGAGGAAAGCTGGGAGGCCTCCCAAGTATGAAAAAAGAGGTAGTTGTCAGAAAAGTGGATTATAACACTAGATTATCATCCCAATGAGGATCCTTTTTTGATCCTCCAAGGGATAGTGATTATGATAGTGATTTTTGTTCATGTTTTCATTCTATGATATTATGATTTTATTCTATATATTTTATAACTAAAACACAATTTTTAAAGTTATTGCATCTAAAAATCTCTAGTAAGTTTCATTAGTGTGTTATTAGATTTTTATTTAGTCTTAATAACTAATATTTAATTCCCAAAGAAATGAAATATTGAATTTTGGTTTTTTCATATCAACCATAGTGAACGAGAACACCATTTATGTTATATTTTGGATAAGACATTAATATTATAGATTAAAATAAACTATTCCATGTGGATAAATAATTTTTTCACCATCAAAATTGAATTCAAAGAGGGTCTTAGGGAATAAATTACCTTCCCTATTTATCATTTCAAAATACATTCCCCTTCCATCTTCAAAAAAAAACCATTTTAAATTTTGATGGAATTTATATTTGAGAAAAGGGAAGATCACAATTAGTATTAGATATAATAATTCAGAAACATTGATTTCTAGTTTATTATTCTATTCAGATATATCCTTATCTAACATCTCATGTTCAGTCCCTATTATTTTAGTAAAAAACGTTGTATTATTTTTTACATCTAAAACCTAATTTACAATATTATTCTCATATCAAGAACATATTTAATAAAATATCAAAATTTAATAAGGTTATGTCGAATAATTACAATGAGAAATTATTCTCTAATATCTAAATGAACATGAATTCACAGATATTTTTCAAGAATTTTATCATTATCAGGATCTTGTTCCTCGGATTAAATCTCTTCATCAATTTCATGTACATACTAATTTTCAAAATAATTAATATCATTTACACAAATTTCCTTAGAATGTCCATTATCGGGATCAAGCAATTCATTTTCAACACTACAGATTTGAAAATTTTAATGAACATTCATTTGATTTATAATTTCCCATATTTTATTATGGAATAAATAAATTCTAAAATCTATGTTTTATTAATATTGGTGAAGATGAAATATAATTACCATAATTTTTTGTTATGATGTTAATTATAATTGGGGTTTGGAATAACAATATTAAATGGTTTATCTATGGTTATAATGTTCTAGTGGCAAGTTATGGACACACTGTGAAGCTATGTTCTCACAAAAACCACACAAAAAAAAGAATTCATTTCATTAGGTTGATTATAATCCTAAAATTATCAGTAATCATTAAGTACTGGAAAATATATTAAATAGAAACAAAAATATAATCATCTATAGTGGGGATAGTAAAAATGGTCCAACACCCATAGAGGATTCATATTCTAATGTTTAAAATCAACATTATATTTTTAATTTTTTTATATATTTTTAGTTTTTTATTTATTTATTTGTGGTTTTGGTCAGAAAATTATACCCTAAAAACAAAAAAAAATTAATGTTCACATACTCATTGAAACATTGATCAGATTTAATTACTTTAAAACAAAATATTTTATAGGAAATTTGTATTTAAGAGAATCAAATCAACAAGGAATACTAAACATGTCGTGTTCTCTATGAAACCCTCAATGTTTTCACACATATTACTAGTTGAGGTGAGTTTAGACCCAAAATAATTTTATTGTTGAACTTTAAAATGATTTTTTTCCTTTGACACATGAATACTTATGTCACATTATATAAAATGTAAGGGTTTCTCCCAGAACAACCCTTTTTATCACTTATAAAAGGGGAACATGTTCACCATTTCAAGTCACAAATTTCCTTTGAGTTCCTAAATATAACTCTGGAATTTATCTCTTCTAATAATCCTCTCCATAATTTAAAATTTTCTAGTCACTATTAGTTATAAAAATTCCTTCATTTCTATTGAGACAACCAAGGAAAATTCAATTCTCTAACATGAGTATTATCAATTACTTAGTTTTTCATCTTAATTTTATTATTTAAAATATATTATATCCACAAAATTATAATGATATTAGTATCATTTATAAACTAAAATTTTGATATATTAATGATATTATCATTGTTTATTCATATACCATTCCCATTAAGAAAAAAAATTTGGCGTGCATTATTTCTATGGACCGCCACCTCCATGACGCAACATGTTTCATTTTCCTCCACTCGCTTACCCGGATGGATATAATTATCAGACCATGATATAAATATAATATATGTTCATTAGATATTTATAGTGACTTGGGATTAACATATATTGATATTACATCATTTTAGATGAAAACTCATCACAATAGAAAAATTCATTCCTAAGGACTGTAATAGTTTAGTGTCTTTGGTAACATGGAAACATAAGATACAAAAGCAGTGAAATTTATTCAAAATATCCATTAAAAATATTCCTATTTAGTAATATTACATAAAAACTTTCTTCATAACCTAGAGAAAAGAAAAAATAAGGATGGGGTGAGCTCATATGCTCAATAAGGGTAGTCAAGGAAGATATTTAAGCATAACATTACCATAAGGGTATGATAACATGATAATAACTTTATAAGATCATAAAATTCCTATATAAGATCAAAATAAAGAGTTATGAAATAAATATAGGACGTTCATAATACATAAATCATATGAAAATCAAGAGCACGATCCATGAGATCATAACAGAAGTATAACACATGTTATTATGGAAGACACATAAACATAAAAAAATGATATCCATATTTGTTAGTGAATAGTTACAAGGAATTTATAGGGGAATGATTTTTCTCCCCAAACCATCATAATAGTCAAGTTTCACTCCTGATACTATCTTTTCATATAAATTCCTCAATCTAACCAAATTCACTCCCCATTCCAACATTGTTTTACTAAACTGGTTTCCCCTCTAATTGTATCCTTATATTACTTAATTGAGCTCACTACTTATTTATTCCCTGTGTTACTGAACAAAGTTAACTCCTCAATCAATACCTGTATTACTTAGTCAAGTTCACTTCCCATTCCAACCCTATATTTCTAAACCACATTCACCTCATGTTCTAGCACTATATTACTAAACCATGTTCACTCCCCGTTCCAGCCATGTCTACCTCGTGAGATATATATATATATACTCATTTTATTGGTGTGACATATAGATGCCACCTATCACATAATTAAATTATATTTATGTGTGAAAAAATATAATAAAAATATCATAATATCATGACCCTTAAAAAGGGATGGGTTTCAAAAAAATCATATCATAACCCATGAAATTGAATTGGTATCATAAACAATTCATCATGTCAAAAACTATGTAAAAGAGATATGTTTCATAATCATTTCCTCATAAAAAACTCTAAAATGAAACGGGTTTCATAATAATTTTATCATGTTATAACCCATGGAAGAGAAATGGGTTTCCAAAAAATGACATATTAATCATAAACCATTTAAAGAGTGAATACAAATGGTTTGATTGGATCATAAACCTAGTAAACCATATACTATATCAAAGGATATAATATTATATGGATAATAGTTTTTAAAGATATATTAGAAGATAAAATTTATTTGAAAATAAATTTTTAAAACATAAATCATATTCAAAATATTCTTCATTGAAATCGCTTTGAAAATAAATAAATGAATCCTAAAAAATCATTTAAAACATTTTATGAGTGAAATATTTTTCTCTTTGAAAAATAATTTTTTTAAACATTATGAAAACATTTTCCATTGAAAAAAAACCTTGAAAATATAAACGAGTCATTGAAGACCATTTTAAACCATTTAAAAAAAACATTTCTGAAATACATTTTATTTCAAGGTCCACAAAATGATGTCCAATAATTTCCATGGGGTTATGGTTTCATCTTCATTTTAGACACTTAAATATCTTACATTTATTCACTATGTTATATTTATTGAAAAAATTATTAAAAATTAAAATCTAGTTTGAAATAATAAATTCCTTATTCAGTAATATTTTTATTGAAAACACATGATCTACATTAGATATTCTTGAAACAATTGTGAAATATACCATGTAAAATTTAAAACATCATTAATCATATTTTATGTTTGATAATTATTCCATTATAGAGTGAATTATTGGATTAATATTTATTAAGTGTTATTATATTTTCTAAATATAATAGATTGAATAGGATATGGATTTGGAAAATATGATTGTACCCCATGAGTCCCATATGTTGTAGCTTCTAATTAAGATTTTATCATTGGGATTTCCCTTAATGAATCCCAATATTATAATCAACACCTGAAGCATGAGTGAAACCATTTATGTTATAAGTTCATTACTATTAAAATCAAGGGCCAAACAATTTTCATTGAACCACCCAAATAAATAACCACCATCACACACCATACCCTTTAGACATATATAGGAGTAATAAAAGGTAATGTAAATAGACCATAGAAATTAGAATTTCTAATTATTATTTTTTTAATAAAATAATGATTATATTATTTCTTATTTGTAATTAATTTATAAATTATTATACAACATTTTTTAAAAATATTTCATTTTGACATGATTAAGTAAAAAATATATGTTTTGGAAATATATAGTTTATATTTAGAAACACATTTGAAAAATTCATGAAATTTTGACATGAATTATATTTTAATAAAATATTCTTCTTAAATTAGAATTATTTAATAATAAATTATAATATATTTTAACTAAGTAAAAACCTAATTATTATAAGTCATATAATGTTTTTAATATCATTCAAAATAATATTGTTCAACAAACAGGGATATATATATCTATAAGTGAAAAACTTTATATATTTTTTAAAAAAAATTATGAAAAAATATTATCTTTGAAATAAACGTGTCAAAAATATCTAATGGTTAATTTTTTATAATTTTGTGATATATTCAAAAAAATTGCAAAAAAATACAATATAAATATATAGTTTGTATTATGAAATCCTAAGAGAAATTTTTGTTTTTCACTATTGTAACTAGTTTTCTTACAAAGATAATTTATCCTTTATAAATAAATTAAAGTGATAGTTATTTTGAAATTTAGATCAACTAGTTATAAATACGAAAAAAAAAATATATCAATGAAAATATGATTTAGCTGGTTAATTTATTTTTAAATAATAGCATGATCGTGAAAAAACACTATTTTAACCTTAACTTTTCTACGAGAGTTTTTATTGTTATTTAGTGATCATTATAGTCATTATATGAGTAAATCTGATAGATTAATGGATCATAGTTGACATATAGTTTCATATAAAAATCACATGGAATAATGTAGTTTTTTAGTAATTTTATATAATTTAATAAAATAATTAAATGAAGTCATATTTAAAAAATATGTAAGGTAACATCATTAATCTGTATTAAAATATCATTTATTAGTATGGGTAATATTTTGAAATATTTTTTTCAAAAATCGTAAAAAATCCCTTGGAATATATTTATTTGGACAAAAAAATGAAATATTCTTTTTATAAAAGTTTTAAAAATAAGAAAAACTAATCTCTTCATGTATATAAATAAAAAAATTCTATCCATTTTCATTGTAAAATATTCACAAGAATACGGCTTATCTATTACAAAATTTATTTCATCGACATAGATATTAAAAATTAGAGTACAAATTCTCATATCTATTATATATAGACTATGGTATAAATAGTCTTTAGTTAACTCTGTCTATCTAATGCCACCAAATAACATTGAATACCTAGATCAAGGGGCTTGTCTTATCCAATCAAGAGCTCTCTTAAATGTGTAAACTATAGTTCTAAAACGGTAAAAAATAAAACCATTATGTTGTTTAAAATTTAAACTTCTTTATTTTATTTATTCATGAAATAAAACATCATATCCATTTAGTATATTTTAAGTACTTATGTTATTAAACATCTAGAAAAATTAATATAGATTCAATTAATTCTATTTGATCAATATTATCTTTAAAATAAGTTCATTTATAGTTATAGTATCCTTTTCAATCTAATATAACTTTAGTTCATGAATTAAAACTGTTATAATTGAGTATGTTACATAAAACTGACTTTTCTCCACTGATATTTCTCCCTTTTATTCATAGAATTAGATCCAAAGTGGAATTAATTTCAGTTTGACCACACTATTCATTGATTTCATTTATCCATTCTCACGGATCAACTACATTAGAAACATATTTTTCTCTAATTGAGAAATAATTATTTTGTTTTAAAGTATTAAACTTTCACTAGTATGAATCAGGGAATTATAATTTCCAATTATATTTCTATGTTCCACATTCCACTTCAACCCTAAAAAGGGAGTTTTGAGATTGACTCGAGAATTACCTCAAACACAAAAATGGTCCGTACTATGAACCTTATTTTACACTAATGGCATATATAATTAGGTTAATCCACATTTTCTTCACAAACCATAATGATGGGTTTTTTTATTTTTTATGATTTGAAAAAATCCCCAATGAAACTACGTTTATCACTATGAGATTGGCTATGAATAGTTTTTCCAATTTATGTTAATTGTTTTATTACTTTTGGTATTAAACATAATATTTCATAATGATATGATCTAATATAGTTATGAAATTATATAGAAATGGAACCATGAAGAAGGAATGTGAACCGTATAAATGTATGTACCCCATGTACGACTTTACCACATAGGAAAGATAATGAATATGAAGCTAGAACTAAAGATGCAAGTGATCAAATTATAACCATATTGGAGAAGATGACTTAGGTTGTGAGTAATAACTTTGCCTGTATGGAACAACTGATTGATATTCCTTGTGGTGTAACAATGTTACACTACTTCATGAATTAACAACCTTTATCATTCAATGGGAATTCATATCCATGTGTATTTAATAAATGTATGAGTTCCTAAGTAAAGATATTTCACACTATAGGATGTAATGAAACGGAGAAGGTTATCATGGTATTTTTTTCATATCTTATGATATGTGGATCAATGGTGTTCATTCATTCAAAAATATAATTATAATGAATAAAAATCAACCACATAATTAAAGGATTATAAGTTAGACTTTTTGAAAAAGTATTTTCTTCATGGGAAATGAATGATAAGGAGCGACAATTCCTAAATCTAACAAAAAAGGAAAATGAAAATGTTGATAACTATTAATATAACTTCACAAGGTTATCAATAAATTATTTTGACTATATATGTACATCTCAGTTTTTATGATCAATAGTCATTTTGAATATTTCAATGGGAATACCAAAAATGAATCGAGGAAGTGTATGTGAATACTATCCTTTGCTAAATAAACCATTAACCATCCAGAATAATATTAAGGATTATATCAATACAACATATCCCAAGTGGAGTAAAATAAATGGATGTTTTCGTTGATGAGATTAAATACTATAAAAATATATTTTATAAAAAATATTGAGGAAAATATCAATCTGTTTTGAAATATATTTCGAAATATATTTTCTTTGAAAATAACTTTTTGAAAAAAAATATCAAAAAATAAACTTTTAATAATTAATATGTAAGATTCAAATAAATGATAGTGGATAAATCCATACATGTTGTACAAGGTAAAAAACAATCTTTTTGGTCTATAAAAAGGTCACTCCGACTATGAAAGCATAAGAACTTGAACACGAGGTGTTCAATATTTTTTCTATGAGGAGTTCTGTCAAGTTCAAACCTATTTGATCTTTCTTGACGATGATATTATTGAATATAAACATCATTTATCTAATTCTAGAAACTATGATAACAATGGTTTCATGTTTATTCTTATTGATGACGGTTGTCTAAAGTTATATGTCATTCCTAATTCTATACTTAATAAAGATGAGTTATAGAAGACCATTCCAAGGAACTACTTTTCAATACAATTTATTCTAATAAAAAGCATGGTTCATAGATTAATGAATCCTATTCAAGGATTTGTAAAGTAAGCTAGGATATGCAGAAATGAAAATTAGAACTAGGTCTATTCAAAATACCCAAAAATTTATTAATTCATTTGGTTATAATTTGTTATCAAGATCATGTCTATGAAATATATATGTATAGTCATGAAATCTGATAGCTTCCATAAAATTTAGAAATAATGAAATTAAAAGAATAGGGAGATGATTATAATCCCCCTAGTAAAAATGATCATAAATCATACCAAGAAATATGTTTTATGATATCACTAGAATATATCTTGTATATTATATTCAATAAAATATGTTTAATTTCACAATGGCCTTACCTTGTACACATAAAACACTTATTAGACCCCACAATACAATTTCCTCCATGCCTCTTTCATTACATTGAGAAAAAAGGAATGCTCATCTTCTTCTATTCATGGGTTTTAGATTTTCCTTTTAACTCCATCTTCCAATTCATTTTAAATACATGATATGGATACATAACTCAAACCTCCAATTCATCATTCATTGCAATAAACACAATCTTTTCCATGCTAATAAAGTATCTTATGGACAACCCCTATTTGATATTTTGAATTAAGCCAATGAACATTCCCATGCCCCTGTTATGGTGTATAAATCTCACCATGATTTTTTAGGAAAATTATTTTTATATTTAATACCCATACCCATTTTTTATCAATGGTGTTCACATTTATGAACTTATACTTATTTGATTGGGAGTTTCAGGAATTTATTCCATTAAACATGTGAGGCCTTTTCTACATGAAGGATTCGATGAAAACATGCTCTTTACTTGGTGAAAGAGGGCATTACAAATGATTAATGTTATTATTCATAACATGATCAAGATAAACAAGTACAATCATGATGTTAGGAGCACCCATTCGAATTATATTTTTTATATCATTAGGGAAATCATCACATTTCCCTTCACATTGATTATTGAAACATTTTATTTTATTTACATACATTAAATAATAAAAGGAAAGTGAAATTAGGGGCTTGTATAATTAATTTATAAGTATAAGTACGAATGTCTAACCATAAAAGGATAAACATTTAAAGACTAATTATATCCTAACTTGTGATTCCCTAGGCTTCATTCTAGGTTATCTGTGATGTTTTTCCTAATATATAATATTATAGAATTATTTTTTTTCACTTAATATTGTTTTATAATGAGATTATGAATTTACCAAACCATATCCCCTAGGAGTGTCAAACAAGGTGCCTATTAAGGCCCATAGTCTTGTACTAGGTTACCCCGAGCCAGGCACAAAACACCTTGTTATAATTGTTCCTCCTAGGTACATCTATTATAGAAACAAGTGGGATGTAAAATGTCATTATAGGATAATATGTAATATTATAAAAAATGATTATGTTTCTTTTATAAATTTATAACATGATTAAAATAATTATACATTAGGTTATATCATGTTTAACAAAATAAAAATGTGAGGTAAGTTATTTCTTCTCCAATTACATTCCATTGGGAGTTATTTATTATTACACACAAATTCAATATTATATAGGGAATATAATTCCGATTTTACATAAAATATAATGATTCAATAATACCACATGGTACATTATGTTCTACTTTCAATCATTTCATTCGAAGTGATTTGACTTGAAAATTACCTAGTTGAAAAAGTTATTGTATGATATCACATTCATTTGTGATTATTATCATTTTCTTGATGAAATAAAATTCATTTAATCAATTTTAATTTGAAATTTAATTTATTTTAAATATCTATATTATTGCATTATTGACAAGACTATTTCCTAAATTATATACCATTTTGACAAATAGTGTTTAATTTGAATGTTTTTTGATTAACTGGGAAAATATTGGTAAATTTATATCCTTTACTCAATAATGAAATTTGATGATAATACATATTGATTCAAGAATTAACATGATGGATCTATATATGAGGTAGTATTTGGACCTATAGTGATTGGTGGGGCCTGATATTATCTATACCATAGATTCAATGGTAGGTCTCCTAATACAATTAATTTGGAAAAATTAATTGGGTTTTAACTTGTAGTTTAAACTACCTTTTGAAAGGTCTTATGTTAGTGGTATCATGATTCCTGAGATCATGGAATCAAATATTTAATTGATTCCTACACTGATAATTGAGTTATTATTATTATACATGATATATTTAAAATTATATTATCTATGGATTGTTTTCATTCTAAAGTGATTTCTTAAATAGATTGTGTGTTCCATTATTTACCATTCAATATTGATTTTTGCTAATATATTCAATAAAGATTCTGATGTACTTAACCATTAGATAGCATTTCAGTTTACCCTTATTTTTTTCCTTTCCCCAGGAATTGAAGGAATATAATTTGATTGAGTTTTCAAGGATATGGTTCATTTTATCTTGTTTTGTATTATGTTTTACCTTAAATTACCAATGTAAAATGGGAACTATATATATCTAGTTTTAAAAAACTACTAACTGGTCATTCCTTCAATATTTGATACAATATATATATACTAATGTAATAAAGCAGGCTTTACTCAAGGACATTGGGTTCAAGGTAATTATAATATTTATAAAATATAATAATTTTAAAATACATGGTTCTAAAAATATTATTAAAGTAAATAAAAAGTTAATTGAAGAAACATGGGAATATAAAATGTATTTTTTATTTCCCATGTATACTTAAGGAAGCATAAAATTTATAGCATGGGGACATGTAATCATGGAATCACCTCACAAACAAGCATGGTTATTTATAATGATTGATTTATTGTTTATATAAGAAATTTATTATGTTATAATACATATGAAATTATAATTGTACACCTTCCTTCTTATATTACAACCTTGTGTCAAATAATAATTTTTTCCATTTGTATCAAGGACTATCACATTACATACCAATGTGACACATTTTTCATTTCTGTTTTAATTGAATATTAATAAGTATTTATTAAAAAATATTTGAAATATTTTTAAAATAATTATTATCATATAATTATTTTATCAAATATAGTTTCTTACTTTACATTTTGTGGGGAATATGATTACGTCTTTCATGTCTACAACAGACTACTTCCTTGAGAAGTGATGTTATTCATTTCTCACTAACTCATTGAATGGAAGGTAATTATGGTAAATTTAATGAATAAATTTGATATATATTATGTATAATTCACACTAAAAAGGTTATATATTATTTACCATTCTTTTATTTCATTTTTCATGTATTGGGAAATGATTTTCAACCGTACGTACGACCTACTGTCTCCAGGAAAAGTGTATTTAATATTATATTCAAAATTTAATATATTAATATAAAAAAATATAAAATGAGTATATTTTTTTTAATTATCATGGATAGAAATATTGATATTATATAACTATGATCAATGTAATATGAACAAAAAAATATCAAAACATACATTAATTTTTTTTATTGGACGAAACATGATTTTAACATATAATTTTTAAAACAAAGGAAACAAAATTTCATAAGAAAATAATATATAGTATGATATCTATAATTATTATTCCTAAATTTATTTATGATTTACTTGTAATTATTAAACTGTTATTTAAATTGTTTTTGAAGGAATTTGAGACTTAAAGTAACATATTTGTGTCTAAATGTTTCTTCTTTGGTACATACAATATCTTATTCACCTATATCATATTATGAGGTATATTTACATCACATATGACTTGTTATGACATGAATTTAATAATATTCAAGATATATAATGTTTATTTTTATGTAATTATTCAATGGGTTATATGATTCAACTGTTTCCAAAGTGGTAAGGGTTTGATGTTAAGATCTCAATATTTATCGAGATTTTTTATGATTATGATGTTGATGATGAAATCCCATAGTTTGTATCGCATGAAATTGAGGAATTTTATTATCCTATAGTAATTTTAGAAGAATAATGTTCTTTCCTAAAATTTTCTTTGTTTATGTAATCCTTATTCCAAAAAAGGTTTTTAAAGAAAAAAACTTTATTTCATACTTCGTTTAAAAACCCTTTTTTCTTCCATATCCATTTTTTCTACGTGTTTTCAATATTTATTTGATTTTCCTATAAGATTTTATAAATATATTTTTACATTTTTTTAAATTTTTACATAATATTTTAAAATGAATCATCTTTCAGTTTTTAAAATAAGGGGGGTTTTTCATTTACTATAAATTTGAAATAATATTTAATATATAATGATTGAAATTTCCCACTATAATGACCAATAAATGTTTTAATGATTTCTTTATATTTTTCAAATTTTATTTTTGATGAAAATATTTTAAAAATTGATTAAATTTTTAAAAAAATCATTTCTTGATTGCTGAATGAATATTTAGAAAAATATTTTTTTAATTCATTTCAAATATTATATTATAATATTAAAAGATTATTTTCAAATAAAAATATTTAAAAAATGTTTTATGGTAGTTTATTTTCAAAAACAAATTTTAAAATAAAGGTAAATTTTCTACAAGAAATTTTTTAAAAGATTTTCAAGTCTAACTTTATATGTTTTGAAATTTATTTTGAATGAAAATTATTTTTGAAAATATTTTATGCATTTATAGATTTTTAAAACATCTTTTCAATGAAATTTTAATTTCATCAAGAAACATTCAAGGATCACTATGAATTTGGTATGATGTAAATAGTTTAAACAGTTATAGTGACCCACTATATCTCTCCTGAATCCACATTGGAGGTTCATTATACCACATCCCACATTGTTAATAGAAACGACACTTGATTTCTCTAGAATCCAAACTAGAGACTTATGATCCTAAATCATGTAAGATAATTCCTTCTCCCAAATCGAAATGTGAGGCTTCCTCATTTCAGTAAGGCTCAATCCACTACAAGATTATATTTTTATCTTCTTCAACAAGATCACTGAATCACACTTCCTTGAAATATATGTTGGAAAGACTTTGTATAAATAAATTCTGTATCTATTACATAGTTCACACATAGTCAAGGTTACTATCTCCAATTACATGAATATATAACATCACAACTATACATTTATCCCTTATATCAAGAATCAAGTATTAGCATCGTCATTTTTATGCCATCTCCATTATCTTATAATAGTAAATCCAAAAGGAAAATAACCTCCACTAATGGAGGTACTGTATTTTCCACCATTGGGTATAACCATTCATGTTAATAATCAAATCCCCCACCATATTTTTTCTAGATATAGTGATGTACACACACATACGAATACTTTGATAAGAGTAAAAAATAATGTGTGTAGATAGAAAAAACTCATAAAAATGCTCACATACTATGGTTACATGTTTATCAGTCTCACTAAAGATAATCTAGAGTTGTACCTTGAAAAATATCATCTTCTTAAGGAATATATTCAACTACTATCAATTTCTTCTTATAACTTTATAATGTAACATTTCTCAAAAAAAATTATTCATATCTATTTTTTTACCCTCATTGTAAGTGATTTTAATAAGGTCTTTTATAGGACTTGTAAATGGAGATATAGGTTGAAAGATCATATAACTTTTTTATAAATAATAGCCTCTTTTACTCAACTGTGGTCCCCAAGAAAAAATGGTTTCGTAGTGAAAATCACAAATATCATAGAGTGGAGTTTTGGAGTGGACTAGGGGATTTCTATTACCTAAGACATTATAATATCATTTTTTCAATATGATTACATTAATATGTTATATATCATATTCCTATTTTCATTGAGGTATATGGTTTGAACTTCCATACCCAGAAGATAGTGGTTTAAAGTATAGAAAATTTTAGGAAATCAATTCTCCTTCCTCTAAATTTTCCATTAATCAATTTCAATGGGATAACTAATTTATATTTGAGTTAATAACTCTTGAATTCATAGATTTCAATTGATGAAGTCTAATGATCTACTTCCTAATGGATTCTATGGTTTTTAATTGAAAATATAAGCCAATAGTTTGAGCTCCTTACATTAATGGTTAAAATTAGGGTTGTTGGAAGTCTTTCATGATAATCTATTTGAAGAATACTGGATTATAATGAAATAATATACAATCCCTCTATTAGTTTTATGAAGGTTTTTGGGCATAATTTACCTCGATATTTGTAATGTTTAATTGTAATGATATTTTTTGAAGGTTTTTTATGAGATAAATATAATTTTAACTTCTTCTCTACTGTTTAGCTTACATGAATCCTATAATAGGTATTCTGTATACTATGTCATGACTAAATATTTTTTGGGATATGTGTTTTTGAATCTATTTAATATAGTTTTGTGTGGATAAAAATACATATGAAAACTTGAAAAGTAATACCATATGTGAATTTTTTATAGTAGACCTAGCCTTTAAAATAAAACATTACATGATTTTAAGAATAATTATACATCATAGTACAAGAGAAGGATCATAAAGTGCGGTGTCTTGGAAGACTATGTATATAAAACATAAAACATGGAACCAAATAAAAAATCTATTTTTTATTCTTCAAAATGAGCTCCAAACATCCATTTTTCACAAACATCTACATAGGGTACCTATAAGGCCCCAGCCTTAAACCTTACTTAATATTGAATTAAATGAATAATTCACGTCGAGGATCTTTTCAGGTTTAGAGTTTTAGAGAATTAGAACATAACTATTACATCTTGAAAGATTACAAAGTAGTCACTTCTACTAAGTTTCCATAATAAAAAAAACTCTCGAAAGAAACATGTCTAGTTCCATGTTTTATATAGCATAACATTCCCTTGATCCCATCCTTGACCTTATTCCATATTAAGTCCTGTGAAAAACATTTCAAAAAAAACTTGGGGTGAGCATAAAAAGCTCGGTAAGGGATACAAAAAGAATGAAAACTGTTAGTTTTTCAAACATCAAGTAAACCATGTATACGATATCAAAGTAATACCTTCACCTTCATGAAGTAGTAAAACTCTTCACTGAATAAAGTATCATTACATACCTTTTTGTAACCAAAGTATAACCATAAAACCCATATAAAGAACACATAACATATATAAAGGTAACTTGGGACATAAACATACTTAAGTGGAATAACCATACGGTCGACTTCCACACTTATCACTTAATGGAATAGCCATACGGCCAATTTCCATACATACTTAATGGAATAGCCATACGGCCGACTTCCATACCCAATGCATTGGAGGTTATAACGTAACCACCCGTCCTGGTATTCACGGCACCACCCGTCATATGGTTTATAACGTAACCACCCGTTAAAATGTCCAAGTACCAGTATAAAATCATAAAACATAAAACCAATATAAAGGAATGATAACATTTCCACATTTCAATCACAATATATCATAAATATATTGACATAATAGAATCCTTTTTCAAAACCATTTTCAATACCAAAATACATAAAAGAGTATATGGTATTTATTTTATTCTAAAAACATTACGGCTTGTTGAGAAAGCCAAAGACCAAATAATACTCGCGGCGGCGGAAAAGGTCGTTGTCGCCGCGTACGTTAAAAGAAACATTCCTTTTTTTCGTTTTGTAAAACGCTCCGTAGAAAAAGATTCCATTTGTATAAAAGTAAAAGTCAAAGGGTTTTATACACCATATAAAAGAAAGTTGTGTATAAAATAAAATATGCCTCAATGAAGGGAGATTGAGACGAAGTCCCTTACCTTGGGTCCGACTTGACTCGATCGTTCTTTAACGTCCTGAATAATAAACTTGATTTAATTTATACTTGATTAAAAACCTTTTTAAACTTCATTATTCCTTTTATATCACTTATTTCCATGTTATAAACATTATGTAACCATTTAAGTTAATAATGTTTGTTTTGTCAATATTTGGTTCTTAAGTCGAAAGTTGACTTCTTACAATTACATGTTGTTCGTGTGGTCAAAAGTTCTTTATATCCAGAATGAAATTCATGATTTGGATATCATATATATCATATATATCCATAATATACATGTATTTATAATATTACATAATCATTTAGAGGTAATAAATGAAATGCACCGTTCATGGAGACGGTAAGCCGTACGTACGCATGAACGCTACTTTCATTTCTTTATCATATTAGTGGAATTAAAACTAAATGAGAGGTATGTATATTTTAATTCCAGAATTATATTCATCATTTAGATATATCATTAATTATATATATACATTATATACATGTAATTTTAATAGTACATTACATTTGGGGATAAGAAATGAAATGCACCGTTCATGGAGACGGTAAGCCGTACGTACGCATGAAGGCTACTTTCATTTCTATCTCATACTTTAATGGAAAGAAATAATAATGATATATAGGTATATTATAATTCCAGTATAACATCATATATAATAACTTTAAATCCATCCTTTACACGTCCCACATATGGCATTAACGAATCACATCACTTTGAGGGGGCGGTAGTCCGCACTTCCTTAAATGAAGATATCGTGTTTACCCATAATGGAAACCATAAAGGTATGCCAAAAATGAAAAATACAGAAGCTTAAAGAAAACATAAACATATTATATATCATATATAAAAATAGTGACATCATAATGGCCACCGTTGAAGGTGTTAAATGAGTATTGAACAATCATCGTTTCGGGAGGCAGAATTTCGCCATCCACGGAAACCGTATGTTCTTTAACCATTTGATGTAGTTGTTTGAGAGTGTAGATCAAATAAATATTATAACAACATCCTAGTATATTGAAGATACTGGTTTTGTTACAAAATAAGTAAATAAAAAGATTTTAGAGGGTTGGAGAAGCAAAATAAAACAAATGAACAAGAGAGAATGAATTACCTTTAAAAGTGTAACTCCCTTTTGATTTGAGCCTAAAGGATTCCTTTGAAAGGATTCTGCCCAAAGGGAATCCTCTAGGATGAGGAGAGGGATGTGGAGAGAGTAATTGGGCAGGGTTTGGCCGAGCCAAAGGCTTGAGAAGTGTGTGAAATGGGGTAGAGGTTGGGGCCTTTTATAAGAGGAGAGGAGGGGCACTTTTGGAATGTAAAGAAATATTACTTTATTTGAAAATTTGTTTCGGTTTTAAAAGGTCCCACGTTGATATAATTCGTGGATAAGGTGATAAGGGTTCTAAATCCACTCATCCAATTGGTTTTGTCCATGTGTAGATTATATATTTCACATTATCTTTCCATTTTATTTAAATCGTCAAATAATGATGTCATCGCTGCATCATTATTATGTCAAAACTAATTTAATTTATTTAATGTCTAAAAATTATAAAAAAACTACTATGATGTAGGAAATATTTTTATATTTCCAATGACTATTTATAATCAAACTTTGGACTTTTATAACCCCACTTAAAAATTATTTTAGTAAACCAATTTATGTTAGTGTCATTTTCACTTTAACATTAAATAAAAATATATTAATGTCATTTTCAAACTAAATTGGCTCCATGGGGTCCCCAAGTTGGACCATGGCTTGTCTTGGTCGGCCATGACTCACCCAATAGGTTTAGGACAAGTGTCATGGTGTTTTCACATTTTTATAATATCATTTTTACCTTAAACTACACTAATTACCTCTAATCGCGATTAATGAAAAAAAGTTACTATTCACCAAAAAATTATTTTAATCTCATTGAACCACATTTTACTTCATAATGTCAACCATGTATGTCGGGTTTTCAAAATTAAATACACATTAGTGGTAAACTTTCATTTAACTGAAAAATCAGTTTGCTTGATTACCACTTAGTGGTTTCACTATTCATCAAAAATTGAAGTTTTTCAGAAAATTACCAAAAATTCACCCTAACCTATATTTGATATTCCGAATTCAAAAATGAAGTCCATTTTACTAAATTCAAAACATATAAGTCAAATTAATTAATTTAATAATTAATTCCCGCTGTCATGACAAATAGCGTGTTTTTGTGAAACAATAAGTATCAAAAGATGGACACCAGTTTAAGTCCAATTTCAAAGTGAAATTGATTCCAATGACCACCATTGGATTAACTGGTAAAAATATTTTCTAATTTCACTTTAAAACCAATTAAAATAATAATCTAATCATATAAATAATTTAGATTAAAAAGAGGTTTTGAATTAAAATACAACATTTTACACTATTCATAAAAAATGAACTTTATCAGAAAGGTACCAAAAATTTACACAAAGTAAATTTTGATGTCCCGATTCTAAAGAGGAGTTATATTTGGTCCAAAATAAAGTATAATAGTGATCAAAACTATATTTAATGACGGTTCACCATTAAAAGGTGATAAGTGAACCTTTAGTGAAAATTAGAGTATATATGCCCTAAAATTGAACTCTTTCCGTATTTTAAGCCTTTATCTTTTATTGGGTAAATGTATAAACATTTAAAAACATATCTAATCATATTTTAGTTATTTCTATCCATTCCCGCCAGTACAATGGCTACTTGTTAACTAACATTTAAAATAATATTATTTTATTACTAGTGTGCTACGTAAGTTTCAAAGAAACTCATCGTTGCGTATCGGGTACGCTATCGAACATAGCAACCCCTTTAAAATAAAATTAATATTTAATTCGTAAATATTAATAAATATAAAAATTCTTTATTCTTTATTTACCTGGGATGTTACATCCTTCCCCCCTTTTGGGAATTGCGTCCTCGCAATTTTATTCACTTATCAAAATAAGTGGGGGTATTTATCCCTCAGAGCATTTTCAGATTCCCACGTTGCCTCTTCAATCACATGGTTTTTCCAAAAAACCTTTACCTGATGAATCACCTTATTCCGTAACACTTTCTTCCTGTGGTCAAGAATCTGGACCGGTTGTTCCTCATAAGATAGGTTCTCTTCCAACTGAACTACCTCTGGACTCAAAACATGAGATGGATCTGGCATATACTTTCTCAACATTGAAACATGAAAAACATTGTGTACCTGAGATAAACTCGGAGGTAAAGCCACCTGGTATGCAACTGATCCAACTTTCTCCAAAATTTCATATGGTCCAATAAACCTTGGACTTAGCTTTCCTTTCTTACCAAATCTCATCACACTTTTCCAAGGAGAAACCTTGAGAAAAACATGATCACCTACCTCGAAAGATAGATCCTTCCTCCGGTTATCCGCATAACTCTTCTGCCTGCTCTGAGCTGTTCTCATGTGCTTCTGAATCATCTGAACTTTTTCTGCCAACTCTTCTACCAATTCTCGTCCCATCAACTTCCTTTCACCAACTTCATCCCAGAAAGCTGGAGTTCGACGCCGCTTCCCATATAATGCCTGAAATGGTGCCATCTGTATACTGGAATGAAAACTGTTATTATTTGAAAATTCAACCAAAGAAAGATGTTGGTCCCAACTTCCCTGATAATCTATAGAACAAGCTCGTAGCATATCCTCCAAGGTCTGAATTGTTCGTTCTGACTGCCCATCTGATTGAGGATGAAAAGCTGTACTAAAATTTAATTCAGTACCCAACGACTTCTAAAGGCCTTTCCAAAAGTTAGAAGTAAACCTGGGATCACGATCTGATACAATGAAGAGAGGAACTCCATGTAACCTGACTATCTCTTTAAGATACAAACGGGAAAGTTGATCAAGAGATAAAGTATCTCATATAGAAAAGAAATGAGCAGATTTGGTCAAGAGATCAACAATAACCCAGATTGCATTATTACCTCGAGATGTCTTCAGTAATCCAACAACAAAGTCCATGGATATATTCTCCCATTTCCACTCTGGCATTGGTAAAGGCTGAAACATCCCTTTCGGTAACTGCCGCTCTACTTTAACCTGTTGACATGTCAAAAACTTCACAGTAAAATCATCAATGTCTCTTTTCATTCCATCCCACCAGTAATACTCCCGTAGACCTCTGTACATCTTAGTACTACCAGGATGAAAAAACAACTCCTTCTTCAACTGTGAATCACAAGGCACACATAACCTCTTCACAAACCTCAAAACACAAACACAAACTTATCCAAGAACTCATGGAAAATTTTATTCATAAGGTCCATGAATACAGCAGGTGCATTAGTTAAACCAAAAGGCATAACTACAAATTCATAATGGCCATATCTAGAACGGAACGCAGTCTTCAGAACGTCTGCTTATTTTACTTTCAACTGATGGTACCCCGACCTCAAGTCAATCTTTGAAAAATACTAAGCTCCCTGGAGCTGATACCACTTCATTCGATGGCCCAACATCTGCTGAAGTTGTTGCAAAGGATTTTACCACCCCTTTCTACTTGTAGTCTAACTACTTCCCATCACTCAAGCTCCTTGTCGGACACTCGTCTGCATAATGACCCATTTCATTACACTTAAAACATCTTACCGTTGGCTTTTCATTTCCTGCTTGATCATCTTCCTTACAGTTACGAGCAATATGACCAGACTTACCACACCGAAAGCACTTACCAGACATGGATAAACATTCTCCAGGATGCATTTTACCACACTTCTCACAGGATGGATATTTGGTTTTCTTACCTCCTTGCTTCATTGATGAATTCTTCCCCTTTTCCTGCCAACTAGACCTCTTATTCTGTTGTTTGTCATAGAACACCTGATCATCGGCAAACTCCATTTCCACCTTCTCCGTACATCGAACAAGTTTTTCATAACTTTTGAACTCACGAGAAGCTAAAGCCCTTAGATACTTTGGCTTTAACCCTGAGTAAAAATGGTTTATTTTACTATCAAGATCTTGTATGAAGTTTGGAGCATACCTTGCCAATCGAGTGAACTTTTCTTCATAAGCATCCACTGAATCATCCTCCTACCTCAATTCTAGGAACTTTTTTTCCATCCTAAGACGAACCACCTTTGGAAAATATTTCTCAAGAAACATACCTTTGAATTCGTCCCAGTGAAGATCCTCAATCTCATCACTATCCCTTATATTTTTCACCATCGACCACCACGGATCAGCTTCACCTTCAAAACGGTAAACAGCAAGACTAACCTTTTGATGTTCTGAACACCCCATGACATCAAAAATCTTCTCCAGTGCTTTAATCCACCCTTCAGCTTGCACAGGGTCAGATGATCCTCTGAATGATGGGAGATGTTGCCTCATGAAATGTTCCACCACTGACATGTTCCTCTGCAGTTGATCTGGCTGATCGCGTGCATGGATACCACCACAATTTATAGCCTGAGTCAATTGTTCCATTACTACAATAAACTGTTCAGTTCCGATTCCGACCATCTCAGGTTGCTGATTTGGAAGGTTATCTTCCTCCTGATGTCTTCCCAACATAGCTTCTTTGTTTCCTCTGCGGAAAACCATTATGAACACAGAAATATCTTAGGCGAAGCAACATGGTAATCCGTAAATGCTATATCATTTCAATCATATTATAATTTAACACTTTTCTAACTCCTAAAGTTGTCTAAACCGACCTTTGATACCAACTATAAGGCCCCAGCCTTAAACCTTACTTAATATTGAATTAAATGAATAATTCACGTCGAGGATCTTTTCAGGTTTAGAGTTTTATAGAATTAGAACATAACTATTACATCTTAAAATATTACAAAGTAGTCACTTCTACTAAGTTTCCATAACAAAAAAAACTCTCGAAAGAAACATGTCTAGTTCTATGTTTTATATAGCATGACATTCCCTTGATCCCATCCTTGACCTTATTCCATATTAAGTCCTGTGAAAAACATTTCAAAAAAAACTTGGGGTGAGCATAAAAAGCTCAGTAAGGGATACAAAAAGAATGAAAACTGTTAGTTTTTCAAACATCAAGTAAACCATGTATACTATATCAAAGTAATACCTTCACCTTCATGAAGTAGTAAAACTCTTCACTGAATAAAGTATCATTACTTACCTTTTTGTAACCAAAGTATAACCATAAAACCCATATAAAGAACACATAACATATATAAAGGTAACTTGGGACATAAACATACTTAAGTGGAATAACCATACGGTCGACTTCCACACTTATCACTTAATGGAATAGCCATACGGCCAATTTCCATACATACTTAATGGAATAGCCATACGGCTGACTTCCATACCCAATGCATTGGAGGTTATAACGTAACCACCCATCCTGGTATTCACGGCACCACCCGTCATATGGTTTATAACGTAACCACCCGTTAAAATGTCCAAGTACCAGTATAAAATCATAAAACATAAAACCAATATAAAGGAATGATAACATTTCCACATTTCAATCACAATATATCATAAATATATTGACATAATAGAATCCTTTTTCAAAACCATTTTCAATACCAAAATACATAAAAGAGTATATGGTATTTATTTTATTCTAAAAACATTACGGCTTGTTGAGAAAGCCAAAGACCAAATAATACTCGCGGCGGCGGAAAAGGTCGTTGTCGCCGCGTACGTTAAAAGAAATATTACTTTTTTTCGTTTTGTAAAACGCTCCGTATAAAAATATTCCATTTGTATAAAAGTAAAAGTCAAAGGGTTTTATACACCATATAAAAGAAAGTTGTGTATAAAATAAAATATGCCTCAAAGAAAGGAGATTGAGACGAAGTCCCTTACCTTGGGTCTGACTTGACTCGGTCGTTCTTTAACGTCCTGAATAATAAACTTGAGTTAATTTATACTTGATTAAGAACCTTTTTAAACTTAATTATTCCTTTTATATCACTTATTGTCATGTTATAAATATTATGTAACCATTTAAGTTAATAATGTTTGTTTTGTCAATATTTGGTTCTTAAGTCGAAAGTTGACTTCTTACAATTACATGTTGTTCGTGTGGTCAAAAGTTCTTTATATCCAGAATGAAATTCATGATTTGGATATCATATATATCATATATATCCAGCATATACATGTATTTATAATATTACATAATCATTTAGAGGTAAGAAATGAAATGCACCGTTCATGGAGACGGTAAGCCGTACGTACGCATGAACGCTACTTTCATTTCTTTGTCATATTAGTGGAATTAAAACTAAATGAGAGGTATGTATATTTTAATTCCAGAATTATATTCATCATTTAGATATATAATTAATTATATATATACATTATATACATGTAATTTTAATAGTACATTACATTTGGGGATAAGAAATGAAATGCACCGTTCATGGAGACGGTAAGCCGTACGTACGCATGAACGCTACTTTCATTTCTATCTCATAATTTAATGGAAAGAAATAATAACGATATAGAGGTATATTATAATTCCAGTATAACATCATATATAATAACTTTAAATCCATCCTTTACACGTCCCACATATGGCATTAACGAATCACATCACTTTGAGGGGGCGGTAGTCCGCACTTCCTTAAATAAAGATATCGTGTTTACCCATAATGGAAACCATAAATGTATGCCAAAAATAAAAAATACAGAATCTTAAAGAAAACATAAACATATTATATATCATATATAAAAATAGTGACATCATAATGGCCACCCTTGAAGGTGTTCAATGAGTATTGAACAATCATCGTTTCGGGAGGCAGAATTTCGCCATCCACGGAAACCGTATGTTCTTTAACCATTTGATGTAGTTGTGTGAGAGTGTAGCTATAATAAATCTTATAACAACATCCTAGTATATTGGAGATACTGGTGTTGTTACAAAAGAAGTAAATAAAAAGAGTTTAGAGGGTTGGAGAAGCAAAATAAAACAAATGAACAAGAGAGAATGAATTACCTTTAAAAGTGTAACTCCCTTTTGATTTGAGCCTAAAGGCTTCCTTTGAAAGGATTCTGCCCAAAGGGAATCCTCTAGGATGAGGAGAGGGATGTGGAGAGAGTAATTGGGCAGGGTGTGGCCGAGCCAAAGGCTTGAGAAGTGTGTGAAATGGGGTAGAGGTGGGGGCCTTTTATAAGAGGAGAGGAGGGGCACTTTTGGAAAGTAAAGAAATATTACTTTATTTGAAAAAGTGTTTCGGTTTTAAAAGGTCCCACATTGATATAATTCGTGGATAAGGTGATAAGGGTTCGAAATCCACTCATCCAATTGGTTTTGGCCATTTCTAGTTTATATATTTCACATTATCTTTCCATTTTATTTAAATCATCAAATAATGATGTCATCGCTGCATCATTATTATGTCATAAATAATTTAATTTATTTAATGTATAAAAATTATAAACAAAATACTATGATGTAGGAAATCTTTTTATATTTCCAATGACTATTTATAATCAAAATTTGGACCTGTATAACCCCACTTAAAAATTATTTTAGTAATCCAATTTATGTTAGTGTCATTTTCACTTTAACATTAAATAAAAATATATTAATGTCATTTTCCAACTAAAGTGGCTCCAGGGGGTTCCCAAGTTGGCCCATGGCTTGTATTGGTCGGCCATGACTCACCCAATAGGTGTAGAACAAGTGTCATGGTGTTTTTACATTTTTATAATATCATTTTTACCTTAAACTACACTAATTACCTCTAATCACGATTAATGAAAAAAAGTTACTATTCACCAAAAAATTATTTTAATCTCATTGAACCACATTTTACTTCTTAATTTCAACCATGTATGTCGGATTTTCAAAATTCAATACACATTAGTGGTAAACTTTCATTTAACTGAAAAATCAGTTTGCTTGATTACCACTTAGTGGTTTCACTATTCATCAAAAATTGAAGTTTTTCAGAAAATTACCAAAAATTCACCCTAAGCTATATTTGATATTCCGAATTCAAAAATGAAGTCCATTTTACAAAATTCAAAACATATAAGTCAAATTAATTAATTTAATAATTAATTCCCGCTGTCATGACAAATAGCGTGTTTTTGTGAAAACAATAAGTATCAAAAGATTGACACTAGTTTAAGTCCAATTTCATAGTGAAATTGATTCCAATGACCACCATTGGATTAACTGGTAAAAATATTTTCTAATTTCACTTTAAAACCAATTAAAATAATAATCTAATCATATAAATAATTTAGATTAAAAAGAGTTTTTGAATTAAAATACAACATTTTACACTATTCATAAAAAAATGAACTTTATCAGAAATGTACCAAAAATTTACACAAAGTAAATTTTGATGTCCCGATTCTAAATAAGAGTTATATTTGGTCCAAAATAAAGTATAAGAGTGATCAAAACTATATTTAATGACGGTTCACCATTAAAAGGTGATAAGTGAACCTTTAGGGAAAATTAGAGTATATATGCCCTAAAATTGAACTCTTTCCGTATTTTAAGCCTTTATCTTTTATTGGGTAAATGTATAAACATTTAAAATCATATCTAATCATATTTTAGTTATTTCTATCCATTCCCGCCAGTACAACGGCTACTTGTTAACTAACATTTAAAATAATATTATTTTATTACTAGTGTGCTACGTAAGTTTCAAAGAAACTCATCATTGCGTATCAGGTACGCTATCGAACATCGCAACCCCTTTAAAATAAAATTAATATTTAATTCGTAAATATTAATAAATATGAAAATTCTTTATTCTTTATTTACTTGGGATGTTACAGTACCCTAGAGAATACAAAAATAAAGGGATGAGCTAAATAGCTTAGTGAGAGAATAACTATATGAACAAAGCATTAGCACATGGGATAGAAGGCATGACATGTTGATAGAAAAAGGAAAGTAACATATGGAATCATAATATATAAGCATGGAATCATATAAACATGGAGTCATAATAACATAGCAGCAAAAAAACATGACTTCTCCTAATTATAGTATAACTTCCAAGACCGTTTCACATGGTATCACAAGCCAAGTCTAACCTCCAGACCGTCAAACATGGTAGGACATTCCAAGGCTAACCGCCAAGACTGTCGCACATAACATCTCATGAGACTCAACTTTACCCAATGCATTGGAGTGCTATTTGGGTAAAACCATCCTAACGTTTCATGAATATGTTTTACACATATATAATCATATATAATAATTCATATTTAAACTGAAGGGTTACCCATGTAATGAATTTTGTACCCTAATAATATCATAAAGAATAAAAAATGGTAGTATCATAAAAGTGCCCATGAAATAAAGGAACTAAAATATGAATGGAAATTCGTAAGGGGAAATAGGAATTTATCATGTTACGTTATGTCAAGTAGAATTGATAACATGTAATAAAAGTATTTAAGTAATTTTTGAATAAAAAATGTTTTGTGTGGGTTTAAGGAAAATACTCTAGAGGCTTTAAAATAGAAAAGGTAACAATACTATATATAAAACCAGAAGTAAAAGAAGAATATTTTCATTAAAAATGAATTAATAAATACAATGGTGGATTAAAATAGAAGATAGAGTGAACTTTAAAGAAGTTAATAATTTGGGAAGTGCCCTCAAAACAGGTTTGCTTATCAGGAAGTTTTGAGAAGGGAATCACTTAAACACATGTATATCCCTGAAAGAGAATTATAAAAGGGTATTTATAAATGATTTTGGTACATGTAAAAATTATTTATATAATTCACATAAAAAGATAAGATAGCTTCATTTTGGTAAAATAAATATAAGGTAACCTGAATAAACAAAGCTGGTTTGGGTAGAATCCCTTATGAATTATCAGCATGGTATCAGGTTTACTTAAGAGGTCTTAATGAGAAATAAATGGGTTTATCGTCACTTATAAATCATGAGGGAATTATGGGGGAGGTGAAAAATCAAACCCCATCATTATGAATTTCACATAAAAGGGAATAACATATAGGGGATTCTTGAATAAATGTGAGAAAGATAGGATCTGTTACCTTAAATCTGATTGTGTTCTCCAATGGATATTAGTGACCTAAATAGTGAAATTTAGTTCATTAATTTATAATTAAAAAACCTATTTTACATGAAATTTATTTAGTATGAACTTTTTCAATTCATTACTAACCTTTTTGATTGGTTATGAGGTTCAATTTCATTCTTTGGGTCCGTTTGTTTCCTTGGTTTTAATGATCGGTTCACTTATATGCATGTGCGGATACACATGTATGATGAGAGTGGTTCTCCAGAATTGAAGTTATATTTTATTATTTAACATTCAAAAGGATACATGGTTGTGAAATTTATTTGGTTATTTGGCATGAAGGTGAATAATTATATAAAACTTTAATGATAATCGTTTTGATTAACTTGGCGATTTTGCTCACAATTTACTTGTTTTGTATTATTATTTTACATCATGAATATATAAGGATTACAGAACCTTAAATAAGATATAACACATATATTATGATCTGGTTCAACCATTAAAATTTTTTCATGACCAGTCTAGAAGATGGAAATTCAAATTGAAAACCCATCATTTTTTAATGTTATAAATAAACACATCTCGAACGGTGTTTTCATTTATAGTATAAAAGGAGGGGGAAGGAGAGATTATGATAAACTATTCCATTACAATAATATAATTTCATTACAAGTATTTTACTATAGTTATCACACCATTTGGGTGATGGGAGGAGAGGAAAGAAAAAAAGAAAAAAAAGCACTTTAATGAAAATAAAAGGATCGGAAAGAGGAATTTACCTCTTGAGTTGATCTTCGCTTATAGCCTCTTAAGGTGAGAGGGTTTGGACTTTTGAGGATACCAAGAGATAATGGATGTGGTGGAGGATCTTGGGGAGATATTTGGGAAGAATTTAGGGAATTCAAAAATCTCTAGATGAGTGAAAAGAAGAGGGGAGTATGGGTAGTTTTTATAGTGGAGGGGAGGAGGGTTTTCTTAATATTTTAATCATTAGTTTATTATTTTTACATAATACAATAAATAGTAATGATTATTCTGACCAAAAAAATTAATATGTGCATGTGAGTTCAAAAAAATGACCATTTACCTCATCCATGACTCGAGCATGATGAATAAATTCAAGTTTTAGCATTTATTGTGAATTATTGTATTTTACTACTCATAAAAAATCCATGTATTTTAGAAAAAAACCAAAAATTCACCATAAAACTTTTTTGATGTGTAGATTCACAATATGAAATTAATTTTCCAAAAAATAATTTTCTATAAATGATTAATTTAATTTTTAATTAAAATCATAATTTACTTGAAAAATATATATTTGAATACTATAACGGATTTTATAAATCATTCGATATTTACATAATGTATTATAAAATTAACTTTAAATCAGAAGAAATAAAATTGTTAATTTATAAACACCATTTAGTGAACTACATTTTATTTTAAATTAATTAATTAATTGTAATTAATTATTTATGGCTTACAAAAATGCCACTGCTTTTACTATGGTCATATTATCACTTATAAGATGCCTAAACTTTATTTATACATTCATGTATGAGTTTTTTATTCTTTTGGATGATTTAATATTATTAAGGGTAATATTACTATTCATAAGGGTATGTTACTATTCACCAAAAATTGGGTTTGTCTTATCAGACTCCAAACATCTTACTGATCGCAGCCGTGTATGTCATAGTTTCGAAATTCAAATTACAGAAGTAACAATATTATGTTTAAATGTCACATAGTACTTATTAGTTCATTGTGTTGTAATTTCATGTGATTATATGAGATAATTATAATAAGGGGATTTCCATTGATAAAACATTGGATCGTTACATTATTCCCCGCTTATAAAATTTCACCCTCAAAATTCCGTTTTTCATTTTAAGTCACAAACATGTTCGGGTTCTTTTCCTCGATTACCTCCTCCAATTCCAATGTTTCATCATCATACTTATGTTTATTCCACAGTACTTTGACTAGGTGACTAGTCTTGTTACGTAGAAATTTATCTCTAAGATCCAATATCTTCATCGGATGATCCTCAAAAGAATGATCATTCTTCAATTGTACCACCTATAAAGAGAGTACATTTGAAGGATTCGATATATAGTTCTTTAAGAGGGATACATGAAAGACAACATGTAATTTGGAAATAGTAGGTGGAAGTTCTATTAGATAGGCCATATCTCTATCTTTATCAAGGATATCTAATGGGACGATGTACATGGGACTTAACTTTCCGTTCTTTCCATACCACATGTCCTTATTCCATGGAGATACACAAAGAAATAACATGTCTCAAACTTTGCAATCAAGGTCTCATCGACGATTATATAGATAGATATTTTTTAGAATTTGGTTAACCTTGATGTGATGTTGAATGGTTTTCACCTTCTCCACCATTTCTTCAACCATTTTAGGTACTACCAGCTTACGCTCACCGACATCATCCCAACACACTAGAGTTATGCACCTTTTTCCATTTTGGGATTCATATGGTTCATTCATATGATCGAGTGGAAACGATTATTGAAGGAGAATTCAACTAGTGGAATATGTTGGTCCCATCCTCCTTTTAAGTCCATAAAACATACTCTCAACATATCTTACAATGTCTGAATATTTTTCTCATATTTTCCATCAGTTTGAGGATGATATGACGTACTAAAGTTCAGTTCAGTGCTTAGAGCATATTAGAGACTTTTGAAGAACATTGAGGTGAATCTCTGATCTCTATCGGATAAAATAGAATGTGGTAATCGATGCATCCTTACCACTTCTTTGATATATATCTGTGTAAGTTGATACAATGTGAATTCCTCTCGAATCATGATAAAGTTATTTTTCTTTGTAAGATGATCCACAATTACCCATATAGCATTGTTTCATCTGTATTTCCTTAGAATTCTAGTGAAAACGTCCATGGTGATGTTCTCCCACTTCCATGTTGGTATGGGAAGTAGTTGCATCATCCCCTTAGACTTTTTCCTTTCATCCTTCACTTGCTAACATATGAGGCAATTTGATGTATACTCATCAATCTCTCTCTTCATATTGTCCCACCAAAAGTTCTCCCAAATATCTCGATACATCTTTGTGCTCCCTGGGTGAATAGAGAAGTTTGAGCTATGTTTATCATTCAAAAACTCCTTCTTTATATTTGGATCATATGGTACACATAATCATGACCCAAATCTTCTAACTCTATCCTCATCAATCATGAACTCAGAGGATTTCCCATTTTTAATGGCTTCCACCCTTTTCTGAATTTCCACATCTTTTATTTGAGCCTCCATTATTTTATCCATGAGGGATTGTTTAGAAATCATTTGAGAAAGGATTGATGATGTTCCTAACTTAATGATTCCCATTTCCATACTCTATAAATCCAAGAAAAATGGATCTTTTTCAATTCTCATAATTGATAATGACTGAGGATCCTTTATACATAGATCATTTTCCACCTTGTTTTCCTTACGGGATGGTAGTGGATTGAGAATTCCTAATCCTTGATGAGTTATATCCATCTTCACTAACACATATTAAGTTCTTTTTGTGTGAATATATATCTTATACTCTTGTGATCAGTATATATCTCACACTTCTCCCCATATAGATAATGTCACCATATTTTTAAGGCAAAGATCATAGCCACCAACTACTGATCATGTGTCAGATAGTTTTTCTCATGGATTTTTATATTCCTTGAGATTTAGGCTACAAATTTATCATTTTTCATTATCACACATCTTATTGCCTTCTTCAGAGCATCACTATACACCACAAAGAGTTCTTCACTTGTTAGAAGAGTGAGTAGAGGCGTAGTGATTACCCTCTTTTCAAATCCTTAAAACATTATTCACATTATGGACTCTAGAAAATAATTACTCCCTTCCCTATTAGCTTGGTCATTGGGTTTTACAATCATGAAATGTTCATTAAAAATAATCAATAATATAAATCTAGACCCAGAAAGCCGGAGATCTCTATTACAGATATTTTCGTGGGCCACTCTCTGATTTCTTTTGCTTGGAAAGGTCCACGGATATCCCTTTACTAGTATAAAACTCCCCAAGAATGATAATTCCTCCATAAAAAACTCACATTTACTATACTTTCATATAGCTTCTCCCTTTTAAAAGTCTTTGACACAGTATTCAAATTATTTTCATGTTCTGCCTTCCTCTTGGAGTATATCAGAATATTGGTGATAAAGATAACCAAAAATTTGTGAAGCTAATCTCTAAAGACTCTATTCATTAAATCCATGAAAATTTCTTGAGCATTAGTGAGTCTAAAGGGCATCACTATGAACTCATAGTGTCCATACCTCATTCAAAAGTCATTTTTGGGAATATCTTCCTTCCTCACCATTAATTGGTGATATCCCCACTGTAGGTCCACCTTAGAGAAATAACTATCCCCATGAAGCTAATTGAACAAGTCATCCAAACAAGGTAGGGGATACTTGTTCTTTATTTTGATTTTAATGAGCTCACAATAATCAGTGCAAAGGTGCATTGATCCATCCTTCTTCTTGAAGAAGAGGACTGGTTCACCCCAAGGTGAAGCACTCAGGCATATAAAACCCTTATCTAGATTCTATTATAACTTCTTCTTCAGCTCTTCCATCTCTATAATGTCCATTATATAAGGTTTATTTGATATATTTATAGATAGAGGAATAAGTTCAATTGATAACTCAACATATCGGTTAGGAGGAATACGAGGAAACTCCTTAGGGAATACATCAGTGTAATCCCACGTGACGGTCATGTCTTGAAGCATAATTCTCTCATTTGTCTCAATAATTTTAACTAGACATGCTTGCTCATAAAGAATTAATATCCACACTTGAGACAATGATTCTAAAAAAGATTCATCTTCCACCTTACACTTTTATATAATTAGAGGATGATTCAGGATGTGAAGAGTGATCTCCCATTCCCAACAGTTAATGTTGGAGTTGTATAAAGATATCCAATCCATGCCCATGATAAAATCTAACTCCACTTAAGTAAGTATGAAAATATTTTCTAATAGGTTTAGTCCAAAAACATTTACCGGGGAGGTGTTATAAATTTTGGATGCAATAATTGACCTATTCACCATTCTAACACATAACATGTCCTCTAAATTTTGTGGTGGTGTTTGAATAGTTCTAATAAACTTGAAAGATATAAAATATTACATATAACCATAATCAAATAGTAAGTTTTCTATTCTTGAATGAATAACTATAATACCTATCACCACATCATTATCCGGCTCCACCTCAACAGTTGTGAGAGCATAATCCCTTTCTTGTTTCCTTGGTGGTTCTTGTTGATTTCTTCCATTAACCCTCAACTTAGGGAAATTTTTTGAATAATTCACATGCTCCTAACATTTATAACACTACACTACAGGCTGATTGTTGATCTGAACCTTCCATTAATCTTCCACATTAGCGGGATTCTTCATACCTCGTCAGCAGTTTTTAGCCAGATATCCCAACTTTCCACATTTTATACAATTCATGGTTCCCTTTAGACAGTTCCCAAGATGCTTTTTCCCACAATGTTTACACGTGGTATGATCGAGCATCATTACATCATGGAATTTATTTGTGGGACCACCCACACTAGATTCCATATTCGTCTTCTTGTCACTGAGCCCACGATATCACTGAGAGTCTCTGATCTCCATTTCAACCTTGAGGTAACAACTAAAAAAATTCTTATAGTTTTCAAAATCTCAAATCTCTAATGCCTCTCATAGACTTGAATTTAGTCCTCTAAAGAAGCAAACCACCTTGATTTTGGTGTTCAAGACAAATCCAGAGACGTACCTTGAAAGCCTTATGAAGTTTTTTTTATACACCCCAATGGAATCATCTACCTTCTGCATGAGTTTGAGGAACTCTCTTTCCATATTAATATGTAGGGTTTGGGGAAAATATTTATTGAAAACCATTCTCTTGAATTCCTCCCAATCCATGGAATAAATTTCCTCCTGGGGATTTGTATTCTTGATTAGTGTACACCATTGATCAGCTTCCCCATCAAAATGATTGATCTCCAGTACTAATTTCTATTCTTCTAAGCACTGAAGACAGAGAATAACATTTCAATGGAGTTAATACACTCTTCCATGAGGAGGGGATTAGAAGATCTTCCAAACAATGGAGGCCTTTACCGTATTAATTATTCAACAACTAATTTCTCTTTCCTTGGAGGAGTAGGGTGTTCCACATTATTCATGTTATTATTCATAACTTGAGCCAGCTGAGCAAGTACTGTCATGAAGTTTTGAGCACCCATTACCGTCATATCAGGCTTATCATTAGGCCAATATTCACATTCCCTTTCACATTGATTGTCTTCATGTGTTCTTCTATTTCTCTCCATTAACTAAGATAAATAATATACAATTAGAGGGATTGAATACATAGCTATTGAGCTTAAAAGGAAACTTTGAACATAAGAGGATAAACTTGTAAAATGAAGTATATACTAACTTGTGATTCCCTATTTTAAATTACAAGTTTTCCTTGATATATTTATTAAATTAAATTATTATGGGAAATTTATATTCCCTTAATAATGGTTCATACAAAGCTTATTATTTTACTAAATCATATCTCTTGGGAGTGTCAAACCAAGAGTACAGAAGGTCTGTTTTCATGCACTAGTTCCCCTTCAAGTCTAGCTCAATGTGGTGTCTTCGGGTTTTACCCATAGATACATATGTTCCAGAGCCACCTCTACCTGTTCGTATCCAGACCTGGATGTTTTTTTGATAAATCACTTACTCTATACTTACCTAAATCTAGGGGTGTTTTATTATACTTAGTCTCATCCTTAAGGTTATTACTATAGTGATCTATTCCTAATATCCAAAAATAACTAGACTATCCTTCGATACTAAATATAGAGACCCTAACCTTTTAGATAGAGAAATCCATGATTTTAAGAATTATTATAAATCATATAACAAGCCAAGGATCGTAAAGTCTTGTGTCATGGAAGACTAGGTACATAAAACTAAAAACATGGAACTAAATAAAATATTTGTTTATTTAATCTTCAAATTGATCTCCTAACTTCCATTATGCTCAAAAATCTACATAGGTTACCTTGTGGAACACTAGAATAAAGGGATTAGTTAAATATCCAAGTGAGGTAATAACCCTAAAAACAAATAATTAGCACATGGGATAGAAAGCATGACATGTTGATTTAAAAAGGAAACTAACATATAGAACCATAACATATAAACAAGGAATCATATAAAACGGAGTCATAATAATGTGTCAACAACATAAAACATGACTTTAACATGATTCAGGGCTAACTACCAAGACCATTTCACATGGTAGCACAATCCATGGCTAACCTCTAAGAACGTCATGCATGGTAGCACAAGCCAAGGCTAACCACCAAGACCGTCCCACATAAGATCTCATGAGATTCAACTTTACACAATGAAATGGAGTGCTATATGGGTGCACCAATATTAACTTTTATGAATATCTTTTCCACATAAATAATCATACATAATCAATCATATATAAACATAAGGGTTACCCATGGAAATAATTGGGTTTCATAATCATGTCAACAAAGCATAAAAAATGGTTGTATTATAAAAGTTTCCATGAAATAAATGAATTAAAATAATCATGTACATTAATAATGTGGAATATTAATTTATAATGGTAATTGATTTCAAGTATAAGTTATAACATGTAAGAAAATTTTAAGTAATTTTGTATTAAAATATTTTTGTGTTGTTTTAAGAAAAATACTATAGTGCCTTTAAAATGGAAAAGGGAAAAATACTTTATATAAAACCAGAAGTGAAACAAGAAGTTTTTGATAAACATCTTATTTTATAAATACAATGGTCCCTAAAACAAAATATAGATTTCACTTGAAATCGGGGAATAATTCAAGAAGTTCCCTCAAAATAGGTTTTCTTATAGGGAAGTGTTGAGGAGGGAATCACTTAAAAACATGTAAATACCTGAAATAGAATGATGAAAGGGTATTGATAAAATAATTTGGTACAATTAAAAATAATTTATTATATGTACCGAAAAATATAATATAACTTCATTTTGGTGAAATAATGATAATGCAACCCTAAGGAACAAAGGAGTTTCTGGTAGAATTCCTTACGGATTATCGGCATGGTACCAGGTGTACCTAAGAGAGCATAATGATATAGAAAAGGGTTTCTAATCACTTATACATCATGAATTATTATTGTGGAGGTGATAAATCATACCCCATAATTAGTAATTTCACTTAAAATGGCATAACATAGAGGATATCCTTGAATAAATGTGAGAAAGAGAGGATCCCCTACCTTAAGTATGGTCATGTTCTCCACTTGATATTAATGACCAGAATAATCAAATTAGGTTCATTAATTAATATTTATAGAACCTCTTTTACATGTAATTGATTTATTATAAACTTTTTCAGTTAATTTATAACCTTTTTTATTAGTTATGTGGTTCAATTTCATTGTTCGAAGCCATTTGTTTCCTTGGTTATAATGATCGGTTCACTTATATTCATGTTCAGATACACATGTATGATGAGGGTGGTTTTCTAGAATTGAATTTATATTTTACTATTGAAAATTAAAAAGGTTACATGGTTGTATAATTCATTTGGTTATTTGGAGTGAAGGTGAATCATTATATAAAACATTAATGATAAATGTTTGGATTAATATGGAGATTTTTCTCACAATTAACTTGTTTTGTATAATTATTTTACATCATAAATTTATAAGGATTAGAGAACAATAAATAAAATAAAATAAATATATTATTATTTCGTTCAGCCATTAAAATGGTTTCATGAACATCTTTAAGATGGTATTGAAAATTGAAAACCCATCGTCCTTGAATGTGATAAATCAACACATCTGAGATGGTGTATTAATTAATAGTATAAAAGAAGGGGGAGGAGAGATTATAATAAACTATCCCATTAAAAATAATTATTTTAAATTTATATTAATGAAGTTGTAATACCATTTGGGTGAAGGGAGGTGAGTAATTAAAAAAGAAAAGAAAATAACTGAAAGAAAATAAATGAATCGGATAGAGGAATTTACCTCTTGAGTTTATCTTCCTTTAGAGCCTCTTGAAGGGAGAGAATTTGGTCTATTAAGGAGACCATAGGCTTCTATATGTGGGTGAGGATATTGGTGAGAGATCTAGGTAGAATTTAGGTAAGTAACAAGGCTTGAGAGGAGTGAATAAAAGTGGGGACTGTGGGTGGTTTTTACAGTGGAGGGGAGGAGGGTTTTCTTAATATTTTAATCATTAGTTTATTATTTTTCCATATGAAAAGAAATATTAATGATTATTTGTGACACAAAACAGTAATAGGTGCATTTTAGTTCGATACAATGGACATTTATATCATCCATGACTCAATAATGACTCATAAATTCAGGTTTTAGCATTTATTGTGAGTTATCGTATTTTATTTTTCATAAAAAATTTGATTATTTTAGAAAAAACCCAAAAATTCACTCTAACCATTTTTCGAAGTGTAGAATCCAAATATTGAATCAATTTTTTAGAAATAATTTTTTATATTTTATTAGTTTAATTTTTTATTGAAATCATAATTTACTTGAAACATATATATTTTTACACTATAACTGATTTTATAATTCTTTCAAAAATTACATAAGGTATTATAAAATTATCTTAAACCCAAAAGACATAAAATTTTTATTTTATGAATACCTTTTAGGAAAACACATTTTATTTTAAATTAATTAATTAATTTTAATTATTTATTTATTACTTACTAAAATACCAATACGTTTTACTATGGTCATATTATAACTTATAAGATGCCTAAATTTTATTTATGCATTCATGGATGAGGTTACTATTATTTTGGATGATTTACTTTTCTTGAGTGGAATATTACTATTCATAGGGGTAGGTTAATATTCCCCAAATCAGACTCCAAACATCTTTCTAATCGCAACCATGTATGTCATATTTTCAAAATTCAAATCATAGAAGTGAGAATATTATGTTTAAAGGTCACATAGTACTTAATAGTTAATTGTGTTGTAATATCATGTGATTATATGAAATAATTATAAGAAGGTAATTTCCATTGATAAAACATTGTGTCGTTACATTTTTTAAATGATGATAATCGCACATTCATTCAAGAATTAGATGTATTATATTATAGTAAAATTTATAGGGTATATTAGGATCATTTTAATCCATATATATTTTATTTCAAATATATTTGAACATGAGAAAATGGATAAGGGTTATGTATATTAAAACATTCAACATTGAGTTTTTCTACACATCAAGGAAAGGGTACTATTTTAATTGGCTCATTTTCTAGGAATGATAAGGTGTGTAAATATGCATAATTTTTGTGGTGTCTAATTATAATAGTTATGATTTATATCTATATGCTCATGTGGAGTGATTCAATATGGTATGATTACATATTGAAGTAATTTTTAAACTATTATTACCTATCAAGGAGGGAAAATAATTTTCTATTGGAAATAAAAACATTATTAATGGTATGAAGAGTTTGGATGCAATTGATGAGTAGTATCTATTAAATAATTCATGTCTAATTATGTGGATAGATTGGTCATTATCTTTAGTTTTTATTATGAAATTTTGTAAATGTTTATTAAATATAACTAGGTAGTTACTATATAGTGGAAGATATACACTTAAATATCATCTTTCAGTTTTGGTATGCTACAATGAATAATGTTATATATTTGTTTTTTTCTAATTTATTATTTTAGGTAGGTGAAAATTGAGTATAATTTGTTTATAGTAATTTTTAAATCTGTAATTCTCATAACATTGAAATGGGAGAATTTAATGATGAATTTTATAGTATTCTTACCAATGTAACAATAGAAAGAGGATATTATTTGGGAGATTATGGGTTAATTTATGAAATATTATCAATTCATTAAAATTTATGATAAAATATCAGTATATTACAATGGTAAATTTTATATGAATGATGTGGGGAGTCTTTATGAGGTTCCTTTATTGATCATGTCATTAAGAGATCCATGGTTTAATTTGAAGTTTGTGTGTGGGATTAAAATGCAATGGGTAATTATTTGAAGAAGTGTATATCTTATCTCCCTTAATTAAATGGTCAATTAGAATATACTATGTAATTTTTATAGTAAATGAAAATATATTTTCTTTTAATGATTTTGAGATTTCATGAGAGGATGATAATAAATTAGAATAATCTATCTATATTAATAACTATCAAGAATAAATTTACAAAACTTATTATAAATCATTATATAAAAGACCTTGCTGATCACTATAGTTTGAGGAGAAAGTATGAGAAAAATAATTATTGGGACTTAGTTTTTTTAGCAGATTTGTGATCATGTTTATTGGATAAAAAAATAAAAAATCTTAGTTTAGAATAGCTATACCTATAATGATAACCACATATGATGATCTATAGAGTTTGTGGTTAAAAATCAAGTCATTTTAATAATAGAACGTTGTTTGGTATATCAATTCCTCATGATGTAACGAATATTTGGGCCATGATATATGTTTTCATTTTAGATAAATGAATATATTAGGGTTACATAATATCAATTGTATTTTTAACGAATTTGTGTTTCAATGTATGATATATTTTATTTTTCTCAACTAAGGAATTTAAAACTAAATCCTTCTTAAATAATTATGTAAAGAATTATTGAATTTTAATTGATTTTTACATTTCTTGGAAATAAAATTCAATTTTTTCTAATTGAATGATAATATGATTATAAAATACAGTTTTCAAATTGAGAAATAGTTATTGTTTAATGGAATGATACAATAAGTTATGTGGAATAAATAAAAATTATATTTAGTTTATATAAAATTAGGTATTTGTGAAAGGCAAAACCATTTTCACTGGAGCTTTCCCATTTTAACTCAATTATATTCATCCTAAATTAAAAAATAATAAAATTTACATAATAAATTAAATATAGAAACACATGGCACGAAATATCAACATCGAAGGATACTATACCAGTGGAATAACTGATGGATTATTGAACAACACAATAGAAAATCTTGAATCATGTTGTCTCTATGTATATAAAATTTTATCCCTTCACCAATTGGACCTCCATCATTCTAGGAGGGTTTATCTAACATTTTTACAACCTTTAAAAATATTAATCATAGAAATTGGTGAACTCATCCCTCAAATATCCCTTATAAATTGATGGTTTTGGATGATTCGTGCCATGCACATACCATTTAAACATATTTAATTATATCCCTATATGATACATCTACCAAAATTTCATGGGACCACCAATGGTGACTTCACCTACTAAATTCACATTCAAGTGGACCCTAAAATAAAAAAAAGATAACAAAAATTGTTTTTCCTAGAGATAGTGTAAAAAAATATTATCTTACACCTTTTTCAAATAATTAATTTGTGGATTACATGAAAATAGTTATTTGATATTTTTTGAAACATTATACATTTTCTCAACAACATGTGTATGAAAAAAATATTAATTAGGATAAACTAATTCAGAAATATATTATTCTATTCGCTTTTTAACACATGCAATGTAACGACCCTCACATTGGTATGCATAAAAATTTTATAGTATTAACCATTGGTCACCTTGATGGAATTACAAATTGATAAAATTGTATCTTTTTATTTTTTACTCATTTCATAATATGAAATTTTATTTAATTTTATAGCATTCCATATGCTTGAAAAATATAGACAACCTTCATGTGTATGTATGACTAATCATCTGCATTACCAATGTAAACAATTTTCCAAACTCTATCTATTATGAAATACAATAAATATGTATATATAATTATTATATATGGTATTTTCATCTTGTATAATAATATTTTAATTATTTATAACCAATAAAAGAAAAAATACATAAATTACCAAATAAAAATATACACAAAAAATGAATCATTTATCACATAAAATGTTGATTTTAACAATGAATTATTAATAAAGAGGTCATAGAAGACTATAGGTAAATAATATATGGTATGAAACCATTTAAAACAATCTTCTTGAATAAATTTTTTTTTCATTCTATAATTCTAAATCCTTGTTTTATATTTATACAGTCCACTTATCAACCTTTTAAAATTTATTATAGGTATCTTGATTTCCTTGTGAGATGAATTATCAATCCCAAAACCCCCTTTCCATATAACAGTTGATATTTTTTATTCCCTACACTACATATTTATTCATTGAGACTAAGAAAATAAACTCTAATATTTTTTTATTTTCCTGATGAATGTATTCATAATTTCTCAAAATAATCTCTACACAAAGTCACTTCATGTTAAGAGATTTTCTTTCATCTGAAAAATATTTTACATTATCTTAATATTCCCTTTTGTAGAGCTTCATATAATTTTCATTTCATTATAGTAGGGATAATGAAAAAATATTAAGATATATAATCCTTTCCCCTTAATATCTATCTAAGAAAACATTATCAATTTTCTTGATTTTATATTCAATTCATGGATTCTAATTTTTCTTCATCAATCCTAATAGTTTATTTTTCTTCACCTCCATTCTTCAAATACATTTACTTTAAAAAAAATTCATATTAATTGAACTTAATTATCAATGAAGTCATTGTATAATCTTGTAATAATTGTGTAGAACTCTATTTATATATTCTATATATATTAATTCACTCTCTCTACCTCTTCGTAACTTCCCTTAATTGGAACATTGGCCATTTTATTATATTTTTGAGTATGGAATGTATGGGATTAAAAATTAATAAATCCATTCAAACACATTTTGATTCCCCAACCAATATTACACCAAAAAATATGGTGTTGTGGATTTTGAAGGAGATAGAAGAAACTACAATCCCTAATCTAGAAAAGAGATGAAACATGAGTGTTAGACATGCCTGGGGATTCGATATGAAACTAACAGCACTCCAAAAAAACCAAAATAGATAGAGAACCACCCTGGGGAATCTTGGGTTGATTTGGTTCTTCATTATGGTTGAGAGGGGGAAAGTGAGGTAGAAATAGTGTAGGGATCTAAAATCCCATAATGGAAAAACTGTAAATTTTCCGACTTTTATTGGGTCACTTGGTTTGTATGCACATTTTGAAAAACTCTTCCCAAATCATGCACATGCTAATGTCTAAGGGTTAAATGTCACACTATACCATGTTCCAGTCATTTTCCTTTCATAGGTTGGCATGGTTTTAATTATATTCATGTCCTGAACCACTAGAACACCCACAGGGCTCCCCTTGCTCCCAATAAACATATAATCAACCAAAAATTTATTATTTAAACCCCATATTTAAACTATTTCATACCTTCACTAATATCATGATCTTACAACCTAACCTCTTTATAATGTCTCTTCTTGGAGATACATTCCAAATAATCATTGAGAATTTAAAACAAAGATCTCGGGCCACAAGGTCTAACAATCCATTCCCATTTTAAAAAAATTCACATTTAACATTATATTGATACCATATAATTTCAACCAAAGGCACAATATTTCCCTACATTAATTTCTCACCATAACCCATAACACATACCAGATTCTCCTCAAATGATTTATCAACTTCAATTATACATCAACCAATAGGTATTTATAGGGAAAACAAATTTAATAGTACATAATTCACAACACACTGAAACCTCACACACAACAACATACCATCATGGATGAACCAATCAGTACCCCATCGATCTGATCCTCTTTGAAAATCATGACCCAAATCACTTAGCAATATTTTACTCTACATTCCAAACTCTTATGGTGACCAAAACCTGATATCACCAAAAGGAAAACACACGATCTTTCTAACAACAATTTCCTACTTAGAATGATCAACCACTCATATCCTGATGATCGCATTTCATAACCATACATCCAATCACAACCAAACCCCTTGTGGCACTCAGCTAATTAAACCTGTTCCAATTCTCACTATTTGGTCCAAATCACTGTATCTATGATCACATGAGTCCCTACAAATATATACTCTAATCACATCATCAACCAACCACTTTCACTTTATCATTATCATCACTATATTCTGCTATTGGGAACCACCAAAATAGATGTAGGTCCATAATAATCCGAACTAAACTTTCACATCATACCTGATGTGTTCCAAAATCACCATGCCCAATCATCCATATAGAATTCTCCTGAAACTAGCATCTATTATTTCTATTGAAACCTCTAAAGATGGTATTCATACACTATCTATTTGAGGAAAATTATCTACATTAACTCATTAATGTTTGACTTCATTTCTAAACATTATTTTACAAAATCTAACTAGTGGTGGGTCACTCTCACTACACCCATTCAAGTTTACCATCTCATGTGAAACCACCCCCGACTGTCTTGTCCTAGAACACCCATCATCCACTGCTAAAAAACTATCCCTTTTTACCTTCCTATGGAACTTACTAACTTGAAGCATCTCATTATCATCCAACACGACTACTGAGTTCATTCCCTGAACTCCTATAGAATTCCTCCATCACTGTATCACTTCCATCCAAACCATCATCAGACTACACTTCCCCCATAAAAATCCCCAAAAAATCACTCCTAACATTAATAAACTAACTAAATAATTCTAGTATCTCACTAAAAACCATTAAAAAATTTAAAATGTACTTATCACCCAAAAACATCCAACAAAGGTGATTTAAAAAATTCCACATTTTCCCCCTCTCCTAGGTGAGTCAACCAATCCCTATCAGGATCAACTAGAATTAATAGATTCACACTTTCATTGGTATGACTCTACCTAACATGGTCAATGTACCCACAATATTTAGGGCATTTCAGTACCTCATGAAGATACTTACCCAAGCCTACTTCAAATTTTGTTGGAGTTATGGAACCCAACATATCCTACCACAAACTGTTGTCATGTCTTTCCACCCCCATCAACTGCTTCAACATAGGCATCTCAAATTTCATTTGAAACTACCCTAAACCCAATGATACTACTTGTATTAATAAACCACTATAATCAAGGCCTTCTCATCCTCTCTGAGTGATCAAAAATGCACCTTGTATGTTCCTCATTGGAATCCCAATGCCACTACTTGAACTCAATGTTCTCTTCTCCACTTCCATGACGGGATTATCACTCCCCTATTTTGAGTTTAATTAACATCGCTCTATGCAAGGGATTCTAACCACACACCTTACAATTGATCACAATCTATACCCCAAAACATAAACATGATTGTCTAGATTTTCCCAGAACAAGAAAACAAACATCACCCAGTACATGTACCCAACATCCGTCAATGGCACCAATGAAAATTTTTGTCACCCAATATATCCCAAGGTCCTCACCCAAAATTATTTATGGTGGGAATCATAGCATCCAACCCCACATATTCTTCTCCCAATTATTCACAAAGTACCTAGGCTTATTTAAAGATGTTGGGCATTGTCATCACTAACTATGGTATGATAATAATTTTTCAATGAACACCACCACCAACTTATCCATTGCTGATTACACCTCCCAAAATTAGGAAAAAATTACTTTTCAAGGATATCTAGATTCCATGACACACACATATGATCATCACTTAACCATAACTACTCTGGTATGATTTCCAACCTGGACTCAACACTTATCCATTACTATCACCTAAGCATCTGTGAACCAATGTATCTTGTATCACTATTTCTATCAAATCCCTCGTTCTTTTTTAAGTATGTCCCTATATGTTAACAATCAAACAAATGGTCCACCAAACCATTAAAACCAACATTCTCTCACATAACCATGATTCCAAACTTGGTTTCAAAGATAACTAAAGATGCTTATCCCGCACAAAATCACACCTTACCATCACATTCCCACATATGTACCTCATTAGAGACCTCATAATTTCTCACTTTACTATGACCAATATTACATGAACATTAGTTCCCACAAACCCACCGTCACCTGGGAATATCATAACGCATGTTTACTTACCTAACCATGCCTCTTGGTATGTCATCCTCATCATCCATTGGTGATTCTCAACATATCAACCATAACTAACCCATTCATAAAAATAAGCTTTGTGAGAAGAAAAAACATTTAATTGAATATTGGAATTGTCAACTACCTGGAAATTAAGGTACTAATATATATCCCAAAGAAGAAAATTTTAGATAACTTGTAAACATACTATGTCAGAGAAGCATAGTGATAGAATTAATGGACTTCCATAAATCTTCTCTGACTTAGGATTAGAAATATAATTCTATTCATAATAAAAGATATTGGATAATTTTTATAAAAATTGATTGAGTATATAATATATACATTTCATTATAATCATTCTGAATTAGTGATAAATTTAAATTATTAAGATAAAAATTCCTTCATCAAAAAAATATTTTTTACAAAATCATCTCCTTTATTTTCAAATGATTTGTATTTTTATTTTTAATTAATTGATAACTAATGAATTAACATTATTCACATCTAAACCATAAATTTTCCTAATTTAGTTATTCCAATTCATACATGAAAATCCAATATCTATTAGATACTAATATATTATTATTATTTAATGGTTCTTCTAAATTTGTTTTTGTGCGAAACATAATCAATTGAAGAAAATAAATTTATTTGTAAAAACATATTTCATAAAATCTCACTTTGTTACAATGTATTTTATTCCTTGGTGTCAATATATTATATTTATCTATTATTTCTAACTATTTACAACTATTAATATAATTTAACTACAAAATTATTACTTGAAAGAGTTTACATTTAATTATTTATAAAGTCAATAAATTCAAATATCATTTCCATACCTTTATTTCATCCCTCAAAAACCACTATGTAAGAAAATCCACTGAATTGTAGAGGGTATATTCTCAAAAAATGATCCACTATCGACTCTTTGGTAGATCTGGTTTCTCTTTGGCATGGATAGAACCACTATTTAATGTTTTTCCTCACATTATCCATCACAAAAAAAAAGCTTTTGAGTCCTCATTTAAACTATTCATGTTATTTATTTGAAAGGATATTTTTCTATTGGTTCCAAAATACATTAGCTTATAAAAAATAATATCAGTACCCTAAAAATGAAATAAAGTGTATTCCATGAAAAAATATATTAATGTATATAAAATTGGTGTATCTACATTGTTACATAAAATTCATATTAGTGTTAAAATAAATCTTTCATGCACTCTTTCAGATAAAATAACCTACAAGGTTATTTTCGATATAATTTACAATATAATATAATCATTACCAAAAGTATTGGAGTATTATTTTAACCCAAACATCATCATGAACAATATATAAGGACCAAAACATCTATAAAAACCATAAAATCATTATTTTATATCATAAAATCTAATAAATTATACTATTTAACACATATATAAAAAATTCGTAGATCAAAATATTAATTATTATATTAATATTTTTCAATTAAAATTTAAAAAATATATATTCTTAGAAGAATGGGAAATATGATATTATTTTAAAAAATTATTATAACATCAATATCCTTCTTCTTAAATAATTATTTTCATTATAGTTGGAAAATATTTTCTTGTTGTATTCATTAAAATATGATTCCATTCAAAATTTTTAAAAAATATAAAAAATAAGACATCTGGAAAAAGAAAAAACTACTCAATTTTAAAAAATAACAAAAAAAGTAATTTATATGAAATGATAAATTATGGTATCTGAAAATGTGTCTTACCACTTTTAAGGAATATTGTTTTTTATTATCTTGATATATCACACAAAAAATACTAAAAACCTTATTTATTTTAAATATATATTAAGATATAGTAAACTTAAGATCATACTTCTATAATATTTCTAGTCTACCAATTTTCCAGTTTCATCAAGATCATGTTTTGTAGAAGTTTCAATAGGAATATTTAATTTTGATGTATTTTCAAGACCATGAATTTTGATTAAATCTTTAATATATTTATATTGAGCTAAAATTTTTCCTTCCATTTTTTCAAAAATCGAAAAACCAAGAAAAAAAGTTTAGTTCTCTTGTTTTTCTAATTTTAAGCATATTTTTCAAAAGTTCAAAAAAAATATCAATAAAAACACCAGTATACAATCACTAGATTTATTTATGTGTATAGTTTCTCATGACACATGAATCGTTCCACTAGATATTCTAATACCAAACTCCAAGTTTCATTATATTCCTACCACATAGCCATCAATAATATTCTTTTCATAGACCCTAACTATAACATAAAACTAGGATAACACATTCCATAATCTCTAATATCCTAGATGTTACCACTCCATGAGTTATAATCCATTGGGAATAGAATCACCATTCTTAGTGGTACGTTGGAGAGAACGTGCTCCCTCTTGAATAACCTATATGGTCTAGCTCTAGTTCCAAGCACCATCTGTTCTTCAATCACTAATCTACACCCTACACAAGGCTAAAATACTAGTGTAGAGGCTCTATCCGCAATACTTCCATGTAATTAAAGGATCACCACTTTGAACCATGCATCATGTACATCTTCTCTTTGAGAGGAAATAGAGGGACCCACACCTCACCACATCCCTACAGTTGAGGGAGTACTAGATTCTAACTAACCCATGGAACCTCTATCACTCCTGTATAAAGGGGCCCGAGCCTTAGTCCCTTGAGGGATAAAAAACTCCTAATCAGGTATCATGTATATCAAGTGGAGTGGACTGCTCCTCAGAACTATACTCAATAGAAGAGGGAGTGTCAACACCAATGGAGGACCTGATCCCTATAGCAAATAAGAGATGGTGTATTACTACTCCGTAAGTGAGGACCTGCACCCTGATATGAATGGCGAGTACCACTCAATGAATGGAGGAACTCCACCCTGATATAATAGGGGAGTATGACTCTGTAGATCGAGGAACTTCACCCTAATTTATTAGGGGAGTACCACTCTATAGATAGAGGACCTGCACCCTGGTATGATAGGGGATTACTAACTTATCCATCTTGTTTATGATGTGGGACCAAAACCCTGGTATGATAAGTGAGTACCGAACCTAGGCTAGAGGACCTGCTCCCTAGAATAAAAGGTGAGTACCAACTCTACTAGAACATCATGTATGGAGGAACCGTACCCTAGAACCCCATGGGTGTTCTAAATCCAAGGATATAGGACACTAATAATAACACATTAGGTAGAGTTCCCACTATACCTATACGTCACTAATGAAGCACATGAGCCCTGGATCAATAGGGAAGTACTGACTCCACGGATATAGGACATGTACCCTAACACGGTAGGGGAGTACCCACTCTACCTATATGTCACATATGGAGGACTCACACCCTGGAATGACAGGAGAGTACCAAATCCATGGATAAAGGACCTACATCCTGGTCCAATAGGGGAGTTCTTACTCTATCTCACCAACAAATATGGATTACTCTTTCCTTGGAACGATAGGGGATCACTATCCATCTTTACGAATGATACGGGGAACCCTCGCCCTTAACCATTAGGGGAGTACCAATAGTTCCAAAAGTTTATAAATTAGGCCATGCTTCCCATGTGTCTCATAATCAAGGAAATGTTTTTATATTTTGATAAAGTTATTTCAAAATTGAAAGTTTACTTTCCTTAATAAAATGAAGATAATCATTCTAAAAATGACAAGAAGATTAAATTTATACCATTTTATGATAATTAAATTATCATGACCCATCCCATATGGTCCTATGTCATGACTACCCAAGGCATGCCTCCAATAGTCTAGTAGTTGGTGACTAGCACTGAGTAGTCATATCCAAAAAATGAGAGTCTTTTTCCTATGTACATGTACACATATAAACATCTCCAAGACACAAATGCTGAAATGTAAAAGCACTAAATAAAAAACGCATGAAACCCACTATATCCCACAACCATAGTACAATAGTGAACGTACTAGAATGTAAACATGTCCCAAAAAATCCCACAAAAATAATAAATATGCAGACATAACTCCAACCTATAAATTTAGAGGTATTGGGACTATCATCAAAAAAAATCTTGGAACACACCTCAGCATGTCCAGTCTCACAAGGCATCGCCTGGTCCTGGTCTTACTAGAACTCTGTTGAGGAGTCATTTTTCTGCACAAGACACGAAGTGTAAGGGAAAATCCCCTACATGGGTGAGTAAAACAATACACGGTAGGACACCCTAAATCCAAAAAGTAATACCACAATGTAAAACCCACAAAAGAAATACCATGAAGGAATACCCATAAGAATACCAAAATAGAAATACCATGAAGGAATACCATGAACGAATAACATAAAGGAATTCCACAAAGTAAATACGATAAAAGAATACCACTATGGAAGACCACAAAGGAATACCAAAAAGGAATACTATGGAATAATACCACCAAGGAATACCAAAAAGGATTTCCAAAAGGGATTTCATAGTCATCTCCACACAAATATTTGTCTACATCATATATATAAAGAAAATCCAGATATACTCAATCCTATAAGGCACATAGTCTCAATAACACACATAGTCTTTATAAGAAACATAATCACCGTTAGACACATCGTCTCCATAAGACACACCGTCTTCATAAGACTCATAGTCTCTAAATGACTCATAGTCTCTATGTCACAGCCATCCAAAAAAATATTTTCTCAAAGCACGCTCGTTTGAGAAGAACTCACACCTCAAGGCATTAGGTCATATGAAAAATCCCATAAAAACCCAATTTAGATATTTCTAAATTATTTTATCGTCTTAAGGGTCCTAATTCCATAGATGGTTCATCAAACAGATGCACCATTTGAATGGTATGCCCGTTTGAATTTTCAGAAGTGGGAATGCCACTAGGCCTGTGGACCGACCATATGGTCAGTCCACCAAATGTGGCATTCGACAGCATGGATTGATCATCCCCACGGTTGACAGCACCACCGATTCTCAATATATCACGTTTGTTGACTGTTTTCCAACTATCGCGGGTGCGCGATTGCTCGGTCGACCACCCGGTCTGGCCGCCTCTACGGTCGACTGTGTCGCGACTGCTTGTGTTGCCATCATTGTCGACCATCTTCCCACTGATGTGCCACATAGTAGCTCATTAAAATTTCATAGTCAATCATGTCCTAGTCTAGATACCCTAGTTCTGAACTAACCTCGTGGGTCTGACTAGACCCAATCCATCTCTGTTAGGTGCGGCCTAACTCTGTTGGGCCCATCCCGTTTTGTATGGGCCCAACCCTGTCTTCCGGGGCCAGCCAGCCTCCTCTATCCTGGGACACTTGTATGCGGGCCATATGGTTTGGTCCACGAGGTCGTCGGCCGCATCCCACACAGTCATCGGCTGCATACCACATGCCCCACTCCGATGCTGCATCCTTCTAGCTAACTGTGTTCCGCGCTCTCCACTTCCACATGTGGACACCGGCCACATATGTGGCCCTCCATCACTACATGTCGCCACCATACGTGTTCCAAATGGCCCCCATAACCATCAACAATAGTCTCTATGACTTCAAACTATGCTCACTGTGCCACCTCTCACTCCCTCAGACCGCCTTGTCGGACCGTCGCGCCTGACCCACAATGGTGGTCCCTTCCGTGGACCACTGAGCCACCTCTAATGCTCATATTCTTAAAACAAAGTTATATCCATGATGCTAGGGTCCCAATATACATATATATGGCCTCTGTTTTAGTTTTCCTGCAATTCAAGGGTCTGATTGCATTTGGATCCTCCTGGAAAGTCGAGCCATGAACATGAGGGTCCAACGTTGAAGAGAGCCAAGAATAGGGGAGAAAAAAGAACACCAAACTCTCTAAGGAATAGACATAAACCTTAATTCATGTCTACCTCAATCAATTCTCATTATAATGAAGGATGAAGAATAATTTAAAACAATATCTAGTTAATAAACCCCATAATTATCAACCATCCTACAAATATTGACTTGCGGATCAATCTGTTTCTAGATTGGCCCATATTCGTCATGAAAATCAAGAATGGGGAAATCAAAAAGAAACAACCACCATACCTTAATTCAGATTAGTCATTGAAGAATTAAGATAATCATGTCATCATCATTGGTGAGGTTCATTCGAATTGGTTGTGTATTGATCGCAGATCCACTATCCTTCATGGTTTTTCAAGATCATTATTTCTCCATATCTTAGATGAATTTCCGGGTTACGTTGATAACCCTAAATTCTTGACAATGGACTAATAAAAATAAAAATCACTCTATCATATAAATAATTTTTGTTTATGTTATTTAATGGTGATGACCACTTTTTTGTGTTTTTCATAGAAAACCTACGCTGACTAAATATAAGTTGTACCTAGCTAAAACACCACATTGCAAACTCAACGATTGTCTTGGACTTCCAATATAAGTCATTGTTCATGAGTTATTAGGATTTTAAAAATTAAATAATTTTATTTAAATATATTATTTAGGGTTACATCCTTGGTGACATTTTCTATAGATTACTCATGCCAACCAATGTTAGGTCATGCTTTGGGAAAATCCTCTATTCTGAGGTCAACGATGCCTTAAGATTTTTGATTGGGCACCGATTTAAGAGTTATTCCTCTTTTTTAAGAGAAAAATGTACACATGATATTAAATTTTTAATATTTTTCAAACAATTGTTCCTTGAAAACAAAGACTCATATTCTCATGACGTCTCATCACCATGTCATGAAATTAACCCATGTATGGATAATTATGGAGACAGTTGGTCATACATACGCATGAGTAAATCTTCCATTTTTAAATGACCATTATGAAAAGAAGGTAATTATTATTTTACCTTTATATAATTATAAGAATATCATCAATATCATATTATTAATTTAAATATACTAATATATATCATACATGTTATTTGGTGATGAAGAACAAATCGCATCGCTTCATCGAGATTATAGTTCACACGTACGCACAAACGACATTATAATTTTTAAGTGAATGGAACAGAAAGAACATAAAGAACATATTATCTATTAGTAATGATAAATATGTCATGAAATTAATATATAGACATTAATATCAAAATTATGACTAGTCTTGGGAGATGGTGACAGAAAGAAATTTATTTGAGTTCGCAAGGTAGTAGTTCTCTGTACACATGAATGATTAATTATTTTCTCATTTTATGTAAGTGGAGATGGATTTAGGTTATTATATTTCAATAATAACATCTAATTATATTGAGGATACTTGGGTAATTATTTCATCATTATGGAATAACAGTTTAAGGAAGTGGAAGAAGAAATAAAATAGAAGAACATAGTAAAAAATGATACCTCTCATTCAGACGACCTCCATTGATTAAAAACATAACACCTCCAATGAGGGTGTTGTGCCTAAAAAGGCATCTAGAATGTGGGGAGGTATTCTACTAAGGTATTTGGGTAGAAATTGGCTAAACCAAATAGGTTTTAAAGTGTATTTAAATGATAAAAATGGGCTCTACATTATAGGAGAGGGGACGTGATCTCCAAGAATTATTCAAAATAATTAATTAATATAAATAGGTACACTGGTACATGAATAATGATTCATGTCATCATATTTCATGTTCAATATATATGTACATATATATAAATATATATTGTGAGTTATGTATTTTTATAAGCATAAGGAATTTGTTCTCAATTTTGTCTTTATTGAGGCATACATTATGTTATGTGCCTATTATATTTTATGAGGTGTATATAAAGCCCCTATGAGATGTAATATCATGAATTTGTTTATTTTAATTATATTCAAATTTTTATATAATATTATTCTTTTTGGCTGTAACAATTCAATTTTACCACTTTTATAAGATTTTTCTATTACAAACTCATCATTTAATGAGATAGATTATGGTTATGCTTCTAATGATGAAATATTATGATATATCTTTAAAAAACTAATTATGTTTGATATAATCTTATTATATCACATGGATTCAAATAAATTTTTTCTAAAGTAAACCAATTTTATTTCCTTATTCATTCCTAAAATCCTTTTTCTTCAATATCATTGATTTCAAAATATATTTTCAAAAATATTTTAGAATTATAAAAAAGATTTAATAAAGTCATTTTTCATATTTTACACTTTACCAATTGTTTTGGATGGAATATTATTGTAATTATATAACAAATTCCATGTTTGAATTTATGAAAAATGTAAAATGATTCATTTTTTAAATGTATGTAATGAATAGAATTTCCCTTCGATAAGAATATTATTTTCATTGACAATTCCTTTAAAAAAATTATTGCATATTGTTAATGAATTGGATTTCATAAATATTTTATGTATTTTATATTTTAACAAAGGTGATATTTAAATATTGTATTTATTTTTTCAAGAAATGTTACAAGAGAATTTTCTTTCAAAATAATTTCACATAAAATGATATCATTTTATGTTAGTTAATAATTACTAGGGATATGATCTAATGATCTCATTATTATTATTTCTCTAATTTTATTAAGATTATGAATTTTTGATATTTATGAAACCCATTTCTTTTCTTTGGGTTTGGTTTTGATGTAATTCTTATGAAATCCATTTATTTCCATGAGTTTTGATAGGATAAATATTTTATGATCTTGGAGCACAAGTATTTATGATTTAAATTATTTGTAGGATGGGAAATATATTGTTCCTATAAGGAATTGGGTAAATATTGATTTCTCATGAGTTAAATAGGACTTGAATAGGGAGTAAAACCAGTTCAGTAATGAAATTTTTCAACTATGATAGACTTGGGAATGAACCTTAACAATTATGATGGTTTGGTGATTGAACTCATTCCTCTATGATAGCCATAGAAATAGTCCTTAAAAAATATGGAAATGAATTTCTATGTTGGTGTGTATACCAAAATTCCATGACTTATGACATTATTATTCTATAATTCCTTATATTCTTTAATTCCCTTATGATTCATGTGTTATAAACTACCCATAATTTTTTTCATTATTCAAGTTTATGATATCTCATATGTAGGACGTTGTTTTCTAATATTATTATCATGTTATCATAACCTTATGAACACCATATTATTTCATATTTCCTCCTTTTACTCTAATATATCATCTGAGCTAATCTGTTATTATGTTTCATTACCCAAGGTAATGATGATTGGTACAATGTGTGATATTTCTAATAATGGTGATAGTTATGAGAAACAAAGTTGGAGATAATTTAGAAATCTTATGAAATAGTTTTTTATGATTCTAGGTTTTCAAAGGCACTATAAATTTATAATCCCCAAGTATGTTTTGTGTAATGTAATTAAAATTAATAAAAAAATATAAAATATCTATATATGGGAATCTAGGGTCATTATATTTGGTATCATAGGATAGGTTTAGTTAAACATTGAAAACAAGGATTGAAAATATTTTTTGGGATCCTTAGGGATATTTCTATGGATATGTTTGGGGATATGTCTATATGTAAGTATAAGTAAGAGTCAAAGTATAGGAAAATATCTTAGAATTTTTTTCAAGGAAAGAGATTTTGGTTTCTATAAATTACATATCTCCATGGATTATATAATTGGATGTTTCTCTATCATATAGGTAACTAGGGGTAATAATTATGTATAGGGTACATTGAGATAGACTCGATTATAACCTTGTGCATAGAAATGGACATTATTTCACACATAGTTTGACACTCCCTAGGGATATTCATTGGAAATTAAAAATACCTTATGAGCTATTGTATAGGATTTAAAAAACAGACATAAATAACTTATGTCAAGCCAAAGACACCATATATTTTAAATAATGTTTTGTGATTTAGAAATCCTAGAAATAATTTTTCATTATTGTGTGGTACCTCTATAAGAATATCACTAATTAAACTATTATTTTTTTATTTTAGTCAATAGTTAGAATCCAAATGATTCATGTTAATGGTGAGTGGGGTAGAAAATGAAATAATTTTCTTACTTAGTAATGAAATTATTTGTGATATGGAATGAATCATATCGTTGATACACACACACAACATTATCAATCAATGAATCGGGTTGAACATCCAAATAATAAAAGAGGGAATAACATTCTACTGATTGACCATTCCATACATTCCCAAAATTGAGGCCTAAGGTACCAATAGGTTTTCAAAAAATGATGTTTACATATATGAAAATTGTTTTAAAATCATTCTGGAATTTTTATTAAGGAAAGTACACATTTTCAATTTGAAATAACATATTTAAAAAATGAAAATTTTCTCATATATTTAGGAAAAAATTTTATTTGAAAATAACCTTATAAAATTTTAATGTAATATTCAAATAAATAAGTGTTCATCATGGTAGTAAATTCTATTCATTATCTATAAGTTAAAATATTTTCCTTTTACACTTTTGAAAAAGGTTACAAAGTACCTCGTTAAAAAAATGAAAAGAAGACTCATTTTAAAAAAATTGTAAAAAAAAATGAAATGGGTAAAAATTTATTTAATAAGTTATTGTATAATGTTAAAAATATTAATTTTTAAATTTTAATGAAAATATGGACATTAAAGAGAAACATTCCTGATCGAGTAGAAAAACAATGATGGTTTTCCATAAAATAATTATTTTTGTATCGTGAGTAATTGCATAGAAAAAACTATAGAGAAAATTTTCATTTATATAAATAACCATATAAAACAAAATATAATTGGTTTAAGATATAAATATCAAATAATTCCCCTAGAAGGTAGTTAATCATAATCAATCTAAAATAATGATGAGATTGTAGAATAAACCCCAACATCAGGTCTAACATCCTTCTCTCATGTTAGAAACTATTTTATAATAGTTATAGATTTACTATAAATATATTATAGACCTATATTAATATATTATATACTACATATGATTTACTGATGATTTATTTATAACCCATTTATTAATAATTCTTTGTTAACATCATTGTTCAAGGTAATTAATGCTTTGTTTTTCTTGAATGTTTTGGTCCAATTGTTTCAATCCTTATACATTGATCATCATTAAATAATATAAATAATTTTAATAATGATATAAATATATTATTTATTATTTATTTATTTATTTATATTAATATATAATAATTATATATAAAAAAATAAATTACACTGTTCATGGATATAGCAGGTTGTACGTATGCATGAACATTTTATTTAGTTTTCTAATGAATTTAACAAACGAAAAGTAAGTAATGTTAGAACTTTATAAATTTATTATAATATTTTATATATCATATATATTTATTAATTATACTCTTATTACCATCCATGTAAAGTTTAAATGAAAAAAAATCGCATCGCTTTGTGGAGGTGGCAGTCCACGTATACGCAAAAGTGACATTATCATTTTTCATTTGATACAAAAAGGGTGGATAAAAAGGTTTTATAATAATAATAAAATTATAATATATTTATGATACATAATATATTATTTTATGATAAATACCACTGATTTATAAGAAGTAAAATAAGAAGTAAAAAATAATGTGATCGGTTAAGGAGATTACCTCTTCTTCGAAAGAAATCCTTTAGATATCCTCTTCAGAAACCAAGGGTGGGGATTTTAGGAATACCTAAACCTTAAAAACATGAATGGAGATGTTTAAAATAGAAAATTTTAGGCCTTAGTTGATTTATTTATCTTAAATTGGATTTCCATTATGCGTGAAAATAAGTCCAAAAGTATTTGAATAAGTCTCAGGAAGAAATATTTTAGATTCAAGAACTTAAAATCAAATCCAATTAAGGTAAGGTACATACTCTAGAAGAGAATCTTCAACCCCAAGAAGAAGATATTTTTACCCATTAACAGTTTTCTTCAAAAAAGGAGGAAATATTTTGGTCTCAGAATGGATTTATTTAAATTCTAATGGATGACATAAAGGAGTTTAAAAATATGAATTAAATTGCCTTGGGTCTTATAGAAATTGTTAAGAAATGAATTTTTTTCTTGAACTCTTATTTTTTTTAAAAATAATTAAATATTTTTTCATCTACATATAGTTTGATTGAATGTTTTCTATGTCCTTTTTATGAATATTCCATCATTAATTCTAGATGATCGAATCGTTTTTTTATTTTTATATTTTGTTTCTTTAACACTTTTTTTAGGTATTGTATGTCATTCACTATTCCTTTTTTAAATCACATAGTGGGAGAATGTATTAGACCATGGGAGAAACTTTTATACCAATCCATGAGTGGAAGTACCTTATGTGTGATGTTGAGTTAGCATATATTATCTTTGAATTGATTATTTAAAGGAATAATCCCTAGAGAGATAAATGTGAAATATATACTAATCATAATATTTTAATGTATATATTCACACCGAGGGAGTAAAACATGTTCTATAGAGGATTAATGGAGTTAATCTAGACTGTAAAAGATATTAGATGTTGTTTATTAGTATAAAGACACTTTTTACCATATACATAATAAGGATTTAAAATATAATTAACATAATCCCCATGTGATCCCTTATTTATTATCCACTTAATTGAAGATTCCATAGAATGTCCCTCATTCTTTTCTATAAAGGGCCTCTACTCCACCCACATAAAAACAACAACTTATGTTCACATATATTTAATTAATCTTCTAAATTTACTTATAAAATAATCCCATGTCACTTTTATAATCCCTTTTTTTATTCGTATTCCCACAAATCCTTAAAAAATAATAAATCATCCAAGATAATATTTCATTTCTACTTTTTAATTAATGAAGTTTTATTCTCATTTTTTAATTTTATTCTATATAAAATATTTATAATTTTATTTTTCACATTATTATTATATAAATCATGATATTATTCCTATTTCATAATGATATTATAAAAAAATAACCTCATGACCATACTTATCCGTTGATTATAACATGTTCTTCATTGGGTCATTCAAACAACTTAAGTGGATGATACTACGTTTTTTAACATGGATGTTAATGAAAACATTATTAACGGTAATATGTGATACAAATAAGGTTATTATATTTTGTTTTCTGTTCAATAATTGTAATATTTTAATTTAAATTATTATTAAAATAACACATATATATTTTTAAATTTATGAAAACAATTCTTCTATGGATTTCATATTTTTAATCATAACTGAAACACCCAAGAAATGAATAAGAAACATAAAAATTAATTATGGAAAAATATTTTTTGTATAGTTAATGTTCTAGATACGATGAACATAAGAATAATGAACAATTATCAAGACATCCACACCAAAAGATATAAAGAATATTTAAAACTAATAACAACTAATTATATGTATAAACCACAATAATTAATGAAAATTAATTATATGAATATAAAATATTAATTTAAAAGTTAATATACATGAATAAGGATATTAAATAACTTATTAATAATCATATATTTATTATAAATTATGCTACAATATGTATGTGTATATGGGATTCCACTATAAGGACCCAGACCCTAGTAGCCTAGAGTCCTTGCCATATTTTATTATAGTTATATAATAATAAAAAATTGCATCCTAAAGGGCCAAATAGTTTTGTAGATTTGGAAAACTATATTTAGACATAACAATTACATTGCAACATGATATAAAATACTACATAGTGACTCAATTGGAGACACCCTTATTCTACAAGATTATCCATGCAAGTCTATCATAATTTAAATCTTGGAATCCTGTGGAAAATAAATTATAAGAAAGTGGTGATTTGAGATGCTCAGTAATGGTAGGAAAACTGAGGAAGAAAATATAAATAAACATAAATAATAAGTAATGTTGAATAATTAAAAAATATGGAATTAAATCATAATCTAGATTAATCATTATTAGTAATAAATTTAAATGACATATATATATTAAAAATTCAACCCAATTTTTTTGACATTCATTCAATTAGTTTTATAGGCATAAAATAACAAAAAATCAAATTTTTGGAATATAAAACATTATTTTTATAGAATTTAATTTTTCCACCGTTTTTATAATTTATTTTTTTATTGAAATTATATATATAATTTTTCTAAGGTATATTTAGATCAATTGTACTTCTATTATTCCAATTTTGTTTATTGGAACCAATTTTTCAATGATATTGGTGGAGGTGAACCTTAGATTCACCTTAATTGAAAAGGTAATTCTCTCTACCCCACTGATGATATTAATATAGTGAAGAATATATAAAGCCTCCTCAATTTTTATTGTATTTAAATCTCATTAGATATTGGAAATATGTCTATTATAAGAGAAATAATATTTGTTTATATGCTCAGAAAGCCTATCTAGCTAAAAAATTTCATTGGAATGATAATGGGAGGATTTATGTTGATATTGTTGTTCAAATGAAGCACATACATGTTACTAGTGATAGGTCTTGAATGATTGAGTGCAAGGTATGGTCTTATAGAGATAATGTTATTAATTATGGGCCCTAATATTTTCTACTTTATTATAATTCTTATTATACTAGTTCTATATAATAAGATGTTATAAAAGGCTCTCAATTACATGATAAAAAAGGATCAAGGGGTTTTTTGGATTTCAATTATAGTAGCCTCAATCAGGGTGTCCTTAGATAAAGGAATTGATATGAAATTTGGTAAGAATATTAAATCACAGAATGACCTTATATATGAGAATGATACCTCTCCTGTTATTATTTCATTTAGGGATTCACTTATTAATGACTTTGGGGAAGATCCTTATGAAGATTTATATTAATATAGTCAAACTATCTTTGAATTGGATAAAGAAAATGATGTCAATCTATAATTATATAAGGATCAAAAATTTATCACATTAAGTAATCATAAATTAAAAATGATGTTGGTTTCACCTTTTCCAAGAAATCTAATGAAAATTATGGAATAAACAACATGTATCAATGAAAAGTGTACCTAACAAAACAAGAAATACATTAATTATGATAAAAGATACTTGGAAATTAGGAAACCATATTTTTTAGATCAAACCATCTTTGATGGTAATCATAGAAGTTACTCTTCACCAAACCCACTTAATGTGACATAAATGAATATGAATAATCCTATTTGTTTTTGTAATGGTATCTAAACATGATATTGTGTTTAATGAAAAATATTGAAAAGAATTAATTTATCTGAATTATTTCTCTTAAAATAAATGAGTTTTAAAAAATATATATATAACATGAAATTATTAGCATAATTCATTGACAACAGTCATAAAGGAATAACATTATATTCATAGGAAAATCTAAGATGTACCATACATAAAATATCATGAGAAAAAATCATTATCCATTGGAATTGATGTATATATAATTTAGCCTCACCCATCAAATTCATATCATGTTCATGCATTTGTGTTCCATATATATCATCAAGGATAAGAATAAATTTCATTAATTTTAATCAAAAAATTTATGTGTCTTGTTAAAATATAATGAATTACCAAATAAATGAATGATATTTACATCTATTTGAATAAAAATGAGATGAAAATGAAATATTTGAAGATATGGGTAATATTTATGTGAAATAAATTTTGAGGAAACATGGGTTTCCTTCTTTTATTATTTCATAAATGGATCCTAGTTCGATGGTGATGTTTTATAGAAATCTTAATGCATTGAAGGGGACTCATGTTAGATTGAGTGGAGCTTATCATCCATAGAAATGTGGTTAAATGGAGTGTGTAATTCAGGATTTGAAGGATATGATTCATGTTAGTGTCTTGTATGTTGGTGGTTCTAGGGATAAAAATCTTGGATGGGATGACTATTCATATATTAATAGTTATCAGTTATAAATTAAAATGGAACATTTTCATCCTTTGTATGGTTACCCATGCATATCAACTCCTTGTTGGGAAGAGGTGGGAAAATATTATTTTATTGGTCCATGTTTTATTCAGGTGATGAATATGTGGATTCATTATATAAATCAACATATATTTATAGTGTAATGTTGGATGAAATATTATGCTAATCAACGGTGTTGTCCTTTGGAGTTTCTTAAAGGTGACTATATTTTCATGAAATAATTCGATTTTCATTCCCTAACTTTTATAGATTACTAAAAATTCATTTTTAATGAGTATATATCATATTTATATCATGGTTAAAATTCAAGAGGTTATGGAACTATGTTCAGGGTAAAAGGACCGAAATCAACAAACCGAAACATATTTAAAAAAATTAATTATTACAAATTATAATGAGTGTTACAATGAATAGTTTATAAATTGGTGATAATAGAATATTTGTGAATCATATAAGGTATGATATATATGTATATGTTTTATTTATATAGTTATAATAAATATATATTTAGTATAAATTTGGTCTGAACCGATAATATGGAATTCATATCTGAGTGTGAGAGTTTATTCAACAATCTCATTATTATTTTTTATTGTTTATGTTAATGTCTCTACTATGGGATTTATTTGATCTTACTATTTTAATCCCCAAATATATTTATTATTTGAATCTATTTATTTATTTAAAATACATTTTTCCTTCATTTACAAATCTTAATACTCTAAATATTTAGGAATCATGTTTTTTAGGAAAATTGACTTTGTTTTTCTACTTGGTAAGTAACCATTTTCTTCTATATCCATGTTTTACTTAAATGGTTTTAAAATATTTTTACTATTATCCAACGAAATATTATAAAACATTCATCCAATTTTATTACAAAATTGGTTAAATTGGATATTCTTTTTATTATCTAAATGAGGAAGTTTTTGACAATTTCTCCAAAATGTGAAAGAAGTCATTGTTTTAACGTACAAAATATGAAAACAAAATCCCTACATAATCACCACTAATTTCATTGATGCATACATTAAAATTTTAAATGACTAGTCTTTTAAAAAAGAATTTCATAATAATATTTAAATGTTTGGTTTCTAAAAATTATTTCCTATTTGAAAATGATATTTCCTCAAGAATTATTTTAATAAAAAGTTTATATAATTTCTATTATGAGTGAAAATAACCCTATTTTACTCATAAAATATTTGAGATATGTTTTAATGATACCGAACATATTATTCCTCCAAATTTTTAATGATCATTTTGATTGGGGGTATAATATTACGACATTATTCTCTATATTATTGTAGATGTTTTATAATTATGTTTATTGATTGTGTAATTTATTGACATTTCATATTATTTTTTCAATATGAATGTTTACATCGATTATGTTTTACCCCTATCATATAAGGACTTATTTTTCATAGTATGTGAAAGGTTGGGTCTACTATATCCTATCAATACATAGGTAGGTCTCATGAGACAAACAATATTTAATATTTTGGTGTTAACTTAACCATTTATGTAAGATATCTTGGAACAAGGACTAAATGGTATGTTTATGATTTTGAGAAATATGAATTCCCCCATTATGATATTAGTTATTGATACCCATATAATTATTTTATTAAATAAAATATTAATGGATGTGTTTCTGGATCATGTCATTATTTATATTGAATAGTTTGATTAACATTTATTCACTCCATATTATTCTTTATACTGATTTTTTTGTTTCAATGGAATGTGTTTTCAGGAATTTACCTTAAAATATAGATTATTCCTTCTTTATTCCTCATGATTACACCTTATCCTACAAAATAAATTGGATTATATGTAAATTTCAATATATTATCTCCAATTCACCCCTACAAATCATTATGCACCATCGTAACCCTCGGTTCCTTCAGTCACCTCACCAGTATTCGAATCCATTGTAGAATCACTCTAATCCTATATATAATCATAATACATCACTATTTTATCAATATTTTATTCACACATTAATCCTCTATGAATTATAGGGTCTGATTATGATCGAAATCTCCTAAATGTTTTCTGAACTGAGACCATATAGGCCAATTGGAAAACAAACCGAATATTGAAGGTGAAAAACACAAGAAAAAGATGCGTAAAAATATTGGGAAAATAATTATTAGAAAAAAATAACCTTTTTAATATTCGGGGTGAGAAATATGGTTTTATATATATATAATAATCAATTAAAAATTGGAACACTATCTAGGTAAAATTAATGTGTTTAATTAAATGAAATGCCTTGCACATGATGGCTAGACTTCTTTATGATTGGGGGAAAACATGGACTTCTACAAATTCATGTTCATATTTTTCACCTTTATAATCATAAGGTATTAACTAAAGTATTATTATTTATTTCCATATAGATATTTATATGGAGCCATCAGAATACTTGAGTGGAAGATATTTTTATATGAGAACTCAACCAGTGGGAGATTCTGATCCCATCCACCATTGTATTCTAATGAGGATGATATTAGCATATAATCAAGCATCTGAATATTTCTTTTAGATTATAAATTAGTTTAGGGGTGATAGGTTGTGTTAAATTTAATTTAGTAATGAAATCATGTTGAAGACTCCTACAGAATTTATATGTGAACCTTCATCACATCTATAAGCATGTTGAGCTGGATATTTTTGAGAGTTTGTGGAGCACAAATTCAAAACACCAATTTTGATGAGAGTCTTTACCAAAAATTTTATCCACAATGTGGTGGAATTATTTTTTTTTAGGGCTTGGTAATATCTTGGTGAAGTACTTATAAAAAGGGAGAGGCTTAACATCTATTTTGAAGGGTGTATCACCATCTGGAGTTCAAAGTTACCATTTCATATAGTGATTCATAATCAATTATATCACCTTGATCATTCTATATTATATTACTGGATATGATGATATTTTCATTTCATGGTTGAGGTGATCTAGTGAGCATAGTTATTAGAGAGTTTCCTAATGGGAAATGGGGAATGGATAAACACCCTTTTTAAGAGATGTGGTATTGAAACTCCTTGGTTATTAGGTTTTCATGAGGCATTCAGTAACTTGTAGGAGTTTTGAAATTAGTGATCACAATTTCATTACACCATGGTGGTTAACTACAATATACATATTTTAGGTCGTTACATCCATTTGGGTTCCAACACATCATTTTTTTGTCAGATCACTTTTAAAATATATGAAATGCCCACTGGAAAGTGAGGAGATCCATTATTTTTAAGATCTTGGGTTTTGGATTGTATTTTATTGAGGAAATCATGGTTTTTTTAGAGGAACCAATCCATGGTGAACGAAAATTTAGTTTTTTGTATAATTAGTGGGTTGGGGTCCTTTTAGTTTAACTCTAATTATTTTCCTTTAAACTCAATCTAGTATCAACCCTTCCTTTGTGTCCTAGCATCATCTATATGAATTTTTTAAACCACTTGATTCATGCGGATTTATCTCTCTCGAACTAAGGTGTTTATCTTCTCCTCTTTCTCTATTTCATTTTGATCTCCCTATATAAAGGTCATATTAGTGAGGTTTTTCTATTTTGGACTGATATCTAAGCATGGTTTGATGATGGTTCACTGTGGTTATGCGATTGATAGAGCTGAAGAGGAATTATTAATGTTCTTATATATTTGGATTAGTGAAATATGTTTTAAAAGTATTTAATTAATGATATTTTGGTTATATGAATTATGAAATGTATAGGGATTTTGTTTTATTATTTTCATAATCATTTTATATCATATTTTGAATGGTACCGAGGAACATGAAAAGTGATTATTTAAAATATTGAACCTTTGGGAAAACACATGATCATGAGAGGATAACCCATAATATGTTCCTAATTTAGAGATAATACTAAGATTGGTAACCATGAAATTTGTAATTGGTTTGATATTTTATGTCATATATGTTGGATTTATATCATGTATTTATTTATGCAATAAATTCAATAACATCAAAAGTTTTTTTAGAATCAATATTGTTTTAATTAAGGTTATATAGTGATAAATGTATTCACATATTTTTAATGGGATATTATGGGCCACCTTATATGGTATGCGTAATATAATGTTGATTTATTCAGCTCCCTTAAAAATATTTGTACATTGAAATTGGACAGACATAATTTGGAAAAGTCGCCAGGTGAAAAAATTAGTGAAAGGATTAAGATGATATTTTAGTTTTATGGGTATCTTTTTTTAACAATATTATTCTAAAAAAATTTACCTCGACAAGAGTAATGAATTTTCATTCCTTTATTGAGCTAATAATATGTATATTATCAATTTTAGTGCTTGAGGTATAAAAAATCCTATTGTGTTTTCATATCATAGAGTACAATATGAAATGGGAATTGATAAAACCACATAAAATGAATGATATTTTTTCTATAGTATGATATCAAGAAACTATAATTTTTTATTCTCTTAGTCTAGATGGTAAAGAAATTCATCAACTATAGGGAAAGGATATTGAAACAAAAATGTTATCCTAGTACATTTAATGTTGATGAATTAGTAGACCCCATAAATCATAACATTTTTTTGGTTTTTAGGGAGTTAAACTTGTTTAAATTACCACTTTATTTGGATAAAATATCCATACCACTCTATATTAATACATGGGAATTATTATTCCCATCCATTTCCATGTTTTAATTTCCCATCAGTTCCCTCCTTCAAAGAAACATTGTTGTATGATATTCCATATAACCTTCACTAGTACGAAAAACTTTTTTTATATTTCCCTTTTTCACATCGGTTTTTTAAAATCGACGTGAAAATATCTCAAAATCTATTTCTTACATCGATTAATATATAAACAACATAAAAATACATTTTCTCTATTTTTTTGCGTTGGTTATATAAGAACCGACGTGAAAAATCCTTTTACATGAAAATATATTAAAATTTTTACATATTTTTCATGTCGGTTATTATAAAACCAACGTGAAAAATCAATTTTCATGACTTTTTTACGTCGGATATTTAATAACCGATGATAAAAAGGTATTTTTCACGTCGTTTATTTAATAACCGATGTGAAAAATGTTCAAAAACATTTAGATAACTTTCCAAGATTTAATTTGACAGGTCACGGAGCTCAAACGGAGTTACTGATTAAAAATTATGGACTTCATAAGTTGATCATCTCTAAATGATGTCTTAGGGAAGGCCAACTTCTGAAGGACATAACTTTAAATCCGTAACTTCTTTTGAGATCCGTGACCTGTCAAATTAAATCTTGAGAAATGAAATACATTTTTTAAAAATGTTTTCTCATTGGTTATTAAATAACCGATGTGAAAATTCATTTTAACGTCAGTTATTAAAAAACCGATATGAAAAAGTCATGAAAATAATTTTTTCTTGTCGGTTATCAAATAACCGACCTGAAAAAGTGATGAAGATTGATTTTTCACATCATTTTTATAATAACCAATGTGAAAAATAAGTGAAAATCTTAATAACTTTTCACGTCAGTTATCATAAAACCGACATGAAAGATAATTTTAATATCCTGTGAATGCGAAATTTCAATTTTTTAAATCGCGACATCGAAATTTTGATTTTCCACCTTAAATTTTAATATCATGTTTTCTCTTAGCATCACAATTACATGTTTCCATTATACACATATCTTAATTTAACGATCATTTATTTCAATCATTATTTTTTCCCCAAATCGACTCTTTTGATCTTCAATGTGAATCAATTATTTCTTCTTTCTACGATCTCGTTGAGGTATATTTAATCCAATATCCATGATTTGGGGTTTTTATAATTTGTTTTCATAATTGATATAGCATTTTATGATCATTTCATTCAACCATCATCGTTCCACCGAATCATCTTCTTTAATCTTTCATGTTAATCAACAATTTCTTATTTCTACGACCTCGTCAAGGTATTTGTAATTATTTTCCAATGATTTATATTTTCTAGGAGTAATTTTTTAATTGATATACCATTTAATTATTATTAATTTATTATAATAATGGATGATTCTCTATATAATGGTAAAACTACAAATCCCACTATAGATTCAAAAATTCCTTCTTAGATGAAGCTATGGTTGGCTCATTCAATCTTTCCTTGAAAACAATATCAGACTTCTAGTGGTCATAACTTTTGATATGTAACTCCTTTTGAGCTTTATGACATGTCAAATAAAATATTTGGAAATTTGATACAATATGGTAAATAGTTTTTACATATTTTATTTAATAACCAATATAAAAATGACTTTTAACATCGGGTTTTTTCAAAAAGCACAGTAAAAATGGCTTCTTAACACCATTTCTAGAATGTATTTCAGATCCGTTTTTTGAAAACTGACATTAAAAACCATAAAACCCTATTTTTACGTCATTTATTAAATAACCGATGTTAAAAATCATATTTTTAACATCGCTCGCAATAAAGTCGCCTAAAAACTGACATTAAAAAAGAAAAAAAAATCGACATAAAAAGAGGTTTTTGTTCTAGTGCTCGGTGCATCCCATTATCTCTTATTAAATGATTGTTTTATTATCTATTCATATAAGGTGGGTATTCAAAGGAGCTAATATCAAATTTTAAATCCTTTATTATTGAGTTCACGATTAAATTCTGAGGATACAATTTATTAAAGTGGGGAATGTAACACCCCGAAAATTTTAATATCTTAACATCATGATTGATAGCAAGTATAAAAAAAGCATTATTGAAAGGGAATATATCATTTAAAGACAATATGATACATTTATATTTAAATAAATTCACTCTCTTTGATATCTACTAATAAGAAAACACTGATTATAAATGAAACATGATACACAAAGAAAATATAATTAGTTAAACATTCCCATTATAACCTAGTCATTACGTTTGAGGGTATGAATATTAATAAATATAATATATAGTTTTTTTCACATGTATAAAATAAATTATTTAGTAATCTATTAATTATAATGAAAATAAGAATCATTTTAAAGTAAAATCAAAGTTTTCTAAAAAACTGTATTTATCCAAAATATTGTTGGGTGGCAATTTGCATAAAAAATTTACAATTAATTTTTAGAAAATTTAGAAAATTTATTTTAAAAAATTAAATTAATTTTTAAATTCATCACATCAAACATATATGAAGGTTATTTTTTAATATTTATTGGAAACATTTCATATTCTAAAAAATAGTGAAAAATAATGTTTTTACTAAAAACTACTTTTTGGTTTAAATTATATATAATGTTAAATTTTATTTTTAGTTGTTTTTAATGTAACATTATTTCAATTATATATAAATTAATCCAATTTTTATCATTGGAATAATTTTCAAAATGAATTTGGATATAAAATATTTTTAATATTTTGAACATATTCTCTTTGAAAACCCATCTTCTCATTACATTTGTGGGACTAATTTATACCTAAAATTATCCAACTCTGTGAATGGAATTTCTAAAAATGGATTCAATGTTTTAAATAATCATAATTTATATTATATAATATTCTCAGCCTATTTTTTCACCAAAATCAAAATGGAAAATAGTAGAAATTAATTACTGTGGTTAAGGTAAAAAATCTTTTATTGGGTTGCTAAACTAACAAGATAACGATTAAAAATAACCCAAAACATGTAAAATACCATTTTATGGAAATATTTTGACCTTATTTTTTATAATCCTCATTAATTGTATATTTTGGACCCCTGTGTCATGTAAAAAATGTGAGTACAGTTATTTTTATTTAAAACATTACAATTGTCCCACTCACCACAAGAACAAAAGGCTATGAAGCCTCCTCTATTATTAACATCGTAAAACACGTTTATTTCTGAAAATTAATTCCAAAATAATAAAAATCTATTACCTAATAATAGAATTATTTTTATTTTCATAAATTCATTATACAGATACTTCAGGTACAATCCTAAAGGGTTCGTCTGAGAAAAAGGTAAAATTCCTGGCTATGAATTTTTTTTCTTATTTATTATTCCACCTCTTTCAAATATAATTAATTTATTATGATATAATAAAAAAATATCTCACTTATATTGAGATGATACTATTTTAACATAATTACCTATATCCATCTTCTCTTCCCTCAAATTGGAAACGTTAACGTCTCTCATGTGTAAGGCGGACCACCACCTCACAAACCGATGTTACATGTTTTCCATCAACACCACTCATGGTTGGGTATGATTATGGATATAAAGGATATATACGATATATATAAACTAATAATATCCCATTATTCATTATACATAAATAAATTTCTTACTCTCAATTTCATAGGGGATACGATATTTTCGCTCATGTGTACGGTGGACTACCACCTCGTGAAGCAAAGTGATTTGTTTTTTAGTATTCATTTACATGGAAGGTAATAAAAACAATGTAAATTAATAAATTTTATATAAATTAAATAATTATGATATTCATAAAATATGTATCATTTCTACCATAAAATATATCATTTTCTTTTATACCTTTTTATTCACTGAAAGATGATAATATTGTTCACATTAGTGTGTACTAACACCTTTAATAAGTGATGTGACACTCTTTTCATCAGAAAACCACATTAATGATATATATAGGTCTATTTAATTATATAATATGGTTTTTATGATATTATGATAATTAATTAAAAATATAATATTACTTACCTTCTCTCTATAAGGATCATTGAAAAAGGGAAATGTTAATAATTCATACGTATGACCTACTATCTTCATGATCATAATGTACCAAATTTCACAATACCATATATAATTATTAGACTTAAAAGTATTATTGATTTATAAATATTATAATTATTTTAGAATTATTATTACGAATATTTTTAAATAATGACCACTAAGGCCTATACTCAACCTACCCAATTTATTTTTGAAACATAAGTAAAATATCATCAAAACATAAATCATGGACTTAATTGATTATGTAATTTTATCTAACATGTTAATAAGTGAAATGAAATGAATGTTAATACATTAAATGTGTTTTTAATAATTTAAATAATAAACATATGATTATTATAAAGGATGATAAAAACGTATGTGGTGTGCCGAAGTAAAGGTAAGGGTTTCTCATCTCACATTTCGTTCTATGAGACATATTCCTTATTAAAAAAATATTTCCATTGTGGGGCATATATAATTACGATTTCAAATTTTATATCATGAATCAACTTTTAGATGACAAGGAATGCCACTTCCCAACCCATCTTGAGGGTACCACTCAGGGAGGTCATCGGGGAACAACACTGCCAAGTCCTACGAGAGGGTAAGCCTGATGAGTCATTAGGGAAATGCCACTACCCAACCCAGTTGGAGGGTTACTCCAAAAATATGTCATCGACAAAAACCAATTCCCATCCCAACTGGAGGGTGATATCGGAACATTGAGAAACTCCAATTCCCTATCCTACTAGAGGGTAATTCAAAAAGATCATCGGGGAACACCACCACCATGTCCAACTAGTAGGTAATCCTGTAACTACCATTAGGGAAAGCCACTACCCACCCAACTGTAGATAAAGCCCAGTACTATTGTTTATACTATATGATAGCTACCCCCATCAGGTGCTGTCTTAGAACATGCCAAACCTGGAACATTTCACATCATAACATAAAGTCCTACTTTGAAGGATCTATCACATTCTACATAGAGATACACTTAGGATAGGCATCTCAGGGTTTAAAATATGAGTTCAAATAAAAGGGATATGGTCAATCAAGTATATCTCAAAATAACCCAAGTACTACACGATATGTGAGGGGACCCAAATGGTGTGTGGTCCCTCTTCACTACCTAGACATGTCTCTGTTCTGTACATGGGACCCATCCGGGTTGGGGTACACACCATGTAGGTGGACTACATGGCATGTCCAACCTATCAGGGGACCAAGACATGTCTTCTGGCAATGTACATGTACTTTGACCCTGTGTTTGTTTTCTATGGTACACGGCATGATTTTCCACATGGGATGTTTCTCGTGTGATCAAATCATGTCTATTTACATTATATATGGAATGTTTTGGTCGTTTAGTCTATCACATGACTTATTCACATGATAAGGCATCACACAGTGGGTCAAGAGAGAACACATCATTCCATCGTTATGGGTTCCCAAACCCTATCACTGCTTCTAGAAAGGGGCTACAGGTTGTGTGTTCTTCACTGTACATCGCATGTATGCACAATTTTTTTTAAAAATCTCATATTCGATCTTCCATTTAAAATCTTCTTCAACTGCCACTCATATCACCTGATATTGATGTGAAATATTTTAATCTAGCTGAAGAACATAGATTACAATCATTGCTCACCACGAATCAGCCTTGTTTGTCGATGAGGGTTTGGTCGATTTTTCTACACAATGTCAAACCTATGTCTGTTTCAACCATGAAGATTAATACCATATTGGTCATCCTTGACTCAAAATCTTTCCAGATCCATTCTTAGCTCGCAAAACCGTTGATGTGTTTTTGATCTGACAAAAATCGGGGCACTTGATCAAGCATGGGATGCCTGGATACTATTGAACCGGGAAAAAAGAGTTCTAATAGTGAATAATGTGATAAATATGGTGGAGAGATAGTGAGAGAAAAACATTAAGAATAATGGTTTACAAATTTTGGTCATGTTTTCATGGACAACAATCAAGGATGTGCAATTGAATTTTAAATAGCTGATAATGAAAGAAAAAGTAATCCAGTTTCAAATCATTGGCGCATGCAAGGGGGCACATATCGAAAAATGAAAGTATCAATATACTCAAAAATTTAATATAGCGAAGAAAAATTACCGAAGAATATTCCAAACTATTTTTTGGATAATTATTTTTTGAATAATAAGTTCTCCGATGGGGGAGGAGGATCTATTACATTGTTTGCACTTCAATCTTCCTTGATTCCGAGGTTTGTCATCGCTCGATCCTGATTCACTAATGGAGGAGGGGAGGAGCTCTCACCAGTGGATGGGAGAATTATGATCTAACCCTAGCCAAGTTCAGTTAATGATTCCATTATAAACAAAATTAGGTTAATAAAATAAAATAAGTTATTAATTAATTGATTAATTAATTAATCCACTGAAACAAACTGCCAAAAGAGAGGGATCTAAACATCCTATTTTGACTCATTTGTTGTCACGCCTAGGGTATAAACCATGTTCTAGGCACAACCATGGTCTCAAATTTCAAATCTGATCAACCGTTTGAGAGTTATCCCACTCTCTTTAATTAACCATGCACAAAAAATATATAATATATGTTGGTCGGAGTGGATACTCAAGAGGGGGTGAATTGAGTTCCAATTAAAATTTCTGTTAAAAACAATGTTGATTAAAATCCCCCTATTTCAAAAACAGATTAAACTGTAGTGAATTTATACAGATTATAAAGGTTCAATTAGTTTCTCAACGATTGATTAGTTCTCAGTTAACTTAATCTTATGATTAAATTAACTTTTGAAACTAACTTACTGGTCTATAATAAATATAAACACTTGCGAGTTTAACTATCAAAGTAGCTTTTAAAATAAATTATATTTCAAAGTAATAGCATCGGAATATGAAATAAATATGTAGTATGGATATAGTATGTAGCTACAAACACAGAGAATTAACCAAGAGGTTCAGTCTCAAGCCGAGACTTAGTCCTCTAAAAAGTTTATATAAAAATGATCCACACCCTGGATCGGGGTTAACAACAGTGAACACACTGTCCAGGTCACAAGACCTCTACCACAGTTTTTTGTGGGAAAACAAACAACAGCTTAGAGCTGTCCAGGTCTCAAACGACCTCTACCACTATCCACAGTGGGAAATGAAGTGTAAAAAGGTTTGCTGAGGATTTACAGATCCTCCAGTGAAAGTACAGGAGTCATTGTGTGTGTTTAATACAGCAGATAACACACACTGCTCAAAATGTAAAACAAATGTATCACAGAGCAGAGATGTAGAGTTTAGAAATGGATCTGGTGATTTCAGTGTAGCTCTGGACTCTTTTGTATTTGGTCAGAATTTATTCTGAGTCCTCTTCTCGTTTTTGTTTGAGAAGAAGAGTGTCGTATGCTTCAGGCTCAAAGACAGTGAGATGTAGTCGAGGAAGTTCTTCAATGTTCTTTTGTATGCACAGAACTCTTCTTGAGTAGGCTTGATTGTGTATGAGGTTCTGTTCTGATGGGTTCTTCCTCCTCTTTCTTTTCCTCTGTATTCCTCTTGTGTTCTTCTGTCGACTCTTTTATCTTCAGCAGAGTGTTCTTGTATTTATGTCACGTGCTTCGGAAGACAGAAAAAGTTTCCTTTCTGCAGGTACGAGGTACGGTTTCTTGACATCCGATAACCTTTATTAATAATTTGACAGAGCATTAAAATATACCTAATATGAATGTTGGTTAGATTAAATAAAGATAAAGATAAAGAAATTCAAACAGTTGTTTATGATTATTGAAGAATCAAGTGATCGGTAGGTCATCAGCATTAGTGAGTAATGATCGGTGACTCAGATAGATCAGCATCGGTGAATCAGACTGATCAGCATCGGTCTGTCATCTGATCGGTGAGTTAGTTTGATCGGTGGCTCATTTGCATCGGTGAGTCATTTGCATCGGTGAGTCATTTGATCAGCATCGGTCTGTCATCTGATCGGTGAGTCAGTTTGATCAGCATCGGTATGTCATCTGATCGGTGAGTCAGTTTGATCAGCATCGGTCTGTCATCTGATCAGTGAGTCAGTTTGATCAGCATCAGTCTGTCATCTGATCGGTGGGTCAGTTTGATCAGCATCGGTCTGCCATCTGATCGGTGAGTCATTTTGATCAGCATCGGTCTGTCATCTGATCGGTGAGTCATTCGCATCGGTGAGTCATTTTGCATCGGATCGATGAGTCATTTGCATCGTTGACTCATTTTGCATCGGATCGGTGAGTCATTTGCATCGGTGACTCATTTTTCATCGGATCGGTGCGACCGTTGTCATTTGATATGCGATCAGTGCTTCCGATGTCTGTTGATATTGAATCAGTGCTTCCAAAATACTTTGTACATCAATAAGCATAGACAAAAATGTGATAACAGATTCATTAACAGATTGTAATTAAGTTTATGAGAAATCAAACCAGATTAAGCATTAATGGTATGTGATGATTTGTGATTATTAAAACATCAATCATTGACATGAAATCAACAATCTTCCAGAGGGCTCAACAATCTCCCCCTTTTTGATAATCACAAATCTTTATCATTAAATATAAATAATATGATATATCATTAATAAAAACAGAATTAGAATTAAACCATAAGAAGAATAAATATAAAGAGATATATAAATCTCCCCCTTAATTTAGATTACCCATATATATTATACAGATTTCTCCCCCTGAGATATATACATCTTTTCTCCCCCATATATCTCTCCCATACATCTTTCTTCTCCCATAAAGTATTCTTTTTCTTCTCCCCCTTTGGGATGATCAAAAAGGAGGGAAAAAACAGATAATAGAAAGTGAAAGGAAAAGCAGTCAGCAGGGAGTATAGATAGAAAAATATTTGATAAAGTACAGACTATTACAAGTAGCACATTGTTCACCCCATCAAAAACAATACACAACTATTTTTTGGGATACAAAGGGGATTTGCCTTTGTCTTTGGGATCAATAGTGGGTAAGTTTGAAGGCTTGGAGGCAGGCTGGTCTTGGCGAATCTGAAGTGGTGGTAGGACAACTCGGGCAGGTGTAGGAGCAGGTGCCACAGAGGGTTGTTGTTGAGAAACAGGAGCTGATTGAGAAGCTTGATGAGGGACTGGTCTTAACTGAGAGAGAGCTTGAGCAATAGATAGCTGATTTGGAGCTACATCAGAGTCACTGAGAGGTTCATAAGTAGGAAGTACTATTGCAGTGGCCTGTGCATGCAAATAGGGCTTCAAAAGATGAATAAAGTCCTGAATGACTTCTGCTCCATACTTCATAGATTTTTCAAAATCATCTTTATTCTCCATGAACTGTGCCAAGGAAGGGATAAAATCTTGCAACTGATGAACTTTAGTTTTGAAGGCCTGAGTGACTGGAGGTAATTTCAGATTCTCTGCCAACACCTTGAAGCTTGCAGTCATCTCATGTTTTGTATAAATCTTGGAAAAGTAATTATCAAATTTCTCTTTCATCTCTTGCAGAGCTTTCTTAGCATCTGCTGAATACAATAATGCCATCTTATGACTGTTATCACAGAGCTCTTTCATCTTCCTCAAAGATTCTAAATCATGAATTTGTCTAACAGTAGCTAACTCATCATGCACAACTTCTCTTAGAGCTTCTAGCTCACGGGTAGTGATCTTTGTTACCTTGCCTGTACTGGCTTGGATAACTATGTGAGTTAACTCAGCTTTCAACTTCCTCAGGTCAGATTTGTTGAGATGTTCAATCAAATTTCTCAAAACTTCCATCATACCAGAGATGGTTGATCGAAATTCGCTTGATAGAGAGACCAGGCCGGTGTGAAGATCCTTCATAGTCTGATTCAAAAAGGCTATTTGCCTGCCAATAAGTTCACCAGTATTGGCCAGGTCTGGCTTCACAGCATTAGATACTCTTTGTGAGAAGGCTTCCAATGAATGTTCAGAAACTTGGAGAGACACTTGAGTAAGAGCATTAGAAATTTCTTCTCTAACTGTGGCTCTCACAGCGGTTAGCAATTCAATATTAAACTTATCAAGATCAGCTTGAGAGATTCCAGAACCAGGTAAATTATCATTTGTAGGATCAACAGTAGGAACAGACCTTGCTACTCGTGGGAGGTTCCTCTTCACAGCTGCAGCAGATTTTGGCATTGCTTCTTCGTCTTCAGAATATTCTAAGCCCAACATAGCATAACCAGGGTAGTCATCCCAAACAGCAGCACACAGGGTGTATTTTGGTTTCTCATAGCTTGTAGTTCCACTGATTTTTGGTGAATCATCCTTTCCACTGATATGTATTTCTTGTACTGACTAAGGTGATTCTATTTGATCTTCAGAAAGACCATCCACTGGTCTGTTATCACCATCAACGACAGCCTCAACATCATCAGCACGTCCATCATCACTTTTCTCAGAAGCTTCACTGTGATATTCTTCAGTGTCAGAATCTTCTTCATCACCAAGAATAGGTTCTGATTCTGGTAGGGCTAAGGGTGGACTAGAAGGTCCAAATTCTATTCTTCTTTTGGGAGTGGTAGTGTCAGGATCACTCCTATCATCAGAAGATGACATACTTCCTTCATCAGTCGTAGCTTCTTCTTGCTCTTGGGTTTTGGTGGCCTCATCCTTTCCTTCTTCTTGCTCATCATCATAAGAATAAACCGGTTCCTCATTTGGTTTCAAGCCAGGGTCTCTCAAATCCTTTGGCCTCTTGCCATGATCTATGGGATTGTAGACTTCATACAATTTATCTTCATCTGCAACCCAGCACTTCTTCCATGGATTCCAATTGATTTTCATCCTCTTGCAGATCTCTTTGTTGAGACAGAAGGTATGATCTATTTCATTAACTTCATCATCTTCATCAATACATTCTAGATTCTTGAGCATGGTAGATATCATCTTTGAATAAAACAAGGCAGTGGCTTTCTTGGATGGTTTTACCATTCCAGCTATGTGTACCATCACATATCTACACAAATTGATCTTCTCATGTGTTTTCAGAAGAAACAACAGGAAAACATCCTGGTACTTTACAGCAGCAAAATATCCTCTCCTAGGGCAAAGTTGGTGCTGAATAAACTTGAAAAGAAGTTTGCATTCACCATCTAATTCTGAAGCTGTGATTCTCCGTGACTCTCTGTTTCCTGTCAGAAGCTCCAGAGCTAATTCATAAGAGAAGTAATCATATGTTGGAGGAATATTCCCAGCATAATCCTCATACCGACCTTCATGAGGTACATTCAAGCACTCAGCCCACTTCTTAGATGAGAAGGATATTTTCTTTCCTTTTACCACAGACGACATCCTGGCAGCCTCCACACCATCTAAAGTGATTTCCAGATTCATATAGAACTCATGTACCAGCATCGGGTAGTCTATTCAAGAGTTGTCAGAAAACCAGTCTATCCATCCTTGCGATTCAAGAACTTGCAGCAACAGTGACTTACTTGACAAAAGCCACGCAGAGCTTACTTCTTTTTCTAGAGCAACAATCCGAGTTTCCAGGTTCGGATTTCCTGATCGTTGAGAGGTACTACTCGACTCGCCTCGAGCACGCTTTGAAGGTACAGGGCTATCCGGTCCTTTGCTCGGTCTCTTTTGCTTAGCCATTCGAGGATTTTGGGAAGGCAGGAGTTCGAAGGATCGAAGTGGAGGGGAAGAGAGGTTGAAAGGTTCGGCGGGAAATGAAAGGTCAAAGGTTTAGGGAAGATAAATAGCCGCGTATCATTTATTTTATCATTTAGGGTTCCCATAAAAAGTATAAAAGAAATTTACTAATTAATTACAATATAATAATAAAAAAAATCGGTATGACAGATCGGTTGCACAGATCAGTTTCACAGATCGGTTTCACATATCAGTTTCACAGATCAGTTTCACAGATCAGTTTCACATATCAGTTTCACAGATCAGTTTCACAGATTAGTTTCACAGATCGGTTTCACAGATCAGTTTCACAGATCAGTTTCACAGATCAGTTTCACAGATCGGTTTCACAGATCAGTTTCACAGATCAATCATACACAACTCTTGTTTAATAAATTTCATTCTTTCAGAGCATAAAGGCTTTGTGAAGATATCAGTTAATTGATGTTCAGAACTAATAAATTTCAAAGAAATATCACCTTTTTGATAATGATCTCTTAGAAAGTGATGTCTGACATCAATGTGCTTAGTTCTAGAGTGAGACACAGGGTTCTTAGATATATTTATTGCACTAGTATTGTCACAGTTAATTGAAACATGTTTAAGATCAAATCCATAATCCAATAGAGTGTCTTTCATCCACAGAATTTGTGCACAGCAACTACCAGCAGCTATGTATTCTGCTTCGGCAGTAGACAATGCAACTGAGTTCTGTTTCTTACTACACCATGATACTAGGGATTTTCCAAGCAAATGACATGTTCCAGATGTGCTCTTCCTATCTAACTTACATCCAGCAAAGTCAGCATCTGAATAGCTAGTTAGGTTAAATGATTGTCCTTTTGGATAAAACAAACCAAAATTTATAGTATACTTAAGATACTTAAAAATCCTTTTAACAGCCAGTAAGTGTGATTCTTTAGGATTAGCTTGAAATCTAGCACACATACATACATTGAACATAATGTCTGGTCGACTAGCAGTAAGATAAAGTGAGCTCCCAATCATACCTCTGTAATTATTTGATTCACTGGTTTCCCAGCTTCATCTGTATCCAATTTACAGGTAGTACTCATAGGTGTATCACTTTCCTTAATACTATCCAATCCAAAACGTTTTAAAATATCTTTTGTATATTTACTTTGATTTAAAATAATTCCATCTTTAGTTTTAAGAATTTGAAAACCAAGAAAATACTTAAGCTCTCCCATTAAGCTCATTTCAAATTCATTTTGCATAACCTTTGAAAAATAAGTACATAAGGAATTTTTAGAAGATCCAAAAATAATATCATCAACATAGATTTGTACTATTAATACATCTTTTGAAATCCTTTTTATAAAAATTGTGGGATAAGCTACTCCTTTTGTAAATACTTTTGAGATAAGAAAGTTTGAAAGCCTTTCATACCAAGCTCTTGGAGCTTGTTTTAAACCCTATAAAGCTTTAGAAAGTTTAAAAACATGATTTGGAAAATGAGGATTTAAAAAACCAGGTGGTTGTTCTACAAAAACATCTTCAACAATAAACCCATTTAGAAAATCACTTTTGACATCCATTTGATATAGCTTGAAATTCAGATGTGATGCATAGGCAAGTAAGATCCTAATAGCCTCTAATCTAGCTACAGGTGCAAAGGTTTCCTCATAATCAATTCCTTATTCTTGATTGTAACCTTGTGCAACTAGCCTAGCTTTATTTCTAATGATGTTTCCAGATTCATCAACTTTGTTTCTAAACACCCATTTTGTGCCTATGGTCAAAAAGTCCTTAGATCTTTCTACTAATTTCCAGACTTTGTTTCTTTCAAATTGATTTAGTTCTTCTTGCATATCCATTACCCAAAATTCATCATTGATAGCATCATTGATATTTTTAGGTTCTGACTGTGAAAGAAAAGCTTGATGTTCAGCCTGATTTCTTAGAGAAGCTCTAGTCTGTGTTCCTCTCTCTAGATTTTCTACAACAGCATCTAAAGGATGGTTCTTTAGAGTCCTAGATGGTCTTGAAAAGATAGGGCCAGAGATTTCAGATTCATCTACAGATTGAGGTTCAACAGAAGCAGGTTCTGGAGAATTTCCAGAGTTGGATGTTTTAACTATTGTTCCATTGTATTTATCATTGAGATTCAAACCAGAGAGATCATCTTCAAGAGAGATTTTAGGTTCATGTGGATCAGTTTCATCAAATTTGATGTGAACAGATTCTTCCACACATTTGGTTCTTTTATTGAAAACTCTATAGGCTTTACTAGAGATAGAGTAACCTAGGAAAATTCCTTCATCACTCTTGGATGCAAATTTTTCAAGATTGTCTCTAGTATTGAGAATGAATACTTTGCAGCCAAAAACTTTGAAGTAGTTAACCTTAGGTTTCCTATGGTTCCACAACTCATAAGGGGTCCTCTTAAGAACTGGTCTGATCAAGACTCTATTAATGACATAACAAGCTGTATTTACAGCTTCAGCCCAAAAGTAAATAGGCAGTTCATATTCATTGAGCATGGTTCTAGCTATTTCTTGCAGGGTTCTATTCCTTCTCTCTACTACACCATTTTGTTGGGGTGTCCTAGGGGCAGATAAATTGTGACTATAGCCATTGTGTGAGCAGTAAGAATCAAACTCATGATTTTCAAACTCATGACCATGATCACTTCTCAGGGTCTTAATCTTGAGTCCACTAAGATTTTCTACAGACTTGGAGTATTTAACAAAGTAAGAACAATCTTCACTTTTGTGAGCTAGAAAATATACCCAAGTATATCTAGAAAAGTAATCTACAAGAACATAGACATAGTACTTCCCATTTAAACTAGAAACTCTAGAAGTTCCAAATAAATCCATGTGAACCAACTCGAGAGGTTGAGAAGTTGACACTTCTTTCTTTGATTTAAAAGAAACTTTATATTGCTTTCCTTTTTGACAGGGATTACAAACTTTGTCTGCTGGAAATTCAAGTTTGGGTAAGTCTCTAACTAAGTTCTTCCTAGAAAGTTTTCTAAGTGAGTGTACATTGCAGTTTCCTAATCTTCTGTGCCAAAGCCAAGACTCTCTATGAAAAGCATTTAAGCAAGGAATATTCTGCTTAGCTAAGGAATCTAAATCAACAGCATAAACATTTTCATTTCTTAAAGCAGAAAATACTAAAACATTTTTAGAGTTAAAAACATTGAAAGAATCATTTTTAAATTTCACATAAAAACCATCATCACACAATTGAGAAATGCTTAACAAGTTATATTTAAGTCTATCGACAAATAAAACTTCAGAAACCAAGATTGAATCAGTGTTACCAATCTGGCCTAAGCCGATGATTTTTATTTTTGAATTATCACCAAAAGTGACAAAGCCTCCATCAACTTTTACTAAGCTCTTGAAACATGAAAAGTCTCCTGACATATGTCTTGAACATCCACTGTCTAAGTACCATATCTTCTTGTGACAGCTCTTCAAGCAGGTCTCCTACAAAACAGATTTAGATGGAAGATGATTTTGGTACCCAGATCTTCTTGGGTCCAGACATGTTAGCCAATGATACTTTAGGTACCCATATTTGTCTAATGGGTCTCATATAATTTGTAGAATTAACATTCTTTGAAAGATAAACCTTATTAGATCCATAACTATGAATATAACTGGTTGAGGCATATGAAGTTCCAGAATTAACTATCTTCTGTCCAGATTTAGGAATGAATCTAGTTTTGGAAACTTTTCTTTGTCCAGGTTGGTATCCTATACCAGTAGTATATCTAGGTGCAACTTGCTTTCCTAGCATTTGTGTTAGAGTATTCTTTCCATTTGTGAACTTCTCTAAGACTTTTCTGAGTTGTTCATTAGACAATTTTAGTTCAGTATTCTCTTTAAGCAACTGAGCATTCTTTTCTACTTCTATATCCAGATCAGATTTATGCTTAACACTTAAAGCATACTATTTCTTTAAACCTTTATATTTATCTTTAAGATCATTACAGGTTTCTTCAAGCATATCACAATATTCAAACAGTTTAGATTTAGACATGTTATCACATTCAGAATCATCTCCAGAATAATATGAATTTGAAGCAGGAGTTTCTGATGTTACCTCAGAAGTGTTTGTCATGAAACACATGTTGGCTCGATTCCATTCAGAGTCTGAAGATTCAGCTTCACTTGTGCTGTCTTCTGAAGCACTCCAAGTAGCCTTCATGGCTTTCTTGTACTTGTTATCCTTGTATTCGTACTTCTTTCTATATTTTAGCTTTGGACAGTCTGTTTTTATGTGTCCTTTTCTTTTTCATTCATAACAGAAAACTTCATCTGATTTATCAGACTTCTTCCAATCCTTTTTCCAGTGTCCTTTGTTATCATACTTGCCTTTGTAGTTTGACTTTCTGAAAAACTTCTTCATCCTATAGAATTTATTAAATCTTCTAGAAATGTGTGCCATCTCAACATCACTATCAGAATCATTCTCACTTTCCTCACTACTTAAACTTTCATGGATAGCTTGAGGCTTTTCCTTATCCTTATTCTTTGAGGTTGTAGTCTTGAAGGCAATAGACTTCCTTTTAGGTTCATCATCTTCTTCTTTATTTACATTAAGCTCTTCTTCATACATCATCAGCTTACCAATTAACTCCTTGACAGGAAGTGTTCCAATGTCACAGGATTCTCTAATGGAGACAGAGGTTCCTCTCCATCTTTTAGGTAGACATCTCAAAATTCTCATGATTTGCTCCTTTGCTGGAACATCCTTTCCCAGAGAAGTCATTGTGTTGACAATTTCATTGAACCTGAGATACATATCAGAAATGGGTTCATCAGGCTTCATCTTAAAATTATCATACTTAATAGTATAGGTATTCAATCTCATCTCCTTAACATTATTTGTTCCTTCATGAGAAACAGCTAAGGTATCCCAAATTTCATATGCATTTTTACATGCAGAAATTCTATTAAATTATTCATCTCCTAGAGCACAGTACAGAGCATTCATAGATTTACAATTATTATTGTAAGCAGTCTTTGTAGGTTCATCCCAAGTAGATCTATCAGTACTGGGAATTTTATATTAAGCTTCAATGACAGTCCAAATATCAAAGCCCATACTTTCTAAGTGAATTTTCATTTTTAGCTTCCACTGAGCATAGTTGTTTCTATTAAATAAAGGTGGCCGGTTAGTAGCAGCACCCTCAAGTCTATTATCCATGATATTACAAAAATAATTTTAAAGAGATAAAAATTTATAAATATCAGAAATTTTAAGAACTTTAAAATACAACTAAAATCACAGTTGAAAAACAGAGTACTTTTAGAAAATATTAACACCCTCTGATACCAAGAGTTGGTCGGAGTGGATACTCAAGAGGGGGGTGAATTGAGTTCCAATTAAAATTTTCTGTTAAAAACAATGTTGATTAAAATCCCCCTATTTCAAAAACAGATTAAACTGTAGTGAATTTATACAGATTATAAAGGTTCAATTAGTTTCTCAAAGATTGATTAGTTCTCAGTTAACTTAATCTTATGATTAAATTAACTTTTGAAACAAACTTACTGGTCTATAATAAATATAAACACTTGCGAGTTTAACTATCAAAGTAGCTTTGAAAATATATTATATTTCAAAGTAATAGCAGCGGAATATAAAATAAATATGTAGTATGGATATAGTATGTAGCTACAAACACAGAGAATTAACCAAGAGGTTCAGTCTCAAGCCGAGACTTAGTCCTCTCAAAAGTTTATATAAAAATGATCCACACCCTGGATCGGGGTTAACAACAGTGAACACACTGTCCAGGTCACAAGACCTCTACCACAGTTCTGTGTGGGAAAACAAACAACAGCTTAGAGCTGTCCAGGTCTCATACGACCTCTACCACTATCCACAGTGGGTAATGAAGTGTAAAAAGGTTTGCTGAGGATTTACAGATCCTCCAGTGAAAGTACAGGAGTCAGTGTGTGTGTTTAATACAGCAGATAACACACACTGCTCAAAATGTAAAACAAATGTATCACAGAGCAGAGATATAGAGTTTAGAAATGGCTCTGGTGATTTCAGTGTAGCTTTGGACTCTTTTGTATTTGGTCAGAATTTATTCTGAGTCCTCTTCTCGTTTTTGTTTGAGAAGAAGAGTGTCGTATGCTTCAGGCTCAAAGGCAGTGAGATGTAGTCGATGAAGTTCTTCAATGTTCTTTTGTATGCACAGAACTCTTCTTGAGTAGGCTTGATTGTGTATGAGGTTCTGTTCTGATTGGTTCTTCCTCCTCTTTCTTTTCCTCTGTATTCCTCTTGTGTTATTCTGTCGACTCTTTTATCTTCAGCAGAGTCTTCTTGTATTTATGTCACGTGCTTCGGAAGATAGAAAAAGTTTCCTTTCCACAGGTACGAGGTACGGTTTCCTGACATCCGACAACCTTTATTAATAATTTGACAGAGCATTAAAATATACCTAATATGACCGTTGGTTAGATTAAATAAAGATAAAGATAAAGAAATTCAAACAGTTGTTTATGATTATTGAAGAATCAAGTGATCGGTAGGTCATCAGCATTAGTGAGTAATGATCGGTGACTCAGATAGATCAGCATCGGTGAATCAGACTGATCAACATCGGTGAGTCAGTTTGATCGGTGGCTCATTTGCATCGGTGAGTCATTTGCATCGGTGAGTCATTTGATCAGCATCGGTCTGTCATCTGATCGGTGAGTCAGTTTGATCAGCATCGGTCTGTCATCTGATCGGTGAGTCAGTTTGATCAGCATCGGTCTGTCATCTGATTGGTGAGTCAGCTTGATCAGCATCGGTCTTTCATCTGATCGGTGAGTCAGTTTGATCAGCATCGGTCTGTCATCTGATCGGTGAGTCATTTTGATCAGCATCGGTCTGTCATCTGATCGGTGAGTCATTTGCATCGGTGAGTCATTTTGCATCGGATCGGTGAGTCATTTGCATCGGTGACTCATTTTGCATCGTATCGGTGAGTCATTTGCATCAGTGAGTCATTTGCATCGGTGACTCATTTTGCATCGGATCGGTGCGACCGTTGTCCTTTGATATGCGATCAGTGCTTCTGATGTCTGTTGATATTGAATCGGTGCTTCCAAAATACTTTGTACATCAATAAGCATAGACAAAAATGTGATAACAGATTCATTAACAGATTGTAATTAAGTTTATGAGAAATCAAACTAGATTAAGCATTAATGGTATGTGATGATTTGTGATTATTAAAACATCAATCATAGACATGAAATCAACAATCTTCCAGAGGGCTCAACAATATATATTTAATTTTTTTTCAAAATTAATTCCGAGCACACCAGGTATCAAAATTGCTCTTCGTCTTTTCACCAAGATCTAGAAATATATTTTTAAATATTTCAAAGTGTAACAGTGTAAAAATCAGATCTCTAAATCATTCCCACCATTAAAATTTTTATCCCTGAAAAGAAAAAATAGAAGAAAACAAATCATGATATTGAGCCCGCATCTGGATCTTCCACTCCCAAGAAATCTCATGCACGTTTCTATGCTACCACATAACATGAAACAAGGGGATGGTCTGACATCACCAATTTAGCTCATGTCGGTCCTTGATCTCCACTGGGTTCTATGAAAAGGTGGAACCATCCTCGATGTCCAGCTCGCCCAAGTCAACGATTTTTGTAGGTTCATGCACGTGTCTTCTAAGTTGCAACACATGTAAGACTTCATTCACTCTCTCCAACTATAGTGTTAGGTCGAGGTGGTAGGCAAACTTTCCAACCCACTACATGATCTCTAATTGCTCGATGAACCTCAGGGATAGATTTACTCCCCAGACGAACATTCCTATTTCACATTGTGGGGATACTTCAAAGAAAACATGGTGTCTATGATTGAAATATAGGGGTCTATGATTGTGATCTATATAATATTTTTATCTTCTCTTGTCTGTCCTCATCTATTCAGGGATGACTTTCACTTTCTCTGTTGTCATATGATCCAACTATGGGATAATTAGATATCATTATCCAATTTTCTCCCAACATAAGGGTGACCTATAGGGTCTCTCATATTGGGCCTAAAAAGGTTCAATTTCAATGGTATATTTGTAGTTGTTGTACACAAAAAATACCAAGGGAAGGTGATCATCCAAGTTCTTACTAAAATCCAACACTCAAACCCAAATCATATCTTCTAGAACTTGGATATTGATCTCAGTCTACCCATCAGTCTAGGGGTTAAAGGTTGTACTCATCTCTAAATGGGTCCCGTATACCTCTTACAGGACTCTCCACAATCATGATGTAAAAATTGTATAATGATCGGGGAAAATATTTAAGGGTACCCCGTGAAGGCGTACCATATCCCATACATACAACTTCCCAAAACACTCCTCTAAAAATTACTCCCTGATAGTAAGGAAGTGTGCCGATATCATGAGTCAATCCACTATCACCCAGATGGATTCATGGCCCTTCGTTGTGCGTGGAAGTCCTATGATTATGTCTATTTATATTCCATCCCATTTCTATGTCAAGATCTCAAGGGGATACAACAAACTAACAGAACATGGTTCTCAGCTTTCAACTACAGATATGTGAGGCACTGTGAGATGAATTAGCTACACATTGTCTAATATCAGACCACAAAAACTGTCATTAATGTTCTATTTACATCTTCACCACACCAGGATGTATAGTTAAGGGAGAAGTGTGGAGCTATTGCATCACCTATTCCTGCATAGAGACCAGAACCACAGTTCTCCCCTTGAATAAGATATTATAATTCCCTCATTCATAATATCCATCTAGTGTATCGTATGTGGATATCTGATCATGTATAACCTCATAGTCAATTTATCCCTACTGAGACACTCTCACAAGCTCATAGATAAAAGTTGTCAACACTATTGACTTAAGTAAAGTTGTACCCTCATGCTCCATCTAGACCAACTGTAGGGAGGCTAACTGCTCTAAAATTTCGTACATTAAGCAAGAATGTGACTTCCTGCTAAGGGAATCTGCTACCACATTTCCTTTTCTGGGAGTACATACTATCATGAAATCGTAGCCATGTAGGAACTTCATCCAACGTCAATGTCTTAGATTTAGGTTTATCTGAGTGAAGACATACCTAAGACTCTAGTGGTCTGAGTATACCATAAGATGCTCTCTTATAAGTTTGGGTCTCTGCATACTCAAGAAAAAACTACCAATTACATCTCTAGGTCCTGAGTCTCGTAGTTCTACTCATGGGGTCTCAATTTCCTTACCCCATATGTGATGATAGCTTGTCATTGCATAATCATGAAACTGAGCCCATCTCCGGAGGCATCAAAACACACAACTAACACAACAGCTTCCTCCAGTATCCTCAATACCGTATCGCTCTTCATCGTCATCATCAAATCTTCAAAGTCCCTCTAACTCTACTCTGGCCAGGTAAATAGATGTCCCTCTCATGTTAGTGATATCAAATGGGATGTGATTCTGGAGAATCCCCCCAAAAATCTCTTATAGTACCTTACCACACCATGAAATCTCTAATCCTTTGACACATTTTTGGGTGGAACCCAAAAATGCACTACCTCAATATTTACTAAATCCATGGCTAAACCATGTTCAGAAATGACATACCCCATAAAGTGAACCTCGTCTATCTAGAACTATTCTTATTTGTGTGTGGTGGAATCTATCAAACACATAAACAAATTTAAAGGTAATCATATTTTATAAATTTTGGGTGTTACATTCTCCCCCATAGGCAAATTTCATCCTAACAAATTGAATATTAATATGAGAGTTGTTTATATAGAAAATTAATATATTACCATACACTGATAGAAGATCTTTAGTCTATTTTTGATGTGGAAAAAAAATAATTATAAGAACATTATAAATAGATCTAACACATAACTAATTTCACATACAATTTTAATAAAGTATGTAGATTTACATCCATATAAAATGGATTCCAACCATCCATAAAAATTATTTATATTATAATTATACCACTAGGGGTTTTATTCATATCCCAATACCCATTAGTATTATTAAACATAAATTTCATTGGAATCTAATACATTTTGAGTAAAAAATCACTGTATGACTCCATTACATTAGTTTCATTGGATTTTATTTGATTTCATCATTCTTGAAGACTATCTCAATCATTAACCCATTGATTTCTACATTGAGTCAAATAATACCTAAATATCATAAAATTGATGCAACTGATTTTTATAGATTCTCTAGTTCCCTTTCACTTGTGTATTTCATGACCTTAAACTCATAACGTTTAGCATTTAAACATACCATTAAGGAAATTTTACCATTGTTACTTCCCATAGTTTTGACATATGGGAAATTTAATTTTTATTAATCATCATATTCCTCACATGATATTTCATGAAACTCCTACATTCTATTCCTATGAGTGTTTTTGAATTGTACTATGTTTACATTTTAAAATAGTATTATATATCTATCTTATCATAATCACAATTTTTCTCACCCCATCTCCAATTATGATTGGTTGATTATAAAGGTAATCTATACATTATCCTTTACACCATTGATTCCTTTTAGTTCAATCCAGTAGTAAAACTACAATAGTTTGAATAATTTATTATCATTTATGTGAATTATCATAAATAACCATAGGAAAATTTACCCTTCAGATTTCTATCATGTAAAACAAAATGGTTATAGCTAATTTCTAGGGACAACAAGATATTCATGAGAAATATTACCCAACCCAGATTTAGAGTTATCTTCTATAAATATTGATTTAATGATAGGGATGTATTATCTATACTGAAAAATATGTGATATATATATATATATATATCGATCATAAAACATTAAATAATATATTCACACAAAAGGATTTGAACATGTGGAAGAGAATGTGGTGAGAGATGATAATGGATTATGACTAACCATTACATTTCCACCCCCGAAAATAGTACAAGGTTGTTAATGATTTGAGTAAAAAGTTTCATGCTATATTATCCTTAATGAGAATCATAAATGACCAAATATTTCAGGATTTTCAATGAATGGATATTGAAATCCTGAAGGAAGGGGAAAAATCTTTTTAGTTTTAATTGAAATATCAATAATTTATCCATGTAAATATTAAATAGGTGTGGAAAAAAGAAGATGTAGAGATGAAAATAAGGTTATAAAATATAATGAGTTTAACCTTGACCACGATGGAATGTAAAAGATCCATAACTCTGAATGTTTTCAGTACATACCAAATTTAAAGAATCATTTGTTAGATTAAGATCATAATTATTGATTACTTTCATCTATAATGTGGGAAGATGCATAGATATTTTAAAGAATAATTCTGGTGGGGTGAAAAGAAGAGGGATATCATAGATTCTTCATCCCAGTGCTTGGTATGCCCAAAAGTTAGAGATTAAAGAAAAAATTATAAGGGGATGTTACATTAATTAACACCAGTAAAAATTAAATAGGATAAAATCATTATAGAACTTGTCTTTGGACACCCCAAACCCACTAAAGGGAATAATTATATATATATATATATATAATAGTCGATATGATTAATAAGACATCATAATTCAATTCTTTCAAAGAATAATTCACTCTGGATCATATTTAAATTATAAACATTAATGTATTGGTATATTTTAATGGAGTACCATATTCCATTGAATTTCACTGGGATACGAGGTTTATGAAAATGTTGTGGTGATTTTTTGACCATGCCCTTGATATGAAGTTTAGTTTAACTCTCTATATCATCTCCAAATACATGGTCAGTCTAAATGCCTTCTTCTAGTCGGTATTACATAAAACAAAAGATTTAACTCAGTCATTAAGATGGATTTTTATGAATCCCTCTATTGTAAGAAATATAGATCACTAATGTAAAATAATGATATTAGAGAAATATAGATATTAGGACCTATGATAGCTAAATAAATGGCCTTGAAGGTTATATATTGTAAGTATAATAATATGGAAGTCCAAATATGGAAACAATTTATTGTTGGTAACCATTGGTGTGATATAAAGGTTTAATTCAGTGAGATTGTGTTTCTATGAATCTTTCTCCAGAAGAAGGTTATGATATTAGGGAATAATGTTCTACTAAGACCTAGGTATATCAGTCCCTTAGAAATTTTTGATCATATCGAGATGGTAGAATATCTCTTAGAACTTCCACCAAAACATTACCAAGTAAACAATTTATTCCATGAATCTCTACCGAGGTAGTATATACCTAAACAATCACATTTATTACAATTAGAGGTCATACCGATGGAAAAATGACATTCTTGTGATGAAAAAACCTATTCAATTTATAGATCATAGAAATAATTTATTATGAAAAAATATAACTCACCAGGAGAACGTTTCTTGTAAAAATAGCTAGTTTTAAGAAACTATATAGGAACATGGGGATATCATGAGGAAGAATTAACCTCATTTTCTCTATCAAAGTGACCAATTTTGAAGGTTAGATTCCTTTTAAGGGGGTGTAATGTAACACCCCGAGTTTTTAGGTACCCTTTTTCTAATAAATTGAATTTCATTAATGTATTCTATTTCATGATATAAAACATTATTATTTCATTATATGAAAAAATATGTTATGAGGATCTGATGGTTTCCTATCCAATATTGTGGTCTATCATTGATGTTTTCTTTATCCTGATTTTGATCTTGCCGTTTATGATTTGATTTCTGGGTTGAATCTTATCTGGGATCATTTTTTCTGGACTTGGTTTCTTCTTCTTTCTTAGTTCTTTTTGCCCAACCTTTTTTTGGTTGCATATTCACAAATCTCCAAGTTTCATCTGGACTTTTACTCTCTTTGGAACTTTTTAAAGTTGTCCTGAACTGTATTGAAACTGTCCTGAGATCTGGGCTTTGATTTTTGTGCTTCCCTGTTCATTTTGATTATAACTGAGCTTTGAGATTTTTTTGGAATCTATTTACTGGAATCTTCTTCGCTTCTTCAGAAGTTTTGTATATGGATTTTCTACACTTCTCCTGTTGTTTGGCACTCCCTTGCACAGTTCAAAGTCTGTTGAGCTTGCAGTCTGGCTCTAGATTTCATGGAAAACTTGCACATGGAGATTCCTGCTTGATGGAGTCTCGCTGTTTCATCTATATGGATTCCTATATCTAATTTTTGTTTGAAGTTTGACCTGATTCTTCTTCATGTCAGCTGATTTTTTTCCCAGTTTAAAACCTGCTTAATCTGTGCTATCTTAAGCTTGATTTGGCTGGAATGATCAAGTTCTGTTTAGGATTTTTGCTGTTGGTCTTTCCTTGCACCTGTATGGTTGCGGACTTGCTGAGATGATGTGCTGATTGAATCATATATGCTTGGACAAGCGTTGATCCTGCACTGGATTTTGAATTTCCAGAATGCTGAAGATATGGTGGGGCTGATCATGCAGATCTTCTTCTGGAATCTTTTGATGATTCTTACCCGGTTTATAAAGTTGTATCTTTGTTGGTCTTTCCTATGTTTAAGATGGTGTATGCATTTTACACCTCGGTATTTACTTGTAACTTTTTATTTAATAAATTAATTTTGGCATGGATTGGGTAACCAATCCATGTCGCCTCTTTGAAAATGTTATGATTCCACTACACTCAACATCATCATAGCTTATGTTACCCGCGACACTTTGTTTTAACAATACAATGATATATTATAGTTTTTTAATTGTGATCACTATAACAAAGACATTAAAACGGTAATATGAATAATAAAAAACTAATTTATAAATATTAATTCAAATGATTTTACATAATGTAATCATATTGATAACAAAACAAAAGAAAATCATAAATCCTTTATAATTTTTAAAATACTATTTCTATAAATAATTTCATTATGTACATCTCTAAAAAATAATAAAATTAAATTTTCAAACATTTGTAACTAATAATTTCATTGATTAATACCAACTTCAATGATTTTATCTTTGTAAGTGTCTCCATATGAATTTTCCTTTAATGAAGAATATTTGAATGTTATTGAACAAATTTATTTTATTTGGTGTATTTAAGGACCATTGACATGTAATATCATGATTCACTAATATATAATTTTTTTCTATGCTTCAATTTGGATCATTCCATTCAGGGTGAAATGGATTGGAAATTAACTATGGTAAAACTTGTTTTATAATATATCTTTATTTTGTGATTGTTAACAATATCATGAAACAATAAATTAATTATGATAATTTTCAGTGGACATTAAATTTTTATTAAATATCAATATTCTAGAATTTTGAATATCATTATCTACTATAACAAATTACATTTTTATTGCTGGTGTTAACATTGAAATTTATTTTATTAAGAGGTGAAATCTTGATAAATTTATATCCTTTACACAATATAGATATTTGATGATAAAGAATATTTAATCGTGAATTAAATTGATCATTCCATATATGATGATTGAATTAGATCTACATTGGAACATGGGGACCAAAATTATATATCTCCTCAATCCCTCAAAAGGTCTCATGAGACAAATCAGTCAGCCAAATTAAACGGGTTTCTACTTGTAGTATCAATTTTTTCCTTTTGTTTATTTTTTCCAGAATATAGTATATGCATGTATCCCCTGATCCCCTTGTACACTCATTTTTAATGTCATCATGGAAATAATCATAATTTGGTATCTATTATGGTTTATTAAGCTTTTTCCAGCTGTTTATCCCTCTTTCATGGTTTATTATTATTACTATGCTGGTTCGGAAATATTTTTTATTTGTTTCTACTATTTACCTTTTATTTTCAACTAGTTTTCTTTCTCTAATATATGATGGAATAATCTCTCTAGGAAATCCACCAAGGCCCTTTCGTCTAGTCCGCAACCTCTTGTGTTTGGGGATATGCACTAGAGGTCTTGTGGCCCACTGTCTCAGGGAACTATTGAGTGGAAACCAAGGGGGGATGCTACAAAATGGTATTAGAGGAGGTTTTCCTTTTATCATAATTTTTGAGTTAGATAGGATACCATGATAGTGTATTTTGGATTTGACCATATACTTGTATATATATAATCCATGTACGGGGGAAACCCATATTACCTGGGGTGGTTAATTGTAGTTATTTATTTGTATATTTTACATATTTAAAATTCTTTTAACATAAAGTAAATGTGATTCTATAGTATTTTCATGAAAAACAGACACACATACACACACTAAACATAATATCTAGATGGATAGTAGTTAAATGTAGAAATATTACAATCATACCTATGTAATTGGATTGATCCACCATATTTTTAGTTTCGTCAATATCCAACTTACAAGTTGTACTCATGGGATCATCATTATTTTTAGTCAAATCCAAACCAAATAATTCTCAATAGAATTTAGTGTACTTACACTGATTTAAAATAATTCACTCTTTATTTTGAAAAACATTAAAAACCAAGAAAGTATTTAATCACTCCCATTAAATTCATTTAGAACCCACATTGCAAGATTTTTAAAATTTTAAACACAAAAAAAATTAGAGGACCCAAAAATAATATCATCAACATAAATTTGATCCCCTAAAAAATCTTTTGAAATTATTTTTATAAAAAAATTAGGATCATCTATGCTTTTTAAAAAACATTTAGAAATCTAAAATATATGACTATATAATACCAATAATTAGGAGCTTGTTTTAATCCATATAAATTTTTTTAATTTAAAGAGACAATTTAAAAAATAATGATTTTGAAATCAAGGGGGTTGTTCAGTAAAAACATCCTCAATAATATAACCATTTATGAATAAACTTTTAACATAAATTTGTTACAGTTTAAAATAAAAATGTTCTATATATGAAAGTAATATTTTGAAGGCTTCAATACTATCCACTAGTGAAAAGGTTCCATAATAGTTGAAACTCTCTTCATGACTATATCCTTGAGAAACCAATCTAGATATATGTATTACATTAGTTTTTGACTCATCAACTTTGTTTCTAAAAAAATATGACACCAATTTTCAAAATATATTTAGGTATAACTACTAGTTTCCAAACTCTATTTTTTCAAATTGATTGAGTTATCCTTTCATTTCCATCTCTGATAATTCATTTTTAATTACATCATCGATATTCTTTGGATCAATAAGTAAAAAGAATGCTTAATGTTCAACTTAATTTCTAATAGGATATCTAGTTTGTGTACATATATCTAATTATCCAAATATAAAATCTAGAGGATGGTATATATGAGTACTAATAGTTCTAGGAAAACAATTTGTGGTTATCTCAATATCTTTTACAGGTTCAGGTTCACATTTTTCCTCAAAATTGGATGATTTTTATCTGACTTCACATAATTTTTATATGGTTTGGCATCGATATTCAGTTTTATATATCACATTTATATTTTTCTAAAGAGGTCTTAGGGTCTTGTGGATCTGTTTCATATAATGTGACATGAACATATTCCTACACAGTCTTTGTTCAATTATTAAACACCCTATATGATTTACTAGATGCTGAATAACCAAGGAATATATAGTTATGGTGGACCTACTTTATACGAGAGATCCCATCTACTAGTGTTAAAACAAAATTGGGAGACATAGATGGTGGAGTCACCTAGAGAGGTGGTTTTCCAATGTTAATACATTCTCTTAGTTCACATGTTCTTAGGTACATCACATGGCTCGGGTCCTATCGGGTCACAAACAACTTCTTGTCAATTTGGTTGTTCAAAGGGGTGTAGGTAAATGTTTTTTTTTCTAATTTTGGACATGCGACCCTAATTATATGTACGTGGTGTGGGATTCATTGGAGAACCCCATGTAGGGAATCCCATGGTTTTGGATGCATAATAACTTTCATCGTTTAAATAGTTCTCTCCAGTAATGGAATAGTAGGATACCTTCTCATTGGTAGGGTATTGAGAATATCAATAAAAAATAGAATAAATACATGAAAATAAAATTAATGATTTGATAATTCCCCTCACCATGAAAACTTTCCACCCACATAAAGTCAACCAAAATCTTGATCAAAGAATAAAAATGGGTACTCTTGCTCAACCCACAACTTCTACTCACATGTCTCATGCCAATCATTTCCTTTCTACCCAAGAACATGGACCAAGAACATAAACTTTCCAAAAATCAGTTTCTCTTGAGAATCTATAATCCTCACCGGCCACTCTTTAAGAACCTGGTTCTTATCCTTGAGGTACAGGTTTTTCTTTTCCTTTTTCCTTAAGTGTTTATGAGAAAATAATGAAATGGGGAAAATCCCAAATTTTTTGGGTACACGCCATGTACTTTTCCACACATCGTGTACTTTGGTTGTGTGGGATGAGTACACAGGGTGAGTAGACCTTCCGGCGATGAAGGGTTTAAAAATAGGCTACATTATGTGTACTTAGTATATACACACCGTGTAATCAGTCGGTAGGTGAACAGTAAGGTCGTGGAATTAGCTGCTAGCAGAGTGACATTAAACCTCATGTAGTCAGAAATACACGATGTGTACTAATGTCGACAGATGAACTGTGTGGCGGTGAAAAGTATCCACCAGTGGAACAGTTAAAAAAATGAAAAGTACACGTTGTGTACTTGAGAGTACATGCCATGTAGTTTTTTTTTCATAAAATGGGCAGTAGCCTCCTCTTTCAATAAAGTAAGCTTAGAACGCCGAGAGGCCATGGGAGAGATGGCCTATGTTCGGAGGAGCTCCCGACTGCACACCGGAACTCAGATTCCTTCGCTGATGGCCTCAATTGAACCGCACGGGTGAGTTCTTCACTCTTCATGAACCCTTCATTCCAATTATTTCTTGAGGGGAAGTTATTTGGGTTTGAAAACATTTCCATTTATCCCAGATCTATGTTGTCCTCGGAAATTTCAGAAGGTGTCGTTCACGTATATTGATCAGAGGACATCAAGGTAGGTGGTCTGGTGTTTAATCCCAACTGTTGAATGTTTTTGTGTACCACTATGCTAAGCGCCCATGTTTGGGGTGTCGTATGGCTGAGGGCTTGAGTAATTAGTTATCTATAATTTCATAGATAATCTAATGATAATTATAAATTACTGTATGGGATCATTGCTTGAATCCAGGGCCACCTCGTGGATGTGTTTCCCTTGTTTAGCTGTTTGGACAGGATACATGAGGGCATGCCATGATTGTAGCATGATTTGAGTTTTCTTGAGAGTAAATGTATATAAATTGCTTGCTTTTGTGTTGGGATCAGCCCAGTTACTTGCTTAGCCTGAGAGAAGTGTTTTTGTTTATCTTGAGGGCAATTGTTTGTTTAGCCTAAGGGCAATGTTTCATATTCATGAGGGATGTTGCTTCTATGCCTGAGGGCATTATCTCGTACACCTGAGGGAAATATTTATTGTGCCTATGGGAAATCACCTGAGGGTTTTGATTCTGATTACTTTAGGGTATGGTTTTTCAGGTCTGAGGACTCTGTTTACATTATATATTCACTGTGGTGATTTAACATGTTCTAACTACCAAGCTAAAGCACAGTCTTGGTATTATTTTACCTTATACTTGTTGGGTAGCTATTGTGGTTTAGTTGCGGAACTGTTTCGGAGATTATTGGATGAGGATGAGTCTCAAGAACTTATAATTCAATTATATTGAATTGTTAAATAATAATTAAATGGAAATGGAACTGGTAGGAGTATCTGCTTTTGAGTACATCCTAGTTTACTAAATTTTCATTACTACACACTATTGTTGCACAAATTCACTGATAGTTTGGAATGAGCCTTTGGTGGTTGCCTACTTGGATTTATTTCTCACACCCTGTTTGGGTCATGTCTTGGGCCCAAACATGTTATATTCTTGCAGGTTTAGATAAGGGAAAGAGTCCCTATACAGGTACTTTATTTTTGCAGAGGAGTAAAAAATCATGGGGCCGAGCTTAGGCTCGTGATGTTGTTGAGTTCCTGTTGTGCTGTTTTTTTTTGCTTTGTTGTATTTTTCCCTTGTATTTTATTATTTCAGATTGCATTGTATCCTGTTTCGGATGCTTTCCTAGACTCAGGGACATATTGCATCATTATATATGACTATTTCCATCTTTTATTTTTGTACTGTTTTCCATTTCAGCTAAGTATTGTTTACTGCATCCATTTTTTATAATGTTTATATTTTCACCATTGCACTTCACTTTTACAAATGAGGGCATAGTTTCCACACCATCAGAACTAGGCCCCCGCTGCTAGTCAACAGACTCTGGCGTTTGGGGAAATGCATTTGAGGTCATGTGACCAACCGGGTTTGAGGCAACGATTGAGTGGAACCTAGATCCGAGACATCACACACTCAAACATATATAAGTTAAGATTCAACTCCATATTTTCCCAATTCAAAACATGAGATAGATTTGGGTTATAATTTTTTAATTGAGAGTCATGAAACACTTCATGATTTGACGTCATCAGAGAAAGAAAACTGAACCTATATATCAACTTTCCAATACACTTTTGTAATCTCAAAAGATCTAATATACCTTAGTGATAGCTTTCCTTGTTTTCTCAAATGATGGGGTCCCAATAGTGGTTCCACCTTTAAGAACATCAAGTCACCCAAATGAAACTCTTGATCTCGAAGCCTCTGATCGACATACAATTTATAGAAAATCTGGGTAATAAACAAATTATTCTTGATTAGGTTGACTTTTTCATAAGTATCGCGCACAGGGATCGGTCCCAATAATGGGGTCTCACCCACCTCATCCCAAAATAAAGGTGACCAACATAGCCAACCATAAATAACCTAAAATTAAACCATTCAAATTGAACATAGGCAATTGTTGATATATGAAATCTCAACTGAACCCAATTTAATATCCCCTGAACCACTGAAATCAAAGACACGTTTTTGGAACATGTCTTCCAAAATATAATTCATCTACCCTGTATGAACATCCATTTGAGGATGGTATGCCATTATCCTCTTGACATGTGACCTAATTTTTTATTGAAGTCCTTCAGAAAAGAAATAGGGGAAATAGGGGTCCCTGTCAAAAAAATTATTGATGGAACACCATGATTCCTTACAACCTCCTAAACCTATAACTGACCCAACTCAAACACTTTGGATGAATCCCTGATCAGAATGAAATTGGATTATTTTGTCAGATGATTAGTCACAACCCAAATGTAATTCAATTCACAAGGAATACGAGGCAATCCAACAATAAAGTCCACATAAATCTCATCCCACATATAGGATGTAATGCGTAGTTGATGGGGGAAATATGAGAGTGTTTGGTGCTCTGAATTCACCTGTTGACAATTATAACACCATAAAACAATTTAAGCCACATCCTATCTCAATCCTAGAAACCAGAACTATCACCACACATCATATTATTTATTGGTAGCATCAGGATAATAGTCCCCTGAGACAAGAATATATTATACATAAAAACCTTGCTCATAGACATATACACCACAAAGGGACCCCTAAAGAATTAAACACCATTTAAAGACAATGGAAAATCACAAGGTTTATCCCCACCATAATAGGCTACATAGACTATAGGTACAAATCAACACCAGCCTTCTCCCACTGAATCAACACCAGAAGAGAGACAGTTTTCTAAACATTGGCTAAGAATTTGTCTTCACTATTATTCATAGTCTCCGGATGAAATAGGGAAAAATACCCATTAATGCCCACTCATCACTAGAATCATTCAATTCCTACCCTGGTTCTTTTCTGGTCAAAACATCTACCACGACATATCCTTTTCCTAGTAAATAAACTATATGAAATTCAAAACTCTTAAGGCACTCAACCCAATGAAATTGCCTTAAATTCAGATCTTTTTGAGAGAAAATGTATGTCAAACTCTTATGATTAGAATAAACCTAAAATTTGTTCCCAAAAAGATAATGGTACCACTTCTTCAAGACATGACTCACCAATACTAACACCAATTCATGGGTGAGGTAATTCTTTTCTTATGTTTAGAGTTGGAATTAATCATATGCTACCACATGATCATCCTACATCAATACATACCCAAGACCCATACATGAGGTATCATAATAAACCACATACCACATTCTAGATTCTAGAATGGTCAAGATAGGGTTATTATACAACCAATGTTGAAGATCCTATAATTTTTCTTGGAATTATGGGATCCATTTAAACTTCACCACTTTTCAAGTGAACTCCTTCATGAAAAAAGTTAGCCAAGAGAAATTCCAAATGATCTTACTTTAATACCATTTCAGGCTAATAAAGCTTATAATTTGAAACATATTCTTAGGAAGATCCCATTACATCACTGCATTAATCTTATTAGCGTCCACTAAAACTCCTCACTCCGAGATCAAATGACTTAGAATCCTCACCTACCTAATCCATAAGGGGATCTTTGAAAACCTCACATTGATTCCATAATCTGAAAGTGTCCAATTATTTTTTTTTTGAAATGAATCTCATGATCCTCCTCTATTTCAAAATAAACCAGAACATCATCCATGAATACCATGGGAAATTAGTTGAGATTCAGATGGAACACCCTGTTCATAGTCACTATGAAGACTACATAGGAATTTCACAATCTGAAAGGCATGACAAAGTACTCGAAATGAACATACCTACTTGAGAAATTTATTTTTGAAACGTCTACCTTTATAAATTTAACATCATTATAACCATAACACATGTAAATTTTTAAGAAAAATTTTTCCCTTTAATATAAAAAAACAAGTAATCAAGGTGGGAAAAGGGATACTTGTTATTAATGGCCACTTTTTTCAGCTTCTGGTAATCAATTCATAACCAAAGAGATCTGTCTACCTTTTTCAAGAATAAAACTAGGGAGGCCCAAGGTGAGATGATCGAGCGAATGAATCATTTGGATTCCAAATCATCTAGTTATACCTTTAATTCACTCAACTTGGTGTGGTTAATATATTATGAGGGAAGAGATATGGATGTGTTCCTAGCACCAAATCTATAAATAATTCTAAATCCGACTTTGGAGGAAATCCTAAAAATTCAACTGAAAATACCTCTTGAAACTCATCCACCATATAAGTTAATCCACTTTTAGGAGCACTAACATCTTCCTATAATGTGAGTGACGATAATTGAAAAATGAGACTACCCGACTTTGGAATTAGAGGTCCAACGCGTCCCGATCGATGATCACATTCACTTTGAAAAATATGGGTACTTCCATCATGTTCCAAAAAAAAATAATCACCACATACATCAATCCATATGCACCTGAATCACACCATCCAATCCATATTGAATATTACATCAATGAGGTCCATTTCCCAAACATAGAAATTCAATTCTAATTAAACCCCAGACACGTTGAGTGCACAAGACATACACATGAATCCCTATACTGACTTCTTACCAAGCGGCATTACCAACTCCATTACACAAGGCCCAAGATCAGTTATAAATTTCAACACTTCCACACAATGGGAAGAGACAAATGAAACATATTCACCAATGTCAAACAAAACAATTTCTAATGATGATTTAATATGTATGGTAACTCAAGATGTCGTAGGTCCTGCATTTGATCCCACTCGTGTATGGTCCACAACATGAATATGTTTCTTCTCCTCTTGATCCAATAAACTTCCACTAGCCTTTTTCTATTCCCAAAACTGACTCTGCCTAGAAGATGATCCAACCCTACCACTACAACCACTAAGAAAATAACACACTAACCTTGAGGTTTCTGACTATGCTAACATCCCCCTAAAAGCCAAAAATCAAACACCAATCTAATAAAGAATCATTACTTTGAAAAAGTTATACAATTGAAACATAGTTCCATACCAGTGAAAGTGATTGGGAATGGATGTGCAAGGAGTTCATATGTTATATGCCTTCTCACACTAATGGAACATGACCGACCTAACATCATAAGCAATAAACAAAGACAACCGAGAAGGTTTTCCAAAACTACCACCACCCTTCTTACACTTCTCATCTTAATTCCACTTATTTTTTGTAAAATTACCACTTACCACTATCTAAAATGATCTATGGAGTCTGGGATGGTCACTAATATCAATATCAACCATCATATAATGATAGAACACCTTAGAATATTTATTTACATTGAATAAGAAAACTTGATATTAGATTTTTTTTCCCATAACCCCTTTTCAAAACTCTGGGCCTTCAATTTCTCAGTTGAAATGAGATCAGGTTCATATCAAACAAACTTAAAAACGGTTAAAATATTTCATCACAGACCGGTCTCCCGATCTTTTCTCCATATGCTCTTAGGATCTTGAATAGGACAATACATCAAGAAAATAGTACTCATTAAAAATAACTTTTATGTATTTCCAAACCATCTTCTATTTTTTTCCAAACTTGATCCAAAAAGTCACATCACCTTCGACTGGGACATTCCTACATGAAAAAAGTGAATTTACCCTGACAACCTTAAGAGTATTGAGGAACTCGAACATCTACTCTACCATATCATGTCACTCCTCTGCTTCATGAGGTTTAGTGCTACCTCGGAAAGAAGGAGGATTTTTTTTAATAAACTCTTGAGTTAATTGAACAAATATTGGCCAAACCTATTTCCATTGAGAGTTGTGGGGAATGGGGAGAGGTGGTGGCCTTTTATAGGGAAGGAAAAGGATTGACTTTTAATTCTCGAAAACAAGTTAGGTATACACATGCTCTTACCAAAAAAAAGTGACACCAAACAAACCAAACTCAATAATATAAGGTTCATGGACAAGATATTTCTAGACAATGGATTTTGGACATGTTTCTAGGTCAATTGGGTCCATAAGTTAAAGGATCATTCCTTTATTAAGCTTCACTTTTCCTTAATAATAGTAATTAATTTTAATCAATTTCACTAATCATTTTGTTAAAAAACAATGTTGGGGTTATTAGATATTATAAATTATTCTAATTCAAAATATGGAATCCATTATAAAAAATTCTAATTGCAAAAGTATTAGAAATTAATTTAAAGTTTATCCCTTAGGAGGGACGGGTTCTCTTGATGATCCATCGATGATTTTACATGCCAAAAATAAAAGGACGATTTTATGATTAAGAGATAAAGAACATGAGAATATGGGATTCAATCATAGATTGATCGATGTCTGTGTTAGTTCAGACATTTTTGTTGAAGCTCAAAGTAGTGAAATGGACAAAAAATGAAATTTATGAAACATGAATTCCAATTGGGGATGAAAAATCCAAAATAAAATTCATACCTCATTTCAATCCATTCATTGTCGACAATCTGTTTTCTACTCTTCTAATATGATCCTCCAAAGCAGCATTTATCATCATTCTTGATTCACTAATGGGAGGAAGGGAGAGAGTGATAGTCGTCATTGGATGGATGATTAGGGGCCAACCCTAATCTAGAATATTTAATAACCTATTTATAGAAAATAAATAGGTCTCCCACCAGTTGTTGTAGAAACTGAATGTCTCATGGACTCTCACGTTAGGTCACGCTTTGGTAAAACACCCCATAATGAACCCAATGACCATATCATAATTTCTATCTATGTCCTTGTTCAAATTTTATTCAATGTAACATCTGAGAATATATAATTAAACTTAATTATTTTATTTACAATTTTTACCTCCATGGATTTTTCTGTTGAAGACCCATCCCGATGAATGTTATGTAATTACTAGGGTAAACTTCATGTTCTAGACTCAATTGTACCCTCACATTTCTAATCCAGATTACTTCTTAAGAGTTATTCCATTTCCTTCATGTGAAATGTATAAAATATACTTAATAATTTTTTTAAAATTAATTCTGGGCACACCAGGCTTGAAAATCGCACATTGTCTCACCTCCAACATCTGGTAATATATATATAAATATTTCAAATCCTTATAAGTCAAAAAAATAGTTCTCTATAAAAAAAATTATGTTATGACCTTTTTTACCACTACGTAATTTTAAGTTCAAATATCCACATATGAAATAATTAAAATTAAAAAATTAAATAAAATAAATTATAATGTGTTAATGATATTACTTTAAAAAATTTAAGTATATACACCATATATAAGAAATTATTTGAATAAAATTAAATATTCTAAAATAAAAGAAATTGATATGAATTCCCTTACCTTGCATCCTTGATAACATAGTTAGAGGGCTTAAAACCGTGATAAATTAATCCAAAAATATCGATATTACCCTACTAAGCTAAGAAAACTACTGATTTATATGACACTAGAGGGTCTTTCCCATTTCACAATTACCTTTTTTTTTAAATTCCACAAATTTTCCCTCACTTGTGATCACATTTACGATGAATGTGACATTATGCATCCAAAATTAACACTTACTGAACTAGGAATTCAACTTATCCTTCCTCAATGTCACCAACACATGTAACATCCTAGGTAAATAAATAATATTACATTCTCATGTTTATCAATTTTTGTGAATAAAATTTTAATATTACTTTTAAGGGGATGCTATGTTCGATGGCGTACCCAATACGCAAAAACGAGTTACGTTGAAATCTTGTGATGCACATTAATAATATAATATTATTATTTCAAATGGCAGTTAACACCTAGTCGTTGTAATGGCGGGAATGAACAGAACTAACTAAAAAATTATTATATATGTTTGTTAAATATTTTTACATTTATCCAATAAATTTTAGAGGCTTAAAATGCAAATGAATCCAATTTTAAGAATAAATACTCTAATATTTTTAAAATATTGTTTTACCGGCTTTTGATGGAGAACCTTTTTTAAATCCAACTTTTGACAATTTTATAAGCTCTATTTTTCAAAATAAACTTAGGCTTTATAATTGGGATATTTAAATTTACTTTGGATAAATTTTTTGTATTTTTCCGACAATGTTCATTTTTTAATGAATAGTGAAAAATACTGCATTTTACTTCAAAACATCTTTTTCATCTAAATTAATTATATGGATGGATTATATTTTTAATTGGTTTTAAAATGTAAATAGAATATATTTTTACCATTTAATCCAATGGTGGTCATTGGGATTAATTTCACTTTGAAATTGGACATAAACAATTGTCAAACTTTTGATAGAAATTATTCCTAAAAAACCCGCTATTTGTTTTGACAATAGGAATTATTTTTAAAATAATAATTGAAATTTCTCTATTTGGAATTTGGTAAAATTGATTCCATATTTGGAATCATAAGTTCCAAATTATTTAATTAATAATATTTTGTTTTTGGACATTATGAATAGTGACAACGGTAATTATCTTTAATTATCGTGATTAATTAGTAATCGGGTAGTTAAGGGTAATAAAATAATATCATAATAATAAAAAATGACCCCAACATGTGTCCTAATGCTACTGGTTGTGTCATGGCCGACCATGGTATACCTTGTACAATGCTTTGGGACCCCATGGAATCACTTTTGGGGTGATAGTGACACTTTTTAATTTTATGTTTTTAAAAGGAAAGAATAACCAAAGTATGTATAACCCAAGTAAAACAATTTTATTTTTTTCTGTGTAAATTATCACTTGAACTATAAATATTAATTGGAAATATAATAAGATTTCCTACATCATAGTATTTTTTTATAATGTTTAGACATTAAAAAATTTAATTTATTTATGACACCATCATGATGCAGCGATTATCTCATTAATAAACGATTTAAATAAAATGAAAAAATAATTTAAAATCTAAGAGTTACACTTGTCTAAAACCTATTGGATGAGTATCTTTCGAACCCTTACCACCTTATCCTCGAAATATATCAATGTGGGACCTTTAAAACCCGAAACTCATTTTAATATAAAGTAACATTTCTTTACTTTCCAAGAGTGCCACTCCTCCCTCTTATAAAAGACCCCCACCTCTACCTCCTTACCCACACATCTCAAGCCATTGGCTCGGACAAACTCTGATCATTTTATCTCTACACATCCCTCTCTTCATCCTAGAATCCTTCTCTTAGGCAGAAATCTCTTTAAGAAACCCTTTTGGTTCAAACAAAAGGGGTTACCCGATTTAAAGGTAAAGTCTTCCCTAATGTTCTTCTGTTTTATTTTTCATCTCAAACCCCCTAAACTCTTTTTATTCCTCTCTTTTGTAACAACACCAGTATCTTCAACATACTAAGATGTATTTATTAGAATAATTCGAGCTACACTTACACACTCGTCTGTCTAATTGTTAAAAAACATATTGTTTCCGTGGATGGTGAATTACTGCCTCACGAAACGATGATTGTTCTATCTTCTCCTACCACCTCTCATGATGGCCATTATGATGGAGATATTTTTATATATGATATATATTATATTTATTTCCTCTCTACTATTCTGTATTTTATATTTAAAACATACCTTTATGCTTTTCATGTTGTAAAAATGTGATAATTTCATACGAGGAAGTGTGGACTACCACCACCTCAAGTGATGTGACTCGTTCACCCAAGACATGGAATGTATAAAGAATAAAATTAATGAATATATGTGACCTATATGACATTTATATTATACTGGAATTATAATATATCTCTCTCTCATTTATTTTTTAATTCCATTAATATGACAAATAAATGAAAGTAGCGTTCATGCGTACGTACGGCCTACCGTCTCCATGAACGGTGCATTTCATTTCTTTTTATCTCGAAATGTTATGGAATAGTATAAAACAAATATATACTCGATATATATGTTATTTAAATCATCAATAATATTCTGGATATGATGTTCTTACAACTACATTGACAATGCTTTTCAAACAAGATCATTTTTGACTCATGTACCGAACATCGACAAAACGTATGATATGAACTCACATAATTAACTAATTATTATAACATTATAATATGTGAAATGAATTGAATAATAAACTTTAAATTAGGTCCTTACGCAATTATAAATTGACCAACGGTTATTATTCAGAAATATAAAGAAACGAACAAGACAAGTCATACTTGAGGTAAGGGATCCAACCTCTCTCTTTCTTTTTAAGTACTCTCTTTTATGTCACTTATTTTAAGATTATCTTTCTTATGTTGGGGGATGTTATTATATATTCCTATTACTTTAATTTTTATGTCCATATGATGAGATACCCTAATTGATATCTTCAATCCATTTTTGGAAGTTTTATGTGGCGTCATTAGGCTGCTGAATTTTCATAAGGGGATATGTTATCTCACTTTTTATTTCCGTGAGATTCATGCTATATTTGTCACTATATCCATTGAGTGGTTTATGTACTGACCATGATTCTACTATTTGTGTAACATACTCTCGTCTATGGGTATTTACATCTTCATTGTATGACCCTTCTTCCATGGGGTGTATGTTTCGAAAGTTACCCAAATCGGTAAGGGAACCTTTCACCCTCCTCATTTTAAAAAACTTTTTTTTGTTTGGTCTTTTAATCTTATTATTATGGGATATTTTCTTATATATCCATATTTCTGTAAATGTTATGTCCAAGTGATGAGATACCCCTTTTTATCTCTCATTGTCTCATTTTATGAATTCTAAAGTGATGTCGTTAGGCTGTCGAATTTCTGTAAGAGAACTTCTTAACCCACTTTCAATTATTTGGGTTAAACCTCTAATTCTTTATTTTATTATGCCAAGATTATGTGTGTAATCTCTATGTTGTAATTTCCAAAAACCTTTTTGTGTATATACTATTTCTACATATAATCATCTCATTGATAAATTCTTAAGTCATTTATACAAACTTGTATCGGAAATCATAACTCAATCTCATTTCTTTGAGTTAAATATCTATGTCTTGGTTTTGTTTTTTTAAGAGTATGTGTGAATGACCTATGATTGTTTTACACTTTATATCCACTTATATTGGGTGTATTTATAATTTTCACGCATAATTATGTCATTGATTTATCCTTGCACTAGTGACATGATCTTTGAATGGGATTACGTCTCAATTTCTATTCCTTGAGACACTTCTTGATGATATCCACTTTTGTTATTTTTAAAGTGTATATACAGCCCCTTTTACATTCCATATCCATATTATGTCTATATGCAAGTCATTTAAAAGTTTTGAAAATGGTCTACTTTCATGTGGCTTATAATTTAAATGTTCAAAATGGAAAAGGACTCTTTTATTACAACATTGTTTTAAATGGTTTTAAAGAATTATTCTTTTAAGCATTTAGCATCCATGTCCATGTTTTAAAAATTGTTTTAAGGATTTATTTATATGGACATGAATGTTTGAAAACCTTTTCAAATGTTTCGAAGTGGTATGGAACACTTTGATTCTAAAATCTCTTTTAAATGTCTTCTTTTAATATTTTCAAAGTATAAAAGGGATATTTCTCTCATAAAGTTTTAATGATTTTAGTAGATTTCTTTATTTATGTTAATATCATGATGTGATCTATTGTGATTGAAATGTGGACATTTTATCTTTCTTTTATTCATGTTTTATGTGTTATGATTATGTTGTGGTTCTTGGAAAATGTTTATGAAATCGGGTGGTTCTGTTATAAACTAAGGGTGGGTGAGCCCGAGATAGCTCTCCAATGCATTGGGTAACGCGAAGGGGTTAAATGCTAAGGTTTCTCCGAAGAGATTTAGGGAATATACTGTGATGGGTATTCCAACCGTAACCATGAGGGTTACTCCCTACGTAAGAATGTTATGAATGCCTCAAGTTACCTTTACGTCTTATGATTTCTATGAGTTATTCATAAATCTTATGATTTAATGAGGTATGTTAAAGTGCTTATGTTTTATGAGTAAAGTATGATTTCATTGATTCTTTTGTATGCATGGTCTAATGTTTTCTTTCCGTATTGTTATAACCCTTACTGAGCTTTTTATGCTCATCCCAAGTTTTTGAAATGTTTTTCACAGGACATAAAGTGGACTTAGGTTAAGGATCGTATCAAGGAAATTCCAGGCTTTCTAAAACAAGGAACTAGACATGACTCTTTTGTTCAAGAGTTTTTATTTTGTGTAAAAAAATGGAAACTGAGTAGATGTGTCTACTTTGTAATCTTTGAGATGTAATAGTTATGACCTAATTCTCTAAAACTCTAAACCTGAAAAGATCCTCAATGTGAATTATTCATTTAATTCATTATTAAATAATTTTATAAGGTCGGGTCCTTATATTTGGTATCAATTGTTGGTTTAGATAACTTTAGAGGATAGGGTGTTCTTTAAGCATAAGTGACGTTACCATAATGGCTAGGATTTTAGAAAGAGTCATAGTTTTTAGATAAAGTGAATGAGTAAGTATATCTTAGTGTTTATCTTCCTCATTAGTACATGAGGATTTTGTTGATATACTCACACTGGAATTTTTGGTTTTAGTAAATGGATAGATCTAGCAGGAACCAAAGTGGCAATGGGTTTGAAGAAACTGTGGTGGTTCTCTGATTAAGAGACTGGATGAAATGGGGGATTCAATAAGGAATCTTGGGGTTATTCTAAACCAACTATCAAGGAGTCAGGATTAACCACTTGAACCTTGGTGATTTCTCTGATGCATCATGTATGAGAGAACCAACTCAATGTGGAAGATCAGTTAATAATTATAAAGGTAACCATTAGGGTTTATATGATCCTTACTTTTGAGGTAATTATGGGTTACTATATTTTATGATGGAAAATTAAATGCATGAGATAAACATGAGGATAAATTATGTTATGGTTATTTTTGACGATTTTATCTCTTTTTGGAGAATTTTTTAATAATTATATAGTTTTGGAAAAAGGACAACATGCAGACTGTGTGACAACCCGTCGCGTCGGACAAAGTTGCGGGAATCAAACCCACAACCAAAGTGCGAATGGTATTTAACGCCTACCACTGGACTACGTGAAGTCCCTGGTTAGTATGACAAATTCTTTTTAGTTAGATTATTTTATGAATCAATAATAAGTTTATTTTGGGTTATCTAGGAAATTATTGACCAATCATGGAGGATAAATGATTAGGTTAATTATTTTTCAATATGACACTTGAAGAGAAACTGATGTTATTTGGAGATAAATGTTAATATTCACCTTGGAAGACTATGCGATTAAATCATTAAAAGATTTGGGTTTCAATCTTATTTTGGTTTACTTTGAATAATTTTATGGACAATTGTTTATCGAATGGTCTTTGTTGAACTTTGGGTTTTGTTGGACAAATTTTGGAGACTAAGAATAGATTTTCTTTTTATAAAGGATTATCCTTTTTGGGTATTATCTGATCTTTTACTAACCTTTTCGGTTTTGGTTTTGGTTAAGGTCTAAATACATGGGAAATATATAGTTCTCTTTTCTGGATTAGGTGATTCTCTAGAAGTTTATTATAACACTCTTAATGTGAACAAGTCATCCTAAATACTCGTATTTTGGAGAAAATATGAGTTTGTGTAAGAAATCTAGTAAAATTTGAAAGTCAACATGACAAGTATGTATGTTTTCTTATGTTTTAGTTAAGCTCATAAATCAATTCCTCAATGAAAAGTAACATAAAACAAAAATGTTGTCTGTTAACTTTTCCTACTGAGGAATCAAATACCGTTTAACCCATCACAAGTTTGTGATTTTCTGGTGGTTAAATTTATCCTAAACATGTTTTCTATCACTCTCCATCAGAACATGACCCTTGGTTTTCTCTTCCATGTCCATGTTTTCCTACATGTCATCCTAGTATGGGTTAACTCGGGTGACCTTTTTTACCTCTATCTCTTTATTTTAAAGTGATAGTTTTACTGACTCTTGTTCTGATGTGGAACTTTCAATTAAATTTCCAAGCCCAGTTTTTAAAATTGCGAGGACGCAATTCCCAAAAGGGGGGAAGGATGTAACATCCCAGGTAAATAAATAATATTACATTCTCATTTTTATCAATATTTGTGATTAAAATGTTAATATTACTTTAAATGGGATGCTATGTTCTATGGAGTACCCAATACGCAACAACGAGTTTCGTTGAAATCTTACGTTGCACACTAATAATATAATATTATTATTTCAAATGATAGTTAACACCTAGCCATTGTAATGGCAGGAATGAACACAACTAACTAAAAAATTATTATATATGTTTGTTAAATATTTTTACATATATCCAATAAATGTTAGAGGCTTAAAATGAAAATGAATCCAATTTTAAGAATAAATACTCTAATATTTTTAAAAGATTGTTTTACCGACTTTTGATGACGAACCTTTTTTAAATCCAACTTTTGACAGTTTTATAAGATCTATTTGTCAAAATAAACTTATTCTATAGAATTGGGATATTTAAATTTACTTTGGATAAATTTTTGGTATTTTTCTGACAATGTTCATTTTTTAATGAATAGTGAAAAATACTGCATTTTACTTCAAAAATGATTTTTCCTCTAAATTAATTATAAGGATAGATTATCTTTTTAATTGGTTTTAAAGTTTAAATAGAATATATTTTTACAATTTAATCCAATGGTGGTCATTTGGATTAATTTTACTTTGAAATTGGACATAAACAATTGTCAAACTTTTGATAGAAATTGTTTCTAAAAAACCCGCTATTTGTTTTGACAACAGGAATTATTTTTAAATTAATTATTTCAATTTATGTGTTTGGAATTTGGTAAAATGGATACCATATTTGGAATCATAAAGTTCAAATTATTTAATTAATACTCTTGTTTTTGGACATTATGAATAGTAACGACTGTAATTAACTTTAATTATCGTGATTAATTAGTAATCGAGTAGTTAAGGGTAATAAAATAATATCATAATAATAACAAATGACCCCAAAATGTGTCCTAATTCTATTTTTTGTGTCATGGCCGACCATGGGATGCCTTGTGCCAAACCTTGGGACCCCATGGAATCACTTTTGGGGTGATAGTGACACTTTTTAATTTTATGTTTTTAAAAGGAAAGTATAACCAAAGTATGTATCACCCAAGTAAAACAATTTTATTTTTGTCCGTGTAAATGATATCTTAGACTATAAATTTTCATTGGAAATCTAAAAAATTTTCCTACATCATATTTTTTTTATAATTTTTAGACATTAAATAAATTAATTTATTTATGACACCATGATGATGCAGCGATTATCTCATTAATGAATGATTTAAATAAAATGGAAATATAATATAAAATATAATACATAAAATTGTCTAAAACATATTGGATGAGTATATTTCGAACCCTTAACACCTTATCCTTGAAATATATCAATCTGGGACCTTTAAAAATCCGAAACTCATTTTAATATAAAGTAATATTTCTTTACTTTCCAAGAGTGCCCCTTCTCCCTCTTATAAAAGGCCCCCACCTCTACCTCCTTACCCACACCTCTCAAGCCATTGTTTTGGCCAAACTATGATCATTTTATCTCTCCACATCCCTCTCTTCATCCTAGAATCCTTTCCTTAGGCAGAAATCTCTTCAAGAAACCCTTTTGGTTCAAACCAAAGGTAGTTACCTGATTTAAAGGTAAAGTCTTCCCTAATGTTCTTTTGTTTTATTTTTCTTCTCCAACCCCCTAAACTCTTTTTATTCCTTTATTTTGTAACAAAACCCATATATTCAACAAACTAGGATGTTTTTATGAGAATTATTATAGCTACACGTACACAATCCTCCGTCTATTGGTTAAAGAACATACTTTTTCCGTGGATGGTGAATTACAGCCTCACGAAATGATGATTGTTTTATCTTCTCCTACCACCTGTCATGGTGGCCATTATGATGGAACTATTTTTATATATGATATATATTATATTTATTTCCTATCTATTCTTCTGTATTTTATATTTAAAACATACCTTTATGCTTTTCATGTTGTGAAAATGCGATAATTTCATACGAGGAAGTGTGGACTACCGCCCCCTCAAGTGATGTGACTCGTTCATGAAATACATGGAATGTATAAAGAATAAAATTAATGAAAATATGTGACCTATATAAAATATATATTATACTGGAATTATAATATATATATCTCTCATTTATTTTTTAATTCCATTATTATGACAAAGAAATTAAAGTAGCGTTAATGCGTACGTACGGCCTACCGTCTCCATGAACGGTGCATTTCATTTCTCTTTATCTCAAAATGTTATGGAATAGTATAAAACGAATATATAATGGATATATATGATATTTAAATCATTAATACTATTCTGGATATGATGTACTTACAACGACATTGAAAATTCTTTTCAAACAAGATCATTTTTGACTAATGTACCGAACATCGACAAAACGTATGACAAGAACTCACATAATTAACTAATTATTATAACATTATAATATGTTATATTAATTGAATAATAAACTTTTAATTAGGTCCTTAATCAATTATAAATTGACCAAAGGTTATTAGTCCAGAATATAAAGAAATGAACAAGACAAGTCGGACTTGAGGTAAGGTATCCAACATCTTTTATGTCACTTCTTTTAAGCTCCCTTTTCTTATGTTGGGGGATGTTCTTCTATATTCCTATTACTGTAATTTTTATTTTCATATGATGAGATACCCTAATTTATATCTTTAATCCTTTTTTGGAAGTTTTATGTTGCGCCGGTAGGCTGCCGAATTTTCATAAGGGGATATGTTATCTCACTTTTTATTTCTGTGAGATTCATGCTATATTTGTCACTATCTCCGTTGAGTGGTGTGTGTAATGACCATGATTCTGATATTTGTGTAACATAATCTCTTATATGTGTATTTACATCTTCATTGTATGACCCTTCTTCCATGGGGTGTATGTTTCGAATGTTACCCAAATCGGTAAGGGAACCTTTCACCCTCCTCATTTTAAAAGACTTCTTTTTGTTTGGTCTTTTAATCTTATTATTATGGGATATGTTCTTATATATACATATTGAAGTAATTGTTATGTCCAAGTGATGAGATACCCCTTTTTATCTCTCATCATCTCATTTTATGAATTCTAAAGTGATGCCATTAGGATGTCGAATTTCTGTAAGGGAACTTCTTAACCTGCTTTTAATTCATTGGGTTAAGCCTCTACTTCTTGATTTTATTCTGTCAAGATTATGTTTGGAATCTCTATGTTGTAATTTTCACAAACCTTTGTGTGGATATACTATTTCTACACATAATCATCTCATTGATAAATTCTTACGTCATTTATACGAACTTGTATGGGAAATCATAACTCAATCTCATTTCTTTGAGTTAAATATCTATGTCATTGGTTTTATTTTTCCAAGAGTATGTGTTAATGACCTATGATTTTTTTTACACTTGATATCCACTTATATTGGGTGTATTTATACTTATCACACATAATTATGTCATTGATTTATCCTTGCACTAATGACATGATCTTTGAATGGGATTACATCTCAATTTCTCTTCCTTGCGACACTTCTTGATGATATGCACTTTTTTTCTTTTTAAAGTGTATATACATACCCTTTGAAATTCCATATCCATATTATGTCTATACTCAAGTCATTTAAATGTTTTGAAAATGGTCTAATTTCATGTGGCTTATAATTTAAATGTTCAAAATGGAAAAGGACTCTTTTATTACAACATTGTTTTAAATGGTTTTAAAGATTTATTCTTTTAAACATTTATCATCCATGTCCATGTTTTAAAAATTGTTTTTATGATTTATTTATATGGACATGAATGTTTGAAAACCTTTTCAAAAGTTTCGAAGTGGTATGGGACACAATGATTCTAAAATATCTTTTAAATGTCTTCTTTTAATATTTTCAATGTATAAAGGGATATTTCTCTGATAGAGTTTTAATGATTTTAGTAGATTATTTTATTTATATTAATATCATGATGTGATCTATTGTGATTAAAATGTGGATATTTTATGTTTCTTTTATGCATGTTTTAAGTGTTATGATTATGTTATGGTTCTTGGGAAATGTTTATGAAATCAGGTGGTTCCGTGATAAACTAAGGGTGGGTGAGCCCGAGATAGCTCTCCAATGCATTGGGTAACGCGAAGGGGTTAAACACTAAGGTTTCTCCGAAGAGATTTAGGGAATATACTCTGATGGGTATTCCAAACGTAACCATGAGGGTGACTCCCTACGTAAGAATGTTATGAATGCTTCAAGTTACCTTTATGTCTTATGATTTCTATGAGTTATTCATTAATCTTATGATTTAATGAGGTATGTTAAAGTGCTTATATTTTATGAGTAAAGTATGATTTCATTGATTCTTATGTATGCATGGTCTAATGTTTTCTTTCCGTATTGTTATAACTCTTACTGAGCTTTTTATGCTCATCCCAAGTTTTTGAAATGTTTTTCACATGACATAAAGTAGAATAGGGTCAAGGATGGGATCATGGAAATGTCAGGCTGTCTAAAACAAGGAACTAGACATGACTCTTTTGTTCAAGAGTATTTATTTTGTGTAAAAAAATGGAAACTGAGTAGATGTGTCTACTTTTTAATCTTTGAGATGTAATAGTTATGACCTAATTCTCTAAAAATCTAAACCTGAAAAGATCCTCAATGTGAATTATTCATTTAATTCATTATTAAGTAATTTTATATGGCCGGGTCCTTATAACACATGCCTTATATGTTCTTTATGTTCCTCCTTTCTCTTAAATGAGATGATAATATCATCGATAAACACTACCACAAATTTTTTGATATAATGTCTAAATACTTTGTTCATCAAATCCATGAATATTGAAGAAAATATATTATTCCATTTATATATTAAAGATAATATTTCCATCATGTTGAGATGGATATAAATGGTTTATAGTTGCTCAAATAATATAGAAACTTGAAAATGATCAATACTGGAAAATAAATATTCTTTGAGAAACCTCATTGGTATATTATCATAGGAACACTTGTGTGGGTATTGTAAGAATAATTTCAATCTAGGATGTCTATAAAGATGATTTGAAGATATTTTTGCAGTGTTTGGTCAATCTGAATGGCCCAACCTCTTTAGATAAATGAGGATATTGGTTCCCTTTATAAGTGAGTGGAGGAGCACATTTGTTATTATTAAGAATAATATAATATAGTAATCTCACTCTTAAGGGGATGCGGTTCCAAAGACACTAAAATTTGATTATTAGATAAAAGAAAATTTAAATCCAATAAAAAAATAGGATTTTGACTATGTTTTAGATTATTTTAACCCTTATCTATTTAGTTTAAAACCTCATTAACTGCTTAACTATTGTTGTAAAAATTAATTTTTACCTTGGTTTCTATTCATAATTACCAAAAATAAATGTAACAATATTAAACAATTTTGAAATTATGATTTCAAATTTTGAAACTAGTTTATAAAATTCAATTTTTTAGGATTTATAATTAATTTTTAAAAAATAAATTAACGCCCAATGAAACTAATTTTTTAACAAATGCATTTTTAGACCTAAAAATTAATCTATTTTTATTACTTCCAAATAAAAAAATATATATGAATATAAAAAAATTAACAAATATTTAATTTATAAATTTAATTATCATCATTCATCCCAAAAATATGAGTATCGAACAGTTCAAAAATTCCATCAATGATGCCAGAGATCTCATGTTCCTGTCCACACGTAAGTTCCCAAGTCTAGCCACGCCTCATCACTATTCCGCATAGTCAAGGGGATACAAACTCTAGGTAGGGAAACAATTTTGTGATCATTAATGATAGGACTACCTTGAGTCATCCTTAATAATATTATCACATGTGAGGTTTTATTTCTTTGAAATAAAGTTAAATGTTATGATTTTAGGAAAAACATTGACATACCTCGACCACTGACGTGCCAACTGCTCGAGACCTTGATATATCACCTTGAATTTAGAAAAACTACAAGATGTTTTACAACTATTAAGGTGGGAAGTTACATAAATTTTTTGGTCTTATTTACAAATTATTTTCATTGATAAGATGATGCGCAAACATTTTTAAATAGTGAATGAGTGTGGGTATTCCATGAGAAACGTTTAACTGTTTATCCAAATTATTTTGTGATTACATGTACATTGTGTGCTACTTACTCATGATGATGTTATTATTCATGAATATATATATATATATATATCCTTCCATTATATGTATACCTCATGGTTTTATTTGAACCAAGATAGGTGGATTTTGACTTATGTTATCCTTTGGAGGAGGGATGCACCTAACTGATGACGAGGGTCTAATCCATGGTGTATGAACATGAAGATGCCTAGGGAAAACCATAAAATAGAACACCTCAATATTAATTTTCAACCTTGTAAATTAATGTGTGATTAATGTAAATAATACTAATATGTGACTAAGATAAAATCAAATTTAACTTGAGGTAAAATAATGAGAATTTCAAGAAGAAAATTTCCAAAAATATCAATTGGAGAAGAACTATATAATTTATATAAAATATTCATATCCTTGTGGATCTCTACTACTAACATGGAATTTAATGATGGAGGAGGTATTTCGATATCAATAGAAAATTCATCTGATATAAATCATTGGGTAGATCCAGAGTCATATAAGTAATTAAAATTTTTATAGTAGATGGTTTGTGTACCTTTCACCACATCTTCAATGTACCCCTAATAACTAATAGTGATCTCGTGATTTTTAATTTTTTCATTTTTATTAAGGTATTCTTGACTTATAATATCTTTATATACCTTTGGATTTGAACACCAATGATATTAGTGGATGTTATGGGTATTGGCAGTGATTACGAGATCATCTGATCAAACTATTTAATAAATATTCTCTGATGTTTTATTTGATTGTTGATCTAATGAATTTGATTAACATCCTGTTTTGGGATGTGTATCTTGTAAATTTTTGTTTTTTTCTCATATGATGTTTTTGGAATATTTATTTCTTATTATTTTATATCCTATTCCTTGTATTTATGAGTTAATTTTATGAAAAATAATCATTACCAGTTGTTTTTAATGATTCCCAGGAATCTGTCCCCATCCATGGGTATCTAGAATTATCTTTATTTCATGTAATAATTGATCCTGGTACCATTTTGGTGGGTTTACTATGTTGGTACTCGGAAAATTGGCATCAAATTTGTTGTGTCTTTTGGATGTTGGAATACATTTTTGGATGTATTAATAGATTTGATAGAGTATTGGGAATTAATGGGAGGTTATGAATGAGTTCTTAGTTACCTATCATTACAATGATCCTTGAGATAGCATGGGATTTTGGAATAAAAGTGTATTTGAGAGATTTTTTAATTTAATTACATAATTTTTCCAATGATTTGATATGAGATTTTGTGTCACCAATTTGATTATATATAATAGATTTACGCAGATATCAAGAAGATCAAGCATAACAACATTGGTCTGCTATTAAGGATATCTTTGGTTTTATAATAAGAACCAAGGATATATTCCTAGTTTATGGAGGAGATTAGGAGATAGTAATCATATTTTATACTGATAACAGAGTTCAGATAGATAAAAATAATCTAAAGTCGCAATCAAGATATTTTTTATGTCTCAACAGAGGAGATTTGAGCTTGAAGAGTTTAAAGTATCTAGTTTTCACTGATTCTACATCAAAGACTGAGTATATATGGATTCTGATTAATCCAAAGTTTTCATTGGGATGTTCATATTTTTTCGAGAACATATTATGGTACCTACAATTATAGACTCTATCACATCGTATTGTGATAATACTATAGTGGTGGATCTTGAAAAAGAGATAAGGTCACACCGATGGACAAAGCACATACTCTAGAATTATCACCTCATAAGGGATTTTCATAAGAGGGGTGAATCTAAAGTAAAAAAATCTCCCATAAAAGAGAATTTTACTGACCCCTTGATTAAATAGCTATATCAATAAAAGCATGAGTATCATGTGAGAAATAGGGGACTAAAGGTTGTCATCGGTTGGATCTAGTTCAAGTGGGAGGTTGTTGGAGTTGGTGCCTTGAAAAAACATATTTCTACTTTAGGATAACATATATTCATATTTTCGAATATTAATAATCTACTTATCACTTCATGATTGTTATTATATGTAACATAGTATGTGATAATGTCCTAAAAGTAGTTGTCCCTGAAAGGTAATAGCTGCAGACCTCTATGATGAGGAACCATAATATCATTAAAAATTATGGCAGATAAAAGAACATGTTTTCCAACTGTGATTACTCATCAGACTTCCTCTACCAGGTCCCCTCGTGAGAATTCCCAAGCTTCCACTACACTCATACAAGATGGATGATCCTTCCATTGATACTCTTCTCACTAGGTTACATAATATGAATCATTTTCTCCTCAAATAATGCATCAATATCAATATCTAAATCATGAACATATATCATGTGATATTCAAATGAATGATATCTCAAAATTTTTGACACATGAAGAACATCATACATTGCAATGTAGTGATAAAATTAGAACAAATTGTGTGCCATATTACTGACCCTCTTCGCTGTCTTGTGTGTCCATATAAGAATGTTCACTAAATTTCCTTTATTTTTTATACAATGTTTATAGTATAGGTAAAACCCGAATAAAAACTCTATGACCAACATTAAAATCCAATGACCATATTTGATGGTCTGCAGATAATGTCTATCTGCTCTGCATGGTCAGAAACAACTTTCTAATCAACATAACATGCTTATTCATCTCCTTATGAGAGTATGTCCAATAAGAACTAAATAACCTACCTATAACATGAAAATCATGGTAGTAAAGGCTCATAACATATCATCCATAATTTGAATAATCTTTTAAAATCGGCCTTCAGTCTGAGTATGGTTGGATATAATCAAAATAAAACGTTATTCAAATTCCCTTTATTGATCCTATGAAAACTAAGAAGTGAAATGAGGATCTGGATCAGAAAAAATCATCTTCATAACATTGTGGAACCAAATAATCTCAAAAAATTTAATACTACCCTTATAATCAATTTTGAACATCTGCCTAAAAGAAATGAAGTGTGATACTTTCATTAGTAGATATAAATTTACCCATAATATATCATTATTTGATTGTTTCCTAGGTATTCCTATCAAAAAATCCACAGTTACATCATATCACTTCTACTTTCAAATGGGAAGAAGCTGAAACAGCCTATCATGCCACAACTTCTCAACCATCAACTATTGATAGGTGAAATATATCTCCATTTTACCCCTATAAACTATCACTATATAAGGATATCATAATACATATTTTTCAAGACTTGGTGTACCTCCCTTGTAGAATTATAAGATTCTTATTATTTTCTCCTCATGAAATCCTGTAATAACCCATACATAGCCATTGATAAGATGATCATCACCACATGAAAGAGAGAATCCTAATGGCCCCACCATATAATTTGTCTCCCATTGCTAAGCCCTCAAGATGAATATCAAATATGACATGATATAATCATAATGAATGGGTATAATATATTTCTATTTCATAGTTACTCATTAACATAATTTTCTCACATTAATATAATTATTATAAAAGATTTTCTTCAAAGACAATTAATTTCAAGACTCCCACACTGCCACTTTCTACTTATTTCATCTTAATGCACTGACATCAATGTTACCATTTATTGGTGTGTAATCTAGATTTACGTTGAATATATTCATATACACAATCCAACTTTTATGCTAAAGAATCATGTATCAATGAGAAGATATATGCCTAAGTATATTTTTTTCTATATATACCACAATACTCTAACAAAAAAGTTATTATTTCTATCTTCTCAGGGTTTTACTATCATAGCTAACTCCAGATTGTTAGTAGCGTAATACATTACCCTAATATAAATTTTTGATTGTTACTAAATGGAAATCAAAATGGAATGTCACTAATAACCAAATGGTTTTCTATTTCAGAATACCACGGAAAATCACTCACAGAATAGAGGTGATCATCAGGAAATGAATCAGACATAGAGAGGTGATGTGAGTTGTCATTGAATTATATTCTAGAGAGGTTATCATCTATAACATTTTCTACACACCTTTTATCCTTAACGGTTAAATCAAACTCTGGAAGAAAAATGACTCACCTAGTAAGTCTATCCTTGGCATCTTGTTTTTGAAAAAGTTATTTTGGGTATAAATGATCAGTGTAGACATTGATGGGTGATCCTAAGAGATAGGTTTTGAATTTCTCTAACGAAAATACGATAGTAAGTAACTCTTTTTCAGTGGTGGTGTAGTTTATTTGTGCATTACAGTTCAGATCCTATGGAAAGAGTGGTTATTTTAAAAATATTCTATGTTTGAATTTTGGCTATAAATATATTCATTTTTAGGTTTCATAATCCCAAGAGAGATTATATAGGTGAATCCTTAAAGGATATAATTCACTAAACATTGGATGAAACCAACAACTATAACATAGATCTATTATTTTCTTAAATTTTTATTATATAAAGTAAAATTTCTAAATAATTTTTCATGACTATTTAATACACTTACTAAGTATACTAATAAGTTAGTATCATTTCTTTGGATTGATGAATGTGATGAAAATTTAAAGTATCTACAATAATGTTAGGTTAGTGAACCTATACTCACACCACCTAGTAGTAGATATGGGATGTTCATTTACAATTATGTGACAAAGATGTGGATGAGTTGTGTTATTTTGTAGAATGATATGGTGATATCTTATTCCACACTCAATTTTATGGTTCGTGATAAAAATCAACCCACACATCACTTGGATTTAGCCGTGATAATCATTGAATTGTAGCTATAAAATCATTATGTTTTGGGGGAAATGTGTAACACATACACTAGTTATAATTCATTATAGTATATATTCACCTATAAATAGTTAAATATGTTTTCCATAAAATGGTTGGATTTGATTAAAGATTATGACTGTTGAATACATTATCCACATGGGACTGAGAACAAAGTGGTATTTTATTTGAGTCAAAAGAATCCTTATATTTTATCAATAAAGATGATCACATAATATCCCATATTTATGGATGTTAAAAATATATTCATTGAAATCATGTTGGAAGGGGTAAAAATTTTATTTCTCAAATTATAGTTCAAAAATATATCCCATAGAATATTAATGTGGTGTGTAATTATTATGTATATCTTTAACAGAAGTTAAAAAATGTTCTTGTGTTCAACCATGATTTTGATGTAATTATATGGTTCAATATACAAGTATGTGTCTTATCAACACTGGACATGAAGAAGGAGAAGATGGATGAATCTATATCAGTAAACAAGTATGTACCTCATAAAATTATCTCAAATGGTCTAATAAACCTGGGATCCAACTTGACCTACCTCCATATCCTATGATGACCCAACCTTGAAGACACCTGAAGGAACACACAATAACCTTCTGTAAACTCTAGGGGTCTTCCTTGTCTATCCACATATAACTTCTTCGTACTCTAATCCATAGCCATATGTTTTTGAATCAACTACACCTTCCCCAATGTCTCATATACAAGACTCAGTCCCAACAACTCTGACTCACCTTCTTCCATCCAGCATAGTGGTGATCTATATAGCCTACCATAAATATACTTGTATGGTTCCATCTGTATAGTTACCTGATAACTATTGTTATAGGAAAAATATACTAAAGACAAGTTCTTCTCCCAAGATCCACTGAGGTCTAGCACATATTTCTGAAAAATATCCTCAAGCACATATATAGTATTCTATGACTTCCCATATTTTTTGTGGGTGGAAAGCCATACTCATTTAAACCTTTGTACAAATATCTTTTTTCAAGGCCTTCCAGAAGCGTGAAGTAAAGCATGAATCATGATATGAACCTATAGTCTATAGAACCCCATGCAGACGAACTATCTCTGAAACATACAGTTCTCCCAGCTGCTCTACTATAAAGGTTTCCCTTATAGGAAAGAAATTATCTTTCTTTGTCATTCGATACATAATGACCCAGATAAAATCATTATTCCTATGAATATTTGGAAGACCAACCAAAAAGTCCATTTTCATATCATCTCACTTCCATTCCAAAATAGGCAACAGCTATAGTAAACCACCAAGTCATTGATGCTCGGCTTTCATATGATGACAGGTTAAGAATCTTATCACAAAGCCTACTATATCCTTTTTCATTCAAATCCCCCAAAACTGTCGTTGATGGTCATGGTACATTTTGGTCACACATAGATGCACCACCCACTTTGAGGCAGGAAATTCTCAAATGTGATCCTATAGTATACTCATAGGTACAAAAAATTGATTTTTCATATAGATGGTTTCATCCTCATCTATCAGCCAGTCTAAATGTTAGTCCCCACCATCAATTCATTCCCTTAAGTCTAAGAAATCAGTATCCTCATACTATCTATCCCTAATCCATCTTGAAAGTGTATACTCCACTGCAACTAAACCCAGATTCATCTACTTCTCACACTCTCAAACCACCACATGCATTTTACCTAGAAAAATCATCATATTTTACTCTACACTTGAGTCATGAACCATCTGAGTCATATTTTTCATGCTCAAAGAATCAGTCACACTATTTCCCTTCCCAAGCATATATTCTAGTTCCAAATCAAAATATTTCGTATACTCTACCTATCTACGATGTCTAATATTCCAATCATGTTGTGAAATGATATACTTCAAGCTCTTATAATCTTTATAAACTGTAAACTTTTCTCCAAAAAGGTACCATCACCAAAACTTAATATCATAAACCACTACTGCCAACTCAAGGTCATGAGTAGGGTAATTCTATTCATGTGGTTTCAACTACCAAGACCCATATGCCATGATTCCATCCCCTTGTATCAACGCGGATCTGATTGTAATCCCAAAACCATCACAAAAAACCATGAATTCCCCACCTATCTCAGGTAGGATCAAAACTAGTTCCATTGTAAAATGATTCTTCAAAATATAAAAAGCATTATTGCATGATTTATTCCACTCAAAATTTATCCCCTTTTTGGTCCATCCTGGAAGCATTGTTTCTGAACTTATAAGAGTAGAGTTTTATTAGACAAAGTGTGTCCCCTTAGGTGGTTATGGAGTTGTTAAAAAAGATATAGGATGAGAGAATGAGGATTTTAAATGTATAAAATTATGGTTAAGGACAATAACCATTTTTCAATAATCAATTAACTCATAAACCAACTTACATGTACGATATAGTTTTCTAGGATTATCAATTAACCGTTTATCACCAATCAATGGTTTACAAAAAATTCTGATGTCACTATAGGAACTATGAGTTTTTGGTGATTCCCATTACTATAAAGAATTAATATACTATCTTCATTGGACTTATGAATCAGATCCTTTATCCATTCATGGAATAGTCTTTGGTTTTGTTGAATGATGATTCAATTTTTTACCCTACATCGTATGAGCAGCATATAAGGTATTTGAGGTTGGTCTTGAACTTACAATAGAAAAACAAGTTATATTGTAAGCTCTTAATGTTTCAATTATTTATTATAGTGGCTCACTATAAATGGATTCTTATCATGAATCATGTGTTTGTTGTAGAGCTGGAGAAGATAGAGGTTGTGCTGGCTCACGATCCACTCAAAATTGTATCATTGGTAAAGACTTTCCTTAGGTTGTAAGGCTATTATGAAATATTTCTAGTTGTATTTTATATGATTTCATTCCATTTGAATTCATTTACACTAAAAGTATATTATCCCTCTATGACCAAGGTATTTTTCAATACCATTTGGAATATGGCCAATGGTTGACTATTGCTCTTATTTTGAGACTTTTAAGGAGGTTTTCAATCACATGGTGTTCTGTGATGCATTTGGAACTGGGATTTGGTGTGGGTTGACATAGAGGTCGGTGGGGATATATTATCAGTATGGGAAGTTTATACCCCTTTAGAATAAATATATGAACAATAAAATAGTGTCAAAAATAATATTATTTACCTTAAATATATAGGGGAACTGTCTTATATGGGAGAAGTTTGAGATTTAAATATACCACAAGATTGTTGAGTACATCATTTTCCATAGAGACATAAAACTAAGATAGAGTGGTTGGATGGTGTTTCCATAGGAATATGACTACAATATATTTTATAGTTTGTATAATGGAAACACGGTGGGTGATTCCCTTATAATGAAATCCCAATATATCTTTGTATATGAGGTGTCATAATTGAAATCCAAATTATAGCTACCCATGGTAGGGTGGAGATTTATAACTTATATCAAGTCAAAAGCAGTGACTCCACTACTTATCCAGTGTGTTAAATATGATCATTTGGGAGACATCGATTGTGATATTCAAGAAGACTTGATATCTTGTAGATTTGCATTGGACTGATTTTATGCACTTTGGTAGGATTTATACTTTTTTCAATGATGGATAGTAGTTATAATCAAACTGTGTGAGGAGGTGAAGGAGGGGTTATATAATTATTTTTAAATTTATCATTGATACTATTAATTTCATATGATTTCACAAAAACAAATGGATCATATTTATCAAATTTTACAAGATATGTTTCCTCAACAATATTTGGTTGATATGTTAAAATAACTACAATCGTTACCAGCGATAGATTTACTCATAAAAATTAAAACAACGGTTTTATGATCAAATTTATCTAACAATTATTTCTGATCCATTTTGAATACATTAAATCCAAAAACTCTCAAGTAAAAATTGTGTGTCTTTATTCTGGGGAAAACTCATACGGAGTTTTTTGAAGAAAAATTATAAGTAAAACTCTTTTTATATAATGAAGAGTAGTACTCACTATCTCAATTAACAAAAGTGATGAAAAAAATCCTCATTTAGTAATGATTGATTAATTTCCAATATAATTTAATTTCTTCATTCAACTACACCATTTTTTATGGGGTTTAAGGTGAAGAAAACTATGAGTAAAATTATTTGGAAAAATATATAAAAACATTTATGTTAATGAAATCACCACCATGATCATTACAAATAGTATCCAAAGGATGGGTTTTCACATTTTTAACTAAACCATTAAATTCATTAATATAACTAAATAATTTGGATATAAACGAGTGAAAGTAAACCCTGTTAAATATTTGGTAATCATAAACCAATATATATATAATTTATTTCCTATAATAATTCTATTTTTTGTAAGACCAGATAGATAATTTTTAACTAATTATAATTCTACAGTTTTTGAGACTTAGAATATAGATTTAAAACATGACTTTTTGTTTTCTTCCAAATGGATAATAATAACATATTCAAATTGAATTAAATTAATATTTTGATAGATTCGAAACATTTACATTAAATGAACATTTGGATAATTCCTATAAAATACAATATATTAGTCTCATATTCCATAAAAATGATAAGTCATTTGTTTCACATAAACTAAAAAAATCCATGGGATTAATTCAAATAATTTTAGTGTGTAGACCATTTCATGGCTATTAGAAAATAAAATGACTTTTACATCTAAAAAATTGAATAGAAAATTTTTTATTCCTGATGATTAAAAAAATAACTCATCATATACATATCGTATACTAATGTGGTTATTCTTATGTTCTTGAAAATATATAAATTTCAAAATTAATCATTCTCTACAAAAATAAATATCATTGATTCTGATGATTAAACAATATTCATTTTCTATAAAAGTAACTCTTCATATATTAAAATTATTTAAATTTTGAATGATTAGATTTTAACCAGTCATATTTCAACATACACCTCTATCCATGTATAATTTGATTCTATAAATGGTAATTAGCTTCATTTACAATTAAATTTGAAATTATGTTCTTGGTAAACACACATATTTGGGTCTTATTATATTAAAAAATAAAATAATAGGCACCCACATAAATCCAATCATTTTATGTTTTATATATACTAGTTCTTCTAAAAGAAACTTTTTGAAAACAAAATGACTAATCTGTATTTAAAAAAATTATTTCACTAACCATCTACTTGAATTTTATTAAAAATAGGTGAACTTTTAGGTACATAATAGTTTGATTATAAAATATGTTTTAATTGATGATGAATTAATTCAATTTGAAGTGCTAGAGGGTGTTAATTATTAATAAAATTTATCAACAAATTTCATTACTTGATGTAATGTTAGATAAAATTTTCAATAAATAAAAGAAATTATATTTTGGATGAATAAGGAATTTTTTATTATCATTATAGAACATCCAAATAAAATAATTAATATCTTATTAATTTAGATCACATAAATTCTAATCCATATAATGTATACAAGATTTTTAAGAAAAACTAATTCATTTAATTATCTCTAAATTTATAATTTTAAATTATACAAACATTTATTACCATTAAATTTTTTTTTCTTATTTTAAATCAAATTAATTTTTTAGTTGATTATTATATTTATTAATAAGGGTTGTATATCTGTCAATTTTTTGCAATAGTAGATAACATTTCATCATCTTATGAAGAATTAGTTTTTTTAATTATGGATGAATTATCCTTTTTGTCTTCTGATGAAGTTGAATAGAAATTAGTTCATTTTTAATTATATTTATAACTAGGGATAAAAATTTAAAGGGACTTGGTAGTTAAATTTTTAATAAATAATTTTTAATTCTTTGAAATATTTCTTATAGAATACAATTTTTTTCTAGTTTTTGTAAATTTTTATCATATTGAACTTATATATAGAGATACATATTTCACTAAAACTCTATGTTTATAAGTATTTGAAACATTTGATTCCGTTTAATTTAGAATAAAATCTTACCATTATATTTTTTCTTTCTATTTATGAAATGGTTTCTGATATAACGTTCATTAATATAGTTATAGAATAAGACATTTGAAGATCAAATATTTTTTTTATTTGGTGACATTTTATTTAACACTTAGGAAATTTTAATTACCTATATCTTTATTCATTAATATTATAATATGGGAATGTTAATTATTGTTTTCAATTAAATCCCTTTTCTATTAATTATCATGTTCTACTACTGGCTATGAGTAACTTGTAGTAGGTGTTCATCATTTGGAAATTAGAACCAGGGGAGGTAGGAGGTAATAGATCGGGTCGATAGTGGTACATTTTGTTTAAAACGATGACATATGATATGTAACATTAATTATTAATATATAAATATATATATATATTAAAAGTAAAAAAATATTATAATGTACACTACTAACCCCAATATTATAGAGTTCAATGTTTACAAGAAGATATACATTGATCCTCATACATAACAACTTGTCCGTGATAGTGAATGCAGAAAACAATAGGTAAACAAAATATTAGCCATACCAAACAATTATTCTATGAAATATATATCTCACCATATGGGGATTTATTCATATTGGATAACATGTGCTAACTATTTTTTGATATGTAAAGACATATGGAATCACCTATAATTATTTTTATGGAATTCATTCCATGAATTGATAACTTTATTGATCTGGTATGTGGAGAATAATATTTATCAACGATGGATCTGTGGTCATGATATTACCAAGTTAGGGTGAAGGAGGAGGATATCCCCAAGTCTTCAGTTTATACAAGGTAAGGGAACTATGAGTTCTTAGTGATGTCATTTGGACTCACTAATACTCTATAAATCATTATGGAATTGATGAATAGAGTCTTTAGATATTACCTTAATAAATTTTTGGTAGTCTTTATAGGTGATATTATAATATACTCCAAACCCAAGGAGGAGTATGAGGAGTATCTGGGCACTATGATAAAGACCATTTGAAAGGATAATCTCTTTGAAAATTATATATAGTGTGAGTTATGGTTAACATAACTCTCATTCATGGGTCATATCATCACAAGAAATGTAATATCTAAGGATCCTTCAAGTAAAAAAGCAATTTAGGGATGGAAAAGGCTAGAATCCATGATAGATATCCATAGAATCCTTAGTTTAGCTAGATATTATCACCAATTTGTGAGAAATCTCTTATGATTTTCAAACCATCATACCTAGATTACTCAGGAGGGAGTCAATTTTTCTTGGAATGATTATTGTGAAGAAAGCCTCATGGAATTAAAAAGGAGGCTTATTACTTCCCATGTGCTCACACTACCCATAAGTAGGGAACATTTCATAATTTTCAGCGATGATTCAAAGAATCGATTGGGATGAATGTTGATGAAAAATGAAAAATTAATCACCTATATTACAAGGTAGTTGAAAATTCATGAGAAAAAAATCCCATGAATGATCTGCAGTTAGAAGTCGTGATCTTCACCTTAATATTTTGGCGGTATTGTCACATTAGGGAGATTAGAACATATTGATTTGGTGTAGGAAATTGGATTCCAAACTAAATTACTATAAGAGTGTATATATAATAGAGAATAACATGATATAAAATTTTTATATTATAATCCCTTTAAAAATACTATATGTTAGATTCCTTCAAAATAAGCACTATTCATGAAATATATCATTCAACTAGGTATTTTCAAGCTCAACTTGAGTACCATGAGATTATCTTATGTAGGGTGTTGTGAGTTTTAATGTTCTATAATTTTATCTATTATTCATTAACAACACCTCTGCATTTAATTATAATTTTGGGTAAAACTATAGTATTTGTGAAATGTAATAATTATGGTTACTTATTCATACCACCTTGACCTGATTCTTAGATAATGAATAGAGGTGTACTTATTTAGTATTATAGATTTCATCTTGTCATTTATTATAGATTTCTATATATGTGATGAGTATTCTCTTATGTATATGCTTTGAATTTGTAGAGATATTCCACTGTGACAACCTCATGTTGTATTCCTGGAAAGTGGTGATAATCATACTCTTGAGTTGGTGGGCCCTGAGTAACCCATAATACCTCATATAGTGCCACCTGATTTTCCTCCTATAGATCCTCCACTAGGTGTTGATGCCCAGTTCCATGATATCTTCCTATGGTTCCATCTAATAGTTCAGAAAGATAATCTGGAAACTAAATGTCTTAGATTTGGATGAATCATGTGATGTGGATTGGATTATTGGGATTTCGTTTTCATCATTGGATTTTTGTTGTTGGTGGATCCCGTTGCAGGTATGTGTGACCTGAGATTTTAGGTACTTGGTTCCATCTCTAACCTATGATAATTTATCTTATTTTTTTCTTCCAAACTGATTCATAATAAATGATTGGCATGAATTTTTTGTGTTTGTTGATAAGAGTTTTCAATGTAAAATGTCTTTTCCCAAGTTATTGATAAATGGAATGGAAAAGGGGTATTTTTGATACATTGAAATAAAATTTTAAATGGTTTTGAAATGGTTTCCAAAAAATTTAATTGAATTGTGAAAACGAGCACATGGGTTACCATGGGTACTTAGGCGGAAGATTTAGCTTGGAGCTATCATCCGTTGTTTTTTATTTTCAAGGAGGGTTATCTTGGGGATTTTCTATTTTTCCTAGGACTTTTGTTCTAGGGGACTAATATTGACATTGTGGGGGGTGGTTTACTCATGAGGTATTTCTCTACATCCTAGTCTTGTTGTTTAAGGAACTAGTTTTTGAACTTGATTATTATGGAGAGTGAAAACCATTTGAAATATGAATCATTCCATCCTTAGGAACACACATTCAGATTATCCCATCAACACACCTTTGAATAATAAAGAGATCATCTCAAAAGTAGTATATATGCTTAACAATGACCTTCGTTCTTTGATTTTGTGAATGTTAGTTTGGCATGACACCAATATCTAAATGGATAAAAAATCTGAAATACAAGAAGATTGTTTCATAGGAGATTCACACTATGATTCATTTGGGAAAGATGTATTAATCTTGATTGGTTTCCATATTAGTATTGTTTTTGTGGGTGACCGAAACAAGTGTTCAACTACCAATATTTCATCACATTTTTTTCAATTTTATAAATCAAACATTTGAAAAAACAAAATTAATTTCAAACGATTTTTTTAGATTAATTTTTATCTATGATATATTTAAGAGCATAATGATCAATGAATATTATGGATTCTTAAGCTATAAGATATTGCCTAAACCTATCTAAGGGAAAAATTATAGGATTAAAATACTTATTAGTAATAAAATAGTTGACTTAGGAATCATTGGACATATTGTAGGAATAGTAAATCACATGTCACCTTTCTATTTTCATTGATCTAAAAAATTCATTTCATCCTAATCACTATCATCAAACATAACCTAAATCTAAAAATTCCGATTAGGGGATGTAAATATTTTTGAAGATGTGATCTTTAAATTTATAAAATTAAATAATTACTATAATGTATACCTATATACATGGTTTATAAAAGTATGATCATTTTCCCACTTATAAGAGTACATATCTTATTCTCCCATCACCACACATACAATGAACATTGGTTTATCATTAACTTAAAGCTCATCTCGTTTTATAATCAATGCCTCATTAGGAGGGTTTCGTATAAAAGGGATATAATGACCCCCCGAGTTCCACCTCTAGTAGAGATTGGGTTGGAGACTAGAACCAAGCGTACACAAATCCCACAAAATATAAGGCATTACCCTTTATTAGAAAAAATATTGGGAGACAAGATGGTTCATTACCAAAACAACTCAAAGACAAAACTATATCATAAATTTAAAAACCATCCCACATTCATGCATAAAATTGATCTATTGGAAATGCAATGAAAAAATTCAATGTAATGAAAAATACACAGAAGAAAATTTGAGTAACGACATTGTAACTATCAAAATATGAGCTAGTAAGGTCCAGAAAGGTCCATGAAATTATCTTAGAAACATGAAAATAGTTTTATATTAATAGGGTGATCATACAATTATACACATTAGGAGAACTGAGGTCTCTCATGCACATGTGAAAGTAGCATACTAATGCCCATGTAAGAAAACATTCGAACCAAATAGAACCTAATGAGTATAATAACCATACTAACCTCACCAAGGCACACTCACTAAAAAATGAATGTTATGTAATGTAATGTAATTAACATTGATTATAGGGTACCCCACACCACTTACCACTTATTATCCACTCTCACGCCCTAACAAAAAATTCCTTGGTGCTTCCATCGATTCTGAATATACCACATCCCAACCCACCCACACACACCTGGGCCACAAAACACATCACATCCTACCTGAAAATAGTTGGGCCACAAACCACAATAAATGCTGCTTGCTAACACCTAAGAAACAAACCACATCTCCTCCCAATGACACCTGGGAAAGAACAACACATATCAACCCGAAGCGACCTGGGAAAGAGAAAAACATCTCATCTCAAAGTCACCTGGGAAATCACCACTCTCTTGCACACACCTGGGCCTCAAAAACCAAAACCTACCTGAAGAATCTTAGGCTATCACTGACTATAAGAGAGTGAAGGGATGATCAGGTGGCCAACCATCCATCCTCCCACTAGGATGCTAGGGAAAGATACCCTCCCCCATGATGATGGGGGTTTCAACACATAGTTGTCAAATAGGGTGGGGTGAGTATACAAATCAAAAGAAAAATATAAATATATGCATATATGATACCAAAAACACAAGTAAAAACTATGGGTTCTCAAAAAAATAGCAACCTCACACCACTAATATGTATACTGCTACCACTATATGAACAAAACCACACAAAAAGCCACTAAAAACCAATTCAAATTCTTAACCAGTTTCATTAACCAAAACCATTCAATTAATCCAACCAATACAAACCATTCCATGATTTTTTAAACAAATATTTATTTATTTTTTCCGTCACTATTTGGGAGAATAGACAACAAATAACACAACAAGAAACAACACAGAAGTAGTCAACACAATGGAATTCATATAGGGAAGAAGAACCATGGGGAATTTACCCGAATAACATTTCATCTTTGTTTAACACCCATTCATGCTATAACAAAACAAGACCCCAGTTCTAAACCACCACGAAAAATACAAACATATCCCAGCCAATTTCACAACCTTACTAAGAAAAGCATCTCATACATTCCAAAATAATTTAATCTCACAACATGATATCCCATTACATCACCCAAGGCATCTTAAAAACACACATCTATCACCACACATACCAAAAAAACAATTCCATATTTAATATGACATCCATTATTTAATTTTATATGTTAATTCATGGGTTATCATAGAGACAACATGATCCTGGGGTATCAATTCATTAAAAAAATACACATCATTAACTAGTTCTATATATAAGCTTCCAAACATTTATGAACAAAATTAATTACACAATTTGTTTAGTGATAAAACAAAGCCAATAATGGCCAGAATTTTCAACAGGTAATCAAACCCAAACAATCACAAGATCATAAAAATATCAAAACTGTAAAATCATAAAACAAACCTCATTTTTCATCAATTTAAATAAACTAATTATTTATATTAAATTAGGCTAGAAAAACTATTATTATCATGTAAAATATGTAAACCCCCTCTCTTATGATACACACTGAGGAGAAATTATGGAAATCCTACCATAGGGATGCTTTCCCATTGCTGCACACTATAGGGCACAGAAGAACACATGGACACCACAACTACACCAAAAAAACTATAGATCATGCTATTCCATGCAAAAAATTTATCAAAATGATTCTGAAACATCCATGAAAAGGTAAACTTTACTGAGTTAGATTATCCCAATTGTAGAACAAGTGGAAATATATGATAAAGTGTAGAAAACTCACCACAGATCCGCCACAGATCACCAATAAACAACCACTGGGGACGACATATGAAAGAGGGGGGATTAGGGATTGAAGGACTACTCAGGGAACCTAGTGTTTGTATGAAATTATTGGATGAAGAAAGAATGGATGAATGAATGAATTTTTTGGCAAAAAATAATTTCCAAAAAAACTGGATCGGGGTATTACGTGATGTGAAATACCCTTTCTTGTCGTGTAGTACCTGAGATTTGGTTTCCTCTGAAAAATGTGTTTCCCCACAATTTATTTTATTTTTTAATCCCTAAAACATTACACATTATGGAACCTCTATGACAAAACATGAAACAGTGTTTCACAATCTGTAATCACGTTACATGATGTGTATGCCCCCTGTATCCATCCTTTAGCAACTGAACTCCTCCAAAATCCAAATGATCCTCCTTTGAACACACGCAACAACTAAAAACCATAATGTAACAAACTAAGAAGGCACAAACCATTGCATAAAATTCCCCTAAAATAATTCTCTCCCTTGAGAATAAAAAATCAAGCCCATAAGTAAATGAGCTCTGACAACCACATCATGAGATAACTCTCAGAGATCTTACCACTCCCTGAGCACTACCACCATCCAAACACACCAACAAAAATGACCATAAACACACTACACACAACCACTTATCATATGTATCACCCTCTTCACAACCCAAACCAACAACCTCTATGGCCAATGAACTACATTAATCGGAACACACAAATATGAGAATTATGTCCTCCATGTCAAGATACTATCCACCCTAGGTGGCACTGACTCACCCACACAGGTTTAATAGAATCAAAATTAATGATTATAAATTTGGAATATGGGCCTCCCATATTTTTTTTTCAGGAATTTATCTCATGCCACATGGAACACATCTCAAACCAAGGGAAAAAATAGGTCATTACATAAAACAAGGATCAAGCGTTACATTTGAAAACAAAACAGAACAAGGAATGACTTGTACAAACTCTGAGTAAAAGCCACACATTTGTGTTTCTTACTCCCAATTACACTCCTCCTATCCACCATGACTTCACAGCACAAGAACCAAAGGAATGGTACATCCATGCAGCAGCTTCTCTTGACATTTCAGATCTTTATTGGCCATTCCACAAATGACTCATCATCCTAGCTATCCAACACTCCCTAGTCAATGATATGGGTATCATCGTTTAGATACGAATCAAGATAAGAGATGAGTAAGACAATGGGGATCCTATCAAACCATGGTGGAAACAACAAATGATGAACCACCTATAAAACTTGCTCCAACACCTCATAGGGTCCAACAAAACTGGGAGAAATCTTACCCCCTCTACCAAACCTCTGCTACCCTTGTCATAGAGAGACCTTCAAGAACACGTGGTCCCAACCTCGAACTCGAGAACCTCATTAACTCATAATAGGCATTCTTATAAAAAAGGCCAATATAAAATAAAATCGAAAAAGCACAACTATGCCCATAGTATACCTCTTAATGAGGATGGCTCACCAACCTTCATCGCACCTGGAAGTTGCACGACATGCACTTGGCACAATGTTCAACTACCTAAAAAATGACCTCCGTATGGTGCTTCACCATACATCAGCCACTGGCCCCACTTTTGGGTCCCACTATCTCTTCAATGATCTCTACATGAAGTAGATACTTGGTTACATTCATCTTTTACAACTGCTGATCTGATCTCAGAACAATGATTCTACCGAGGTCCTTGACTTATGGATGTCCGAGAATGATTCTTGCATACTGCTCAAGATTCTTAACATGGATCCTGAAAAATACTCATTTGGTGGCCGCTCGCACTAAGTCCATACATGTATGAAAGAAAACTCTTACCGATGTACTCAGAGGTGATCTATAGGAGTACTTTTCATGATTGCTATATTGGAACTCATCCCAGTATCTCTTCGCACTAACTTAACTGTCACCAATTAAGTCACCTAAATCATTCACCTAGGACAAGTTGGACCGATCCAGGATGGACATGTCACACTATTGAAGGATCAAGAACTTCTGGTCTCTCTCTTCCCATAATGTTTCCTAGAAGAAGTGTATATAAAACCTGGCCTTAATATCCTTCCAAAATAGTCCCTTATGTCTTCCTTCATGCACCTTCACATACCACTAGTTCTTTTCTGATATTGTGATCATATAGTTATCTAGTTTGACCCTCCTCTATGGAGGTGTCTCATGTTTTTCAAAGATCATCTACATGAACTCGATCCAATTATCAGCCACATATTGACCACCCTCACCTTGAAAAAGAAATAGGTGATGCAACTAGAACTCCTAATTAAGATACTTTATAGAAGTATATTATCATTTTTCTCCCATATAGATCACATGGACTAGGCTTTCTCTAAGATTCTCATCAAACCACGACCCAGAATCTGTCAAATTGTGTGGCTACCCCACTTGCACTAGGACTTGTTCCTGATCCTAAGCCTTTACCTACGCTTCCTGAACCTCATGTGTCTTAACCTGCTCGTGGTCTAGCGTCACCCTATATTCACTTTCCAAATGCTCTATCTAAACCATCAAGGTGGAAACCTGTTGAATTCCATTACAAGGTGAAACAACTCAGATAATAAACACACGCACAAACACACACACACACACACACACACACACAGATATATATATATCGCATGAAGAGAGGGAAATCATTTATTGGGATAATTGAATCACTATCATTACCCTTCCCCAACACACCCATGTCACAATACAACCTGGCCTCATGGCTTCCTTACCCTCCCATAACAGATCCAAGTATCAAATATGCCTCAGGACATGACCATCCTGACGAACAATATCACCTCAATCCAATGACCAGATCACTTGACCTGGTGATCAAAATCACCCAATTTTATTATAAATGTAAGTTCTTATAATAGAAAAACCCACATCACATATATATATTACTTATCATATAAAATTTTACAAATAAATATGAAATTATGTAGTGGAAGAAGAATATATATATCAAATTACATCATGTTTCTAATCAAATACATATACAAGAATAACACGACACCCCTTTCTATACCGGTCCAAGGGTCCAAATATTTTATTCCTTACCATACTAGTCCAATGATCACATATCACAATCTATAATAATTCATATTCCAAGTATACCACTCAAGATGAAAATCAAATAAACTATAAAAAGAGAAAAATAGAACAACAATTCCAACCCCTGGAAACTAGGTCTATCCATCGTGCATGGGGCCGCAGGAACCTAAACAAGAGTTCTAAACCCAGTTCTGACGACATCCTAATCTCTAGTACACCATATACCAAATAGTAAGACAAGAATAAAATAAAAATATATATCTAAAATCATTAATAATAAGCCTAAATCCACTATTAAGAACTACTCTAATTCAAATTGTAGCATCACTAACCCATTTAGTCACATGAAAAGTGCTTTCTGACCAGGTTCCACTTGTCCTTAGGCATACCTCCCCATATAAAAAAGGTCTCCAACTAGCAGTGAGGGTGTGAAAGAGTATTAGTAGGTATATTGTACACTAATGTAATGATATAATAATGGTCTTAGTGTATATATATATTATGAATCAGAATAAAATAATTAGTAGACTCAAACCAGATCTACACATATAGGAAGCAAGATCAATAACAAGAAATACGGAAAGCATAAATATCAGAAATAAAATATATAATTAAATATGAAAACATGCCACTTTTGGATACATTAGGATCATGATAGAGATAAAGAACCAGTCTCTAATCACTAATTTCTATATACTACACTATATTTAACGTTTATTTTTTTTCCATGTAATATGGGTAATCTACAACCTCAAAATTTTCCTTATCTATTTTTTATAGAATCTCTAACACATATTAACACCTTCACTTATTGAAAATAAATGAAATTATTTCATTAGAACTCAAATCAATTGATTTTTTTTGTGAATAAATTCAAATAATTTAGTCAATATGAGATTAAATTTTCCCCCTTATTTATAATAAATGAATGTAAATATAGAGGATAAGTATTAGTTGTTCCTTGTTCTATTTTAATGAAAAGGTGTTTTTCCAAATCAATTCAATATCGTTTTATTATAGTCCAAATTAAATTATAGGTCATTTATTGGGTGAAGGATGAAACCACATGTGAATATTTGAACGAATCCATCATCTAATAACTCTAAGTCTATGTGGGATAACCTAGTTTAGAAATAAGTAAATCATATCCTAAAGAAAAAGGATATCTAAAAAAATTCCGAACTTGAGACACCATCCTTACACATTCTTAATTAAGAAGAAGATAAAATATATTTTTCAATAAATAAATCATTATACCCATTTATTAATAGTAATATCAAAATATTTCCAACAAAAGATAAATAGTGTCCCCTTTATGATGTAAAATAACACTCCTACTTTGTAAGAATTGATTATATAATAAAAAAATATTGAAAAGGTTGATTGGGAGTCCAAAATTTTCATGTCATTATAGGGAAATACATATTTACAAATTCAATAAAAATATTATTGATATTTTCTCTACATTTTTTCACCCATTGAAAGGATTAAATTCTCACCTCTTCATTATCATGATATTAAACATGTTCTATAAATCATAACATCTCATTTAGTCTAGTATTTAAAGACACATAAACTCATACATTATTTTATCTCCAAAAATCTACTATATGTATATATATTTAATAAAAATGAATAGGGATATTCTTTTACCAATGTTTTTTAATAAGAATAATTTTTATGATACTACAATATTTGTTCAATTACACTTTCCTTTCTTGCTCTAATGTATATATTCTAATTGATACTTTCTTTATCCTTATGTTTCTAATTATTTAACCATTTTGAAAACGTAGATGTCTTCTTGTTTTCACCATTATTCTTACTTAAAGTAGAATTATTTATTTTATAAATAACTTTAGATTGATTCATCTCTACATGTTCATTCCTACCAACCTCTTCCAAAAATTTTGGCCAAATTACTCGACATTATTTTTTAACATATTTGGTCTTCTTTTTGTGTATAGATTATTTTATATTTACATTATTATAAAGTTAGCTCATTTGTGATATTTTTTTTATTATTAATTTTTCTTTATAAGATAATAAGGAAAATAATAGCTATATGGAATGTCTTTTTTCACATAACAGGCACACCTTTGTCATTTTTCATTTTCCCCTTCATAGGAGGTTTCAGATAGTTCTCAAAAGGGGTGCCAACAAACATGAAAATATTACCATCTATTAAATTTATTAAATTTTATTTTTTTGTATATTTATTCTCTAAAAATTGTTTTCATGTCCTTTTTATAGTGGTTCATAATTTTTCTACTCTTTATAAAGTAGAATACTTATGTTTTGTCTAGTGTGACACCCATTTAATTAAGAATTTATGATGTATTATTATTTTCTTTTATCCTAAAGGTAGAGTTGTCTAACATCATTACCTAATTACTTTTCTGATGTTTCGCCTCATTATAATATAATTGTATGAATTATAATATATTATTTTATACCAACACATTTCATAATTGAGACTTTGTTACAAAATTCATAGATATAATCAAGATATTAAAATCTTATCCCTATGGATAAAAATATTTTATTATATGATTTAGTTCTTGAATCCTATAGTTTTGGTTCCCTATAAAACTTTACAACCCACTGATTTAGGGATTCTTTGATTTGTTCATACTGAAATGTTATGCTAGTAGTCAATAACCCTAGGCAAAAAATTCCAATAACATCAGAATATTTTAAAAAAAATTCTTTCTTTTTAATTATCATGTAGTTAGTAATAATTTAAATAGAAATTCCATAATTTTAGCATCCATTTGAGGGGAATCATTTCTGGGAAATTCCAAACTCCAACCTTGATGATGAAGAGGAATTATTAGAATATTTTTCTCGATATTTGAACATTTTTATATTCAAAATCAATATAAAAAGCAAGAAAACATTTATCATATTTAAATTGAACTAGACATTGGATTTCCTTTTTATGTGATTTGGGGGTGGATTCTGATCTAGATTATTTTAATTTATTCTTACCACCACATTGATACTTCTTTATTCATGTATAATTTCTAAATTTTTTGTGGTATATTCTCTATTTATTCATGTAGATTTATAATTTTAATTTAGTATTGTAATGACCTAAACTTTCATTAAGGGAAATCCCTCTTGATCTAATTAAATGTCTCTTTATGTAAAATGTTTATATAAGATGTCAACTTCTTTGGTTTTATGTTTTTTGATTTTAAGATACTGTTAATAATTGTGACCATTGCTAATGTAGTAGTTTAATAGTGACCAAATGATTAGTATAAATATAGGGCTTTAACAAATCCAATTTACTCAAATAAAGGAAGCGACAACCTCATCCTGTAGACGTGTCCCATACAAAGTCCATTTGTCAGAGCTCAGAAAGGAGGTTACTTCTTCAGGATTATCTCTTGACCAAGCACAATCTGAACTTGAATTTGTTAATCTCAAGAAGGACCGCCAATGAGAGAAGTGTAAGTTTATAGACATTACCACCCGAGCAATGTTATCTGAGCCACCCCGAGAGTCTATCACCATCGCACACCTTAATCTTTGGTCTCATGTAGGTGTTATAAGGGGTTATGTAATAATACCATGGCACTATGGTTATGTACATTATTTTTGTATATAATAATGAATATACATTCATTTTATTAGTGTTACCATGTGAATAGTTTTTAAAGCAGAAATTGTATTTTTAGTTAATATTAAACTAAGAAAACTATTTTTATGGATTTTTTAATTAAATAATATTTTAATAAAATATTATTATTGTTATTAAAATAATTTTTATTAAATATAAATGATCATATAATTTTATGAATGCAATTTTAATTTTTATTAATGTTTGAAAGCCATTTTTGTCAAAACCCATGAATTTTCGATAAATGTCAGTTTTTATTTTAAAAGTCAAAATTAACATATTTAGAAAATTATTTAGATAAAATGAATATTATTTCTGGAATCAAGATGTTGAAATTATCCAACAGTTAATTTTTCATAATTTCATGAGAGAGTCAAATTTTTTGGTAAAAATTAAATACCGTTTAAATATATAATGTGTTTTATGACATCATAATGACCTAATAGTGATGTAATAAAATACTATAAACTTTATTATCGGAAAATATATGTTTTAAAATTAAAATATTGTGAATTTGGGTTTGTTTTATTTATTTTACAAATCTCTAGTGGACCCTTCAAGACTTATTAAACATTTTGTATTGTTAAATTGTTTTCCTTGGGAGTGTGACTCACCTCCACATAATCAACCCCATTATTTTAAGAAGTTCAAACTTTGGCCTTATAAAATATTTTTTTCCACTCCCCTTTGGATAAAACCATGGGAAAAAACCATGGGATGGTTTGTGGTTTTGATTAGTTTAATGTGAGATGTCCCAAACCTAAATAATAAACAATTCCTTCTCCTTTCCTATATAAACCCACCCAAGATCCCACTTCCTCCTCACTCAAAACCTTTAGAGTTTGTCCAAACTCTACCCTCTTCTCTATATAATCCTTCCAATGTTCCCCAAGCTCCCAAGAAGCATCTATCAATCCTCTCTCAATCCTTTAGAAGCACACTTCCAAGTAAGGGTTTTCTTCCTTTCTCATTTTTGTCCAATATTCATTAAGTTGGTATGCCCTTTTAATTTCAATTATAAATGTTGGGGTATGGATTCTAACCTCCCCTATACTGCCCTATTTATGTTTGAATGATGGGAGACCCATTTATCGCTCATTAAATTTCTCCCATGTACACTCGTTATTATGCCGAAATTCCGAAAGGAATTTCTCTCTCCTCATTTACATTCAAGAAATTATTTTGGATCATGAATCTAAATTCCATTACATTTGTTGAGACATGTATATATATTACCCCCTTACCTTCCATTAATATTAATATTATGAGACACCCCTTTTTCTCTCATCAACAATTTTTATGAGTTCTTATGTCACGCTGTTATGGTGCAGAAATTGTACCGCGTTTTTCCAAGCCAAAGTCATTGTGTAGTGAATACCATGCTCATTTGTCTATCAAGGGAACTCATCTTTATGCACATTTAGTTATCGTTTAAATAGTTTCAGGTATTTATTCCCCATTTTATTATCATGGAATAAATTATTATGTTGAATGATTCAATGTTTTATGATCCATGTGGCACACTTATGCATGAAGTGAAATGTTTAAGAAGGGTGTGCCCTGATAGCGCTCTAATGCTTTGGGTAATGTATATTATCCTGATATGTCAGGTTCAATGGGTGTTTACTCATGATAATTCAATTAAAACAATGGTTTACTCATGCTTCATGTGGAATGAGGGTTTACTCATGCTCTATGTGCAATGATCCTTGGATCATGCTAATTCCATGTTATGATTATCGTGCTTTATCATGCCTTTATGTTTGTGCTTATCTTGTGCTCTATTGATATTCCTATTTTCTAACATGTATTGTATTCCTCATGTTATTCCATGATTATTCCATTACTAGGCTTTATAGCTCACCCTTTTCTTATGCATGTCCTCAGGTTATCCCATGCAATGCTAAGTACAAGGGAATGTAGTGGTCATGTAAAGGAAGTTTTCAATAAAGATGTTTTATTTCATGTTTTAAGTTGTTATGTAATGATACTAAGCCCCAAATACACTAGAACTATCGATATTTTACATTTTATCAAGTGAATTTTATGTAATAAATTATGTTTAATTGTGTAATAAAAAAGCAGTGTTGTTATAGTTGGTATCAGAGGATAGGTTTAGTTATTTTTGGGATTAGGATTAGAAAACCCTAGTAAAGCCTTAGATAAAAGACTAAATATAATAAAAACATCCCTATATTTTTGTGAGTATTAAGTAAGTGGTTTATCTAGAAAATACATCCTTTTCTGGATATGAATAGGTAGAGGTGGCTCTGGCACAGATGTATCCTATGGGTAAAACCCAAAAACACCACTTTGAGCTAGACTGAAACGAGAACTGGTGCATGACAAAGGGCCTTGTTGCACTCATGGTTATGACACTCCTTGGGGATATGCTTTGTTAAATTCACCAGATTAGTATGAACCATTATTAAGGGAAAAAAATTCCCTAAGAATATATTTTATAAAGTATATCATGGATAATATAGACTGAAGCCAATAGATTCATATGTTATGGAAATAAAAGTTATTTATAAGTCATTATTTTTTTCCTTGGATTAACCATTATGTGTTACCCATAACTTCCCTTTTTTTCCATCCAATAGCCGGTAATAAGAGGACTCAAGCTAACAACCGATGTGGAGATCAATGTGAGGACTGTACTAATGAGATTCCCAATCCAATGGTAGCAGGAATCGCAAACATTTCCATGCTTCTCTCTCAGATAACTCAAGATTTAAATAGAAACATGGGTCAAGAGGAATGTTCAACCCCCCCAAGAAAGAACAAGTCACTATTGAGAGCTTCATGAGACAAAGGCTTCCTACTTTTAATGGATCATTTGATCCCTCAATCGTTGAACAATGGATCAACTCCATTGAAAAGATCTTCTTCATCCTTCAATGTTCTGAACAAGGGAAGGTTCTCCTGAATGCTTATCATATGGAGGGTGAAGCTGATCAATAGTGGAAGTTGATCAAAAATATGAAGCCTGAGGAGGAGATCGAGGTGTTGGAATGGAAGGATTTCCGAAATATTTTTTTCGATAAATATTTTCCGCGCACCCTCCATCTTAAGATAGAAAGGGACTTCCTTTCCCTAAAGAAAAAAAAGATGATGAATATGTTGGAGCGTACAAGGAAAACTTCACAAGTATTTCACGATAAGCTTCTAGATTTTTCATTACCCCTGAATGCAAGGATAACCGCTTATTTGGGAGGCTGAAACCTAGCCTTTGGAAAGCACTGGCGATCCGTGACTTCGATAGCTATGAGGAAATTGTATGATCTTCCCTCAAGGTCAAAATGGAGATCATAGAATCTCAGGGGTATCATGGGGACAAGAAGCATAAGGTGGACTTCAATGCTGGTGGCCTGATGGATAAATCCAACGGGGCTAAGAATATCTAGCACCCCACTTTCCAAAGGTGTGGAAAGAAGCACCCTAAAAATTGCCTGAAGGGTACGAGAAAATGCTTTAGATGTGGAAGAGAAGGGAACCTGGATATTAACTATCGGCAAAAAAAACTCACGGCTAAAATAGAGGAGAGGAATGCTCCATTGAAACCTCAATGCATTGTTCACTACTAAAACTGAAAAGAACTAGGGCATATTGAAAATCAGTGCCCTAAGACAAGGGTTTTCAGAGGCAACCAACAACCTCCAAGGAAGCAAGGGTGAGCTTTTGCCATCACTACTGCCAAAGTGAACCCCGACAATGAAGGGGTGAAAGGTACCATAGTTATTAATTCAATAATAGCGAACTTACATTTTGATTCAACTTCTACACATTCTTTTATATCTCAAAAGTTTAGAAGAACAATCCCAGCACCACCACAAATCATAGAAGTAATGATGTCGGTGAGTACGACAAATGGAGAAATCATTGCATCCCATGAATATAACTCCTCCCCTATCATAATATATGGATTGAAATTCTCGATGAACTTATTAATACTCCCTCTAGTGGAATTTTATTCAATTCTTGGCATGGATTGGCATTCCTTATATAGATCTAACATAAATTGTCGTGATAGGTAAATCACTCTCCATGTGGAGAATCGACCCCCAATTCTTTACAAGTGAAAAGAGGAAGATGGATCTTCTATAGATTCATCATCTCAAGTGTGGATATTACTGCCCTATGATCATGCGTATCTGGCTTAAATGATTGATTCTAAGGAGGCAACCATCCTAGAAAAGATGCCTATTGTGAGGGAATTCGCTAAAGTGTTTCTCAAGGAATTGTCTGGTCTTCCTCCTAGAAGAGATGTTGAACTCTCAATTGATCTTATACTTGGGGCATTGCCAATATCCAAGACTCCGTATAGAATGGTTGTTTTGGAGCTTGAGGAGCTGAAGAAACAACTACAAGAGAATCTGGATAAAGGGTTTATACGCCCAACTGCTTCACCATGTGGAGCACCAGTCCTCTTCGTCAAGAAGAAGGATGGGTCAATGCGCCTTTGCATAAATTATCGCGAGCTTAACAAAATGACAATAAAGAACAAGTATCCTCTCCAACGAATTGATGACTTGTTCGATCAGCTGCGTGGAGCATAGTACATCTCAAAGGTTGATTTACGGTTGGGATATTATCAAGTAAGGGTGAAGTAGAAAGATATCCCAAAGACTGCTTTTCGTACAAGATACGGGCACTATGAATTCATAGTAATGCATTTTAGACTCACTAATGATCCAGAAATCTTCATGGACTTGATGGATAGAGTCTTTAGATATTACCTTGACAAATTTTTGGTAGTCATTATAGATGATATTTTGATATACTCCAAAACCAAGGAGGATCATGAGGAGCATCTAAGAACTGTACTAGTGACCATGTGGATGGAGAAGCTCTATGAAAAGTACAGAAAGTGTGATTTCTGGTTGAATGAGGTCTTATTCATGTGTCATATCATCACATGAAATGAGATATATGGGAATCCCTCCAAAACAAGTGAAATTTAGGGATGGTCGATACCAACATCGGTAACGGATATCCGTATCTTTTTGGGGTTATCTAGATATTATCAACATTTTGTGAGAAATTTCTCATGATTTTCCAACCCTCTTACCATGCTAACTCGAAAGGGAGTAACGTTTTCTTGGAATGATGAATGCGAAGAAAGCTTCAAGGAGTTCAAAATGAGACTTATCACTGTGCATGTGCACACTTTACCCACAAGTGGAGAAATTTTTGTGGTATTCAGTTATGCTTAGAAGAAGGGTATGGGATGTGTGTTGATGAAAAATGAAAAAGTCATTTCCTATGCTTCAAGGCAATTGAATGTTCGTGAACAGAACTATCCAACACATGACCTCGAGTTGGCTGCAGTGATCTTCGCTTTGAAAATTTGGTGGAATTATCTCTTTGGGGAGAGTGAAATATATACGGACCACAAAAGCCTCAAGTATATATTCACACAGAAAGAGTTGAACATGCTCCAATGAAGATGGTTAAAGTCGATCAAAGACTATGACTTCTCAATCCATTACCACCCTAGGAAAGCGAACAAGGTGTCAGATTCCCTAAGTAGAAAGGACCCAGCGATTCAATCATTGATGAGAATTTTGAAGGATCAAATCTTCTTAGATTTGATGAATATGGACATGGGAATCATAAAGAAGGGAACATCATCAATCCTTTCAAAAATTATTGCTCAATCGTCACTTTTGGAAAGGACAAAGGATGCTAAAAAGGATTATGTGGGAATCAAGGTAAAAGTGGAAGCTATCATAAAAGGTAAATCCTTAGAGAATAATGTTAATAAAGAAGTAATTGTGAGATTTGGGGAAAGACAATTTGTTCCATCAAGTCCAGAGCTAAAGAAGGAACTTTTGGATGACGCACATAGTTCAAATTTCTATATTCACCTAGGAAACACAAAGATGTATAGAGATCTCCAAGAGCATTACTGGTGGGATAATATGAAGAAGGAGATCGCTGAATATACATCAAAGTGCCTCATGTGTTAGAAAGTGAAGGCATAGAGGCAGAAGTACAAGGGGATGAAGCAACCATTACCCAAACCAGAATGGAAATGGGGGAACATCACCATAGACATTGTCACCGGACTTCCAAAGACATCCAAAGGGAAAAATGCAATATGGGTTGTTGTGGATCATCTAACAAAGTTTGCACACTTCATTGTTATTCGGGTGGATTTCTCATTGGATCAAATGGAATAGATATATATCAGAGAAGTGGTAAGGATTCATGGATTACCACTCTCTATTGTGTCTGATTGAGATCCAAGATTCACCTATAAGTTTTGGAATAATCTTCAACATGCTCTGAATACTGAATTGAACTTCAGTACGGCCTATCATCCTCAAACTGATGGTCAATCCTAGCAGACTATCCAAACACTTGAGGACATGTTTAGAGTGTGATCAATGGACTTTAAAGGAGGCTGGGATCAACATGTTCTTCTGGTTCAGTTATCTTATAATAACAGTTTCCAATCGAGCATCCAAATGGCACCATATGAATCCCTTTATTGGAAAAGGTGCAGAACACTGGCGTGTTGGGATGAGGTTGGTGAGCGTAAGCTGGTTGGACCATAAATGGTCAAAGAATTGGTGGATAGGGTGAAAACCAGTCAGCAACATATCAAGGTAGCCCATAGTCGACAGAAGAGTTATTCAGATAACCATCGATGAGACCTTGAGTTTAAAGATGGAAAGATGGTATTTCTATGCGTATCTTCATGGAATAAGGTCATGAGGTTTGGAAGGAAAGGGAAGTTAAGTCCAAGGTACATCAGCCCCTTCGAGATTCATGATCATGTCGGGGTTGTGGCCTATCGACTAGCACTTCCACCTACCATGGCCAAAGTACATGATTTCTTTCATGTATCCCTCTTAAGGAAGTACATACCGTACCCTTCACATGTACTCTCTTCAGAGGTGATACAGTTAGAGGATGATCTTTCTTATGAGGAGCAACCAGTAAATATCATAGATTGTAGAGAAAACGTTCTACGAAATAAGACAATGCCCCTCGTCAAGGTGTTGTGGCGAAACCACAAGTTTGAAGAAGCGATGTGGGAATATGAGGAAATGCGGAAGTAGAGTTACCCACATCTATTTTAGTGTGGGGAAAATAAATTTCAAGGGAGAAATTTTTTAAGGGGGAAGATTTTAATGACTCAAACTTTAATTAATGGAAATCCCTCTTAATCTAATTAAATGTATCTTTATGTAAAATTTTTATATAAGATTTCATCTTCATTGTTTTTATGTTTTTGGATTTTAAAATACTATTATGAATTGTGATCGTTTCTAATATAGTCGTTGAACAATGATCACATGATTAGTATAAATATAGAGCTTTAACAAATCCAATTTACTCAGACAAAGGAAGTGATCGCCTCATCCAGTAGACATGCCCAATAAAAATCCCATTTTTCAAAGCTCGAAAAGTAGGTTGCATCTTTGGTCTTCTCTCTTGACCAAGCCCAAGCCGATCTTGAATATGTTAAGCTCGAGTAGGACCGCCTACGAGAGAAGTGGATGTTGATATATATTACCACTCGAGCAGTGTTATCTGAGCCACCCCCAGAGTCTATCACCATCGCACACCTTACTCTTAGGTCTTTATGTGGGTTTTATAATGGGTTATGTAACATTTCCTTAGCAATAGGGTTATGTGCATTATTTTTGTATACAATAATGAATATACTTTCATTTTATTTTTGTTACCTTGTAAATAGTTTTTAAAGAACAAATAGTATTTTTAGTTAATGTTCAACTAAAAATACTATTTTGATGGATTTTTGAATTAAATAATATTTTTATAAAATATTATTATTTTTATTAAATTAATTTTTATTAAATGTAAATGATCGTATAATTTTATGAATGCAATTGAAATTTTTATTAAGGTTTGAAAGCCATTTTTGTCAAAACCCATGAATTTTCGATAAATGTCGATATTTATTTTAAAAGTAAAAATTAACATATTTAGAAAATTATTTAGATAAAATTAATATTATTTCTAAAATCAGGCTGTCAAAATTATCCAACAGTGAATTTTTCATAATTTTCTGAGAGAGTCATGTTTTTGGGTAGATATTAAATACCGTTTAAATATATAATGTGATTGATGAAATTATAATGACCTAATAGTGGTGGAATAAAATACTATAAACTTTATGTTCGTCCAATATATTTTTTACCATTAAAATAATGTGATTTTTTGTTTTTTTGATTTTTTTTACAAAACTATAGTGGACCCTTCAAGACTTATTAAACATTTTGTCTTTTTAAATTGTTTTCCTTGGGAGTGTGACTCACCTCCACATAAGTAACCACATTATTTTAAGAAGTTAGGACTTTTTCCTTATAAAATATTTTTTTCCACTCCCCTTTGGAAAAAACCATGGTCAAAAACTATGGGCTGGTTTGTGGTTTTGATTAGTTTAATGTGAGGTGTCCCAAACCAAAATAATAAACAATTCTCTCTCCTTTGGTATATAAACCCACCTAATATCCCACTTAATCCTCACTCAAAGCCTTTGGAGTTCGTCCAACCTCTGATCTCCTCTCTATAGAATCCTCCCAAGGTACCAAAAACTCCCAAGAATCCTCTCTCAAGACTTTGTAAGCACACTTTCAAGTAAGGGTTTTCTTCATTTCTCATTTTCATCCAATATTCTTTAAGTTGTTATGCCCTTTTAATATCAATTATAAATGTTGGGGTATGGTTTATCACCTCCCCCAAACTTCCCTCTTTATGTTTTAATGATGGTAGACCCCTTTCTCTCTCATTAAATGCCTCCCATTTACACCCGTTACTTTGCTGAAATTCTGAAAATACTTTTTCTCTCCTCATTTACATTCAAGCAATTCTTTTGAATCATGAATCCAAATTACATTAAATTTTTTGGGACATGTATATATATGACCCCATTAATTTCCATGTCATTTAAATATGATGATACAACCCTTTCTCCCTCATCAACCATTTTTATGAGTTCTTATGTCACGTCGTTATGCTATCGAAATTGCACCGTGTTTTTTCAAGACAAAGTCATTGTGTAGTGATTACCATGCTCATTTCTTTATCAAGGGTATTCACCTTTATGAACATTTACTTATTGTTTAAAGTGTTTCAAGTATTTCTTCCACATTTTTTTATCATATAATAAATGATTATGTTGAATGATTCAATGTTTTATGATCCATGTGGCACACTTATGCAAGAAGTGAATTTTTTAAGAAGGTTGTTCCCTAATAGCACTCCAATGCATTGGGTAAATTATAGTATCATGATACATCATGTTCAATGGGTTTTTACTCATGATAATTTGAGTGAAATGAGAGTTTACTTGTGATTCATGTGCAATGAGGGTTTACTCATGCTCCATGTGCAATGAGCCTTGGCTCATGTTAATTCCATGTTAAGTGTTGCTGCCACATTTCCATGTTATGATTATCATGCTTTATCATGCATTTATGTTTATTATTCTCTATTTCTCTATTGATATGCCTATTTTCTAACATGTATTGTATTCCTCATGTTATTCCATGATTATTCTATTACTAGGCTTTATAGCTCTCCCTTTTCTTATGCATATCCTCAGGTTATCCCATGCAATGCTAAGTACGAGAGAATGTAGTGGTCATGTAAAGGAAGTTTTCAATAAAGATGTTTTATTTCATGTTTTAAGTTGTTATGTAATGATACTAAGCCCCAAAGACACTAGAGCCCTCAATCATCTATGTTGTATCAACTGATGTTTGTGTAATAAATTATGTTTAATTGTGTAATAAAAAATAGGGTTGCGACAGGTATAGCTTCCAAATTTCTCAAATTTACTCCAACCCCATATAAATTTATGTTGAGGGTAAACGTATCATCATTTAATGATCTTATCCTACCTTTTTAATATTTATTTAAAATCCCGGACCAATCCTTAATATTTTTTATTTCCTCTAATAATTAGATGGAAGTCACTTTAATTCATTTTTTCTGATCTCCAAATATGAATATTTTATATTTTAGACATGTTATAGAGATTTTATTATACATGGATCACTTATCATGACAAATTTATTGCCTAAAACATCATGGTTTAGTTACATTTAATTTTAATATTTAGTAGGATTTTATTGGTATTTGAGTAGTATCAGAGGCGGTCCAGGGGTTTTAAAAGGGAATTGGGATAGACCCCCACCACCTGATCTCATTCATGAAATAAATGAAATATGAGTAGAAACAAATATTTCGGCTTTATAAACTGATAAAATTTAAATATGATGGATTATATTCACATAGTGAAAAATATGGTCATAGATTTAAGTTGGGAAAACATATTTTTTCATAACATCCATTCTGAATATTCATGTTTTGAATTCATAATTCTTTATATTAATTTTTTATATCCAATAAAATTAAAAGTTTTTGAACATCAAACGGATCTCTCAATTTTTCTTCACCTTATACTCCAAACCCTAAGGCATCTCCAAAAGATTTTAACTGAATCCATCACTTCCATTCTCCTCTAATAGGAATATTTAACTACATGTTGGTTAGTTTCTCCTATTTTGGTATGTATGATGATTATCTACTTTCATTTTTATTGGTATTGGATGTGGTTTTAGGATTCCTTTATTAGACTTATTGATAATTTTGTAATCCTTATCTAATATTTTCTATATACCTTGTTTGATTGTCTTCTGGTGGCTGGATCTCTTTTCAGGGATGGTGTGGTGCATGTTACTACTAAGTTTTGAATTAATAAATCTTTTATATATACCCTTTTTGTTATTAAAAATTCATTATATGATGTGAGATTCAATTATAGTGACACTTCTCAATGTTCTTTCATTCCTTTCCTTCTGGTGTGTGGATCCCATCATAATTGGCATGTGGCTTTATTTTGAGTAAAATGATTCCATCTCTAGCCTATTTTATATGAACCCATAATGATCCTGATTTATTAAATGGTTTTACAAATTAATTGGAATGATTATTCATTGATTTATTTGTGAATGTCAAATAATTTGGGAGAAAATATGTGTTTTAGCTTCGTTTTCATAAAATAAATGTTTTTTTTAAATCATTGTGAAATGGAATATTAAATTGGGTTTTAAAGAATTTTTTTCATTGAATAAACTTTCGTTTTGAATAGTTTTTGAAGTGTGGTAAAACATTATATATTGATTTAACATATACTTAACATTAGATCCTAGAGTTCCTAGGTATAGGGTTTAGTATTTTTCTTTATCCATTATAATTGTTAAGGATTTAATTATTAGGTTTCTCCTTCATTCGTAGATCATAGATACATTGTCTCTAAGAACATGATTTACATTATTTGGGGGTTCGATTTTCTAGGTGTCACCCCATACCTAGTTTATAGATGCATTGTGTCTAAAGAATTTAGTTTTCACTAGTCATTGATAGGTTATTGAGGTATGATTGAACATGTTATCAAAACCATTGTTGTCATATGGGTTTTTACCATTTTTATTTGGCTTTAAACTATTTTGGATTTTATATGACATCTGAAATTATTTAAAAACATAAATGATGTTTATAATTTATGATTTGAAACTATATCAACATGTGTGTGAAATATTTAGATGAATGGGAAATACTTACCATAATTTTGATATAAAACTATGTAACTACTTTTCATGAACTATTTTATTTAAATTGAGCATATTGGGATTATTATATAGTTACTTATTATGGAACACTTGGGTGGGATCATATTGATTATTTTTAGAACACACCTAGAACACCACCTTTTGGGTGTATAGACCTTTTTATCTAATAAAGGAATGGGGAAGGAACAATAGTGAGGAAAATAGTTTCATGTTATTTGGGTATAGCTATATATTGGTGAGATGGTGGGATGATTCCCAAATATAACATAGAGTAGCTATTTTTAGTTTAGGTGACATTTTTATTTGATGATTTTGAGGACATTTATATTGGTATTTATATTTCTATCATAGGTTTTTTCACTACATTAGTCACCTTGGTTGATCTGGGCCAAAATAAAATAGCCTCAATCATTAATGGATCTTATAATATACCATATATTTAGATTATATTACCCAAAAATGAAACCCTTTTCAAAAAATATCCACACTTTGTAAATTTTTCATAGAGTTTCTCCGTTTTTAGGGACTTTATTATAATTCTAATTTTATTTTGATTCTCTAAATTTATATATGAATAGATAAGAATATAATATATAAAAACAATCAAAAACTGATGAAGGTAATCTCTATATAATCTATTCATTAAATCCATGAAGATATCTTGGGTATTAGTAAGACCGAATGACATCATTATATATTTATAGCATCCATAACTTGTAAAGAATGTTATCTTGTGTATATCCACCTTCTTGAGACTCAATTAATGATATCCAGATCAAATTTCAATATTGGAAAAGTTTTGAGCTCCACAAAATTGATCAAACAAGTCACCAATTTAGTAAATTGGGTACTTATAATTAACTATGATCCTATTTATCTCTAGATAATTAGTGAAGAGGGTACATCATTATAAATATATAAATATAATAGTAATTTTAAAATTTTCATTTATACTAAATAAAAATTTAATGAAACAATATCATTGAGGATAACTCATTATGAAACCATCCACATCATGTTTAAAGGAGTGAATTGATGAATTTTTCTGGAAAATGATATAAAACATATCACTTCATGGAAGGAAACTATAAATCAAGTGGATTGTATTTACATTTCTTATAATTTTTTTTATATTTATGTTGTCCCTTATCCATAAATTTTCAAGGTTTTTTAATCTATAGAGATAAAAAAATGTAATTTAAAAAACAAATCAACCATAAAAACCTTGAGAAAACTATAGAACTCAAAAGGGGACTATTATATTATTAACTATTTATTAATAACCTCATGCATTAATTGATTTTTCAATAATATATTTTATAATTCCATATCTAAAATGAAATTTGAGGAAACTATAAAATAATAATTTGGAAGAATGTTTTTTGTTAACATGCATTTGGTTTTATCTAACATTTTGATTGAATGTAAATTAATCATTTTGTATTTATATTAGTTATTATTTTAATCCCTAAATTATATGAGATTAATTGACGATAATATGGGATGTTATTCTTATTAACATAAATACATTACATTTTTTGACAACCCAGGTTATAGATAATCAATTTAATTCCTTAATTATATGCTTAAATTAAATTTTATGGAGTTATATTCATTATAATAATATTTTGTGATTTTTAATAAAAAAGGATAACATATTTATTCTAAATCAATTTGTTTTAAAGAATTATTGGATATTATTCAAAATATAAATTTAAAAATTCTATAATTTTTTATTGGGAAAAATACTTCCTAATGTTGATTTTTTGTTTATTATGTTTGTTGACAGGGTTTTCATTTATTGATGGAGGCTGGTTGTCATAGAATACTTGAAGTGTGAGCGTGAGAAGTATGATCTCACATAAACATGAAATATCTAATATTTCACAAGTGTGAAATGTCTAAATACTTAAATTTTTTATCTCATTAAAGAGATAAATGTTTGATCTCATGCAAGAAATAAATTTTAGATATCACACTAGGGAGAAATGTTTGATCACACCAAAGCACGAAATGTTCTAACTCATGCAAGAGAGATATGTCAAATCTCCTGAAGTGTGAATGTCTAAATTGATCTTGAAAAGTGCAGGATGAAAATTAATGATTATAAAATGATCTCACACTGATATATTTCAAATCACTTTACAATTAAGCAAGGTTGTTAATAGATCTGGAGCACATGATCATGGTAGAAACTACTAAAAATTATTTGTATATTTAAATTCATGTAAAACATTTTGGTTTTAAATCTTTAACTAGTGTATTATTATTACTATAACATGTATAGATTCAATTATGGTACCCTAATGGGGTATATTTCTCACACCCTACTTTTGTCTATGGGTGGATGTATTTATTTTTTTCAGGATTTAGGTAAGGGGAAGAGCACACTGTATCATTCAGGCTTCTCTTTATTTTTATGTTTCATTATGGTATTGTATGGAGGTGACATATGATCACATGGAGGAAATTATTTCAAAATTTTATATAAAATAAATCCACTGATTTTCATTCAATTTTAAATGGAAATAAATATCATTAGAAATTAATATAGTTTTTTTCTAAAGGAAAAAAATTAAATCATGAAACAAATTTATATTTTATGAAAATAAATTATTTACTATTAATGAATGATTTTAATAAAAAATTAAATAGAAAATATTCAATGGAAAGTTTTAATATTCATATAATGATTTTTTAGTAATGAGATAGTAATTAATCCAATTTAATGTTTAAAAATTAATTTCTCTATAAATCAATTTTTGTGTCATTCTGTACAGAAATTGTAAAATTAATTTTTTCCCCTTATAGTTATTGAATATAAAAAAGTATTCCATGATTAGTATTATGGGATCAAATTTGGTAAATAGGTCCATTTTATGTTTAAGCATTATGAATACTAAAAGTGGTAAATTTTATCACCACGGTAAATGGAAAATCAAGATACTCTAGGTTCAAAATAAGTTTGAAGGACACAATATTCAGTGAAATTGATATTTTATTATGGTAATTTGATACTAATCACCTTGTTAAATAAATTATAAATTTCTAGGTTCTCATGTACCTTAAAATAGAAAATATTAACATTTAATGAAAATAAAAATACAAACTGTAATCCTCTTACTTTTCAATATATATTATGGGTCTACATAGGAAAAATATTAATTGTTGGATGAATATAGTTTTTTATTATTGGTATAATTAAATTAATTTCTTTATTGTAATTTGTTTCTAAATTATCAGTATTATATAATTGCATTAAATTATATGCATTGATGACATAGAATGCATTAGTTTAATGGAAAAATAAGAAAATTAAATTTATTAATGTTATACAGTTTGGGTGAGTTATTGGGATCCAATTGTTTTCAAATAAATATAAAAATTTATATATTTTTTAAAGGTTTATATTTGAATTATAATGTATTTTGGATGTATTTGATGTCAAATTAAAGGAATACTATCAAAAAAATATTAATAATTATATTTTATGAGTATAAAATTTTATTAAATTATTTAAAAATAATGAAAATATTAAAATAGGAAAAGTGGTATAATATATCTTCTAAAATTTAAAAAAAACATTTATATTTTAACTTTCACCATATAAGTAAAATTAGAAACCCTTATGAATGAAAATGACATCACCATAGTTAATCTTAAAATAAGTTAACTAGCTGATTAAACAAAAATAAAAAGTTTATGATACAACTTTAACCATTCCATATTAATAGGTTTTTTAGAATTGAAACATACCATACCTTATCATAAAATATGTAGATATTTGGATGAACTTTTGTTTAGAATGATATTGTTCAATTTTAATCTTTTTAATAATACCATGTGTTTAACTTCCCTCCCTTGTAATAGAAAAAATGTTCCTAATCTTCATTATATCACTTTATGAAAACTAGATCAATCAAGAACAAGCTCTTTCACATATAAAATTATGTATCCACACCCTAATGTTTATGACCACAATCAATTTTTTTATTATTTTAAAAATTAATTTTTGGAATAGTTGGCATCCACAAAAACATACTACAACACATTGAACATCCAACATCAAATTACCAAATCTGGTTACCAAAACTCAAACAAAGGCATCACCGCCTTGATCCCCATCCAGAATTGAGTTGCAGACCCTAAAAAATATAAAACCTAACATCACCAAACTTCCATCCATAAACAAATTTCTATCATTATCATAAAACAATCAAAATCAACAGGTAATGGCTGAATACCCTCACTACCACCAAAAAATTTATTTCTCAATCACCGAATCAATCACTGGAAAAACTAAACACCAAATACCATCATCCTCACAGTAAACCACCAATACATCTAAACCACCTCTCAAAGCCAATCCACAAATCTATGCCATTGTCAGATTTTCAACACCATCTCATTAAAGAAAAACCAACAACATTGCTAATCGAGGAGATGAAGAACCAGAAAAATGCGATAACCAGAATAAATAACTAAACAAATCAAACCTCAGAAACATCTCCCACGAGAAGCCACACCTATTATCCAATCAACACCATCCCCATGCCATAGAAATTCCAACAATCCTGACTAAATTGGGATCCACTGAAACCAACTAGCACCATGAGACGATACTATAGAAACTGATAAGAACATGAACCAAAAAAACTAGAGCCATTGAAGAGTCCAGATTAAGGAAGAACATGTTTATATGATGTCCTATTAAATCTTCACCTTCATTGTTGATATCCTCGTTGCAAAAAAAAACCCCTCTCAAAGCCGTCACCATGTCGCCAAACTAAACCATCATCAAACCAAAAAAAAGGAGAACACAACAGAACGTCGAAAAGAACCACTATGAGGGGATTAAACCCTTGAAAATACTATGGGATGAAACCCTAAAGGAATAAGAAGATAGATTCCAATAGTAACCTATACTTCCAAACTACTTTCCCAAAGCCTCAGTGTGTTCATCACCACAAATATGACCTAGAGAGGAGTGGTGGAACTCAAGGCTAGAGTGCAGTATGGTGGCCATAGAAAATACTTTGTGACACTAAGGTAGGAGAAATAGGAAGAGAGGATGAAGAATTAGTGATATACTAATGGTTTTGTCTTCCCAAATGATCAACTCTATGGCCCTTTAGTAAAGATCTAAAGGAGTTATTTCAAAGAAGCGGTAATTTTTTTAACAAACCACATTATTTTTAATTATTCTTTACCACCAATAAATATGAGTTATTTATCATAAAATAAAAACATCAGCATCCTAAATTAAAAAAAAATATGATTATGATATCAATATTATACACCCTCTTACACATCAAATGGAAGGGGAATGTTTCACTTTTTCATATGTATGGTTTATCATATCCACATATAAATACGAGTAATTTTCAACTTCTTTATTTCATGTATTGTTATAACTATGGTTTTAATATTTATATATAATACTAATTATAAAATTGTACTTATGGAATTATAATATCACATTCACTGTTTTAGCTTCTAATCTCCTGGAAAATAATAATGTTGCTCATGCGTACGTGTGGACTACCCCCTCCATGAAGAGATGTGATATGTGTTTCCTTTATATTTTATATACATGGTAATAATGATAGATTTAATGAATATATATGATTTATATGTTATAATAATCATTATTCAAAATTTAATTATTTACCATTTTTCATTCCAACCATTGAAAATTGAAAATTATATTCAAGCGTAAGTATGGTCTACAGTCTCCATATATTGTGTAATTCATTTTTCAATCATTATCTTTTTTGTATTAATATGAATAACTAAATAATGAATATATATGATATTTATTTCCAATTTTTTATTATGTAAATTAAAGAACTAAGATAAATGTTTATGAACCAAATCTACCAATCTAAAATATACATGATATGTGAAGTGGTTATTAATAAAAATAAATATTTTAACAAAGTATTATGAATAAAAAGATGATAACATCTTGTAAGTAATTTTTTTATGGTATTATATATATAGAAAATTTTATGTATTATATATATTAAATATATATTTATTATAATGATGATTCAGACACATGTAAAAGAAGTTCCACTTTAGGTAATGGTTTACTTCACAACCTTATCACTATTCAATATTGTTTATGGTTAAGTATTTTCATTGTGAAGTAATTGATATTTATATATTAAAGAAATATTAATTTCGTATCCTCTTCATATATTTATAAATTATAAATTATATCTCATTATTCCACTCTATAAGTACCCATGATACCAAAATAATGTTTTAATGGAAATCAACCTTATTTATATAAAAGGTCGTGTATCATTCTTATACATGTCCATATTTTCCTAAAAATATATTAAAGGTAGTTTTTAAAATATACAATGATTTATTAAAGACATTATTACCAATTAATGACTTTAAAACAATAATAATAATATGAATATACTTGTCATTTTTCAAATGAGGTACTCCTTGACCTTTTTATAAAATTGTGAAATGAATGTTTTTTCAATTTATACAGTATGAATATAATTTACCACCATCTTGAGAGATCATTTAATTGAATCATAATTTAAAATTATAAATTTTTTTTATGTAACTGATTTCTTTAATATTTGGGAAAAGTTTAGGTTTTAAGTAAATAATTTCAAAGTGAAAAAATGTTTTTCCTTCAGAAATTTCCCAGAAGTCTTTAAAAGTATTTTCATCTATGTCAACATCATTTGATGTATATTATTATAAACTAGGGATATATTATTATTATTTCATACACCGTATTACAATATGTGGGGTATGATCATCTTGACTAGGTAATGTGTTGATATTTTTTATGGTAGTTCTCCTCATATGAAAATTTATTGATTTTAATGGAATGTTGATAAAATTTTATTGTTTGTTCATAAGAAGAATATATCAGACTTATTAAGTTATAGGTATGGATTGTAATTAGATATAAACTAGATGAATCAGTAGGACTCATGAGGTAAACTAGATTGGGTGTTTTTTGAGGCCTCGATCATTTATTATTGTTTTCTTGGAAGGAAGACTCATTGGTTTGTTTTAGATATTTGATATTATGAATTAAATCATTTTAAAATCAATTATTTAAGTCCATGTGATAACATCAATAGTTATGATGTCAATGATTATGTTTCTAGAACATGTGATTATTTATTTTATACTATTTTTCCTCATTTATTATCTCCATATAATTCTTACCTTATTAGATTCTATTGTATGCATCCTGTTACAGAACATCTAATCTTACCCTTTTTAAATGTATCCATTCCGAAGGATTTTAGAAAATATTATATTATTTATATGAATGGATATATGAGAATAAATAATTATTATCCAAAAAAAACCATGTTTTATTTTATGTAATTAATTTTAATGTTAGATTCATTTTAATATATTGTTTACCATGAATAATAAACTCTTTAGTCCTTTGGGATGTGATTTCTTATATTTATTAATGATGAAATAATGTAACCAGTAGATCTGGGTAACATATTATGGGTTAATTACAGTTGGTATTAGATCTTGTTTAGTATAAACCCTAGAAACTAGATTTTGGAAAAAAAATAGATCAGGTAATTTTACCCAATGACAAAACTTGATATTGTCCTGAAAGAATTTGATCATATGATTTTGAGATTATTAGTACATTAATATTCAATTTATTTTTTGTGTTTTACTTGTATTGAAAATATACATTATGATGTATAATTATACAATTAAATCTACTATTTTCTATTGGTTAGAAATCATTTTAATAATAAAGAATGTAAAACCTATAAATCCATGTAATCCATGTGTGGATTTCCCTTCTAGTCAGCATAACAAAGATGGAACTAGAGGTACAACTAGACCTTTGAAAATTATAAAAATATTAGGGATTGTGAATCATGTTTTGATAAATAATCAAGCATGTATGGACTATACTATTGATCCATAATGTGGTGTAACAATGTTTTATAGCTTTATAACTCAACAAACAACATCATTTTGTGGGAAACCATTCCATTTATAGCTAAGAAATGGATAAGTAACATAGAGAATATATCTATTAATTTGAGAAGTAATAAAAGGGAGAAGGTTTTTGTGGAAGATCATAATTTAGCATGGTATAAAGATCAATGGCGGTGATTGATTCAATACAATAGGGATGAGGAAGTTATATTTATCATAGAAGGTAGGGGTTTATGGAATATTTTTTGGAGAAATAATTCCTTCATGAATAATGATATAATGTGGGATGAAATTACTCATCGTAAGAAAAATGGAATAAGAAAATGAATCTATGTATAAAGATAAATTTACAAAGATGTCATGTTATTTTGTGGAAAACTTATGTGATCTAAAGAGTAATTTTTACTGTTTAACTGATGGGTTATAACCAATTCATTAATGAGAACTAGTTTACAAAATATTCTCATTGTATGATGATATAATACCATATAGAATCAAGGAAAATAAATAATTTTCGAAGACATATGTACTAAAAGGAAAGCAAGATATGAAGTGTTTGGTAGAGAAATAAATGGATAATTGGATGAGGTTAAGGAAGAATTTTCCAAAATGTCATACTGTAGGAAGGAAAAACCATGGTACATGCTTAAAAATAAATGGATATTGATTCAAGTTTGGAGAAAATGGGTATCATTCACATGAATGAAACGTTGTGGTAGAACACATCAATGTATAATGATTTATCTATAATTATATAGGTAATTGTTCCAACTAATGTTATAAGAATGAAATTAACACTCCACAATAGAAGGCGATGGAATTTAGTCAATCGCATGAAATTATCACTACGGATGTGGATGTTATTATCGATTTAGTGAAAGGTGGTATTATTTTAAAATATAGAATTAAAAAATGTTCTATTTGATTCTAGTTCCACCTACAATTTTAAATATGAATAATTTTCTAGGGAAATCATATAAAAACCACAGTGATTAGATATTGAGTTTTTGGTGGATGATCCTAATTATACGATGTCCACATCTCAAGTCTAAAACTCCATATTGATATATGTTTTTTTCAAAAGTTCTTAATAAAAATAATTTAGTTTACCCTTTAGTTGACATTGATGTATTTATGAGTATAGATTTGATCTCATGGTATAGAGAATAACTTAATTGTAGAGGAGTATCTATTAAATTTGATATTTCTAATCAAGATTAAATCATCAATCAATATAAGGAGGATCCTGAACACCAAATGAAAATTAAAACCATAATATTGGTATTTCTAACTACTAATTAGTGATAGGCATCTAAAATGGTTGGACAGAAAGTCAACATTGAATGGTTTATTATTATTTTAGAATTTAATGTTATGTTTCCTTTGGTATTTCCTAGTCATACAATAAATTGTGAAGTTGATATTTAATTTGACCTCATACATGGTGATACAACCATTTCAAATACCCCATATAGAATATCCCTGATTGGATTGTGGGAATTGAAAAAGAAATTATAAAAAATATTTATAAGGGATTCATTTGGATATGTAATTCACCATGGAGTGTGGTTGTTCTTTTTGTTTAGAATAATGATGGATCAATGGGCCTTTTAAATGAATATTAGGAAAATAAAAAAAATTAATATTTAAAAAATGTATCCTCTACCCTATATAGATGATCGGTTTGATCAATTATGATGTGTTTTTTGTTATTTAAAAAATGATATTCAATATAGATATCATCATCTATGGATCAAGAAGGAAGATATACCAAAGATGTTCTTCTCTATGAGGTAAGGTAATTATAAATTAATAGAAATAAAATTTGGAAATACCAATACTCCTATTATTATTATGGATTTAATGAATTGAGCCTTCATATATTATTGTGATCAGTTAGTTATATCCTCTATAGGTGTTATTCTTATATATTAATTGACTATTGAAGGGATTAATAAATATTTGAGAATTTTGCTGAAGATCCTGATTAAGGAAATGTTTTATATCAAACACTATGTTTGAATTTTGGAATTATAATGCTTCATTCATGGGTCATATAATATCATATGAGCATATATTAGTGGATCTTTCATTTCCTGAAGTTGTTGAACAATGTCCTAGACTAAAAAATGTAATTTAAATATGCAGTTTTCTTTATTTTTATTGAAAATACCAATGCTTTGGGGGTGATTTATCATGACTATCTAATCCCCTCATTATGTTGACATGTAAGGGGATTTTATTCGTTTTTATAGATGAATGTAAATATATTTACAACAAACTAAATTGAAGGTAGGTCAGTACGCCTATTCTTATATAGCCCTGTATTAGAGAAGTATTTTTCATCTATAAATATTTTTAAAAGAATGGAATGAGTTTTTTACTTATGAAAAATGATGTGTTGATATATTATTCCCAACACCATTAGATGGTTCATGTTAAAAAATATTCAAATCTTTATTTAGATCATTTATTTGTAATTTTTTCATTGAAAATATGTAATCATTATCTATACGATGAAAGGTCTGATATAGTAAATGATCATAAAATTAGTAATCACACATTTACATAAAAAAATTAATATGAACCATAGACGATGGGTATAGGTAATCAATAATTGTGACTGTTAAAAACATTACCACCATGGAATGGAAAACTAGGTGGTTGAGGCTATAAGTAATATATACAATGAATGTGTCTCTATAATGATAATTGAAGGATATCAAAAAATTCAGGATTTTTTGTATATGGATCTTGAAATAATGTGGAAATATGAACGATCATACCTTTATCAGATGAACGTTCAACCATCCATCCATAAAAAGATTAATAAGGTGTATAAGGATGATTTTGATTTATAGAGTATGATGTATATTGTTCTTAAGTAAATCCTTGACCAAAATGTAATGATATGTTTTAGGAACAAATTGTGTGTCCCATCCATAAACTTAATGAAAAGGAGAAGTTAGATGAGGCACATAGTTTATTATTCTCTATTCATCCAATATTTATGAAGATATATAGAGATATAAAAGAGTATTCATAGTGGGACAAAATAAAGATAGATATTATAATGTATGAATCTTGGTGGCTAGTGTATAAATAAGTTAATGCTAATTCACTGATGTCTAAGGGGATGTTGCTGCCATTACTTATAATAGAATAGAAATTATAAAACATAACCATGGATTTTTTTCATCTAAATCCCCAATATATTAAGTGAATATAATGATATTTCTGTTTTAGTCGATCTATATACAATTTCATCACACTTAATTGTTATAAGGAAATATTTATCTCTAGAAATACATGCTAGAATATATATTGTGGAGTTGGTAAGGTTTCACAGAGTTCTAATGTATATTATATCTGGTCAGGATCCTATGTTTACCTTGATGTTATGGAAATATCTTCAATGAGATCTAAATAAAGAATGGATTTTTAGTGATTCATATAATCCTTAGAATGATGGTTAGTCCAAGAGAACCATTGAAACCCTAGATGATATATTGAAATATTTTTCTCTATAATTCAATGGTTGTTGGGATCAACACCATCCTATATTCATGTTTTCTTACAAATATATCTTTCAATAGAGAATTCATATGGATACTTATGAATACCATATAGAAAGGCATGTATAACTCTAACTTGTATGGATTTTTTTGGGAAATAAAAATATTGGGACCTAATCTAGTTGATGAAATTGTGGTGATTGTTAGAGACACTAAACAACAAGTAATGGTATCTTAGAGTTGATAGAATATTTTGCTGATAATAATCAGCATGTTTTGAAATTTGAATTTAGAGAGGTGTTAGTTTTTTGAATTTCTCCATGGGAGAAGGTTTTTAGATTTGAAAATAAGGGATAGTTGAGCCCAAGGTATATTTTCTATTTGGAGATTCCAGATTAGTTTTGGAAGGTATCTTATCACAGAGTGCTTCCACTAAACCACTATAATGTTTATGACATGTTCCATATATCTCTCTAAAAGAATTATATACTTTATCATTAATATATAATTATAATAGAGGGTGTATCATTGGTGAAATATCATTACTATTTGGGAAAATTTGATTAAATATTTTATTTTATAGAAAATGTTCTAAGGAACAAGTCTACTCAACTAGTAAAAGTTCTTTTGAAAATAATAAATTTAAAGAAACAATGTGGGAACCCAAGGATGTAATGAAATAGATTAATCTTTATTTATTTTATTATGGTTATGGAATTTAAATGGGTATTAGTTTTATTATTGGTATAATATAACTCCCAATGATTAAAATATATACTTATCTTGAAAAAATATATTATATCTTGTGAAACATGAAACCCAATGTCAAAATGAACTATAATATAGTATAACATTATAACGCATACATTAAATTATATGTTATGGGGGCACTAAATAAATTTTGAAAGAAGTATTTATTAAATAAATAAAATTATTATCAACTTATTAGAATTATAAATAATAATAATTTGAATGTAAAAGAGTGTTGTTCATGAATTTTTTTTTACGTTTGAAAAAAGTTTTTATTTTCATAAAATAAATTAATCACTATTATTGAGTTATTTTAAATAATGAATAATTAATATAATTAATAAAAAAATTAACCTCCATATAATGGTTTTTTAAAATTTTATGGGAACAAATATAGATGTGTGATAAAAATATATTTTTTATAAAGGGTTATTTTTGTTATTATTTGTGCACATATTTTTGAAATAATTTATTCAACTTGTAGGTATTGAATTTGGTAAACCGGACTCTCTATTTTGAAATAGAAGGATAAAATTTGGTAAATATGATAGTTTTTTAGAAATTATTAATATTAACTATGGTAATATTTATCATCATAGTAAATGGTAAATCGTGTTAATCATGGTTATAACTAATTTTTATGTTCCCTATATTTTATTTCAATTACTATTGTATGAATGGAATTCTTTATTCATCACCTTATGGTCATAATTTAATCGATTAAGGGGCCCTTATTGATTATGATGACTTATATAATATTTAAAGAAAATAAAAAAATATATCATATTCCTAATTTTAAATATATAATATGTGTTCACATAATAAAAAAATAAATTGATGAATAAATATAGATTTTTATTTTTATAATAATAAAATTATATTTATGAAGTTAATTTATTTATAATTTTTAGTTATTATATAATTAATGTAAATTAATAAAAAAAATAAACTATATTAATTCAATTAAAGGAAAAATAAAATAAATGATATTAAATATATATTCCATTTATTGTGTGAATGAATCACATCACTTTGAGGGGGAAGTAGTACACAATTCCTCAAATGAAATTATCATATTTAAAAAAATGAATGTACAAATATAAGTGTTTTAAAATAATTAAAGAACTTTAAAGACATAATATGTATCATATATATCATATATTGACTATGTTTTCATCATAATAACCAACCATGAAAGGTGGTAAATGAAAAAATAAATAATCATCATTTCGTGAGAAGGTAGTTTTTCATACACATAAGCAATATGTTTGTTACTCATTAGATGGAAGTGTGTGTTAGTGTGGGTTGAACACTTAGAATAACAAAATATAAATATATTTTGGATACAGTTGTTTCTGTATAAGTATGTAATAAGAGAGTGGATGGGGTTGAGAATGAAAATAAGATAAAGGAGATTAAGGGAGGATGTTACATCTTCTTCGGGTAACTCCGTTTAGTTTTCACCAAGGGATTACATGGATGAATTTATACAAAAAGTTAGGATTCAAGGTGTAATTTAGGGATTATTGGATTTTTATTAGGTATATAATGGAGTAAAATAAGTGGTTTGAGGGGTTTGTATAAGGGGAGAGATCGCGGCATTTTACAGGGGACGAAAAGGAATCAGTTGGTATTTTTAAAAAAATTTAGGTGTACCCACATCTTATCTAACAAAATTCATCTAAAACCTTACAAAATTAAGAATTTAATGTTCAAAGATGAGTAATGTTTGAACTATGGTTTTCGGGAAAGTGTATTGGTCATTTTGGCCCTTAAGTTTACGTTTTATTCAATTGTTATGATTAATTTTTCCTTAATCATTGAAATTAATATTAATCACTCTAACTAATATTTTTCATCAAAGACTAAGTTAAAATTTTTATACATTATAAATTATTTTTATTTCGTATTTTAAATCAATTTTTCAAAATTTTAATTACATAAGTGTTAGAAATGAATTTAAATTTAATCCCTTAGAATGGATGGCAATACATGTTTTTAAAGTAAAAACGTTCAAATGATCGATATGTTTTTATAATAAATTTCATTGTTAAATTGATTACAATTTCCAAAATTTGATTATTTGAAAATAATTTGTCCTAATTTAACTATAAAACCAATTAAAAATTTAATTTATCAAAATAAATTAATTATATTTAAAAAAAATTTGAATTAAAATTTCATACTTTCAATATTAATAAAAATATGAAAATTCGTAGAAAATTACTAAAAATTCACCCCAAAAAATAATAGTGATCCTCTTTCAAATTTTATGTTTCTTTTGAAAATAAAATCATTATAAAATTTAAAATAATTGTATTTAAAATAGGTTCTCCATTAAAAGGCAATACAAGTGTCTTAATAAAAAAAATAAGTTTTTATGTGTGAAATTGGATTTGATCATATCTTATGTTTATCAAATTGATAGGATGATTATCAAAAATATTTTACCGCTTATATTATATATATATAACATTAATATCGCTCACTAATTTTAATTAATTTAATTTATTAGGATAAAATAGCATTGTGAGCATTAATTTTTTTTTATAAACACATTCCCTTTATATTCAATTGGTTCTTATATAAATTTATAATTCATTTGTAACTAATGAATTAAACCATGTATTTTCTTAAGATAGTTAATATTATTCATAATTATCACTATAATAGATATTTTATTTTTTATTATATTAAATAAAAATATTATTTAATAAAATATTATAGTTTGGTAACACTCGGTCTTGTGTATTACGTAACAAATCGAGGAAAGTCAATCTTGCATGTAATATACTCTAAACTAGGTGTTCCATGTAGAAAATGTGAATTTATTTGAAGTGCATGATAACTTCGTGTTTCATATAATGTAAGCCAAACATTTAAAATTCTCCTGATCATCATTTATGTGATCCTCAAATTATTTGTCTATCTGGTCCCATTTCATATTGACCCCCTCCAAACTAATTATCTTATTATGTAATCCATAGTTTAAAGTGTGATCCTATTCATTAATCTAGGATTTCATTTAATCATTGGTATTGAATTTTTTTTCCTCTTTCATAAATATTTTTAGAATCCTCCATTGACGAATTTAAATACAATATATATTTCAATATATCTTCCTAGTATTGTATAACTAGTTCCCAAACAATCCCTGATCTCATTCATATTTAATCTTATCCTTCCTTGACCATGCTTTTATAAGCTGAGGATGGATACAATTATTTTCATAATCCACCTTTGATCATGGTATCATTATTGATAGCTCCTCTGAGTCCCCTTTTGGATATTTTTAGGTACTTTTCTAGAATTTATAGGTCTATTTTCTATTATATACTCCTCCTCCTTTCCTTATTCTACATCATCAGTAAGTTATTGATTTATTATTCCTTTTATAAGATCTTTACATTTATTATAATATGTATCACATGTATTTAATCCTAACCCTTTATTTACTATTATAGTTAGAATCATTTTTATATATTATATAAATCCCAACTATTTCTTATTTATACAACTTTTTTAACCAAACCACATCCTAGATCGAATTTTCCATTTTTAATATTATTCAAACATGAATGAAATAACATTGTACCAAGAATATCTAATCCAAAAACAATTTATTACCATAAGGAATATTATACCCCATGAATATCCTCAGTAGAGTACAGATCTCACTACATGGAACTAGTCTATTTTCTTAGTTACACTATAATAAAAAAGCCTCATAGTGGCGTTTTTTTAATATGGTGGCGATTTAAACTGACATTATATGATTCTATGACGGTTTCATAAAACCGCTGATAAATTGGGTGTCGGCATTCATGATGCGGTAGTTTCTTTAATTTATTGGTGATTTTTGGGAAGTATCATATTATCCATATTTAGCGGCGCTTTCAGTGGTTTTATCGGTAGTCTCATGTGAAAAAAAATTGCATATTTAGCGGCGGTTTAAACCATCGCTAAATGTTTTTCATTTTTTTACATTAAAACCACCACTAAACCAACATAACCACCACCAAAACAATATGCATGTTTATTGAGTGGAAGTTTTAACTGACACTGAGAAAATAATATCAAAATATAGTAACACTTTAAACCACTATGAAATATAGTCCATTTCGTTAGTATTAGTTTAAACTGCCACTAAATATAGAATTAGAAATAAAAAATGGAGTAGATTCGGAATCCCCATTACCAGTACCCTAAAAAAATCATGTGCAGAAAACATATAACAAAATAATCTAAACCATTAACATTGTTCAATAGTCAACAATCTAATAATTTTTCATAAAAAATCATGCACATAGAACATATAATAGAATAATTTAAACCATAGTATCTCAACCATCTAAAAAAGTTTCATAGATCTAAATCTAAGAATATAAAAAGTATAAGACCAACATCTGATCTACAAGGCTTCAAACTACATAGAACGAACTTAAAATATGTATCCCTGAACCATCCAAATAAGGATGATTTTTCCTATTTCTCAGGATAACATTATAAAAATAATTGTGTCTGAAAACACTATTAATTAGTTTTAGTTGGGAATTTATGTTTACCGCAGATAAAGTGATTAAACATGACTCAGTAAGAGCATCACTCTTGCGTCTATGAGAAAACCTATATTATAACACTTGTAAGATGATGGTGTTTTTTCAATTTAGGTTGATGGTTAATATAAGCATGTTATCCTAGTTTTGGAACCACATTCAGTAGTGGATGAAGAATGTTCCATGGAAGGTTTTTTATTTCAATAAAATTCTCCCAATAAATTTATAAAGTGGGAATAATAATGACTATTATGGAAATTGTGTCCTTTCATTTAGAGGGACACAACTATAATAGACCAATTATAAATTTTCATAATGACTTATTGAAGCTGATGAGTTGGTATATTCAATATTTCTTATCTCAAACATAATGATGACTTTTAAAGCATAGGTTTGAGTTTAAAATAATTATAGATGACAAATTCAGGCTCGATATAAATAATTGATCCAACATTTTTACCAGTCAATAGTGTTTCTATAAATTCATAGAAACACAATAGAAGGGTTGTTGGTGGATTACCCAACCATTGATTAATGATGAGATTCATTGTTGTAATTTTTTGGTTATGCATTAAATAACATGGTATCATTGGGATCTAAGGCTATTTGATCAAAACCTTACTTAAAACACTAGATATTAAGATATAAATCTCATAAACAAGTAAGTCCGGAGTGGATTGATAGATGCTTCGGTGATCAAATTTTGAAGGGGATCTAAGCCTTCCATATATGCATCGTGATATATATGATGTGAACTTTTTGGGTTGTAACCCTTTAAAGATATACCATTGAAGTACAGTGAGGGTTTTAGGGTGTTCTGAGGTGGTTGACCCAACGATGGACCCAATCACACACCATCGAGAGACATGGAATCAAGGGTTGGTTCAAGGAAAGTATAACATGTTTTGATGTAGCATTTATCGTAAGATCTAAACATTCATATCAATATAATTTTTCAAAAAAATTCAGGATGTTTTGATTTTTGGACCATGAATGGGTAATTTTAAGAAACTAGGTGTACTCCTATTCTATATTCAGTCATTCCCAATATATTAACACCATACTAATTATATTGGGAGAGAATCTATATACCAAGATATATAATTAAAATCAATGCCTTTTTATTTATATGGAAGGAATCCATGGGACATTTACACAATGATTGATTTATACAAATCCATAAGATATGGATTAAAAATGTCAAATATTGGAGGGTAATAGTTATGTGAATATTAGACCGGTCGTTGGATGGTTGTTTTAGATTTTGAGTTTCTTGATAACTAGAACAGGGTACAATTGTATTCCATGGTGAATTCAAAGTACTAGTTCAAATACATACTTGGGAGAAGCTCTATTTTGGGCATTAGGCTTGGAATACCTTTTGATTATCTAGGTGTGTTGGATTGGAAATTCACTGGAATGTTTTTTTTGAATGGTGAAATAAACAAGTAATATTTTGTAAGATCAAGAGGCGTCACCGGAAGTTGTCTACAAGCAATGGTGAGCATGATCAAAGTGATATTGGGGTACCTTGGAAAAAAGGTTTCAGAATATGGCTTTAGAGATGTCGACTATTAAAGTTGAGTGTTCTAAAAAATTCTCAACCAAGAGTAGTTCAATATGAGTTATTTCTAAAAGTATTATGTGGTCACTGAGGAACCACATCACACACATGGTGGGTTGAGTCAGGTTTCTTTTAATGGTTTTTGAGAACTTTTAATGGAAAATATCATGTGAATGGTATGATCTTGGTCAATTGGATTTCAACCATTTCAAACAAATTTAGGACCTGGGGTAATATCCTCCTAAGTAATATATTAAATGTGTTGGGAACACTGTTAGGACATTAAGGTCTTTCATAAATAAAAAATTGTGATGGTGGGAGTAACACAACTCATAATTGGCCATTAAAAATTAAAATTTGGTATAGATATATCTATATTATTGTTGATAATAGTATGATAACATGGTCATCTATTTTATATATAGGCTCAATCAGTGTTCTTAATCACATTGTGGTGTAGCTCCCAATTTGGATCTCTATCATCCTCTAAGTATTATTCTCCCCTATAGAGATGGTGTGCGGCCACAATTGGCTCTCCTACCATCTAGGGAACACACCTCAAAGGATCTCTTGTAAGAATTGATCATTCCTATGTTAAGAATTTGGTCAACGGTCGACCCAACATTTGTGTTCCACATCCTTGAATGACATGGATGTGGGGCTTATGTCTCTAACATGAATAAAATGAATCAAATAATGAACATAGTAGTTAGTCCAAAATACTAATATAGACATCATAATATAACTCAAATAAAACTATTAAATATCTTTATCTTCCATATGGAACATATATAACTTCATAATCCACTAAATTTGTACTTCACCAATTCTAGACTCACTACCTTACTAAATAATCAAGCCATATAAAATTCCAATGACTTTATCAAACATTGGGAATCATGAAAATGATAGGTAATGGAAATTTTAGTTGACTACTTTGTGCCACACATGATACATGATACATGATACATGTAAAACCCCTCTATTTATATATTTTTCCAACATATCAATATGACCACAAATCATTATTCAATGATGGACACTTCTTGTCACCTTGTTCACCACCATCTCTACTTCCTGCTACAGGAACCTATATGACAATTATATTGAAAATTAAATAATATTGTATATTTATATTTAAACATAAAACCAATAAATGTTTATAGACTATGTTATTTTTAAGTTTTGTGATTTACCTACTCACCACCCATCATCGATGCAATATCACTAGGGAAAAATCAGGTCATCTTCTAATATAAATCGACCAATGCTTTCTACAAATAGGATATTTGAGCCCCATATTCCTTAATTGTGTTTTTCATAGAAACATAATATCATTGATAATATCAACTAAAACTAGGAGAATATGCATCTTCAACCCTTGATGGCATGTTAAAGACCTCATATGGTATGGGTCCCAAACCCATCCCGCACACTCGACTAGGATGCTCCTTCCCAAGCACTTTACCAACTGGTTCATCCTGGGAGACTTAGTAGGATTGCACAGAATTGGAATCAATAGTTCTTTAATTTTTACCTATAAATAAATTATCAGTAATATTATAAGAAATATATATTAACATAGTGACAAATGATAATAATTTATTATAAAGAAATATGGATTCATACCCCAGCTACTACGGTAGGCTCATTAACAAAACTCCCATCATATTTTGAATGAACATCCAACCACACTTCTATTTGGGATTCTTGGTTCCCAAAACTCTATGATAGCATTAAACCAAGATAAATCAACAATTTAATATATTAAAATGATAATATTTTATTATAAATATTTAAACAAATGAATATATTACCAGAGTCAATCAGCTTCTAGAAAAACTCTTTGACCCCGCAGTGTGAGGGAAGATTTTCTTAACCCAGCTCAATGCATTCTTCCTTGAAAGATCCTGAAATAAATAAAATTTAATTTAATATAAATGTATTAAATTTCATATCCTTTTCATATACATGTATAAATGTAAAATGAGATTAATATAATAATATTTATTTAAATACCATGTTCTTATCATCATGATGATTATCAATAAAACACTCCATTTCTCTCTAGGTACCCCATTGGATATGTTGTCATACATCTATTGGGTGCTCAACAAATAATCATTTACATCACCCCATAATCTCCATTTAAATTCTTTCCATTTCTTGCCTAGATTTTTCAATGTCCACTTTCGTGCTTGCACATCAACAACCAATAAGTGGAAAAACATCTATACATAGAAATTTATTTTGAAACTATTATAATTTAATATCGTAATGACATTCAATTACACCATAATTATTTTTTAAAAAAAATTATTTGTGAATCAAAAACTTAATTCTTTCATGATGAAGGCATGTGCCTCCAATCATCATACGTAATCAGAAAGAAAACCGGATTCGTGACCAAATGACATAGAATATGGGCAAATAATCATGTGGTGTCATCTGTAGGGGGGCCATATGAATCAAATGGAACAAATATCTTTAGTCTATTTAGATTCCATACATTTGAAAATTTCATATTTTTCTCTATAGTTTCATTGTTTCCATCATTTATGAACAAACTATTAGTATAAAAAATTGTAATAAATTTATTCATATTAAAATATGTACCTACAATAGTAACTCTTCAGTATCCCTATGAAAAACTATGAGTGGCACCCTAATCCCTCACTGTGGAGGCTACTGAATATGAAGGAGTCAACTGAGATACTGATGGGATTCTTAAGGAGGGTGTAAGATATGGTGTAGGGGAAAACAGATGGTGTCTCAGATACCATTTGGAGGGAGATAGATGGATCATCCTCTATCGTTGTAGTCAATGGAACAATATAGCGCTTCCTCCTAGTAATTATAGTAATTTAATCAAACAAAAATAAATTTAGAACAAATAATTCAAAAAAATAACTTGTTAGAGAGTTTGGATATTGAGATTCTATGCTTAAAAATCATGTTATATTTGATGGATTTTCTATATGATTAGCACTAGATATTATGATGATCTTTCCTTATGAATTTTATTATGGTTAGTGATGGATATTGAAATTCCATTCTCTGATGGAACTCTAATGACTTGTCTCTACAATATATGTATCACTAGAATTGATCAAAATAGGTAAGGTTAAGTCTTGGGGTAACCAGGTTAGAACCTGATGACCCAACATGGATTCTAGTAGAAAATATTCAAGATGAAACCTATAAGATAATTCCCAAATGTTTCATATGATATTCATACCAAAATCAAGGTTATATATGTGAAATTAAAAATAAGTAAACCAAAGTTAATCACAATGAAATTAATTAATCATAGAGAAAAAAAATTTCCATATTTACACACAAAACATTCTCTACATCATAACTATAGACATGCTTCATATCAAAACAACAAAAATTCCCTATATTAAATGATTGTACATGTTTAATATCAAAATAATATATTTTTATAATTTATCCAAATAAAAAAATTCTCCAGAGGAAAAAACAATGCACCATATAATTTATTCTATCATCCATTTATTTCCATCCCTAATAAACTTAATACATGTGAAGTTCATTTAATTTTAGAATGAGACTTTTAAAACAATATATAACTACTATGAAACAACCATGAAAATACAATACCTCATACATAATTAACATACCAACTCCATTCTCACGTATCACACATCATCACCACAACCATGATCATTACACAACTATATCACACATCATCAAACATCACATCTTATTCCAACCAACGATTTTTTCACTGAAAAACACACTCTAACACAAACCCAATTACCACCACTAATGGAAAAATCCACAAATGGACCATATACAGAAAAAAAATGAATTAATCACATAAACATATATATGATATTTCAAAATACACAATACCACATTTAAAAGGGGTCTCCTATGTGGCGAGATAAGAGTTAGATTAAGGGAAAAAGGGGGAAAAGGATCAAGATGGGGTAATTGACTAAAAATAGTCACATTAAATATATATATATATATATATATATATAAAGATTATCAAGTAAATTTTATTGGTCCATGGGGTCCCTGGTTTTACTCTTAGGATACCTTGGACTCTTATAAATCTAATGTTAACTATTTAACTCCCACTAGGTACCCAGTGTCACCTGTAATTGTAAAATATAAGTTGATACCAGTTTTTGATACCCTAAATCCCCAATTCACACACTAATCCGCAAATATCACTAAAAAATACATAGAATATAACTCAATAACCTAAATAAATTTTGATTCCATTGTCAAAAAATACACTTCAATCGGAATCAGAAATTGGAACTATCCAATGATTTTGTAATTAAAATTTACAACATAATACCATAATGACACCGTAATCAAGGTAATAAGGTAAAAAAAATATCCTCCCAAAAATATCATTTTTCAATACAGATAAGTCTCAAAAATGTTTATCTAAAAACTAATTACATCTATATTATAAATAAATGAACTGAAGAATCTATTATATCAATAATAATAATATTTGAAACTCACCTCAAATCCCAAAAACTAACCAGCTCCAGAACCCAAATAACTAAACCAATATCATATAAATTATACACAATTTTAAACACACCTCAAACCATATCCCAATTCATCCAGCCCATGTCTAAGTCATAACTCCCAAATTTAACCTAGATCATTAAAAACACCAACACATCAACTTCCAAAACTATCACACTAATAAATATCCCAAAATTTAAAATACACTTCCAATTATTGACTCCAAAATCTTAAAAAAACTAAACCATCAAGAAAAATAAATACTATACCATATGCACTCATCCCTGCATTCTCTTACTTTCTATATTAATCATAATATAGGACATGGTACTCACCATTATATACTTCTATTAGGGTTTTTGTTTTATTGAACTAATTTTAAATTATATCTTATCATGGAAATAAATTTATCAAAAAATTTATAGAAAACCCATTCTTATTTTCAAAATCAAAATATCAATTTAGTTTTTGGAAATATCACACAATACAAAGCAGAACAATAATAAAATTTGAGTGAGAGGAATCACTTCCCACCATAAATTTTAAAGCTTCATTACACTTAGAATGTGTGTTATAACTAATTTCACACTAGGATCTATTTTACTTCAATATTATAAATGAATTACATTTCTAAATTACTTTCTTATTTTCTTTTAAAAACTGAACTTCATATCCTAACATCTATTAACCAATTTAAAACTCATATAATTTTAAAATAATTTTTTTATCATAACCCATTCTAGTTCATGATCCAATAAATCATTCATAATTTTGAAACACCGATTTTATTTTTGATCCCTACAATAAATTATTTTAAAAAATTGTTTTAAAGGACACATTATCCATTTTTAAAAATATATCACCATTTAAATAATATTTTGATTAAATAACATCAAATAAGTTTTAAATCATGGCATTGTATAATATTTCCAATTACTAGATGACATTAAAAAACTAGACATACCCACTTATACAAAGTGACACATGTTTCCACGTAGAATTGGCCAAAATGGTTAGGATTTTCACGATAAAATGATTTATTTTCATAAATAAATCTATGATAACATCAATACACATGGAATAAGTTACATACCCGTTATCGTTATATTAATATGATACAAATATAATGGGTAACATGAATGATCATCCAAACAAAATAGAGGGGTTCACATGAATGAACATCCAAACAAAAATAGAAAATGACAGAGAAAAGAGGTAGAAGAAGATACCTTGATTAATGGGTATATGTTTTTTGATTATCTAAGTGGTTAGAAGACACAAAACATATGATAAAATGGAGTGAGGGGAGGCGAGGCCTGGGACATGCAGCGAGGCGTGGCGAGGGTAAGGATTTGGGGGGTTGCAGGGGTCAGGGGAGTGGGGGGTTCAGGGGAGAAGTGTCTGGTTTTTGAAAAAAAACCTTTTAGAGGAGGTTGTTAATAAACCGCTGGTAAATTATTTAAAAATAATTTAGCGGTGGTTTACTAAATGACTACTAAAAACCCACCACAAAAAAACTAATTTTTGAGTAGTGTTAGTAGGTATTTATCTACAATTTTAAACCTCTTCCACCCAAAATTTCTTATTTTCCATGTTTCAGATTGTTTTACAAATAAATTCATAACTTAGATCTCAAATTTGTTATATATCATGTCAAATGAACTAAACTAATGTAAATTAGTATTATCACTTGATAATAAATTAATCCTTTACACTAGATAAATAATATTGATACCAGAAGTCTCATTTTATGTTTCTTATTCTTGATATTGATTAATCATCAGACTATTAGAGTATATAATTGAATAAAATATTTCTATAATAGGTATTTAAATATCTATACTATCATAAATCCAAGGGATACAACCTATTTATTAATTATTTAATTTAATTTCAGAACACTAGATGGGTTATCCTCATAGATTGAGTAGAAGTTAAAACCCTAATACATAGACTCGTGTCTTCCACATTAGTCTTAGAATAAAAATTCAAATGTGTATTAAAATGATTTTTTTGTACTTATTTACTTTATTACCATTATCTAGTCTAGATCTAATAAACACCCCGATTATTCTCTAGATTATTACACACTTTTTTAAGGTGGCATAATCCGTAATAAGATGAGAAATAGAAAAACCTGGAATAAAAAATTCAAATTTTATAATAATATAAACTATTTTATAACCACTAAACACATAGATTAAATTGGGGACTTAAATGTATCAACTTATGTTTATATATATAGATCTTTTGGGTGATATTTATATTCCTTGATCAAATATAAAAATTCCTAAATCATAGAACCAAATTAACTAGAATTTTTATAATTTTTAGGTCTTTATAAGGGAGAAGGAAGCATAGAAAACATACTCAGCACACTATGGAATGTAAATACTATTTCATGTGAAAATTTAAATCCCATTTAAAAATTCAAAATTTAATTCCATCAATAAGATATTGAGATTTACACTAAGAGAAACCCAGTTCATCTTCTACTATAAAAAGATTAATAAAATTTCAATGATCCAGAAATAAAATGGTAGGACTCATTTAATGGAAAAGAACCATTGATGACTCTTTCAAAATATTTAACAGAGGGTAATCTATATATTAATAAAATAACTACAGAAATACTATAAAATCTCAAAACCAATGTGAATTATAGGAGTGAGAGAGGGATCATTAAATACCTTAAATGATAAGAAGGAAAATTCAGGATAATAGAGATGTAGGGAATGTCTTGAAGAGAATAATGGTTGGTAAAAGATGATAATGGTGAATATCTTTTTAAAGAATAACCTTTAAAATCCTCCACCCTTTCATGGGTAAGGAATCTGTTATATCATCCATCATATCTTCTTTGGGAATGACCATAATTAGTGTAGCTAAGAATCGATTTTATCATTTCATAATGTGGTAGATAACACATAATCTCATCATGTTTTCACATGGTAATCTCCAAGGAATGACATTATAAGGAAAAATATGAATAAATTAATTATACATATTTTTTAATTAGATATTAATATATTTAAAAATGTTTAATGATCCTTATAATTGAGAATATTGTTAATTAATTTCATTAGTTTTAGAATTTAATGTAATCCCAAAATTATAGTGTCATATTTTCAAAGGGTAGTAAGATATATTGGGTGGACAATGAGTGATATTTTATTAATGAATTTTTCAATAAATTATTTGACACTTATATGAAGAGAATATGAAAGATCAATCTCTATGATTATAGGGAAACTCGTGAACTGATTCCATGCCCATGGTGTATTGACAAGTTCATTTCAGATATTGAATGAAATTAAAATTGAGCGCATAGGTGGAAAATATGATAATGACATTTTCTTGATAATAGATATTGAAAAAAAATGAATTATCTTAAATAGTCTAGACACATTACTAATATTCCATTTTCACTTCCATAAATCACTTCAACATACTCTATAAGGGCTCTACATTACTGTAAAATAACCTTGCACTTATATGGATATTTTCTTGGTTCGAGAAAATCAATGAACCTCATGGGTGTCCCTAAATAGGTGAAATCATCATCGATGAATCCCATCGGGACCATTAGGGTTTCTATTCATCATTTAGACACCCATTATACAAAACATATATAAAGGGATCAAAATAACAATAAGAAGTGACCATGAACAAAATCGAACATGCAAAAATCTACAACAAAAATATGGAATATGACTTCTTGACCACCTAACTCAAATTCACTAATGAACTAAATATTAATCATAGCCTTAGATCAAAATATATCACCCTTTAAATCTATAACTTATATCTCTAGAAAATGATGTTTTAGAGATCTGTATGGAGATAAGAGGAATATACAAACCTAAAACCCAAAATAGAAGCATGAGAGGTATTAGACATACTTGGATCTTTGATTTACAACTAAAGATGCTTTAAAATAAATTAGATCGAAGTAGAATATCCTATAAGAAACATGGGTCACTAGGTTTTTTCTTTATCATTGAATGAGATGAAATGGAGGAGAATTCCGAGTTAGAACTTAAAAACCCAAGGTGGTAATTTTTATAATTTTTCCCAACTTTAATGGGACTCAAAGTTTACCCACATAGTTCTCCAAACTGTGCACAAACCATGTATGAGATACTATAAAAGGGAAGATGTGTCACATGGTTACTCTGGGAAGCTCAAAACAGTTTACAAACCACACTCCAACCATGCGAGATTCCACTGTCCCAAAATTTCTTACACCTCACACAGTTTACATAATCGTGCATCTGGAATAGTTTGGCTTGATTTTCCTTTCTTTCAAGCCCCAAACCCCTTGAACCCCCAGAGGTCCCTCATACTCCTAGGAAACTTCCCATTAACCAAAAAAAATATGGAAATAACAATTTAAACAAATCCATTCCTCCACAAAGTATTGGATCTTAAAACCTCCCCACCATAGGACGGCTCATCCTCGAGACACTCTTCCTAAGAATTATTGGGATCTGAAGAAAAGATATAGGGACACTGGTCCTACATATCCGATTATCGGTCCCATTTTTCTTCCAGAAAACTTCCATGATTCCATAAAAATCGAACTAAGTACACATCCTTGCCATGTAAGACATTCTCACTATGGTCTACAATACAAACTAGATGCTCTTCAATGGATGCACTAGTCTCAAGATCAGCATTTTCAACATAAAACACATGAGATGTATTAGTGTAATACTTTCAGTGTTTTGAAACATGAAAAACATCAGTCACAACACTATACCATTTTGGGAGATCCAATCGGTAATCCATAGGTCTGATCATCTCCATAGTCTCAAATGACCCCATATACCTAGGCGCTAACTTTCCATGTTTTCAAATTCAACAGTCACCCAACCTTGGAGACACATGAAGAAACACAGAATCTCTAACAATAAACTCAAGAGGTCTATGGTGCTAATATGCATATGACTTCTACCTACTCTAAGTCATTATTATGTTCTTCTGAAATATTCAATCCTTTTCTGATGTCTCCTGCATGAGACTTGTTCCTAACATCTCAGACTCCTCAACTTCTAAACAACACAATAAATATCTACACGGTCTTCTCTAGAGTTCCTCAAAGTGAACCACATAAATCATAGCCTAAAAATAGTTTCTTTAAAAAAAATCAATGATATAAAAGTGATTTTAACAAGAACCATTGAAATATAGAACACATGCTCTCAACATATCCTAAAATTCCTAAACTGTATGCTCAGACTGCCCAGTCATCTGCGAGTGATAGGTCATACTCAAAAACACCTCGGTACCAAGCACCTTCTGCAACCCATTCTAGAAGCATGATGTGAAACATTGGTCATTATCCAAAACTATGGTTCTTGGCACACCATGAAACCAAAATATCTCTCAATCATATAACTCACCCAACTAATCAACTGTGTAAGTTTCCTGGGTCAGCAAGAAATTACCCACTTTAGTTAATCGGTCCACAACTACCCAAAATACCTAATACTTATAAGGCATCCTCGGAAGACCCACTATTAAATCCATTATTACGACATTACAATTCCACTTCGGAATGAGTAATGACTATAAAAACCCACATGGGTACTGATGTTTAGCCTTCACCTGCTGACAGCAATGGAATCACACCCCAAAACCCGCAACCACTTTCATCATTCTCATCCAGCAATACTACAAAAGAAGATCAAAATAAATTTTAGTCAAAAAAGAATGTACTTCCCACTTCAACGCATTGAACACACACATAAACTCTTTTCACACACCTGTCGGCACCAGAACACGGTAATAAACATAAAAAATTCCATCATCACCCACATCCCAACTAGAAGGTTACTCCTCACCCTAAATAAATTTCTTCATAGCCAAACAATACTGATCCACCACCTAACTCTGCTTGAACCGGATCAAATTTATGGACTCAAATACAATAGAGAAAATGTTAATTTTTCCCTTCTCATCATGTACTTCTAGGTGCATCTCGGAAAACAAGGCCATCATTCTCCACTCAGGTTTGAATTCCCAAACCACCTGATTTTGAGTATTCCACCTCATAGAATCCACACCACTATTCCCTTTTCCTAGTGTATAAATCATCTCAAAATCAATATAATGAAGGTAATCGACCTAACTCTTCTTTCTAAGATTAAAATCCTGTAGAGAGTAGATGTACCTAAGACTTTCATGATCGGTAGACACTATGGATCTCTCTCCCAACAATTAATGCATCCAACACTTTACAACATAATCCAAAACAGCTAGATCATGATCATGAGTAGGGTAATTTATTTTGTGTGGTCTCAAATATCTTGACCCATATGATAAAACCTGATCATCCTTCACAAACAATACTATGAGTCCAACACTAGATGCATCATAGAGAAAAGTGTACCACTTACCAGGTTTAAGTAACATCAAAATCATTATGGCAGTCAACTGCTTCATCAGCTATTGAAAATCATTCTTGCATGTCTCTGAAAACTCAAGATAAACCCACTTCCTGGATAAGCATGACAGTGGAACCTCCAAATTAGATAAATCACTAATGAACATTCTTTAATAATCAGTTAAACCATAAAACTCTGAACATCATAAATATTATTGGGTTACTCCCATGACATCACAACCTTCACATTATTTGGATCCACTGACACACCTGACATGAAAATGATATAGCTCAATAAATGCACATAATAAATACAGAAATTAAATTTCTTTAGCTTGGAAGAAATGTCATTCTCTTATTGTGTACCCATGATGATGTAATGATGTTTGGCATGATTGTCTAGAGTTTATCAGTATACCAAGATTCCATCAACAAAGACAACCATGAACTGATCAAGATATGGGTGAAATATTCAATACTTTAAATCCCTGAACACAGCTGGTACATTAGTCATTGAAAAAGGCATTACCAAAAAATCAGACAACCCATACCTAGTCTATATAGTTATACACTGTATTTTAGAAGGTGTCACCAGCAACTGATTGTATCCCAATCTCATATTGATCTTGTAAAACACTATGACACCCCTCATTGGGTCTAACGTGTCATAAATTCTAGGATGTCAGTATTGGTTCTTAATATTAATCTGATTTAGCTTCATTTAATCGAAAAATAACCTCAATGGCATGTCTTCCTTATTAGTAAACAGCACGGGTGATCCCCACGGAGACATACTAGGATAGATGTTTTCATGAAATGAATATTTTATTTAGGTAATAATAACTCTTCTTTGACTATAATATTTAAAGATTGATTAATTATATCCAATGATGATATTATATTTTATTCAAACAATATTTTATTGTAAATAATTTTTCATAACCAATCCATCTTAATTTATGAATCTATAGTTTCTGGAAAATTTATTTTTTTTATGAAAAATTACTATCTCTTTTTAAGTATTTTTCCTATATATCTATGTTTTACTTTCAAACAATTTTCTCCCTAACATATTTTAAAATTAAATATGTTCCATCTCATATATTCCTTGTATTTCTCCTAATTTATTTGAAGAAAAATCTTTCATTATTATTTTATTTATTTGGGTTATCAATAAAGATATTTTATATTATTCAGTACAATTTTCCTTCTACATGATCTTATGGTCTTCCCTTATACTTAAAATTTTGGAAATATTATTATTATATTTTCATGGACAATTGATTATAATTTGTTTTAAATAAATTATTTATGAATTATTCAATTCATTTTAGAAAAAGTTATTTATAATGTTACATGAGAATCACTTATTTTTAATATGATAAGAATAAATGTTTTCTAATAAAAATTAATTTTAGGATTTCCCATCCATTTTGAAAATATTAATATCTAATGGGGTTACTCTTCTTAAATCACCCAATATGGGATCTTTTTTAATAAAATTTTTATGTGATCATTTTTTTGTATCAATCAATTGGTACATTGGAAAGATCATCTTATATGATTCCATTTGAAAAAAATTTGAAACCCATTTTATTCTAGTGGAGGCTTTATCATAAGATGGATAATTTGATTTAATTAGAACACATATATCTTCATGATTATGGGTGGGGTCAAATTTCTCCCCCAAATACAATGGTTATGGTTTTAAATCTGATTAGATAATTTAGTGTGGATATTCATTATAACATAATCATATATAATCCCGATAAACAATTAGACTGTGATATAAAATCATACCACCACGGCAACATGGATTTGTAAGCCTCGTGAATGAATAAAATAATATGAGATATAAAATATAATTATTATGAATAAATTTATAATCTTATATGTACAAGGTTATTTATAAAAACCTCATGGAAGAATATATGTGCATAACATAACATATGTCTCAATAAATGAAAATTTGAGACACAAATTCCCTTAAAAATTGGGGAAAAATTTATCCATAAATCCCTATAAAGTGAAATACTAAAATGGTTCGGTAAATAACAATATTTTCAGTATAATATTCACAATAAACATTCATGGGATGTATATACACCACATTAAAGGAAGATTTAGTGAATGTAACATGTCTTTAATTGAGGTAAAAAGTAAGATGGAAATCCCATACTACATGAGTATCATATGAATCAGAATTCCCTTTAAATAATGATATTAAAGAAAACATTAATTATAAGTAAATGAGGTGTAATAATGATATATCATTTTAAAGAGAAGTATAAAAACCACACAAATTAAATTAGTGATGGAATTGGAATAATTCTCTCAGAACTAAAAGTGATACTATAAATAAATTTACATTAAGTATGGACTACCTTCATACACATCAATCGTCCATTATAATAAATATATGTTTATTATAAATCCACCACAGATACATTCATATATATCATACTGTATATGATTTTCATATGAATTTATATTACCCTTTTTTAAGAATATGTAATATGAGAGGTTTTAGATAACTTTTACATTAAAACATTCTTTAATTTTGAGGTCATTTAGTTTATTTGGTATTTGGGGTAATTAATTTATGGAATAATCTGTGGTTAAAATTTTGTTTTATTGATTCATTTCTTATAATAATGTATTATTTCTTGGTATTATAGTTTATTCATTTTGGGTATTATCTTACATTTTGATTAAATGTTGGTTTTATTAATGATATGATTAATTTCTTGTTATTATTTAATGGATTATGTGATTCATTGGAAGTTTATTTTAGTGCTTTATGTATTAAAAAATCATATTGAATACTAATAATTTGGGGAAAAGATGATATTATGATGTAAATTTATTAAAGGATGAAATTATACAGTTCAGTTAAGTATATTTCCTCATGTTCAAAGTTTATATGGTAAATGAAGTCCTTAAATCATAGAAGATGAACTTGAAATAAAAATGTTATCATATTACAATCACTATAATGAATTAGTTTTATTTTCATCGCTCATAGATTTATTGATTTGTGGTCATTATCATTAACCTGAACATTTTATCTATCACCCTATATTAGTATATGAATATGTACATTATTTTTATATATAATAATGAATTTATTTTCATCATATTATTCCATATTTAAATATAAATTTTATTTTGATACAATAAAACACATATAATATTCTTTTTAATATTCAAATTCAATTAAAAAATTTATTTTATTTTATTAATCTATTTTAGAAATAAATAATCATTTATAAAAATTTATTAATAAATAATTTTTTATCAGATATAAATTATCATATAATTTTTATGAAGCCAAATTTAATTTTTATAAGGGTTTAAAAACTGTTATTTTTAAAAAAGCCAGCATTTATCAATAAATAGCGATTATTATTTTCAAAGATAAAATAAAAATATATAGAAAAAAATTAGATAAAATTAATATTATTTTTTGAATAATAACAACAAATTATCCAATAGTGAATTATTCATTATATTGTAGACAGTTGAAATTTCATGTAAGAATTAAATACCGTATAAATATAAATTGTGTATTATGATATCATAATGACCCAAACGTGATAAAATAAATACTAAAAATGGTATCATGACCAAATATATGTTTCACTTTTATGATAATGCGATTTAAATTATATTTTATTTATTTTAAAGAGGAATTATGAATCCCAAAAAACTATTATTATATTTTAAGGATTTAAAATCATTTCATTAAGAGTGTGAGTCACCTCAATATAAGAAGGGAATTATTTTATTAAATATGGACCTTTTTCATATAAAATAATGAAAAATCTCCCATTTTTTAGAAACCATGGGAAAACTTTGGGTTGGTTTTTTGTTTTCATTATTTTACTATGTAGTGTCCAAAACCTAAATAATAATGAAATCTCTCTCACTACTTAAATAATCCCACCCAAAGAACCATTTCGATTTACTCAAAAACCTTATACCACTTCATTAATCTTACCTAACCGCTCTATAGTTCTCCAATGGCTCCCTAAGGCTCTCATCAATCCCCTACCCTGATTTTGGAGTCACATACTCATGTATGGGATCCTCACCTTCACATCTTTATTAAAGTTTCATTATAATCATATAACTTCTATTTCCAATTAATGATGTTGGGATATATATTTCCATTTCCCTATTACTGAAAATTTTATTTCCAAATGATTATAGACCACTTTCTCTCTCATAAACCCAATTTAATGTTTTTTAAGTGAGGACATTATGTTACCGTAATCTAATTCTGATTTTCCATTACAAAACAATTTTATAGAGAAATCCATACCCAATTACTATCAAGGGTATTCACCATTATATGTTTTATTTATTTTTATTTTGAATTAGATGTATTTATTCCACTCTCCATAATCTTGGAATAAAATATGATTATAAACAAATTCATGTAGTATGATCTAAGTGACACACTTAATCAAGAGAATGAAATGAATGTGACAGGAGCACCAGGAATTATATAGCGCTCCAATGAATTGCGTAAGGTTTATTCTCATGAGATGTAATTTTGGGATAGGGATTGATCCTGATTCAATTATGGGAATTTTTTCACCATGATTCATTTTCGTTTTAGCATTGACCATTTTCTTTGATGCAGGTTTTTTAAGATGTTTCCACATTTTCCATGTTATGATTTACATGATATATAATGCCTTATTATTCATTTTTATTTTATTACCCATTAATATTGTTATTTTATAACATATACCACCTTTTTTATTTTTTCTCCCCTTATTGGGCTTTATTTCTCACCCTTTTTATATGTTTTTTCCCAGGTTATCCCATGCAGTTTTAAAAGTCATGGAATTTTAGAAGCATTTAATGGAATTTTTCAATAATGTTGTTGTATCCTATGTTCAAGATGTTATTATATGTACCTAGTTATAAAATAAATTATACTTATATATCATTCTCAGTTTATTATGTATACTTTTATGTAATTAATCATGAATTAATTTTCAATAAAAACATCACGGTTATAGTTGCTATCAAAGAAAAAATTTAGTTATTTTGGGATTGGGATTATAAAAATATAGAAAACGCGTTATGGATAAGACTAAGAATAAGAAAAAACTCGATAAATTTGGGTAATTATAGATTTAGTAGTTTATTATGAAAATATATCCTTATATGGATACTATAGGTGGATGTGATACTGGTACAGATGTACCAAGGGGTATCAACTCCGACAAGGTGTGTCATTCCTAACATAATGTAACATAGAACAAAATAAATGGGACTTATAACACACCATTTTTTATCCTCATTTGGGATATGCTTTCATAAATTCAGATTCTCATTATGAACCATTATTAAGGGAATCAAAAAAATTACCATAAGAATATATGTTATGAAATAGATCATGGATAAATTTGATTAAAGCCTAGAAATTCATAAGTTATAGAAATAAATGTAAGTTATATGTTCTCATTTTAGTCATTAAATTTCCATTTAAGTGATTAAAAGTATAAAAATAGTCATCCATAATTTTCCATTAATTCTATTCAGGGACCAAAAATTCGATAAATCAGCTAAAAACTCAATGTGATGTGAAATGCGATGGTTGCCGCAATGAGATTATAAATCTAATGAGTGAATGAATCATAAACTTCATGGTTATAATCACTAATCTAACTAAGGTTATGAAATGAATCCTAGAACCAAATGAGCATCCAAATCCTCCCAAGATAGATCAAGTTATGATTAAGACATTTATGAGACAAAGGCCTCCAGATTTCAATGGACCATCTGATTCATTTTTCACAGAACAATAGATCAAATCAATTGAAAAGATCTTATCAATCCTTCAATGTTATAAGAAAGATAATTTCCTACTAGGTTTTTATCTTATAGAGGGATAATATGATCATAGTTGGTCATTGATCAAGAATACAAAGCCTATGGAAGATTTCAAATTGATGGGGTGGAAATAATTCATAAAAATATATTTTAATAAATATTTTCCTCACACTCTAAATATTAAAATGGAAACAGATTTCATTTCCATCATGAAAAAATATGATGAATCTATCATTCTGAATGAGGAAAAATTCAAAATAATTTCATGATACACCTCTATATTTGTTTTTACCCCAAAATTCAAGGTTAAACTTTTATTTGGTGGTCTAAAACGTAGTATACGAATAGCCTGGGCAATCTGAGGATTTTATAGCTATGAGGAAATTAATTGATGTGTCCTCAATGCCTCGACCAAGACAAGTAATTGAAAAAGAAAAAAAGAAACTGAATATTAAATAACCAGAATAAAAGTAAAAATATGATAGAATTTGCCAAGGTGTTATTATAATTATTAATAGATGGATATGACGAGGTGTTAGATATTAAATAATGATCTCACCATACGATAATTTATTAATATTAGATAATATGTGATAAAAAAATTCCAATCCATGTAAAATTATGATTTACCTAAATTTATAAAAAAATAGAATTATTTTGATATATATTGAAGTTCTCTGACATAGACCACCTTGTATTATCTCATTGGGACTGGGAATTGTGGGTTGGGTGGAGTGACAACCCAAATGGATAGTCTCTTTATGTGTGATCTAGGAATGTAGTGTATAGAATTCCATTGGATGGTGGATCGTTTGAGGGATTTCTTCCCTAAAAACTTCTACGGTTTACCTCCAATTATAGAGGTATATTTCACCACTGATTTAGTTCAAGGTGTGGAACCAATTTCTATTTATCATTATAGGATCGATCATATAGAGATAAAATAGATTAGTAAGTATTTATAGGACATAGAAGAAAATGGTTTTATAATACCTAGTAATTCACCATGTGGTTCACCTATCTATTTTGTGAAAAACGTGTATAGTAAGCCCATATTGTGTGTAGATTACCAATGGATGAACCAACTTATTGTAATGAATTGGTATCCATTTCCTAGTATATATGACTATTTTATTGGCACTAAGGAAACAAATTTTTATCTAAGAACTATTTTAGGTTGGGATACCACCCGGTTCATGTTAGACCATCAGACATACCACATATAGAATATTAGAATTGATATAGATTTATAAATACATGGTTATGTTTTTAGGCCATACAAATGGACAAAAAAATTTATTTCCCTAATAAAACCATTTATATACATCCTTTGTATAACATTCTATGTATGGTCCATAATTTTAATCGGTTGTTCCTCATAAGATATATCATGTTCCAATGGTATGGAATTTTTGATCAATACTTGTGAAGAGTCAGCTATCTACTTCCTCAGTAAAGATACATAGAAAACATCATGGAATTGATAGAGGTTCGGTCGAAGTTCTAACTGATAGGATATCATCCTGATACGATGATTAATCTCAATGAGAACAATGTACCTAGGGAATAATTTTCATTTATTCCCAAATATCATAACATTCTTTGATGTGGATATTCTTAGAATCACCTTGTCAAAAATATAAAATTATATATCACACATATGGTTATTCGCATAACTTTTCATTCGACTCTGAGATACCTTGTGAAGGACTCAATAGAATGTTTTCCCTTCTTTATTCATTTGGAAGCCCAACATGATTCATAGATTGATAAACTTGGGTGATCATATCACTAAATTTTTTTTCCATCACCCATATCATTGGGATAATTAAGAGAAAAATAATTATATTTTCCATCACAATTAGCATTAACACGGTTCATTTGGGTTCCAACCATTAACTAATACCAAAGAGCATAGTGTAAGAAACAATAATCATGATGGGGAACCACATAGTCCAAAAAAGTCAATAATAAGATTTCTAAATCATGAAAATTTCATTCATATATTACACCATAGGTTTATCCTAGGTCATTAATAGTCACCATATATTGAAATCCTCTATTATGGTTCATAAAGAGTGTTTGAATTTCCAAAGAATGTCCTTCGATAGTGTCAAACTAGGTGGATACCAACTATGCCCATGAGTCAGAATTGGATAAACTAATCATCATAACATTTATATTCCAATAATAATAATTCAACTGTATAAAAAAAATTCTCAACCATATATACTGATTGTGAATATTTTAATTAGTTATACCTACATCTAATGTCAAAATTCTAGATATGACACATGCTAAAATCTACAAAAAACCATGAATATGGTTTTGTAAAATGTTTTATATAATTTCATCATTGATTTTTAATGAATGTTCTACATGAAAATGAAGAACCCACATGTCACTACCTTTTATGATCCAAGATATATATTTCACTATGTAATAATACAAATTTGGGTTTCCTCTAACAATATCATTATTTTAGTAGGTCATCATTCCATTCATAAAACATGTGATTGTTATACAATTGAGTGAATAACCGTTTCTTCAATACAATCTTACTAATATAAACATAATTATATCAATTTTATTTTCTATCTCATACGGTTTCCTATCCTAGTGTCAAAAAAATTAAAATTTGATTTGGGTATATAAATCATAGGGTTAATTATTTTTACCATGCCTTACATATAATAATCAATGGACAGTCGACTTTGGAAGAACCTATAAATTTGAATTTTCATGGTCATGATTTATAAAACATTGTAAGGAATATCATATTTATTATTTGAGGAGTTTTCTTTTAAGTAAAATCATGTTTTCTAATTAATTATACATGACTTGGAGAGGAATATTTATTATTTTTAATTAAATTTTTGATAATATTGATTTATTTGTTTTATATATAAAAATATTGGAGTAATTTTGGAAGGATTATTGAATTCAAATTTTAATGTATCACTGGGTTTATTCATTTAAAATGCTAAAAAGGGGATAAATGAAAATATGGGGATGAGGAAAAGGAATGGTCATGGAATGTCCTATATATAAATAACCTCCACCATATTTTTCAATAAATTATAATTATTTTCAAGAAGTGATTAATGGTTGGTATATAGGTAATGGTTTGGTTGGACTAGATATAGTAATTTTGATATTATTTAATGATCATTATCACTTTACATATTATATTTTTATAACTATTAAATTAGTGTCTTTTGGGGGTTAGAGAAGGTTCTTTTAAGGATGTGTGACCTATTAATTAAAAATTTTGACTGAAAAAATGATTATTTTATGAAAAAATAAAGATAAAGAAAAATTGGTAAAGAAAAAATTTTGTCATGGAATTAAATTCAACTAAAATATTTTATCAAATTAAGAATTATAGGTCAAAGATCAACAGAATCTATATAAAAAATTATGAATGAAATTATAAAGCATAATTGGTTGTGTCCTTAAAATTTAAGAGATAAAATAATTTTCCATGTGATTCTTAAATGATATACAAAATAAAAATTGTTTGATTTTTTCAGTATTAATTTAAAATATTTGATATGATGGATTATCTAAAAAATAAAGAAAGGGAAATATGAAGGTCATCTGAAATAACATCTATCTTGGGTTCCAAGTTGGATAACATTAGTGGGAATTGAAAATATGGACATGGAAGAAAATAATAGATATTTATGGAGGGTGATAAAGATAATTGATAAAAATATATTTCATGATCCAGAGAAATTTAATGAACTCAAAACCATAAATATATGACAATTTAAAAGACCATTGATTTGTAAGATATAAAGGTAATATTGTAACGTTTTTGTTTCAAGATCATTTTCCTAGAGTCAAGGGATCCTTTTTCTATTAAGATATGAAACACTAGAAAATTTACTTACTTGATATATTTTGATTTAACAAATAAAATTTAACCCTTTAATTGGGATTCGAAAAAATTTCCACTTTACCCATTTCTCTAGTAAAATTAATATAAAAAAATTATTTTTTTATTTTTTATATGCCAGAAGTTCTAAAACAAAATTTTAACAGATTATAAAATCAATAAAAGTGTAATAATATATTCATCTTATCTTTATTAATATAAAAATAGTTAGAAAAAGTTAATATAATAACCAAAATGAATATGAATATATTAATCTCCAAAATTTATCAATGAAACCAAAGCTTTAGCATTGATCATTCCTTAAATAAATAACTTTATACCCCAAATAACCTTAATAACCTCAACATGATATAAGGTTTTAATCTCAAATTTTATCTCATACCCGTTTAACGTACACCTCCAAAAATATAATAGCATTCTTCCCAAATAACCCTTTACACAAAAATGTTATATATATACCTCAACCTAATAAAATGTCTCTTAAAATATCATCAGTCACCCCAAAATTAAATAACATTATCCGATAATATTTTTTCCAAAATTAAATTAATATTTAAACTGTAATCCATCTAAGTAAAAATAATTTTATACTAACTAGTGCATCACGTCGATTAGTGGTAGGTGTTGTACCCTTATCACCCTTCATTTATGGGTTAAATCCTAGTGATCTTTCCAGATGTGATGGGTTATGACACATCTTATGGGTTGTCCTTTTTCTAAAATATATAAAAACTTATGTGATGATCATATTAATAATTTTCAATGATCTTATAAAATTCTCCAAAATATGATTATCATATTCAAAAATAACATTAATCATTAAAATAACTTTTATTAACCACTATGGATTTCAATAAAACTCATTATTTTCTATAGAATCAAATAATTACCTCAACATAAATCACATATACAAGATTATCATTTCCTCAATTATGTTTATTTATATAGAGTATCACTTTTCCATTGAATAACCTTTCTAGGTCATTCAATATATTCTTTAAAATCATTAACGCAAAACATCTTTAGAAAAAACCTTTTATATATATAAATATATATATATATATATCATCATTCACATAATTTTTGAATTCTAGTACATAAAATTTGAATCATTCCACTTCATAATTAATCCATTAACTAGTATTCTTCATCTTATTTGTTAATACATTCTTATGTTCATGTGTAATTTTTTGTCACTTCATCATAAACAATAAAACCTTTACTCATACAACCATATTTATCTTCTTCTTTATGACATAAATTTTCATAATTCACATTCTTAACACATTTAAAACATTCAACAGTTTATGATACCTTAGGGAAACCATTATTCTCATCCATTTCATTTAATAAAATTTTCATTTTTCTTAGAAATTATTTACTTTTTACCCTTTTCCCCACACACAAAACATATTCTCATTCCTTTGAGACATTACCTTGAGTTATTATTCCAATATTATCAACATATTAGAAACTATATTTTATTTTTTCCATGGTATCCACCAGAATAGCTCTCAGTGAACTCTATCCTTCTCCCCATTAGTGATTTTGGGATTTAGTTAAGGTGCAAGTTGTTAATCATATGTTATGATAACTAATTAGGAATAATCAAAATATCCTTTACAATAATCTTCATCACATTTTTTTTCTCATCAACACATTGTCTACCACATTGAATTTCAACCCAGTTCCATCTGATTTCTTCCATTGACAAGAACCATAAAGCATAATGTGAGGACCAATATTCATAATGGGATACAACATAATCATGAAAGAAATTATTTATAATATTTATAAATCAAGACACCTTAATTTCAATCAAAGACACCTTAGGTTTATCCTTGTTCATTTATGTCTCCCATCTACTTAAATCTTTCATGGTGGTTCATAAAGAGTGTGTGACTTTTAGAATCATATCCCCAAGGAGTGACAAACTTGGTGTGTAGTAAGGACCATTATCATGTACTAGGTAATACTCAAGTTAAGCCTGATGTATCTTTTTCAGAATTATTACCAAAAGGTATATCTATTCCATAACCATGCCAAATTGTACTATCGAAATAGGGATGTAATTTCTCATAAACCACTCAATCTACACTTCACCAAGATTCTAGGATATCATTATATTCTTATTATTTTTCTTAGACTTATCCCTAGGGTTATCACTAAATTTTTCTCATCCTAGTTCCAAAGGTTAACTAAAACTTTCCTCTAATACCAACTATGGTGACCCAAGCCTTTTACACATATTATTACATGATTCTTAAATATAATGTTCTAATATTTACAACACAAGGATCATAAAGTCCTAGTGTCTGTGAAATACTAGTTTCACAATACATCAAATGAAACTAAAACATGAAATACTCAATATATTCCCCATATTGAGCTCCTGAAATAAATTTGAGCTTCAAAAACTATATGGGATAACCTAGGGAATACAAAAATAAAGGGGTGATCTAAAAATATTACTAATAGAATAAACATGATATGGAAGTATAACATTTGAGTCAAAATTAAAACACAATATAATAAAAGATAAGGTTCATGAGTAATCAAGTGGAAGAATAACATAAAAAACATAGTATCATAAGATCACAGAAAAATGGGAATTTTTAAATGAAATAAAACATGATATAAACATAATTCAAGGCTAAATTCAAATACAAACATCACATGGTGGACAGAGTCCTATAATGGATTAGGTTCGTTCTCTAATCATATATATGGTGTATCATGAGACAAAAACATTACAGAATGAATTGGAGGGATATATAATCTCAGAACCACCAATCAAATTCATTTATACACATGAAAATGTGTTCCATATAAGGTTATAAATCATATGGAATATAAATAAGTATTTCCATGGAAATAAATAGGTTTCATAATCTTGTCTCATTACATAATAAAAATAGATTCCATAAAGAAGGCATTTGAGAGATGGTAATAAGGAATTTATTAACCCATAAAAGGAAGAGAGAATAATCCAGGTATACATGAGAGAGACATATATATATATAATTTGTTGTCATTCCATAAGTCTAAAGATAGGGAAAGTGATATAGAGATAGAGTGGTCATAAACCGAGGAAAAGGGTGGGTTAGAAAGATCTCTTACCTTGAGCCTGATTTGTCTTGTGAATTATTAATCTCCATGATTAATAAAATTAAGTTAATTATTTACTTAATTAATAACCTTTTTAAATTTTATAATTCCTTTTATTTTAATTTTTACTATGTCATATTCAATTAATAAACCATTTAATTTAACATTAGACGTTCTAATGATAAATGGATCTTATATCCAAAATAACATTGGTATGTTGACTAAGGTAAAATAAATTATTAACTAATCATTTTAAGAATTTTAATAATTTAATAATTATCATTTTTATACATAAATTGTAATTTTTAAACCAACTATTAAATAGGGATATGAAAATTTGACTATGTTACAATAACAGGGATGGTAGGCCATACACACGTATGTGTAACGTTTTCATTTTCGAAGATCATGATAGAGAAAAGATAAGTGTTATTTTGTATTTATAGGATTATAATTATATTATAAATATAATATTATTTCTTTAAATACCTGTACACATACCATCCATTTTATGCGGTAATAAAAACAAATCACATCACTTTGCGAGGCAACAATCCACCGTACACACAGGTGATGTTATCATTTATTCAATAGGTGATAAGGTAAGAAATTATATGATTTATTTATTTTCCAGAATAATTAATATGAAATTAATATAATATATTAATTTAAAATTAATCCTTATTACATTCCATGTAAATAATATGTGAACGATGAATCACATTGCTTCGTGAGGTGGCAGTATGTCGTACACACGAGTGACGTTATCGTATTCTCTATATAATAGAAAGTAAGATGGTATAAATGATATTATAATTAAATAAGAATTATTATATCATAAATATAATATATAAACACTATATACTTAATTATATCCATCTGTGAGAAGCGTTCATGGAAAATAAATTACATCGGTTTGCGAGGTAGTAGTCCACCACACACACGAACAACAATTTTTTTCCCATTTGAGGGAGGATGAGATGGTTTTAGGTCATGAAATTAAAATAAAACATATAATTATATGTAATATATTTATTTTATTTTATCATCATGGTTTAATAATATTTTCATTATGTGGAGGAAGAAATAAAATAAAACCCTCAATTAAGGATGGTACCCCTTCTTCAGATAGATTCTTTTGGTTTGCACCAAAACAATTCATAGATCAGATTTCATACCAAATAAAGGATTATAAAATTAGGGGATGAAATTAATTATGTTATTTGATTATTAATTTTCCAAAAAATGGGTCTTTAAAGTTTTGAAAGAAGAGGAGTGAGATTATCCTTTTATAAGAGGGGGAGAGGACGCATTTGGAATTTTTGAAAATAATAAATTACATCCACCTTTTCCTCATTAAAAAAGGATAAAAATGGACCATTATTTAACATTAGAATACCTATCTACTAAATATTACCAAATTATAGAAATTAAATAAGTTTTGAGTAACATTAAACCCTTTTTATTTTAGTTTAACCCCCGATAAACATGTTTTTACCTTAACTGTGGTAAATAATATTGATTTGTTTCTCTATTAATTATTGTAAAAAATTAATTTTAACATATTATATAATATAAATTATTATTATTTCACATATGGTATCAATTTTTCAAAATTAATTTCACAGAAGTGGCATATTTTTATTTAAAATTAAACCCATACATGTGTCGAAAAAACAGTCTTTCCAAAAAACTATTAAAATTTTAAAAAGTTTTTATAATAGAATTAAAAATGAAATTAATTAAAATTACATAAATTTGTTTAATTTTAATATAATTGAACTTATTTTACTTTAAAATAAAATTTAAATAAAATTTATATTTTTAATTAATTTAAATGAAAAGTTAGTTTTTAATAAAAATGAGTATTTTTCACTATTTGTCAAAAAATAAATCTTTTAAGAAAATTCTAAAATATTCACCCAAATATAAATTTGAAATGTAAATCTAAAAAATTAATTTTATTTTGAAAAATAAATTCCTTAAATGTGGTAAAAAGTAATTTTAAATTATTTGAGAAAAGTGCGGCTAATCCACCTTTCAGAAAAATGTAGTTTTGAAGAAAACATTTCTTTCTCTTTCTAATGGTTCTTATTTTATTTATTATCAATTAACAACAATTGAATTAATTTTATACCTATGTAAAAAATATGTTTAATAATATGTTTATTCCTATTCATACCTTCTAATTTAGGGGCTATGTTATAATGGTCATGTTTAAATAATAATATTCTAATTGATTATCACATTTCTTTTAAACCCGATGTTGCGTGCATCGAAAGATATCAAAGATATTTAATTTATCTAAAAATATTTATTTCATAAAGTCTTGTAGGTGTTAAATTTTATTATAATGTTGGTTTTTCATATCATATGCATTGTTGAACATGATGTTTCTATTTTAAAATCTCAGTGTGTTACAGGAAATCCCAACCACACGGCAGTTGGTTTCATAAACACAAGCCATGCGTTCTTCATATTCAGGGAAGAAAAATTTTTGGGACTAAATTTCATGTACTGGGGCCACATGCCATGTAGTGGGTTTCCGGGGTGTGGAAAAGTGTTCATCCAAACACCCCACACATGGGTACTTGTACATGTAGAAGTACACAACTAGTGACCATGTGAGGTGAAATCCATGTAGGCATACATTCTTGGGTGTTTTACATGGCAATTCACATATATAGGTACCCCATGGGGGGTTGCACACCATGTTCGGGTGGTACAGGTCATGTACATGGGTATTTTACACACCGAGTGGGGCTGGGTACACAAGATTGTACCCATATATGGGTAAAATCCATGTACCTAGAGGCCCACACCATGTAATTTGGAAAATTACTTGTTGAGTGGCCTATGGAAAATGTCTATCAAAGGCCTTCGAGTTTACATGTCATGTACCCCTTTGTACATGTTGTGTACTTTTTCTACCTGGGTCTATTTTGATGGTTTTTCACCCTAGTGTTAGAATTGGACATGTGAGTAGTCCATTCAAATTATTTTTTCACATAGATCATGTTGGTGGTATCCTTGTTTTGTTTATAGTCTAATTGAATGTTTTTATTATTATGAGAGTTTAATAGTATTTCTTCTTTGTTTTTTGGTTTTAGATTCCTCTTTGGGGTTGGGTTGTGAGCTGTGAAGCCCATGTGAGGGTATGAGATAATTAGCTGGTCATGGATTGTGGATGATAGATAATGTTTTTCAAGGTTCATTAAGACTAATCCTGGAATGAGGGATAGAGTAGTATCTCTAAGGAGATCTTAGTTTTTCCCTGCATGTCAGGTTCGGTTTCTCGAGGTTAGAGTTGTTGAGGTTTATCTCTTGGATTTGGGGACTAAATATTCTTGAGCCTTTGGGCTGTATTAACTTCTTTTAATGTAGGTTAAAACCATGTGTTATTGATATTATGAGATAATTATGCGGGACTCTTGAGGATACCATTGGGGGATAGTTTCTAATCAAGTGATCAGGGGTTTATGTAGTCGGATGTTGAGAATTCCTATATAAGGTTTTGTTTTGGCTTGTATTGAAAAAACCTTTATAAAGGGTATCCTAATTTTTTGATGTTCATGAGGACCATTTTAAATTCCCTTATTTTCAGGATTGTTCTTTTGGATTCTCATTTGGTGCATTGTAGATTGAGGATCAATTAGAGGCCACTGAGGGATGTTTAGGATGTCTCAGTACTGGTCATGTCCTCTTCATTTAGATGAGATAGAGAAACCCCTCATATGATGTACTACTATTGTTCTAGCCTTTAGGACAATTGATTTTTTATGTGGGAATCTCACAATATCTTGGGTGTAGTAGGGTATCTCATGGTGGATGTCACTTTATGTTGTGGCCTTAGGGACTGTGGGAGCCCCAAGTTTGGTTTAAAAACAAGGTGGGTTATGGAGAGCCAATGGTGGCTATTTTTTTGGATCTTGAGATCCATAGTGATGAGAGAGGACACATTCTTTAATGGATGGGAGTGTATAAACATTTACAGTTTAGATTTTTAGATGGTCGTATCCAGGGTAGATCATTCCACATTCGGTTGGACTTTTTCCATGATGTTTGATGTAGTTTTTTCTTAGTAATGTTTTGTGAGGATGAGACCCTTGGGTTATCTTAGATTCAGTTTTGGACCTCATTTTTTATCTAGTTATCTCCTCTATTTTTTTGGATATGGTTATATGGGATTAGGTAGCTAATTGAAAATCTATATGAGGTAACTAATCCTAGATTGAGGGTTCTCTCTAGATAGGTGGTGATCTTATTTATCATGGATATTGTTTCACTCCCAAACTTGGGTATGGAGCCTATATGTAAGTGTATATATAAGGTTCATGTAGATGGAACCTATTGTGTGTAGCATCTATTTGGTTCATGTGGTGGAGTATATGTCATTCTATAGGACTTCTGGGACATGACAAATCTATAATGTGTGGAGGGGATGTTTTCTCTCTATTTTTGATAATGCCATCAAAGTCTTTATTTCTTAGAAGATGTGATTTGTTATGTGGATACCGGTGGTTATGAATTTGGGTCCGACATTTGTTTTTGTTGTGTTTAGACATATTGGATATCTTGTGTAGATCTACAGGATGTACCAGTTTTTTTGTAGATGGGTGAGCTACATGTTATAATCTTATGGAATTGCCCAAAGTGTGGGTAGATTCGTTATGGTTATTAGGCTAGAACCCACTGGTTAGATGATTTATTGTGTTTATTTCCCCCCTTTTATGTAGTTGTTTCTTTTATTCTAGTTATTTTCATTTTTTATCTCGTCTATTTGTATCACCTATGCATTCACTTATTATGAAAATAGATTATAGGTCCCCCATTTCTGGTTTCCTACTAATATTTATTTCTCACCCTCTGTACATGCACCTCAGTGTGTGTGCTGACCTAATCTTTACTTTTAGGTTGGTGCACAGATTTTGCTATGGATGGGTCCAAGGCCCAATGTTTCTTGATCGAGTAGAGTTTCTTGTGGGGATCCTTAGTATTGATTTGGTATATCTCAAACATCATAGAGATCGAGTATGTGGTTTGGCTTAGTGTTGGAAGTAGATATTGTTATATTTATTTTCAATTTTTTTATATGTGGTCGTCCTAATGGGTGAATGGATGTTGTATGTTTTGTATTCTTTGATTATGTATGACTATATGTTGCATATCATTTATTATAGCATGCTTCTATTTCATTTATTTATTATGCATACTCTGATGTTCATCTCTATGTATTATTTTACACTATTATTGCACTTTGACCAGAGGGTAGAGTCTTCCCACTGCACCATTTATACCATCATCATTGGTCGACAACATTTGGAATCTAGGTAGATGAACTTGAGGTATTATGGTGAGTCAGATCGAATGATGCGTTAGGTTGACCTGGGATGGTTCATTATAAAAAAAGAATATCCTCCACTTTTGATAACATTTATAAAAAATTAAAATTATTTATAAAACATTGATAATAGAAATTACATTGGAAAACAATGAAAATTTATACAGGAATATTATTAAATAAAACAAACAATGATGGTAAAAGAATGCTTTCATGTGGAAATTTTTTAAAAATATTTATTTATTTCAAACTTTTCTAAGGAAAGTACAAGTTAATAAAAAATGAATCCACGTGTCACTTTTAAGAAAAAAAATTTAGAATATGATAAGAATGATTCTTAAAACATTATTTTAGAAATGAAATATCCAGAATATAATATTAAAATTTCATAAGATTAAATAATATAAAATGTGTTATCGAAGATAAAATAAAAGATGGTAAGATGAAAAAGTAAAAAAAAAAGAATAATACAACTTCTATTTAAATAAAGGTAAAGATAAGTATAGAGATCACAGAGGATGATATATATTTGGATTTAAAATTATAAAATAAAACATGTGTGGGAAAAAATAATATAGAAATGGAAGAGAAATATCCATCAGAAAGGTTGTGAATTATTCTTAAAAATGTAATATTTTTAGGAAAAAATAATTCCATCAAAGAATAATACATTAATATGAAAATGTAAATTACATATAAAAGAAGTAAAAAACACAATATAACACAGTAATAGGATATAATAGATAAAATTTTGAATAATATAGTTCAATAGTAAAATATTTCAACTTAATAAAAGGAAATTCAGTTTACAAAATCCTTTAAGGAATTGGTTACTTTTGAATAAAAACCAAATAAAAGAGAGAACAATAAATAAATATTAAATGCAATGAACATAAATCGAATCATGATATAATATATCAAGTGGAATTATATACACCATATAAATAAAAATATTTTTATAATAAAAAATATATATCAAATAAAGTAATTTTAGATGAAAACCCATTACCTTTACTCTTGAATTACATAAAAGTTCTTTAATCTCCTACTTTGAAGAAATCACTCATTCTCATAATGAATTCCACATAAATAAAGGTCTTAGGAATAATTATTGTGAAAAAGATATTCCATAAATGAAAGAGGACTCTATAATAAGAAAAATTAGAAGGTATTAAAGAGGTATTCAAAATATATGATTGGTTTATAATGGTTATATGAGTACTCCTTTTATTGGTGAAAATGAGGGACATTTCATTAAAAAATGATGTTAAGTGAAGGGTAAAGTTAGAATCACATGGGATTTAGCTAAGTTATATGAGAAAATATTGGTGAGATATATAGTTATGACTGACACACCTAAAAAAGGACTTCTATAAGTAATAAATATCATATTAATTAAAGAAAATTCAATCCATGGTAATTTACCTCTTTTTACCTTGTTTAATAATTTATTGTGGTAATTTTTTTTAGAAAAATATAATATGGATAATATTAGTAAATTTTGACATGATTAATAAAAATGATGACTCAATTTAATTTAATTAAATTTATTAATATGAGAAATTTAAATTTTAAAAGAAAATACAAAATATATAGAAAAACTATTTTTTGTAGAAAAATTAATTTTAGAAAATTAAGAATTATTATTATTATTACTTTTCCATTTCTAATTTAATAAGGGTTAACATATTTTTTATATATATAAAAATTAAATTGAATTTATAATTTAAAATAGATCAATTTAATTTATTTACATAAAAATTACATAAATATTATAAAATTTGATTCTGAAAATAACCCTTTTACCTTGCCATGATAACTAACTATTAGATCGATGACTTATTTTATACCTAAAAATTTAAATTCACTACATTAATTAATTAAAATATGATAATTAAAACTATTAAATCCATTATATTTGATTCAATTTCTAAAATTATTTAAAATTAATTTTAATATAAAAACTCATAACAAATTCTAGAAAAATGAATTTGTACGCATAAAATGAATTTACTCTCATTTATTTCCAAGTAAAAATATTTATTTTAAAATTAATTAAATATTTATATATATTATCAATATGTTTCATTAATATAATTATTCAATAGTGTTTAATTTATTTTATTAAAATAAAATTACATGATACTTCAAAAATAGTTCTTTGAAAAAAAAAACAATTTCATTTAATAATTTTAACCACATCCTATTAAAATTAATTATTCACCTACAAACCATTTAATTTTATCACTAAATTTATATTAAAATATTTATTTTTATACATCAAATAATTTTTAAAAAATAATAATAATAATAACATGTAATGAACAAAAAATATTTTTTTATGAAAAAATTAATTAAATATTATATTTTTGTTTCAGTCTATAATTATAATATTTTTTATTTTTAACTTAAAATTAAAAAATTAAATATACCAATTTTAAACATGCATAACCAACTTCTATATATCTAATGACCATATTTCCAATGGCCGTATTTCCAATGACCATATTTATAACATTACAATTTCATACTTTACATAGTCTTACATGAATTTTAAATCATTTATACTATTTATTTAATTCTATCTCAATATGTATATAATATTTCAAATTATTTACCTTATTTACATTTTTGTAATCAGGGTGATTATCTTTATAAAAAATCACATCAATAAAGGTTTTATGTTTGTGGTATTTTTATTTACATATGGTTTTATTCCAATTTTACTTTTCTTAATGTTGTTTCATATTGCGTTCTCATAATGTATTAATCATACATTGTGATATTTTTATCTCAATACAGTTTTTTAGGATTTGTTTTAATTTGGAGGTTAATGTTAAAAAAAATTCATCTTGGTATTTATTAATACTACAATCATGGGTTGTTATATTCTACCCACTTTAATAAATTGTATACTTGTAATTTTAATTATATATAGTTGATGAAAATAGTTAAGAGTATCCATAAAATAGAAAATATCAAAATATAATTTATAATGAGATATCATCCTCACTATCTTAGGTAAGAATATGAAATTAATCTTCTCCCTCATTGTTGAAATATCACTAATATTAATTTCCTCCCTAACCATTTGAGAAAAATACCCAGCATGATTGGTTATTAAGACCCATATAATTTAAGTAATTCCCATACAAAGTTTATATTTATCCTTATATCAGAAAATGATCATAAATTTATTTAAGATGTTAAATTTTATTACCTTTTCCTAGATATTAATATCACCTCAATATATATAGATCTGATCCATGCCCAAAATCACCCCAATTCATCTAAAGGGGGAATTATTAGTTTTATAAGAAGCAAATTTCCACAAAATTAATTTGGTGAAGAGTTGTAGACATGGGATGAAATCATCACACCACTAAATTTTTTCACTAATAATTAAATATCGAATAATAGGTGTAGATAATTGAGTCTCTTTGAAATCAGTCTAGATATAAAGAAGTGGGTAAGACAACAATCAAATAGTAAATTTATAGTTTTGGAGTGGATAGTGAGTGTATCTTACACCACTTTGTTTTCAAGACCCACTATAGCTGTTGGGATTATATAGGCTTTCCCTTATTCCCTTGGTCTTAGAGGTTTTTGATATCTATTATCCACGTTAACTATTTTATTATGACTTAGATTTTATTAATTCCCAAATTCATTGAAATTAAGTCATTGAAGTGTTGGTGGTGCATTAGTGGGGACCTTTATACCCTCTTTTGTATCGGTTGGCCCCTCTATTTCATTTTGGAAATTATGATCTTAATGGCCATACTTTCCACTCTTAAAACATTTTCCCATTCCTTTCTTGAAATTTTCTGAATGATTCTTCCCATATTATGTGAATATAAGTGAGTTAATTCTCTTACCATAATATGAATTATCATTCTAGGTTCTAGGAAACTTTATTTTCCTTTTCTTATAATAAAATCTATAAAAAATGAGAGTCACTCCTTTAAATTTACCCATTAATTTCACATCGAATAATTTCTTTCTGAAAACCAAAATACCTTATGGTTATTACTTTTATAATACTTGGTATTAATCCACTAAATTAATGATTTATCTTTATTTTAGGTTCAATAATAAAACTAGACGCATACCTTGTGAGTTTCTTAAATTTCAGTTCATATAAAATAATAAATTCATCCTTTTTTTCTTTAACATCAAGAATTATCACTCTATTTTAATGTAAAGGTTTCATGGAAAATATTGAATAAAGAATATTTTCATAAACACCTCCCATTTTATGGTGTCAACTTCTTCCTTTGGATTCATATTCATAATTAGAGTCTAAAATTGATCTGACTTACCTTCCAAATGATAAATATTTAAAGTAACATTTTTATTCTTCGAATACTAGAGAATGGAAAATATCTTTCCCCTTGTGTGGATCCACTACCCAGAAATTAATAGATCATAAGACCCGCTAAAGTAGGGTGGATGTTGATAAATAAATTACTCAATTTACTATTGATCCTTATTTGGCATGTTCAAGAGATCAACGTGGTCCATGTTATTATCCATAACCTCATATAGATTTTCCATGATGTTCTTCACTTATTTTACCATCCCATTTGGTTACTCATTGGGGTAGTCATCACACAATCCATCACTCTCATTTTTAATGTTATTCATCCTAGTTCTAGCCATTAACTAAAACCAAAAAAGGTTAGTGTGTATAATAAAAAACAATAATCAGAGTATTATATCATAATATAAGGGAAATAAATCTTAATATGTCTTGAATTATGAAACCATAAATTTATCCTATGATACTTTTGGATAAACCTAGGTTTATTTAAGTTGATTTATCTTATATATTTTAATCTATTACCCAAAAATAACTAAACCCCGCTATAATAACAAATAAATTCCCCCATACCCACACTCTTGGTTCTAGTATGGAATACGCATACATTACACACCAGATTTTATACCAACTGATAAGACCTAAGTATAACAAGCATATATTTTAAGTAATTTCAATAATTCAAACACTTTATCTCACAAATTCACACAATACTAGAATCTAAATATTTAGTGTCTTTAGATATTAGATACATGATATTCTTATTTCGAAATAAGTCTTCAAAATTTCAAAAATATATTCTCAAACACAAGCTATCCTTATATACATTTCATACCTAATACACTTCTTTATTTCTTAGGTAATTGAAATTTTTATAATTGTAAACTTATATTCTCAGTAATGGTAAACAGAAGAGATAAAAATATAATATTATACATAATAATATGTCAAACATATGGGTATGAGAACATAAGAAATTTTTATAGACCTAACATAAGATAATCATACCTAATAATAAATATATCATAAGTCATAATTCACTGTATAAGGATTTTGGCATAACATAATACATGTGTCATAGGTGTTGCAACCAAACTATTTTGGTTTCATTTGTTGTAAATATGTCAATATGTGTCTGAAGGAAACATTTCTTATAGAAGTTTCAGAATTTTTGGAATAAGGGTAATATGAGTTTCTAGAATAAGGTGATAAAGGAATTTTCAGAATAAGGTGAAATAAGAGTTTCTAGAAGAAATTTTAATGGATGGAAAACAAGAAGGATCACATGTTTATAAAGTAATTTCTAGAAGTATGTTCCATAAGAATTTTTATAAGTTAAAAAAAGACAAATATTATAGGAGGTGTGAAATAAATATTAAAATCTCCTGAAGAACAACATAAGAAACCCAAGATATTGAAAGTTTCATATGAGATAATTAAAATTATGATAAATTTTTCATTCATCAAAAAATATCACTTTGGAAAAATACCAACAGTAATCCAAGAAAAGTTAAATTTAAAAAAAACTTTTCATCAAAAGTTGAGGATACATGTAAAACATCATTTATTCTTGAAGTTACAAGAATATGGATCATTAGAAAACCATTAGAAGAATAATGAGGTTCTTGATGAAGAATATATGGAAGAAAAATATCTAGAAGGAGGAATCAACGGCTGAAGATAAAATATGAGTTCAGTCTAGATAAAATAAGGGAAGAAAATCAGAAGTTGTAGGTTTAAGTTGAAAAAATCGAAAGAAGAAGCTACAAGACCCGTTCAAACTAAGTGAAGGTGAATTTGTAGAGTTAAATATAAATACGTGAATCAATATGGATAATGTTCAATGTTCTAAAGGCTATATAATATTGAGCTGATAAAAAGGCATAATCAAAAAGATGTAATTGACTTCATCGAAATAATATTTTCTTAAAGATACTATAATTACTTTAAATTTTTTTAAATCCAAATAGTCTAATGATGTTGAGTTGGTCATTAAAAGTTTTATATTCATGGAATGAAATTTTTTTATTCAATTCTAGATTTTATGATGAGATGGAGATAGATTACACCAATTTTTGTGGGAGTTTTAATGGATTCAAGTCCTAATATATTTAGATGTTATTAAAGGTAGTAAATTTAAAGTATTGAGATAACATGAAGTTAAAATCAAATCTTTATCATTCCCCACATCTATCAGTGGTATATTACATATATATATAGGGAAAACGCTTGATTTGAGTTTAATAAAAGTTAAATATTTAAGAATAATATGTTGAGATCTATTGAGAACAAACATTATAGAAATGGAATTTCTGACCTACTTTCATCTGAATTACATTTGGGTCAAAGGATTTATAAATAACCTGAAGCACAATGTTCTAGAAGAATAACTAGAAGGAAAATGTTCTAGAAGAATAACTTCTCAAAGAATAATTTCCAAAAGGTTGAGTATTCAACAGATCTAGATCATCCAACATCTGAAGACATTTTCAAGACCAAAAGATCTTTCATGAAAGCTACTGAAGATCTTAAATAAGTTTTTAAAATGTAAGGTTATCCAACATGCTTGTAGAGGAAGAAACTCTAAATAAAAAAATATTTCTATTTTAGATCAACTCTGAAAATATCTTTTGGATGGGGTGTATAAACAACTACTAAAGGCTAGTGGTTGGGTTGTATAACTAATCACTAAAGTAGTATTAAATTGGGGTATGTAACCAATTATTGAGCGAAGATTGAGGTTTATATCCAGTCTAACAAACATTTGTATTTGGTGTGTATAATCAACTTCTATTGAAGTTAGTAAATAGTCCATGTCGGGGTGTATAACCAACATAGAAAAAAGTGGTATTGTATACCAAACCTTATAAATACCAATGTTCTTGTTTTATGCTTTCATTTTAAAACGTATGAGGTGAGTATGAGTCTTTAATGAAAATGGGATCAAGTATTTAACCAGATATATAAGTTTAATTTCTTCAAAGGAAGAAAATTCATAAAAATAAAATAGATCACTAATTCACCCCTCACCCTCTGAGTGATCATATTAGACCATGGTACTTTAATTAGTATTAAATAAAGTCTCCTCTATTGATCCAATCAACTAGGATAGATAATTTAAATTCATTCAATAATATAATTATTCCTACCTTTTATTGAAAAAACTATCATGTCTTGAACAATATAATGATACCCTATTGAATTTCTCTTCTCTTAGAAGTTGTGGATGTAGTGACTATTGGATTTTAACCTAGAGAAAAGGATGTACCAATAACTTTTTTTGATAAAATAAATCTAGAGGTTGATGGTAAAGATCTTAGTTCTATTATTATATATTTTTTAGATAACTTTTATATAAAGTATATGGGTCTCTAAATATCCAAGGAAACATGGAATAAACCCGAAAGTATTTTTAAAGAAAATATAAAAGTAAAGGAAGTAAAGCTTAAAATCTTGATATGTAAATTTGATGATCTAAAAATTGTAGAAAAAGAAACTATCCCTGAGTAATTCACCAATATGAATGAAATTTTTATAAATATCAGGGGATTCAGAGACACTTTATCATATTCAAGTATTTTAAAAACATTGATGAGAAATTTCCCAAAATGATTTAATTCAAAAATATCAACCCTGGAGGAAAGAGATTATTTAGACTAGATGAGTTACCCAATATACTCATAGCATATGAGATGAGAAAAAAATTATTTTTCATGAAAAATGAAAAACATAAGATGTCCAGTGAAGCAATGAGAAATGGAAAAAATAATGAAAAAACGTGTTGGAGTCAATTGATTCAGAAGATGAGGAAAGTGAAGATTAATTTAATAAAATTATTTCTCTTCTCTCAAAAAGGGTCAAAAAAAGAAAATATAAGGATATAAAATCATCAAAGTGATGGATTTGTGATGATCTAGGACACTTTTCCTATGATTATACAAATAAGAAAACAGATGAATTAGAAACTATTTAGTATAAAGAGAAGGTATAAAAACCAAAAATGGATAAAAATAAGAATAAAAATTCCATTTGTAAGAAAATTAATTTAATGAGCAGGCATATGAAATGTGATTCATCATCACGTATCTCTTTATATAATGATATGAACGTTCCTATAAAGTTTGAAAAAGGTTTTGATACATCAATCAGTGATGATAATGGAGAAGGTATGAATTAAATGGAATGGAAACTAAATCATGACTTGGAATAATTTATTTAAGAGGTTATAAAACTTAGTAAATAAAATAAAAAAATTATCGAAGTATAAAAATATGGTTTTGTATAGGATGAAAGATTTCCTTAAAAGATAATGATGGTATCTTGAGGAAATTAAATCACTCAAAGTTAAAGTTGTTTAGAAATAAAAGATTATAAAATACAATGATAATAAACTTTATATGAAATAATAATAATTGGTTAAGGTTAAATCAAGGTGTTTGGTATATGAAAAATCCATGAATAAGTTGAATGATGTTTTTCACACAACATCAAAATTTAAAATCAATATATCGAGAAATTTTGAGGAACCTAGAATATAAAAAGTGGTTAAATCTAATATTTATAATATTACCAAAGATGTGTTAAATGTATTTCTAGATTTAAGTACTTGTAAGGATGAAAGTAAGGATAGTTAATAATTTCTTCCAACAATAAAAATAATTGTTGTAAATGTAAAGATAATTTCTTCTAACTCTCAATATAAATTTTGAAGAGGTCATACATTCTTAAAAAATAAATTTACACAAAAACATATAGAGACAGTCACATTTTTGGGAAAATATCAATAGTATTACCCCAATAAATAATCTTATGGAAGAAAAAATCAATAGGTGTTATTAGTATGGAACATCTGATTACAAATCCTTTAACTTTTGGATCAATATTTCTTCACCTGAAAAGAGAAAATAATAAATGGGTGGTTTTTATGAGTACATAAAGACAAATTTCATGATAAAAATAGTTAGGAAGAGATATTCATCTAATTTAAACATGAAAAATAAATTTTAAATTTTTATGGAAGATTTTTATATGTGTGGATTATTAAGTCACAAAGATAAGGATTGCATGACAAATATTTAAAGAAAAGTTCATTATGGTGTAAAGAGGAGGAAAATTATAAAGATAGATAAGGAAAATTCATTTGATGGTAATTATAATAAGAAATATTGTGAGAAACATAAAGGAAAAGATCAACTGGAGAAATATTGATTAGTCATTTGGACTAAAAACTGAACAAGGATAAGAAAATAGAAGAACATAGAACAAAATATAAAGGTAAAGAAAAAGATATCTATTTCAGATAAAAATGATGAGATTCTTTAGGATGAATCCATTAGTGAGGATTTGAAAACCCAAAAGAAGAATGATGATTTTGGAAAGCAATAATTCCCTAGGTTGAGAATAGATTTTCTTCTTGAATGTTTCTTCTATATCAAAAATAAGTTCCTTTTTATTACCTATTATTTTATGTCTTTTTTAACTAAAATATATGTAATTAAAGGAGATTATTAAGGCCATCATTAGTAGTATACTAAGAATAAAGAACCTCTATGTAGTTTTTCAAAATACCATGAAGAGTAAAAGTTGAGTTCATCCCTTGAGGGGAGGCTTACATGAAGAACATGCTTCCAAGAAGGTAATATCTCCTGAAAACATTAAACAACTCTTGAACATGAGGTATTAAAATCACACTCTCATCTCTTATTCGTGAATATAATAATTAATGGTAAGTGTTTGGTTGATGAAAATATAAGATAAAGGGGAAGTTATTTATCTTTCACCTTAACTTTCAAATATATTTGTTGAAATGTGGGTAGTATTTTATATTTCATTAATAAATCTAATAATATACAAACCATAAAAATAGAATTGAGATTTCTTGAGTATGGTATGACATGTGAGTATGTTTACGGAAAACATATACAAACTTGGTTATATCTCTATCATTTTTCTATACCATTTTCCCCATGTATAGTTATATTTTATAACTAAATTTTATTTTCCTTAGACCATGTGGTATCATTCCTCTCTTTAAATTCAAAACAAATATGCATCGAATTTGTTTTTTGAGAATACACTTGAGAAAAACCCTATATTTCCAATTTCATTTGAATTTAAATAAGGAGGTGAAATAAATTTTTTTATATATAAACTTAGATGATGTGTGGTGATATTAGAAAAAAATAAAATGGGGGAGATTATTATGCTAAAACTATTTTGGTTTCATTTATTTTCTGTATTTTAATATGTGTTTGAAGGGAACATTTATTATAGAAGATAATAATTTAAAAAGAAGTTGAATATGAGTTTTTAGAAGAATGTGAGAAATAAATTTCTAGAATAAGGTGAAATATTAGTTTCTAGAAGAAATTTCAATGGATGGAAATCTGAATAGAGCAGAATCTTATGAAGAAATTTCTGGAATAAAATTCCCAAATGAATTCTATAAGTTCACTAAAGAGGATAATTGTATGAGGTTTAGCGTAAAGTTGAAAATATATATAATATAATGTTAAGAAACCCAAGACATTAAAGGTTTTAGAAGAACTAATTTAGATAATGTTAAAATTTTAATTCTTCATAAGAATTTTACTTTATAAAAAAACCTATAGTAATCTAAGAAAATTTAAATTTACAAAATCCTTCTCATTAGAAGTTGAGTATGTAGGTAAACCATTATGGAGTTTTGAAGTTATGGGAATATAGAGAATTAAAAAATAACTAAAATATTGATGAGGTTCCTGATAAACAATCTCTAGAAGAATAATATCCAAAATGAGAAATTAGAGGCTGAATCTAGAAGATGATTTGAGTCTAAATAAGTTGATTGAAGAACATTCGAAGTTGTATGTTTAAGTTGAGTTAATCATAATAAGAAGTTGTAAAAGTATTTTTAAATAAATGAATGTTCATTAGATGAGATCCACCAAAAGTACATGAATCGTGATGAATAATATTCAAAGTACTAAAGGATATATAATATTGAGTTGAGACAGAGGCAGAATCATAAAGTGCAAATGGAATTCATCATAAGAACATTTTATAGAATATTCTAGAAGAATTTTACATTATTGTAAAGTTAAAAATTATAATAATGTTGATCATAGTGTTAAAAGAGAACTATTCATGGAAGTAAGGTTCATGGATCAATTCAATATTTTAGAATGAGTTTAGAATAATTGATACTATGTTTTTAATAGATTTTATGGATTCAAATCTTAATATATATATAAGATATTAATGGTGATTACTTTAAAATGTTGAGATAGTAGGAATTTTATATTAAATCACATTCCTTCCCCACATCCATCTAAGGAGAATTTAAAAAACAAATATGGGAAAACACTTGTTTTATGTTTATTGAAAAAGTGATATTATTTCGAATAAGATATGGAGAGTAGCTGATAAGAAAATTTAAATAAATAACGTTTTTAACTGACTTTCATCAGAAGTACATTTGGATTGAAGGGATTATAATGATTATGAGAACAAAGTTCTAGAAATATAAGAGCCATAAAAACAATATTATAAAATAATAAGTTCTAGAAGAATAATTTATAAAAGGTTGTGCATTGAGTAGATCAAGATCTTCCAGGATTTGAACGAAGATTCAAGACTAATAGATCTTTCTTCGGTGTTATTTAAGATCTAGAACAAGTTGTATAAAAGCTAAGGTAATACAACCTACCTGTGGAGTAATTCCATTTAAATTATTAGATCTTCTTATATTATATTAACTTTGAAAAAGAGATTGTGGTAGTGGATTATAACTGGCTACAGGAGGAATGTGGTTGGGGTGAATAACCAATCACTGAAGGATGTTACAATTGTGGTGTATAACAAATTATTGAATAAAGATAGGGTGTATCACTAGATGAAGGAATATTTTAGTTAGGGTGTATAACCAATTATGGTTGTAGTTTGTAGCTAATCCATGTTGGGGTGTACGAACAACATGGAAAAGAGTGGGATTTTATATTGAAATATGTAAATCCTCATGATCTTGTATTGCGATTTAAATTGTATACATATGAGGTAATGTTGGGACTTTAAATAATATATAATTGAGGCAATAACTATATATAAGGGTTGAATTTCTTAAAAGGAAGAAACTTTATAAAAATAAAAGAGATCATTGTTTCACCTGCTCCCCATCTCTGTGATCCTACTAGACATGGTTACTTCAATATAAGTAAAAAAACTAGCATTAATCATGAAAATGTGACATTGGAATAAGAATATAACATATATATATGATCATGGGAAATCATAACATTGTGAACAATTCTATTAGAAATCACGTCCATGCACAATATTTTGAACAAATATACCCCCAATAATGTCCATAAAAAAATCGTGAACAAATATATCAACAATCATGTTAAATAAAAATATTATAAAAATATTATTTCAATAATATACACACAATAACCTTTTGAAAAAACTATATGAAATCAAGTCCACGCATAGTCTTATGAAAAATTTTCCTACAATTTTTTCCAAACAACAAAATTTTGATCAAAGATATTTTCAATCATGTTCAAACATAATATTTTGAACACAGATTCTCAAAATAATGTATACCCAATAAACTCAAGAAAAAAATATATAAAATCATTTTTACATAAAATATTATGAAGAAATATTCATGTAATTATGTCCACATAAAAAATTGGTGAATGAATCTATCTATAATCATCTCAATTCACAATCTTGTGAAAAACATATTCCTAAAATCATATCCACACAAAAAAAATATTGTGACAAAATATATCTAAAATCATTAAACACGTGATATTTTGAACTAGATATGATAATCATGTCTAAAAATAAAACTTGGGAACAAATATATTCTAAACCATTTTCGTACATAGAAAAAAACATCCCACAATTGTATTTACATGAATTTTTTTAAACAAATCTACCTATAATCATGTCCTCACAAAAACATAATTATCTCATGAGATATAAAAATTTACGTTATAAATCATAGAACTATGAAGGAACCACTCATCTCATAATAACATTCCGTACATATGTGTTCCCCAATTACTTAAAAACATTCATAATTCCATTATTTTCTAATTAACTCATGAGAAATAAATGAGTTTCCTAAAAACATAACATGATCACAAGCTATCTAGAGAAAGAAGGTGGGTGATATCCTTAGATCATATCTCTAACAGATTATAATAAAAATTAATGTATGCTGACATTGATTAAAAATAAAATTAAACGATAATGAACAAATTGATTTTAAAAATAATAACAAATATCATGTAATTTGGATAACAATATTTTAAAATAAAATTATTTATATAAACATTGAGAAAATAAATTATTTTAAAAAACATGAAACCATGGAGATTAATTTTCTTCAATAAAATTGATGACAATGGCGAAATAATTTATTCATACCAAAAATATTTTAAGAAGATATTATTTTCACATTTTTGTAATGAAATTCAAAGATGATAAAAATGAAGTCATGTGTCACTTTTAAATATCATTTTCAAGAAAATTATATGAAATAAATTTAAAACTATATTTCAAAATATAAATCTCTATTATTGAATCTTAAAATTTCATTAAGGTAAAGAATATGAAATGGGGAGAAAAAGATAATATATGAGATAATATTAGGAAATACCTTTAAACCTATAAAAACCATTTTAATGAAACCCACATAATTAAAAAGAATAATAATACTTTATTTTGAAAAGAGATAAAGATAATTACAAAGATCATAGGGGATGAAGCATATTTTTATTTTAAAATAAGAAACTAAAACACTTATGGGAAGAAAGAATTTAAACATGGAATAGAAAGTGTCATTAGAAATGGTTGATAATTATTCTTAAAAAATTCCAATTTTTATAAAGAAATAAATTCATCAAAGAATAATATTTTGATGTAAAAATATTAATTATCTAGAAAATAACGAGAAAATACAATATTACACAGTAATAGTATATAATAAATTATTCATATAATAATGGAGGTCAAGAAGAAAATATTTTATCTAAATGAATTAAAACTGAGTTTACTAAACCCCTTATGGATTTGGAAACCTTTGAATTAAGACCCATTAAAAGAGAGAACATGATATAAAACATTAAATACCATGAACATAAATAGAATCATTATATAATATGTCAAGAGGAAGTATATACACCATATAAATGAAAATAAGTGTATAATATGAAACATTTATCAAAGAAGTAAATTTGAGATGAAAAACCCTTACCATTACTCTTGACTTACACAAAAGTTCCTTAATCTCATACTTTAATAAAATCACTCCTTATCTTGATTAATTTCTATGGAATGACGGTCTTAATCCTCCTTTTTGTGACCAAGGTCTTCCTAAAAATGGAGAGAGATCTAGGAGAGTAAAGGTGGTTAGGGATTTAAGATGTATTTTAAATAGAATATTGTTTTGTAAGGTATGGAGGATAACTCCTTTTATATGTTATAATGAGGGGTATTTCCTTGGAAATATAAGTTGGGTGAAGGATAAAGATGGAATCACAAATGAGTTAGGTTTGTTAGTTGAGGAAATGTTATTCATAGATTTAGTAATTACATACACACATAAAAAATGGACTTATAGAATTTATAAGTATCATTTTAATTAAAAAAAATTATATCCATGATAATTTACCTCTTTTATCCCCTTTTTAACTTGTTTAATTATTAACCATGAAAATTCTTATTTATTTACTAAAAATATAAGACGAAACCTCTTACAAAATACTGAAATAATGAATCAAAATTTTTATTCAATTTAATCTAATTGAATTTATAAATATGATAAATTTAACTTTTAAATGAGAATATAAAATATAAGAAAACTGCATTTTAATATAAAAATGCCTTTTAAGATATTAAGTATTTTTATTCTTAATTATCATCAATTAATAATTAAATGAGTGTTAATATTATATATATATATATATATTTTAAATTAATTTATTATTTAGAATCATTAAAATAAATTTATTTATATAACAATTACACAATATTTATAAAAACAATTATTTGAAAATTTCCATTTTACCCTTATTTTTATGACTAACTTTTACTAAAGTAACTTATTTTTATGCCTTAAAATGAAATTATAAACATTAAATAATTTGAATATTCCGATTTGAAATATTAAAACAATTTTTATTCAATATCTAAAATGATAAAAATTAATTTTAATATAAAAACATAGTTTTTTTACGAAAATGCATATTTTAAACATAAAAAAATATTCCTTTTCTATGCCAAGTAAAAAACATTATATGAAAATTAATTTATATATATATATTATCAATATATTTTATTAATATAAGTATTCAATATTTTTTAATTATATTTATTAAGATAAAAATACACAATACTTAAAAAAATAGTTCTTTGAAAAAAAATATTATTTCACTCAATAATTTTTACAATATCTTATTAAAATTGATTATTCATATTTAAACCATTTAATTTTTTCAATACATTGGTATTATAATAATTATTTTAATATATCAAATAATTCTTTAAAAGTAATAATAATGATAATAATATGTAACACATAAAAAGTACATTTTAAAAAAATATTTTAATTAAATATTATCTTTTTGTTTCATTCAAGAATTATATTATTTTGAATTTTTTACTTAAAATTTTGGAAATAAATAAACCTATTACCTATATTCATACCCAGAACTATATACCCAATGACCATATTTCTAAGGACCATATTTTCAACTCCCATATTTCCAATGATCATATTCCCTAACGACTATATTTATAACAGTCAAATATTATTCATATATATAGCCTTACATCAATTAATATAATCATCCATATTATTAATTTACTACTCTCTCAACATTTCTATAATATTTATAATTATCTACCTTATTTTCATTGTTGCAATAGTGGTTATGATCTTCATATAGAACCATGATGATAAATATTTTAAGTTAGTGGTATTTTTATTTACTTTTAGTTTTATTCCACTTTTAATTTTCTTAATATTTTTTTATTTAATTATCATAATGTATTTATCAGGAATTTTAATGTTTTTTCCATGATAAAATTTATCAGGGTTTGTTTTAGTTCAAATTTTTGTGTGAAACATCTTAGTCAACTTGATATTTATTAATATTAAAATCTTGTGGTTTTATAGTTAAAAAGTAATGATTTTCCTATAATAATGGAAATATTATTTATTATTTGTCTTTAAGGAATATTTATTTTTTAAATTTAGGATTATTTAATTATAATATTATGTTTATTTCATTATATCTATATTAAATACTCAAATTATGAGTCATTGAGTAAGTTTCAAGAAGATTTAGTGGCCTTATGTAAATTAGAGAAAATATTTCTACCATATTTCATTAAATCAATGAAATATTTAGTAATAAATTTATCACATGAAGAAAACTATTGATATCCTATGTAATATTTTGAATATATGCAATTTATATATGTATGTAGAAGTTAAAAAATAATATTCCTACTAAGGCATCAATTTGAGGATTAATTGCATAATTATTTCAAGGAGGAGATTTTAAATTTTTAATCATATTATTTTAAAGAGGACTGTGCATCAAAACATAATAGGATATATCATAATGAGGAAAATTTAGATTTTAATATAAGAAAACAATTATAAAAATTAGTAGGGATATGGTTTTGGTTTTAATCATGAATGATAACTTTTAGATAATGAAGAAAAATGATCTCATATATATGTTCTACTCAATTTTGAGGAAATAATACCATATGTATAATAAGTAAAATTATTACTTAATATTTTCTATAAATATTTTAAAATTTATTTATATTTTTTTATAGATTATACAATTATGGCATCAGGAAAAAAATATAAATTAGTTTAAAAGTTTTTTAAAAGTTCCAACAACAAGGTTTTATAATCTAATTTTAGAGACTAATAAGTAAAATTTCATTTTTTTTAATATAATAAATTATATATTCATTTTATATTAATTAATATTATTTATTCATGTTTTTAAAAACACAAATAAAATTGATTCTTGAATATGTGAACTTAGTACACCACCATATAAATTAATAAAATACTATAATTCTTATACTTTTAATGGATTTTGATTTCATATTTGTACATATGAAGAGTTAAATAATTTAATGAACAATGATATATATTTGAAATAAACATATTACAAAAAATGGAATTTTATAGAAAGGTGGGTGAGATAATCAAGTTTCCTTACATGGGAATGTTTTTATTAAGATCTATAAATTTCATTGGTTTGATATTAATAAAGGGTTTTACATTCATCCATGACATGGAAATTTTAATATAAAGTGTATGTTTCTTATAAAATTAATTAAACTATTTATGTTAGAATTTAAATCCCTTAAATTATATTATATAATAAATTATGCTTCTATAAGACACTTAATTGATTAATTGAGTGTAATGGAAATGAAATTTTATGATGATAGGTTTATTGAAAAAGGGAGAACTGCTACTAAGGTTTAAAATAATGAACTTTTTCCAAATAAATATCGTTCATAGAGGGATACAAACATTATTGAAATTAATTTATAAAAAAGGGTATATGGATATGACATAGTTGATGACGTACTTATGAATTATTGTGATACTATAGAAAATTATGAAAATAAATATGTTATGAAAATTGATGGATATGAAGATATAATAAAATAAGAATATGAATACAATGATTGAAATGATATGTATAAAAATAAAATAATAATGAATATATTAATGTTTGAAATTAATTATTCTTGATTTTTTAATTTTAGATTATCTTTATGATAGTTACAAATATTTTTTATTTTTTATTTTTTATTTTTTAGTTGTAAGTTGGATATTTTAAAGACTTTTTTAAAAAAAACAGGGCAATTATCCCTTAAAAATGACATCCTCTAGGTTTTATCATAAAAAAATTATGGTTGGGACTATGATAGTAGAATCTCATTTTGAGGGATCAAGGATGAAGAGCTCAATTATTAAAATGTAATGCTAAGGATGGGGAAATCATTGTTCAATTACCTTTGAAAAATTGTCCTCTGTTTAGATTTTTCATTTAATGTAGGTTAAAGAACAATAATCCATGCATGTTTCATTTACATGATGATTATTATTGAAAAATATTGAAATAGTAAGAAACACCAATGTTTTTATAAGGATTTCCACTTCGTGTGAGTGCATAATCTTGTGTATGTAATGGGTGATATCCAAATCCAAATTATTTGATTCTAATTTTATCAAGATAAACCAAGTTGAAAGAGAATATAATCTATTCACTATTAAAAATTATATCCTACAATATTCTTGTACCATACATATCGATATAATCAAAACGATATCCAATATTGAAAAAGAATTATTAAAAATAAACATTTTCCATAGTAATAGATATTTTATTATTCCTCGAGATGAAGAAAAATGATTAATATTCAATAGAATAATATCCATAAAAATTCAATAATGTATCAAGATTTTTATAACCCTCATTATAGTACACAATAAAATCTTATACATATTTACTCATATAATTTATTTTAATTTTAACATTCATAATCCCAGAAAAATACTATCTTATGATTATTCTCATTAATTTATTCAACATCATAACTTCTCATAAATGTTTCTGATAATTTTTAATTTGAACACTTGATATTTCTATAAAAAATATCCCCCATAATTATAATTATAAAAAATATTTCCTAAATAAAATTAATTAAAACCAATTAGAAAAATATTGTGTAGGGTAAAATTTTTAAAAATCAAATGTGTAGAAAAGTATTCCTAAAATATAAAATTAAATTATATATAAATTAACATTTTCAAAAAAAATTAATGCATGAAAAATGATATATGGATTAGGAAATATCATTTATTCATTGCATTGAGTGGATATATTGATTAGTTTTAACTGTAGTTCAATGAAAGTGTCTTGTGACGGGTAGATTACACCAACATATCTCACATGCCTATCTCATGCATCTTTATTAAACAATAAAAAAATGTTTTGAAAAAATTATACATTTATTTTCAATAATTTTTTATTTAGAAAAAAATTCATTTTATCTCACACTAATCCTTACTCACACAAATTTGTTTCATGAAACTTCAATACCAACTCAATCCTCTCAGGATCAGTTCAGCACAACTCGATATCTATTTCATTCAAGAAATTATGTTTCATAACTTCTCACAATTTTACTCATGAAACTTTTTCATTGTTAGTATTTGTTTCATAAACTCATCATGAATATAGTATAAATTTATGATATGTCTTATGAAAACTATTTTATTGAGTAAATTCTCCAATATTTTATCATACAAATCTTAAACTTCATAGAAAATTCTATCACAATTCATTCTTCTCAAAAATATTTTAGAAACTATTTTAAAGATTATCATAATTCTTTTAATAATCATATTGATAAAAATTATAACACTTTAAATATAGATATAATAATTAAAACAAATAACTCAATAAATAATGAATTTCAAATCCTATTCATAAAATAAACTTCCTTAACAACATTAAACATGTTAAAGTTATTTTTTCAGAAAATATCATCCCTCACGGACATGAATTCTCATGATAATAGAATTATTTTATTACCTTTCATAATATAAATTTTATTTCTCACTAAGTCTCTTTAAAGGATTTACAATATTGATTATTCTAGAAAGTGTCCCCAAGTGTTATCCATCTCTTGTTCTTTATCCTTGTGTGAGGATGAAATTTGACATATTTTTCTTAAAAAATGATCAATTGTTTTTATCAGTATTATGTTTAAATAAAAAAATAAATTATTATCTTGTTTATAGATATATATTCATTGGCCTGAATGTTTTAATATTGGAAAATTATCTTTAATATATGGTTTTCATGGGATATGATTCCCATGTATATACTGGATTGAATGTTTCATAATTGGTTGATAAATGAAAACAAAGAATTGTTTTTCCTATAAAATATATTCATTTAATAATTTTTTTTAAATTGATGAAGCTTATTTGGTGTCTTATATAGAAGTAAAATTAAACCTTAATTAAGTATACACGGTATCCTTCCATGCATGTGCATTTTTATCAGTTTTTATATAAGTTTCATGTGAGGGGTATGAAAATGGATTCCTCAACTATCTTTGATGATACTTTCATGAATCATCAACCTGTATATATTACCTTTTAGGTATGATAGGTCTTTTTTGACTACTACTTAACTGGTTCTTTAAATAAAAATTCTTTTGTAAGGAAACAAATTCAATCCAATCAAGATGAGACTCCCAAATATGGAATTTATTTATTTGTTCGTTTTAATAAATTATATTTATGTATCATTATTAATTTCATCTACATAGTTAATCATTAATACTTATCTATTTTCAATATATTATATATATTTAATTTTATATAGAAATAAAGATCCTTTAATTACTAATATTGATATGTAGAATATGATATACACTGATCATACTATATGACCAGTTGTCTGTGAGAAGAAATTTAATATTATTGTTCTTGAGTTAAAAAATTTATAAATATGTAATATTTTTATTGTTTCTCCATTATTAATTTTTAGGAGGCACACAAGGTAGATAATTCTCATATTTTGGTGACTCGGTACAAGGCCTAGGGAAAAAAGGTTATTCTTCACAATCAAAACTTCGATCACTCAATATTTGATGAAGAATTTTGTCTTGGGGATAGTATTAAGAAAAGTTTTGGTTGATATATATTTATTCATAATTAACACCAACTAGTTTAGTTAGTCTTGTAGTGTTTTCATCATCGACCATCTCACGAGCATTTTTAGTTGGGTCATCATTTGATTTTCCTCCCAACCATAAGAGATGTTGACCTCAGGAGGATATAATTAAAAGGATGGTTAGGTTATATAAATTGTTAAAATATAAATTAGATATTCTTGTTTGATTATTTTCGTTAATGTGTTTCTCTACACATGGTTTAAGTATGTAGTTTACTATACCGGTAGATGTTCATTCGCATACAAGTGATGACATTAGAAATGTTCCCCTATGAATAGTTCCCCACAATAGTTATTTATGTATCACTCATTTTTATTTGAAACTACACTTATCATAATGTTTTAAATATTTCAAAAAAAATTATTAATCTTTCTTAGTTTTTTGAATTGATATGTTTTGTATGTATTGTTTAAATTATTTATTTTTTATATTTTTTTAAAATTGATTTATTAGTGAAGGATAAAAACTAGCATAAATAATTTTATTTCTTTTGATATATAAATATATTTATATTAATTTAATTTTGATGGGTTTATTATAGAAAAAAAACTATTGAATCAAATAATTTGTGATGAATTATGAAAATTATGATAAAGGATGTGAATACCTCCGAAAATTTAATTACTATAAATTTTTACAAGTGGATAAAACCATTGTCTTGAATTATTTGTGATGGATTATTATAATTTGGATGAATGAAAATAATAGTTCACTAAATATATAAAGAAACAAGTCATTAAAAATAGTTATATTTTAATGTGAATTAAATAAACACCTCGTTTATGACATATAATAATCAATACAACATTTTAGCTATTATAATTTTTATATATTCATGAATATAACTAATAATAATATAATCAATTATTATTTTAATTATTTCAGAGACATAAAAAATGATACTTTTGTTCTAGTTTTAATTTTTTGAATTGTTGCATCCTTCCATGAATGGTAATTTTTAATGTACTCTGGTTGTCGCATCCTTCACTGTAAGAGCCTGAAATTCTAAAAGAAGAAAATTGTATTAAATAGCATGTATGAAATGAAAAACCAAGAATGGAAGATAATATAACACCCCCAAACTTTAAAATATATTTCTTTTAGAATATATTTAATTTCTTAATATCTTATGAGGCACGCAACATCGGGTTTAATTGAAAATGATACTTTATTAAAATGTTATTAAAACATGACTATTATAACCTAGTAATTAAATAAATAGGTACGAATAGTAATTAATAAATTAATAAAAAATATACAATTTACACAAATTAATTTTTTATCTATTGATTCTAAATAATAATAAGAATCATTTGAAATTAAAATAATTATTTCATGAAAATATTTATTTTTTTCTAAAAATGATGTAATCACACTTTGCGCACATAATTTAAAATTAATTTTTTAAACTTTTAGAAAATTTATTTAATAAATTTAACTTTATTTTTTAGATCATAATATAAAATTTATCTTAGTTTTAATTTTTGGGATTTTTCTGAAATATTTTATTTTTTGATGAATAGTGAAAATACTAAACATTAATTGAAAACCGCTTTTCTGTTTAAATAATTTGAAAGGATAAATTATACTTTAAATTCTATTTAATGTATATTAAGTTAAATAGTTTATAAAATAATCCAATTTATATCATATTAATCATTTTAATATTGAATTTTGATATAAAAACATTGTAAACTTTGGAAATTTTCTCTTTGAAAACTCGTTTTCTCATTAAGTCTCTGTAAATAATTTTAAATTAAAAATTTCCAATTATGTGAATTGAATTTTAAACAAAATGTATTGATTATTTTTAATCAAAATAATTTATAATTGATAATAATTTCAACATAATTTTTTACCAAAATGAATAGTGAAAACAGAAAAAAAAATATTGTGGTTAAGGTAAAAATTGATTTACCGGAATGTTAAACCAAAAATATAAGGGTTAAAAATGACCCTAAATATTTTAAAAATCTAATTTTATGACTATATTTCCATATTATCTCTTTTATGTGTTATAATGGCTCTTTTTTAGCCTTGTGGAATGACAAAAACATTGGGGTAATTGAATATTTTCAAAAATTACAATTTTGCCACTCACCTCACTTATAGAAGGACAACCTCTCTCTTCTCTACTTCACACATTAAAACCATTTTGTTTTAGCCAATAAATTTCCAAATAACTTATAAAAATTGTTTCATATCATATTAGAAGCCTTATTTTGGGCTTAAATCCACCTAGGAGGTCTCTTTGTGTAAACCAAAGGAGGATACCTAAAGAAGAAGTTATGTTCTTCAACAAGCATTTTTATTTTATTTCTTCCAACAAATAATTAAATTAAATTAATTCATTATGATATAAAAACATAAGTTTCTTCCATATAATTAATTTTTTTTATTTTAATTTCATGACCTAAAAACATCCCCACTTCCATAAAATGGTTATGAAATCATCATTCATGTATACGGTGGATTATCACCTCACGAACTACTGTCATTCGTTTTTTCCATTAACACCTCTCAATATTGGGTATGATGATGGATATAAAGTATATATATGATATTTATAACATAATTATACCTTTTTATTCATTATATCAAATATACCTTTTTTCATTCCATTCCATAGGGGATAAGACAATGTCACTCATATGTATGGAGGACTACCTCCTCGAGAAGTGATGTGATTTGTTTTTATTTAATGCTTTACATGAAGGTGATAAGGATACATTTAATTAATTTATGTGATATAAATGAAATAATATTATATTAATTAAACATTTATAATTATTAAAATATAATATATCAATTTCTTTCTTACACTGAAATATTATAATGTCGTTCATGTACGTGTGGACTACCGCCTTCACAAAGCGATGTGACTCTCTTTTCATCACCAAATCACACAGATGATATATATAAGTATATTTAAATAAATAATATGGTACTTATGATATTATGATCATTATTTAATGAAAAAATATCACTTAACACCATTCTATAATGATCCTTGGAAAATGGAAAAGCTACTCGTGCATATGCGCAACCTACTGTCTCCATGATTGTAACAGAGTTCATTTTCCATGAATCTATTTCATGATTGGTATTAAAATTAAAATTGATGTATAAATATGAAAATTATGTCACGATTATTATTCTTTATATGATAGAACTCTAGAATATGTATAAGATTCAGGCCTTTCATTATAAAACATGAATAAGAAAACCAGGTAATTAACACTTGAAACAATGAAAATAATGAGAGATTATTAACAAACGGGTGATAAGATATTATAAAAGGATAGTATATGATATTATAAATATTAATATGATTCTATTATAAGTTAATAACATGTTTAAAACAACTATTTATGAGGTTTATTCATTTTTAGTCAAACGGACGCATGAGGTAATGGATTTTATCTAAATTTCATTTCATTACAGCATATTGTAATGTTAGGAACCTAATTTAATTTAGAGGGTGTATACACTTATACTTGACATGTTATGTAAAGATCCTAAACCCAATATCCTGGAGTTGATGTCTTACTTTATTACATTAGCATAATGAACAATGAAATCACTTCCCGAAGGACAGAACAGTTTAGTAGCTTTGGAAAACTAGATACAAACATAATTGTTACATTACAAAATAAAATGAAATTAAACATGGAAACCCCATTTTAAGAACTCAAAAACTCTTATAATATCCCTTAAAGTCATTCATAATATACATATTCTCATCTTGGGGAAAAATAAAACATTAGTAATGGGTGAGCTCAGATTCTTAGTAAGGGAAAGAAATACAGAAGAAGTTATCATGAACATAAACCAAAAGGCATGGTGAATAACTAAAACACATTCCATTAAAACATAATATTGAGCACTATACGATAATAATAAAATCTGAATAAATAATACCATATAATTAATCACGTGAGAATGAAACTAAACCATTAATATTATACCATTTGAATAATCACATAGATTATCAATTACTAATATCATAATGATAGAATGCATAATGTCAGACATTATAAACATACCATTAAGGATTCAGCTAAGACAGCATACATAAATGGGTAAAAACCGGTCTATTTTGTCTCATGAGACCTAACGATCCATCAAGGGGTTACAGTGGGCCCCACCCATCACTTGCTAAGTCTAATAAATTTTTTTATGAAAGAGGTGAAACATAATAAACATATACATTCATATTGAAACTAGCATATGAAATGTTAATAACTTTTCCCCAAAGATGGTAACATAACAGATCAATTTAAATAAATTATAATATTCAATAGAGGGTTTTTAAAATTATGTAAATGCTTTAATAAAATCATTGATAAATTCTTGAAAGAAATACCCTTTTACTTTGGATAGAAGAGTTCTATTAGAAAATCATTTTTATTTGTCATAAAATAAATTATAAACTTGTGTTTCCTATTAAATAAAAGGAAAGGAGAATGAAATTATGTTTGAGGCAAAAATGATGTCTAACTAAAGTGAAAATATGTAAAAATAGTTTTTAAAAAACTTTAGAAATGGGATACTTTAGTGTGGTTTGGGGGAAAATATAAAAGAATATTTAAAGTGGAAAAAAGATTAATTGTTTACATAAAACTAGAAAATACATAATGTGGTTTTTTATGATAAAAATAGTTATTTTATGAAAATATTTTAGTCCTAAAATAGATTATAGATTACACTTGAAAATGGGTAAGAGATTGGGAAGTACCCTTTAATTGGGATTGCTATCGGGGGGAATCGAAAAGGGAACCTTATAAAACATATATTTCTCCATCAAAGAAAGATGAAATAATCTGAATACATAGTATGGAAAATATTCATAGAATTTATAATAATTATATAAAAATAATGAAGAATTAAATTGGGGTAAAGAGAGATAAAGCATAACCAAAATAAAAAATGGAGTTTCTTGGATAATTCCTCGCCTTATATATGAAAGCATTATGCACTTGTACATAACATCCTGGATAATGAAATAAAGTTATTTAATAATTTAATTAAAGAAATATTAATCATGTAATTTATTTATAATAATTTTATTAAGTTCATTTATGGTCTTTTTGATGAGTTTTAAGGTTCAATTTTGTTGTTCAGAACTGCTCGTTTCTTTGGTTTTCAGGATTGGTTCACTTGTATACATGTACAAAAGATCATGTGAAATGGGAATAGTTATCTAGAATTAAAATTAGATGTTACTAATGAACATACAAAATATTTAGTGATATTATATAACATTTTTTCAGATATTAGTATGACTCATTAGATAAAACATTAATGATAACTATTTGGATTATTTTGGTGTTTTTCTGATCATCATGCACTAGTTTTGTCGTATTAATTAATATTTTTTATATATACTGGTTCCAGAACACTAAATATGTTTTAATATAAATATTATAATCTTTTTTCACCATAAAAATGTTTTTATGGCCATCCTTGTAGGTGGTATTAGAAAATTAAAAATCATTGTTCGCGAAGGTGGTGAATCGACACCTCACAGATGACATTTTCATTTTTAGAACAAAAAAAGGGGAAGAGAAATGAATTAATGGTGGATATACCAATAATATAATAATATTACAGTATATATAAGATACTATATTTATAATTCATGCTTTTATAGAGTAGGTAAGTAAAATATATGGAAATAAAACAACTTGAAATAAAATTAAAAAGAAAATGAAATGTGATTTTACCTCTTTAAATCCTACCATTGAGAACCTCCTTATGAAACATTGAAATGGCCTTTTAGGTGAGAATAGAAAGAATATAACATTGGATATATATTTATGAGATGTATTGAAAAGAAATTGTACAAGCTTCATGGATTTGGGGGTGTGATGAGAAGAGGTAGTGAGGAGTGGTATTTATAGTGGAGGAGAGACATGCTTTTTCATTATTAAATTCATTTGTTTATTATTTTGGCTCAAGACTATGAATAGAGTTGGTTTTTATGAGTAAATATAGTAAATATTTCATGTGTTTTATAACTAATGGTTCCTACATCATCTATACATAATCCATTACTCAATAATTCATGGATTTAGCTAATACTGTAAATTACCGTATTTCACTATTCACCAAAAATTCAACTATTTTAGAAAAATCCAAAAAATTCACCCTCACCACTTTTTGACATGTAGAATTTAGAAATGGACTCTATTTTATGCAATTAATTTTTTAAATATGATTTATTAATTTTTAATTACAATCATAATTTATTCAAAAAATATTGTCTTTAAAATTATTACTGACTTCATGACACATTGAAAAATTAATTTAGGTCTCATAAAATTTTCTTATAATCAAAAGAAAACAAAATATTGTTTTATGAATATATTTTATGAAAATTAATATTCTATTAAATCATTATTTTAATTAAAAAATTGTAAATAAAATTTTATGTTTCACAAAAATATCAACACTTAATCATTTTTAAAACATTTATTTACTTATTCCATGATATAAATATACTATATTTTCATTAATAAGAAACCAAAATTTTATTTATAATTTCATAGTTGAGGTTCTTATTCTATTAGTCAAATTAATATTCCTAATGGTCACATTACAATTCCAACTGTTGTATTTAATAGTATATCACAGTTCTAAACTTGGTGTTGTGTGAAGCATAAACTCTCGAATATTTTACATTTTAAAAGAGACATACCATAAGATCTTAGGGTGTTACATTCTCCTCTTATTAAAAAAATTCCTTTAAATTTCGAGAATGCCACCCCATATAAATATTTTCTGTAGTTCATTATCATATGTTCTAATAGTTTCTACATCACCTCTATAATTTTATGATTTTTCTAAAGTACCTTTACCATCCGAGTTGTCAGATTTCTCAAAACAAGTTCTCTAGAATCAAAAATCTAGATAGAAACTTCACAGTAAGATAAATCTGGTTCCAATCATATTCCTTAAGAATTGAGCACATGCATTTGGTCTGGAATGTACTTCCATAAAAAATAGATGTGGAACACATTGTATACTTTATAAAGGATAGGTGGAATCACAAAATGATAAGATATAACTCCAATTATCTCTAGAATTTGAAAATTTATGATGTACTTGGGACTTAGTTTCCATTTCCTACTAAATTGAATAACACCCCCACATGGTTAATTTCATAAAAACATGATCTCTCACCCAAAACTACAAATCATTTATTTGGTTATCAGTATAGATTTTCTATCTACTTTGATCTATATTGACATTATTTACCTTTGATGTTGTTTCCTCCACAAGTTTTGGGCCTACAAGCTTCCTTTCACCTACTTCATCCCAATAATTTGGTGCACAACATCTCTTTCCATACAATGATTCATATGGTTCTATTTTAATACTTCAATGGAAGCTTTTGTTATAGGAAAACTCTACCAAAGGTAAATAATGATCCCATATACCTTTAAAGTCAACTGAGAATGATCTCACATGTCTTCTAATTTTTTAATGGTTCCTTCAGACTTTATGTTAGTTTGAGGGTGATAACATATACTCAAATAAAGCTCAGTGTATAAATATTTATGAATAATTTTCCAGAATTTTGATGTATATCAGGGATCAAAACCAGAAAAAATTGAAATAGATTCTCTATAAAGTCTTACAACTGCATTAATATGGATTCTTATAAGGCGCTCTAGTGGAAAATCCTCCCATATAGTGAAGAAATATGAAGATTTGATAATTTTATCAACAACTAAACATATTGAATCATTCTTTTCTTGGATTATTTGGTAATATGTTCGCAAAATACATAGTAAGTTTATCCCATTTACATGTAGGAATAGGCAAAGGTTTCATGTCTTCTATAGGATGATGTCATTCAGCCTTCACATATTGATAGACTAAACATCTAGAAACATAATCAGCAATTTCCTGCTTCATATTATCTTATCAGAAATGTTCCTTCAAATCTATATAGATATTAGTCTGTGGCATGACATTCTAACCTTGTAAAGTTGGATTCATACTTGGAATCATTTTTATCCACTTTATATCTCATACTCAATACTTTCCTCCCCATATCTACTCATTATTCATGGGGGAAATATTTCTTCATGAAAATTTCATTAAAATACTTCCATTCCATATTTATAATTTCTTCCTCCTTCTTTGTGTTTTGAATTAATAATCACCATTATTCTGCATCTCCTAATAGATGATAAAATTCCAAGATAACCTTATCCATTTTATTACTTCCTACAGTGAGAAATATATATTTCCTATGGAACTTATCCATTTCTCAACTATAATTCGATTTTTAGTCCCATTTAATGTTGGAGTTCGTTTTATCACGAAATGGTCTAATATTGTTCCTCCACATTATAGATCAGGATTCTTCATATGGGTAAGGTTATTATTCAAACCTAATTCAGTTGTCCCAATAAAGTTATAAGTTTCTTAGCTCGAATTAAAGCTCCTGCAACAACATCATTATCTTGCATAGGAGGGAAATACCTACATGGGATACATGTGTCGATACAGTTTCCATTCCTTCCACAAGGTTCCATTTCTAAACAATGAAAAACACTAAATTAGTTTATGAATCATAATGTATAATTTTTGAACTAGAAAAACACTTAACATAAACTGTAAATTTATGAATAACTAATCTCGTTATCATAAACACGGTTTCTTTGGGTATATATTTACTTTTAAATCTTTTTTATGGTTTGTAAAGAAAATGTGTATTATCCTAAGCATATCCCTTGGGAGTGTCAAAATAGGTTCATAGTAAGGCACATTTTCATGTATAAGGTTATGTCGAGTTAAGAGCCGCACACCTTGTCAAATTTGTTACCCCTAGGTACATCTTTGCCAGAACCATTTCCACTTGTAGTATCTAGAGTGAGATGTATTTCTAGGAAGACCCACATAATCTCTACCATACCAAAATTATAGGGTGTTCTTATAAGATTATCCTCAAATTCTATTTTAGGTTTATGTTCCCTAATATATGTTTTCTATATCTAGTTTCCAATGTTTCTACTAAACTTCCTTTGACACCAACTATAAAGACCCTAACCCCAGTATCCTAGAGTCGGTGCCTTGCATTATTGTATTGCCACAATGAATAAAAAAAATTACATCCCAAAGGAAAGAATAGTTTATTATATTCGAAAAACCAGATACAAACATAATTTTTACACAACAACTTGAAATTAAATACAACATAAAAAGTCTATTTAGACCACTCATGAACTCCTATAAAATCCTTGTAAGTAATTCATAATATACATTTTTACATCATGAGGAAAAATAAAACATAAGAAAGGAGTGAGCTCAGATTCTCAGTAAGGGTAATCAATGAAGTAGAAACGATCATAAACATAAATAATAAGGCAAGGTGAATAACTAAAACACATTCCATTAAAACATAACCTTGAGCATAATACGATCGGAATAAAATCTGAATAAATAATTCCCTATAAATAATCACATGAAAATGAAACTTAACCATGGGTATTCTAAAATCATAATGATTTAATTCATAATTCCATACATCATAAACATGCTATCAAGTATTTAGACAAGACACCATACATAAATGGGTAAAACCCGAGTCTAGTTTGTCTCATTAGACCTACCAATGCATCAAGGGGGAATAGTGGGCCCCACCCATCACTTACTAAGTCCAATTCATTTTCCATGAGAAAAGGGGTAAATAATAATCAACATGTACATTCGTATTGAAATTATCATATGAAATGTTAATAACTTTTCCAAAAAAATAAACATATCATAAAGAATCCAGTGTAATATGGTGAATAATATCAAGATAGTACATCCCCATAAGTAATCATAAACCATTAAATAAAAAATGGTAGATGGTAAAATAAGATATAAATTTCAATAAAACATAAGATTCAATAGATGGTATTGAAATATATGTAAATGCACTAATAAAATTATTGAGAAATTATTGATAGAAATACCCTTTTACTTTGGAAAGAAGAGTTCTTTTGGGAAATCATCTGTATCCATCATAAAATCAGATTATAAAACTGTATTTCTCAGAAAATAAAATTTAAGCACAATGAAAATATATTTTATTAATATATTTTGTCCAAATAAAGTGAAAATATATAAAAATAATTTTTAAGAAACTTTAGAAATGGTCTACTTCAGTGTGGTTTGAGGGGAAATATAAATGATTCATTAAAAAAGAAAAAGGATTAATTGTTTACTTAAAATAAGAAAATAGATAATATATTTTTTAATGATAAAAATATTAATTTTAGAAAAATATTGGTGTCTTAAAAAATATTATTTAATATACTTTAAAATGGGAAAGAGATTGGGAAGTACCCTTCAATCGGGCTTTCTTATCAGGAGGAATTGAAAATGGAACCTTAAAAAACATGTATTTACCCACCAAAGAAATATTAACAGATCTTGATAAATATTTTTGGAACATATTAATATATTTTAAAAGTAGTATATAAAAATAATTAATAATTACATTAGGTTAAATAGAGATAAAGTGTAACCCGAATGAAAAATGGAAGTTCAAGGAGAATCCCTTACCTTATGTCTGAAAGAATTCTGTACTTGGACTTAGTATCCCATATAATAAAATTATATTCATTAAAAATTTAATTTAGAACCTATAAAACATTTATTTTATGTATTATAATTTTATGAGGTTCATTTTTGGTCATTTCTATGATTCATAAGGTTCAATTTCGTCATTTGGATGTGTTCGTTTCCTTGGTTTTCATGATTGGTTCACTTCTATAGACGCACTAAACATCATGTGTAATAGGAATAGTTATCCAAAATTGAAATTAAATGTTATTAATTAACTTATATAAGATTTATTGGTCTTATATATCATTTTTTCCATATACGAGAATGAATCATTAGATAAAACGTTAATGATAACTATTTGGATTATTTTGGGGTTTTTTCTATCATCACACACTATTTTTGTTGTATTAATTAATATTTATATAAATATACTAGTTAAAAAACAATAAATAAGTTTTAATATATATATTATAATATTTTTTTACTATAAAAATGGTTTCATGACCATCCTTGAAGGTGGTATTATAAAACCAAAAAAATCATCATCTACGAAGGTGGTGAATCGACACATCAAAAAGACAACCTTTTCATTTTAGAAAAAAAAGTAGAAGAGAAAATAATTGATAGTGGATATCTCATTAACATAATAAAATTAAAATATATATAATATACTATATTTATGATGCATATTTTTACATAGGATTTATGGAAAGGATAATAAAATAATGTAATTTGAAAAAAATTAAAAAACAAAAGGGGATTTTACCTCTTGAATTACAATCCTTGAGAACCTTCTTAAGGAACTTTAAAATTGCCTTTTAGGTGATAAAAACAAGATAAGAACCTAGGGTAGAGTTTTATGAGAGTTATTTGGTAGAAATTGGATAATCTTCAAGGCTTTGGGGGTGTGAGGAGAAGTGGTGTTGAGGTGTGGTATTTATTGTAGAGGATAAGGGTGTTTTTTCATTATTTAATTCGTTTTATTATTGTTTTTGCTCAATACTATGAATAATGTGGGTTATTGTGACTAAATAAAGTAACTAGTGAATTTTATTTCGAAATAATTATTCCTACACCATCCATACATCATCCATGACTCAATAATTCATGTATTTAACTAATACCGTAAATTATCGTATTTCACTATTCCCCAAAAAATCATCTATTTTAGAAAAATCCCCAAAAATCACCCTAATTTTTTTATCAACATGCAGAATTAAAAAATAGACTCTATTTCTGAAAATAATTTTCTATATATAATAAATTTAATTTTTAATTAAAATCATAATTTATTCACAAAATAATGATTTTAAAATTATAACCGATTTAATGACACTTTGAAAATTAATTAGGGTCTCCAAAAATTATCTTATAATAAAGAGATAATAAAATATTTTTTTAAAATCAATTTTATGAAAATGAATATTCTTTTAAATAATTATTTTAATTATAAAATTATAAATAAACATTTACGTTTCACAAAAATATCAACACTTAATTTATCATTTTTAAAACATTTATTTACTTATTCCATGATATAAATATAATATATTCTCATTTATAAGATTCACAAATTTTATTTACAATTTTATAGGTTTGTTTAATATTCTATTTTTTATATTAATCTTCCTAATTGTCATAATACTATTGCAACTTTCAAATTTACTAGTATATCATGGTTTTAAACTTGGTGTTACGTGAAACACAAACTATCAAAGTTTATAATTTTAAAAGAGACATACCATAATATCTTAGGGTGTTACTTTTTGTATCATTATTTATTAATAATTCATTGTATTTTAAGTTTGTATTTTAACTATTTCATCCAAGGAGATTTGACATGAAAACTACCAACTTGTAAAGAATTTCCAAACTCAATTTCTTTTCATTGGGTTATATTACTTCTTCACTATTATTGATATTATAATATTATGTGTATAATGAATTTTTATTATTTACACTTATTTTATATGGATTTAAAGTTGATACACATAATCGATTCATTGATAAATTCTCACCTCAATGTTATGATCATTATAAGGGTTTATTTCATAATGTCACTCTAATCGTGATTGTTTCTTCTTGATTTAAATTTGCTGAAAATTATTTTATAATTTTATAATAAAACCATTTAATTTTATTATCCTATGTTTATTCAGGATATTTTCAGTTAATATTTCAATTTTTTACTCTTTGGTACTTAAAATTGTAGATAAAATTTTTTTAAAAAATATAACTTCATTTCTCTTTTCGGCTGAAAATCTATTTTCTTCCAAAACCATATTTTAAAAAATGTGTTTAAAAATATTTTTAATCTTTTAAAATGATTTATTAAATACATTTTTATCCATTTTTTTCATTTTATAATTTTTTTCCAAGGAATATTCTTATCATTTTCCAAAAAAGGAACTTTTCTAAACTTTTTACAGTATTGAAGAATTGTTATTTTTAACTTGTATGACATGTATGGAACTACCTACTAACATGACCATCATTTATTTGAAGCTTAATTTTCAAGTTTATAATGAAAATTTTAAAGAAAAAAGTTTTCCTAATATTATAAAAAATCTTTGTTTTTTAAATTGAATTTTAAGAAAAAGGATTTTCAAAATGTTTTATATTTAAAAAAGTTGATTTTCAAAATGAAAATGATATTTTCCTCTAGAATATTTGAAAATATTTTTATGGTATTTAGATTCATCAACGAATAAAACCATTAATTTTACATATACTATATTGGGTATATGTAGTATTAATACCATGATTATTCTCCCTCTAGATGGTTTTTGATTGTATTTACCAAGGATAGTATTGGCATTGAATTCCATGATTCATTTATAGTTAATAACTTTACCTTAAAATATTTACCTTCTTAGGATCATTGGACGTTAAATTTCCTCTAAATATCCTTATTATTTATCATGGATATGTTTATTTTTTAAACTATATATCATTATGCATACAGTGTTTTATATTGAAATTAATTTGTTTATCCAGGAAAATATTGATAAATCTGTACTCTTTACTTTATATGGATATATGCTGATCAGGAAAATTGTTTAGAAATTAAATCAATTATTTGATATATGAGGAATTATTTATACATGAAAGCTATGGATGGGGGCTGGTAATAGATATCCCCTTGATGCATCAGTATCTTCATGGGATGAATCAGTTGGATAGACTTAGTTAAATGGGTTTCTACCCTTCAGTTTTAAACTATATCGAGAATAAATATGGATGGTAGAGGTTTCATGTGCCAGGGAAACATGATGTCAAATATTTAAGAATTTATTTCAATAAGAATTATATTGTTATTATCCATGAAATTTCTTCTATGATGTTATCTCTGGATTCGTTTTATTCTTGGTTTATTGACTAAATAGTATGTATTTTTAGTTACATACATTTCCACATTGATTATTCCTTATCCAATTATGGTAGTCTTATTATTGATAAAATGGAATGTGTTTTTAGTAATTTATCTTTCCATATTGATTATATTATTCAAAATATTTAAATGGCATGTTTTTTAGTTATTTAACTTTCTATGTTAATTATTCTTATTTATCCATGATAGATTCTACTATATTTAACCCTTACTATGAATTTTTGTTCACCATTTTTTCTTTTCCCATGAATCAATGAAGTGTACTACAAAAAATATGAAAGAATATTCTAGAGGGAATAATTGTTACTTCCTATATCCGTTATCCACTAATAGTTTCCTCATACCTGGTGGGCCTCATGGCCTCAAGCTCATTTCCCCAAATTCTAGAGGTTACCGACTAGAAGTGGGGGACTAGGTTGTGATAGTGGGAGAACTATTCCATCATCGGCAGAGTTTAACACAGCGGAATAATTAATAACAATAGAAGAAGCAGTAAATAGCATGGAACTGAAGTAAACAATAGAAGACTGATAGTTAAGATAACCAAAAGGAATATAATATCAGAATAATGCATCATTTCACATGTTCTAAGAAAGCATCCAAAATACGATACCCTTCTATCAAGTATTATACAGTACTAAGGTATAACAGTACAAAATAAGCATAGCGGAATTTCAAGACTTGGATTGGTCCCATTCCCTCTTTCTCCTAAGTAGTAATCAAATACCTGTATAACGAGCCTTTCCCCTATTGATACCTATAACAATATAGTCTGTTTAGGCCCAAAATATGACCCAAATAGGGTGTGAGAAATAAATCCTAGTAGGAAACCACCAAAGTTATGTGCCAATCTTTCAGTGAGTATATGAAGCAATAGTGTATAATAATGAAAACATGAAACTAATATGTACTCAAAAGTAAACAATGCTACAAGTCATTTTCCATTTATATTTTTCATGTTTATTAATCAATTAAATTACATCGAATTATAAGTTCATGGAATCCAAGCCCTAATATTCAATCCCATATTTAGGAAAACACAACAGATACCTTAGCAGGCTATCAAACTAGTAAGATGAAAAACAAATCCAGGTTAGTGCTTTAGCTTGTCAGATGTGTCATAAGTAATTTCAATAGTTAAACCTCATTTCAAATCCTTTCCCTCATACAGTCCACATACATAACCAATATTTACCCACTGGAAATTTCCCATAGAAATAACAAAATTTAGCCCACAAGAACACAAAACCTTTCCCACAAGCATGAAAAATTTCTTCCCATAGGAAGAATAATTCAACAGGGCCAAGCCCAACATATAAACAATTCAGAATACAATAACACATTCTATATTTACACTATTACATGGTTAACTAAGAACAATTCACATTGGTAAAAAATTAATTAACCAATTCATTTCAAACAGCCCATAACAGAGAAAACAATCGCCTAACCAAGGTTATCCTAATCCAAAAGGCCCAAAAATAGTTATCTAAGGAAAATGAACTTGTGGGGTGGCCCTTAATCAAAACAAGAAGTCTCAATAATCTTAAAATCATATAATTAATTACCTAAACATCCTTAGGAATTAACACGGGTCAAAGTTTCAACAAAGAGACACCCCGAACATGGGTGTGCGTCATAACAGCACATACAAACAACTTTACATTTAGTAATTATAATGATTCCACCTAACTCGATGTAGTATGACTCTCATAGTCCAGCCATAACTTCCAATTTAAGATAGAATGGTATAGATATATGAAATAAGGATATTTACTCAACCTTAAATAACTTATTCAAGAATAAAAAAATACCCAATAATGGATCGAGAGTAAATGATCACTCACTGAATGGGTTCAAACAAGACCGACAGTGGTCGAAACGGAGTTCAGATGCTCAAACGGGAGCCAAAAACCCTTCCGGTACGGTTGCCTTGTAAACCCAGTACCTCCTCTGACAAAAATGACAAAAAATGATGGTAATTCCCATTTTAAGAAAAAAAAATAAACTACATTGCATGTAAGCCCAAATAAATGGTGTTTATACCAATTAACTATTCATTTGGCAGTTGAAATCTACCGACATACTTTCCAGGGCCTACTGACATGACTACATGTCGTGTACTAGGAATTACACAGCGTGTAGTTGGTTTTTTCACTTTTCCTTACCACCATGCCCACACACCATGTATTCCCTTTATACATGGGCATACTACATGGCGTATTCTTTGGAGTACATAGCATGTAACCCCTGATTCTAGTACTTTACCCAAAAATTCCCTGGTTTTTTCAAAAACAACACAAAGGAAAAAAGAAAAGAAGAATCTGTACCTGAAAAGAAGAAATGGGTTCTTAAAAACTTCCCCCTTAAAGAAATTTTTTCACAAATTTCCCTTCAAATGGTGTTGAAGGAATATCTGGGAATAACTCTGACCACTGATCACATACGTTGGCCTCCCTCTCCCAAGTCACGTCTTGTACTCATCCATGTTTTCATAGCACCCATATGAGAGGAACTGACCGGCCTCAGAGAACCTTAATGCTCCTTTCAATTATAGAAATTGGATTATCCTCAAAGGATGCATCAACCGGAAGCACAACCTCCGCAGGCTGAAAAATGTGAGATGAGTCTGAGTGATAGTGGCACAGCTGAGATACGTGGAAGATGTCGTACATGCCTCAGTACCTCTGTGGTAATTGTAACTAATATAAAAATGATCTGAATCACTCTAGAATCTCAAATGGTCTGACATATCTTGGTAAAAGATTATCATGTCACCTGGTCCTCTTGTATCCCAACCTTTGTGCGACACGAAGAAAAACTCGATCCCCGACCTTGAACAACAAAGGTTGTCCCCGACAATCGGCGTAATATTTTTGTCAAGACTGCGTAGTAGCCATCCGTCTCTGAATCAAGTGGACCTCATCAGAAGTCTCCTGTATGAGACATGGTCCTAGTAAGGATTTCTCACCTACCTCTAACAAGCACAAGGGACAATTACATGGCATACCATATAAATAATTCTAAGGATCCATCTGTATAGTCTTCTCGAAACTATTGTTGAAGGAAAATTCAATGAGAGTAATATGCTTCTCCCAGGAGACCCCAGAGTCTATGACACATGCACGCAACATTTCCTCTTGAACCTGTATCATATGCTCTGACTGGTCATCATTTTGATGGTGGTAGGATGTGCTCAATAGAACCTGTGTACCCAGTGCCCTCAGAAAACTCTTCCAGAAATGAGACAAAAATAGGCATCCCTATATAAAATGATAGAACAAGGGACCCCATGAAGTCGTACCACCTCTCTTATATATATCTTTTTAAGATCATCTACACTGAAGGTCTCCTTGATTGTCAAAAAGTGAGTGACCTTCATAATACCATCAACTATGACCCACATATCATTGTTTCCTCTAGGTGACCTCAGTAACCCGGTCATGAAATCCATTGCGACATCATCCCATTTCCACTACCGAATAGGTAACTGTTGTAAAACCCTAGCTGAGCGCTGATGTTCCACATTCACCTGCTGATAGGTGGAACACCCAATAACAAAACCAACTACTTATTGCTTCATACCCGGACACCAGTACTAATGGCGCAAGTCTCTATACATCTTGGTGACTCCAGGATTCACTGCTCAAGTTGAAGCATGAAACTCCCACATTTTCTCCTCGCGTATGTTCCCTGGAACTCAAACATGTCCTTGGATATGCAGGATCTCATCATATCCTATTTTCCATCCAGGAGGAGGGTCCACACCTACCACACTCTCCCATAGAACTAGGCCTTCATAATATGATAGCTGCCTCATCCTCACCTTGTCCAGTAGGATAGAGGTAATATCCAATGATGAAATATAAGTCTTTACTTGACTATCATGCACCACTAAATGCATCTTAGAGAACAATTTCATAAGAATCCACCCACCACTATCCTCCTGCACTACTTGTATTTGAGTCCTGCTTCTCAGTGAATCATCCACTTAATTTCTCTTTCTAGGTGTATAGGAAAGCTCAAAATCGAACGACTGAAGGTATTCTATGCACCTTCGCAATATCAGATTCAGATCATACTGAGTAAAGAAGTATTTGAGAATTTTTTGGTCCATGTACACCACAAAATTATCTCCTAATAATTAATATCTCTAACGATGAAAACAATGAAAAAATACAGCTAACTCGAGATCATGCGTCCAGTAATTCCTCTCATGTGGCCTCAACTTCTGAGACCTATACGCAACAACTTGATCCCCTTGCATAATCATTGCTCCCAACCCAATACCTAATGCAGAACTGTATATAGTGTAACTCTTTCTTGGATTTGAAAATATCAGTATCGGTGCAGAATTAAAACATCCCTTCATCTCCTAAAAGGATGTGTCATAAGAATCTGACCACTCAAACTCCACACCTTTCTTAGTCAATTCATTCATCAGTATTTCTAAGCTTGAGAAGTACTATATGAAAAATCTATAGTAACCAACGAACCCCAAGAAACATCATACCTCAAAAAGCTTCTTAGGATGACCCCAGGTCACCATTTCTCTCACCTTATATGGTTCCACTGATACTCTAGTCTCTAAAATAACGTGTCCCAGGAAGTGAATCTGATCCATCTAGAAGTGGCATTTTATGAGATAAGTATACAATTGAAGCTCTCTCAGTGTATTCAAAATGACCTCAAGATGCTTCGAATAGTCATGTAGATTGTGAGAATATACCAAGATATCTTCCACAAAAACCACCACAAAATAATATAGGTAAGGATGGAACACTCGGTTCATCAGTGACATGATAATTGTTGGCACGTTCGTGAGACCAAACGGCATAAACAAGTACTCATAAAGACCATACCATCTATGAATGGTTGTACGAGGAATGTATGTAGGTCGAACACATACCTGATGATATCATGACCTTAAGTCAATCTTTGAGAAAACTAGAGCTCCTCACAGTTGATAAAATAGGTCATCTATCCATGGTTAGGGATATATGTTTTTAACCATCAACTGGTTCAGTTTCCGATAGTCCACGCATAGCCTAAGGGTGTCATCTGACTTTTTTACAAAAAGGACTAGTGAACGCCAAGGAAACGTACTAGGTCAGATAAAAACTTTATCTTCCAGATCATTCAACTACCTTTTGAGCTCTTACAACTCCGTCGTAGCCATCCTATAAGGAGGAATGGATACTAGTGCAGCTCTCAGAAATAGCTCGATAGTGAACTCCACCTCCTTGACCAGAGGTAAGCCTGAGAGGTCTTCTGGGAAACATCTCTGAAATGATCAACCACTGGAGGGAAATCTTCCAGACATGTTCCCTAGTCATTCGGAAATAATCTCGCAATTTGGGCTATCATTCCACCCAACCAACAATGCTTGGGTCCATATATGCTCACCTAGACATCCCATTCACCCATATATAGAAATCTTCACCCTATGGTGACATGAAACTCACCCTACGGTGATAGAAATCAACAAAGGCTCGAAAAGGAACTAAACAGTACATTCTGAGAATGAAATCATAGCCTCTCATCTCTAAGACATAAAGGTTCCATAAAAAGTGACACCCATCAATCTCAAGGGGTAACTCCTTACACTTACACATACCTTCCGTTCTAATCCCTAACAAAGTGTCTAGATTCATAAATTCAAGAGAAGTATAAACATAAATCCCAAGGATTTCCACAATAACCACAGATATAAATCTATGTGTAGCACCGTTATCAAGAAGTGCATAAGATAAAAAAGAGGCTACTAGAATAGTACCTCTAACAGTATAAGGTTTTGGATCTTGCTCTTGTTGGGTGTGTTGCACTGCATAAGTCTGACCTGCACCGTGGTCCTGAGACACCTCTTGGCTACCCTGAGCCGACCCGCCCTTCGGTTTTTAGGATCCTAGGGTCTAACAACCACGGCCATGACCACCACCTTGACATAAACGCACCTATGTATTCTATTTTCCAGACCGGTGAGAAGCTACTGACCATGCTTCTGCATGTGAATTTTGAATAGAACCCCTCTCACTAGCCATTGGTGGAAATTCCTTGCAGTAGCATTGTAGGTGGACCATCCTGCCAAAATCTCGGCACTCAAATGGGTCCCTTGGGCACTGGCATCTCTTATTCCCAACCTTTGCACACTATTATCACATCACTTGGCCACTAGAGGAAATTTTATGGCTACTAATATCACCGAAAGATAATTCCCCATGACATTTCCTCTTTCCAGTTGAGACAGTACCAGAAACTAGTGCTGAACCACCCTGGCTCACACCACTACCTTCCTGCAGATTATGCTTAGTGATCAGTGCCTGATTCATAATGGCAGAGACCAAAGGCAACCTGAAGAAATTCACCTATGATCGGATATCAAATCTGAGACCATATTTGAATATTCTAGCTTTCGATACATCATCACCCATCAGAATAGGTGTGAATCAATGAATCTCAGTAAACCGGGAATAATAGTCCATAATATACAGTGTTCCATGCTCCAAGTTCATGAACTCCTGGGATCGGTAAGCCCTCTGCATCACATAAAAATAATAAACCTATAAGGAATCCTAAAATTCTTCCTCTGTCATATCTCGAAGACACCCTGCATGAGTGATAACATACCACCATCTCTTGGTAGAATCACGCAACATATATATCTCAAGATTGACCCTTCTCTCGAGAGGCATCTTCAGATACTCAAAGATAGTCATCCCTAATTATAGCTTTGATTATATATCCTATGGTCCATCATCCCTTGAAAAACTAGGTGGATACTGCTTCTGGAATATACATGTCAACACTTCCATAGATGTGGCGGCATGCATTGCTCCCTAAAAGGTCTGCATGAACCTCACAAAGCCTTCATGAAACTATGAATCTACACATGTGTCTGGTATAATATTTGGTGTTGCAGCTGGCACAACTGTAGGATCCCTCGGTAGCCCATGGCTTATAATTTCTAGAGTATGATCAGAACTGATCTCTTAGTGTACTTATCATGGTCATCGTGGTGGCATGACTCTACAAGGTAAAGAACACGCCTTTGTTCAAGATCGTAATCAAGGTTTTCCATTCAGAAGTGAAAAAAAATAAGAAAGACCATCAATGTTTTGAAAAAAAGGACTACACAGCGTGTATAAGTAATACATGGTGTGTACCCTTACACTGTCACATGGTCAGGTCCTACCACCAGTCTAGGTGTGTATCAACCCCAGGTACATGACGTGTTCCATGCGCACAATCCATGTACATAGGTCTATCCTCCTAGCCGTGTACTCCCACATGGATAGGTCCACACGAGTTCTATCTGGGTATGCTACATGGAGTGTACCAAAATTACACGGTGTGTTATGATCCAAACTTAGCAGCCCATGTTTCTCTCACATGGCTTATTACTCGGTCATACACTACAAAGAATATACACATTGTACACGGCATGTTATTCTTAAAATTTGGAACATCGTCTCCCCCGAACAGGAAGAACACACGATGTGTTAGGATAAACTACATGTCATTTATATTGGGTTATTTAGGACATAATCTCTAGGTTTTCCAGAAAACCATTGTTCTTCTGGAAAACAAACCAAACAATGGTATGCCCAATTCGAGTTCAGGACGGCCCATTCTCCCTGTGAATAAAATTTTGGAACCCAAGCATAACATATCACAATACAATTATATAAAAAAATTTGAATCATGATCCACAAAATTACAATCCAAGAGGTCCCATACACCTTAGAGATCAAAGTTTGGAATCCATCCAATTTGAACCATATCATGTACCAATAAACATATCACAACAACAGGCATATCTATCAAGGTACTATCACAACAACATGAATATCTAGCACAAAACCAATCACAACAGCATGAAATATCTAATGCATCCTAGATGACATGGAATAATGTATGTCATGTGATTCTAAAAAGTTTCTATATGATTCATAAGATGTAATAACCTCATCTCATTGGGTTTCAAAAAAATATAACCACAATAATATCAATAATAACATCAAAAAATAAGTGTTTCACCCAATGGTGAAATCAAATCAACTGTAATAACTCAAAATAAAAAAAAACACTTTAATTTGAGGAAATTTCAATTTTCCCTATACACAGGGTAGCTACTCCTGGGCACAGCTAATTACCAAATTTAATATCCTTTATATCATCACCAAATAGTAAAGAAAACTAGGAAGGAAACACCTCTGATACCACTTTGTAACATCTCGGATCTATAAGCCACCAAAAGGTACACCATACCCATTAGGACACATAGACTCAAGTACATTTCCATAAACACCAGAGGCTACCAACTAGCAGTGAGAGCCTAGGATGTGATAGTGGGGAAACTATGCCCTCATTGGCAGAGTGTAACACAGCGGAAAAATTAATAACAATAGCGGAAGCAGTAAACAGCACGAAATCGAAGTAAAAACATAATACTGATAGGTAAAGATAACCAAAAGGAATATAATATCATAATAATGCATCATGTCACATGTTCTAAGAAAGCAGCAAAAATAGGATACCCTACTATCAAGTACTATACAATACTAAGGTATAACAATACAAAAGAAACACATCAGCATCACAAGCCTTGGCTTGGTCTCATGTTATCCATCTCTTAATCAACAATTAAATACATGTATAAAGAGCCTTTTCCCTATCAACACCTGCAAAAATATAGTCTGTTTGGGCCAAAAAACATGACCCAAAGAGGTTGTGAGAAATAAATCTCAGTAAGTAACCACCAAAGGTTTGTACCAATCTGTTAGTGAGTATATGTATCAGTAGTGTATAATAATGAAAACATTAAACTAGGAAATACACAAAAGTAAACAATCCTATAAGTCTTGTTCCATTTATATAATTCATGTTCATTAAGAAATTAGCTTATATAGAATCATAAGTTCTTGGAATCTAACCCCGACTAGTCAATCCCCTATTCAGGAAAACACATCTGATACCTCAGCAGGCTATCTAACTAGTAAGATGACAAACGAATCCAAGTTTGTGCTTTATCTTGAAAGAAGAACCATAATTCATTTCAATAGTCAATCATCGGTTCAAAACCTTTCCCTTAGGAAGTCTACATACATAAAAAAATCCTTTCCCATAGGAAATTTCCCACAGGCATAACAAAACATATCTCACAATCAAACAAAACCTTGCCCACAGGCATGACAAATCTCTTCCCACATGAAGAATAATTCAACAGGGCCAAGACTGACATGTAAGAAATTCATAAAATGGAAACTCATTCAATATTTACACTATTAAAAGTTTAACTAGGAACAATTCACATTGGTAAGAGTTTAACTAACAAATTCATTTCAAATAGTCCATAATAGGGAAAACAGAGGCATAACCACTGTTATCCTAATCCAAAAGGTACAACATTAGTTATCTAAGGAAAACACGCCCACAGGGTGGCCCTTAATCTAAATAAGTAGTCTCAATGTGATTTAAATCATATAATTAATCACCTAACAATCCTTAGTCATTAACACGGGTTAATGTCTCAACAAAGAGACACCCCAAACATGGGTTCACGAAACAACGACACGTATAAACAACTTAAAATTTAGCAATTACTACTATACCACCGACCTCAACATAGTATGACTCTCCTCATAAAGCCTTGACTTCCCATTCAAGCTAGAACGGTATAGATATACAAAAAAAGGATATTTACTCAACCTTAAATAACTTAGTTGAGAACAAAAAAAACACCACGAATGGCTCAAGAGTAAATGATCACTCACCGATTGGGTTCAAACAAGACCAGCGACGATAAAAATAGAGTTCAGATGCTCAATCAAGAACCAAATCCCCTTCCGGCACTATTTCCTCATGAACTCGGTGCCTCCTCTATTAAAAATGACATAAAACAAGGATACAGACCGTTTTAAGTGAAAAACATAAATTACACAGTGTGTAAGCCCAAATAAAGGTGTGTATATCATTTAACTGTTCATTTGGAGGCTGAAATCTGTTGACTTACAATCGAGGGCCTGCTGACATGACTACACTACGTGTACTAGGAAGTACATGGTGTGTTGTTGGTTTTTCCTCTTTTCTTTTCTGATATGACCACACGTCATGTATTACCTTCCACAACGAACATACTACACAGCATGTTCTTTGGAGTACATGGCGTGTTACCCCATATTCTAGTACTTTTCACAAAAAATATCTTGTTTTCATGAAAAAAACACAAAGGAAAAAAAGAAAATAAGAAATCATACTTTAAAGGAAGAACCAAGTTCTTACAATAATGATATTCTAAAAAAATATTTTGTTATTTTTGTAGTCAAATTTAATATTAGAATCATGTATTTATATAGTTTACCGAGACTACTAAACTATCCAGTCCTTTGGGATGAAATTGTTTTTATCTTATTCCAATGTATTGAAGCAGGCACCAGCTCCGAGATACTAGGATCAGGGTCACTGCAGTTTGTATCAGTGGAATTTTAGAAGAAACCTTGGGAACTAGATTTAGGAAAACAAATATTAGGGAATATAACCCTCTGATAAACTTTTAGTATACACATAGAATAACACCTTAAAGTTTTGGTAAAGAAGATATTATATGGATTTTCTAAGAAATAAATATATTTATGGATACTATAAGTAAACATGGTTCTAGAACAGAGGTACCCAGGGGTAATAGCTCTAAATTTTTTTTGGGATTGACCCAATCATCACCCGGTGCATGACAACAGGCCTTACTATGCACCTATTTTTGACACTCTAGGGAGATATGCTTAGGGCGATTCACATTTCCTTTACAAAACATTATGAAGGATTTGAATAGATGATAAAAATAAATGACCAAGGTTGAACTTAAGGTGTCTCATTTTGAAAATAATGTGTCATAATTTATACATCCTATAGATGATTATATGGTTTTCCCACTATGATTATTTTTGCACACACTATGGTTTCTGGTTTTAGTCAATGGCTTGAACCCAAAGGAATCATGTTAAAATTTAACATGAAGGAAAATGTTGTGACTATGAGAAACCAAATGGGATGATGATTAGAGTGAAACAAATAATTATTATGACTAATATTTTATCCAAAAATATGATTAAATATCTTTAAATTAACCAAATACTAGACTCACTAAATAAGAGAAGGTTGAATGTTTATAAGAACTTGAGTGGTGGAGACCGTTGAAGAAATAAGGCTTTATTTACATCATGTCAGAAATTTGGAAAGAGACACCTAGGAAATTGTCTCAAAGGAATGGAAAAATGCTTTATTTTTGGTAAATAAGGGTATAAATCAAATAATTTTTTAGGGAAAATGAATAGTGTGATATAAGTAAATAAATCCCATCATAAAGATCCATTTATAATTCATTGTCTTAAATGTGGGGAGCCTAAGAATTATATGAATAAATTCCCATTCTAATGATTAAACCCTATACTAAGAAGGTCTTATATTGAAATAAAATCTATGAAGTATTTATGTATTTGGATCCAAAAAATTAAATTTTAGAAGTATTTTTTACCAATGGTATTTTGGTTATAAGAATCATGAAAGATATAATGATTGTATTTAATTTTAGAAGTATATGTCTATTCACTAACTTAATATTTATGAAACCCATTATGGGTTATGAGTTTAAGGTTTATCATAATTTTAATGTCTCAAAAAACCTTTTTAGGTTTTATGTGATTGGATTCTACCAAGATTAAGGACATTTTGGAAGAAATTTATAGAAATAAAACCCATTGGTTTAGAATATGTTTTAGTGAAAATGTTATTTTGGGAACAATGCCTTTAAATTTTATAGACATAATTTTAAAGGTATTGAGAACATTTATGGTTAATATGATCATTAATTACCTTGTAATAATATTCAAATAGGATTATTAGACATTTTGAAAAAAACATGTATTGAAAACCTTAGTAAAAGGTTATATAATGATTAATTTTATTTCAAGGATGTTCATCATAATTTTTGGGACTTTTACAGGAATTATATTAAAATAGTTTTTGAAAAATGAAAACCTACATGGTGGGTGAAAACCGTTCATGTTTGGTAATCCCATGGGGCCTGAACCCATGATTGAAGGACAATAAGGATTTATCCCTTACCACTATCCAATTTGATTTCCAAGTTAATATGTCATTGTTTTTATTTAAATTACTTGGAAATTGAATATTAATGATTAACTGGTGGCGTTACTTTTGAATTTTATAGATTAATGAATTATATTGTATAATTTGTTTTAACCATATAGGATTTGGAAAATAGTTAGAGACAAGCGGAATGGATTTTCACTCTTTTATAGATCTTATGATCCATTAAAATTGAATTTTAGTGCATTAGGTATAAAAATTTCATTTTTGGATATTCATTTCTTAGAGTAAGTGATGAATTGGAAATTTATAAAAGCATAACCATGCGATGAAAATATTCTTATAAAATAGAAATGTATCAATTATGTATATTTCATTACATTCTTATATAGTAAAATAATTCCTCGACTTTAAGAGAATGATTTTGAAAAAAAAATATTATTACATTCATATCTGATGAATCAAATGGCATTTCAAATCATCGTAGATTTATGAATTTTAGGTCCCTAACTCTTCACTTATCATTAATTTTATTATGTTCAACGACCATTATTATTCTCTATATTTATTTACGCTTTTCCTCTATGTACATATCTTCACCTGCCACTGATATTATCCTACTTAGAAACCTAGTTATGTGATCTTTTAATTCCCATGTCTACCTTACTAAGAGGATATTTTATTAACCCTATTATGATGTGTGTTTTTTAATAAATGTGTTTTTAAATTTCAAACCCTTAATTTTCGAAATCAAGTTTAAATTGTAGGGGTTCAATTTATTTAAGGGGAGAGAATGTAACACCCCAAAATTCTAAAATAAGAACATTGTATTTGATAGCATGTATGAAAAGAAACACAAACATTATAAGAGAATGTAACACCCCCAAACTATAAAAATATAATTATTTTAAAATAAATTTAATTTCTTTAATAGCTTATGATTTATGCAACATTGAGTTTAAACAAAAAACGTTACTTTATTAAAAAAATTATTTAAACATGACCATTATAACCTGGCAGTTAAATAAGATAGTATGAATAAAACTAATTAAATTAAGAAAAATATATATATTACACATTTTTATCAATTAAGTATTGATTATAAATAATAATAATAATCGTTTGAATGTAAAATAAATATTCTATTAAAACTCTATACTTTTCTAAAAAACGGTTTACTCGCACTTTGCGCACATAATTTAAAATAAATTTTTACCACTTCTAGAAATATTATTTTATAAAATTAACTTCACTTTTTAAATCATAATATAAAAATTATCTTAGGTTTAATTGTTGGGGTTTTTATGAATTATTTCATTTTTTGATGAATACTGAAAAATACCGATTTTAAAATGAAAATTATCTTTTTCTTTAAATAATTTACAAGGATAAATTATATTTTAAATTGTTTTTAAAGTAAAATTATTTCAATTATATATGAATTAATTAATTTTAGGTCATTTTAATTGTTTTTATATAGAATATTTATATGAAAATGTTGTAAATTTTTTACCATTTTCTCTTTGAAAACTTGTTTTCTCTCACGTGTGCGAGATTAATCTAAAATTTCCTTTTCCACTTATTTTAATTCAATTTATAAAAATAGATTATATATTTTTAATCATAATAATTTCTAATTTCTAATTAGGTCAACTAAATTTTTAACCAAAATTAATAGTGATAATAGTAAAAATTATTTACTGCAGTTAAAGTAAAAAATGGATTTATGAGGGGTTAAACTAAAAAGATAACGTTTATAAATGACCTAAAAACTTTTAAAAAACCAATTGGCTGGATATATTTCCAAATTATATATTATAGGTTTTATAATTTCCCATTTGATCCTTCCGGCGAGATAAAAAACATGGTTGAAAATGAATCTTTTGAAAAATTATAAGTGTGCCACTCACCTCACTTATAAAAGGACACCCTCTCCCCTCTCTTATTCACATTTTCAAACCATTTTGTATCATCAAATATCTTCCAAAATCGCTTTCAAACTTTCATAATATCATCATAGAAACTTTATTTAGGGTAGAAATCCACCTAGGAAGGCTTTTTGTGCAAACCTAACGAGGAAACCCAAAAAAGAGGTAACATTTTTCAACATGCATTTTTATTTTATTTCTTCCAAAGACTCCATTAATTATTATTAAATCATGATGATATAATAAGATAAGTATCTGACACATAATTATATGTTTTTATGTACTATTAATGACCTATAACCATCCCCACTTCCATCAAATTGGTTAGAAAATCATCATTCGTGTATATGGCAGACTACCTCCTCACAAATTGATGTCATTCATCTTTTCATTACCACCTATCATGGATTGGTATGATGATGGATATAAAGTATATATATTATATTTATAACATAATTATAACTTTTGATTAATTATAACATATATACATTTTACATTTCATTCCTTAGGGGATACGATAATGTCGCTCGTGTGTATGGTGGACTACTACCTCACGAAGTGATGTGATTCGTTTTCCAGTAATGCTTTACATGAAAGGTGATAAAGATAAAGTTAAATGATATATATGATATAAATGAAATAATTATTATATTCATGAAATATTTATCAATTTTAAAAGATAATATATCATTTTATTTCTTACACTGAAATATGATAATATTGCTCATTTACGTGTGAACTACCGCCTTCATGAAGTGATGTGACTCTTTTTTCACCACCCCACCACACAGTTCATATATATAAGTATATTTAAATAAATAATATGGTATTTATTATATTATTATAATTATTAAAATATAAAATACTACTTAACTCATTTCTATAATGATCATTGAAAAATGGAAACATTGCTCATGTGTATGTACAGCCTACCATCTCTATGATTTTAACATAGTTAATTTTTCATGACCAAATTTCTGGATTAGTGTTAAAATTATAGTTTATGTATAAATATTATAATTATTTCATGATTATTATTATAGATATGGTATAAATATTTTATATTTTCAAGAATCTGGACTTTTATAATAATTCACGAATGAAAAAAGAAGGCAATTAACACTCGAAACAATGAAAATAATGAATGATTATTAATGACCAATTGATAAGATGTTATAAAAGGATTTTATATGATATTATAAAAATTAATATGTCTCATTTATAATTCAATAACATGATTAAAACCACTATATGATCAGTTAAATTATGTTCAACCAAAAGGAAGAGTGAGGTAAGGGATTTCATCTCGATTTCATTTCATTGAGCCATATTGTAATGTTATGCAACTAATTTATTTTATATTGTGTATATAATACCCATTTAAATATTATATAATGATTTAATAATAATTCATAAAATTTTAAGTTTGAATTTAAATTATTTCATCTAATGAGATTTTACTTGAAAATTACCAGCTCGTACATAATTTCATAACTTAATTTCTTTTCATTGGGTTGTATTACTTAATTATTATCATTGATATTCATAGATTAAGTGTATAATGAATTTTTGTTATATTATATTATATTTCCAATGATTTTATTTTTATTTATAATTGATACACATACTCTATTCATTGATTAATTCCCACTTCAATGTTATGATTAGTATTAGTCACAATCTCACTCTAATTGAGATTTTTTATTCTTGAATTTCAATTAAATAGAAATATTTCATTAATGTTTAATAAACCAATTTAATTTTATTCTTCTATAATTATTAATTATATTTTCAAGTAATAGTACCATTTCCCACACTTTGGAACTTAAATTTTTTGAGAAATGTTTTTAAGAAAATCCAACTTCATTTTTTTCGGTCAGAAATGTGTTTTTTTCCAAAACCATGTTTTTCAAAAATATTTTAAAAAATATTTTTAATCTTTTCAAAATTATTTATTAAATAAATTTTTACCATTTTTTACAAAAAAAATTCAAAGGAATATACATGTCATTTTCTGAAAAAGGTACTTTTCTAACCTTTTTATTGTGAAAAATGAATGTTTTTTTAACTTGTACGATATACACCAAATTCCCCCTTCAAAATGAACTTTATTTCTTTGAAGCTTAATTTGAAATTTTAAAAGGATATTTTGAAAGAAAATTATTTACCTAATATTTTTTAATTTTTTAGTTTTAAAAATGATTTTTAAATTAAAGTATTTTCAGAATGTTTTATGTTTTAAAATGGTGATTTTTAAAATGAAAATGATATTTTCATCAATAATGTTTTTAATTATATTTTTTGGTATTTATATTTATAAGTGAAAAAATCCCTTCATTTTACATATACTATACTGGGTATATATTATATTTATACCATCCTTATTCTCCCTCTAGACGGTTTCTGATTATTTTGACCAAGGATAGTATTGATTTTTACTTCCAGGATTCATTTTTAGTCAATAACATTCCCTTGAAATGTTCACATTATTATGATCATTATGCATAAAATTTCCCATAAATATCCATATTATTTATCCTAAATATTTTTATTGATTAAATTATATATCATTTCAACATATGGTGTTCTATATTGAAAGTCATTTTTTTATCTGGGGAAATATTGATAAATCTATATTCATTACTCAATACGGATATTTGATAATAAGGCGCATTATTTAGAAATTAAATAAATTATTCAATATATGAAGAGTTCTTTGGACATGAAAGATACAGGTGGGAACCTATTATAGATATCATTTCAATGCATCGGTAGTCTCATGAGATGAATTAGTTAGCTAACCTAAGTTAAATGTGTTTCTACCCATCAATTTTATTCTTGATGATATTTCATGACTGTAGAGGTATCATGTTCTTTAGAAACATAACATCAAATAATTAAGAATTTAGTTACTATTATCCATGATATTTTCTCTATAAAATTATCTCTAGATTCATTTCATTCTCATCTTATTGATTAAATAGTATGTTTTCGCAGTTATTTACATTTCCACATTGATTGTGCCTTATCCAGTTATGACAGTCATGTTATTGATTAAATGGAATGTGTTTTCAGTTATTTACATTTCCATATTGATTATTTACCTTACCATGTTGATTATTCTCATTTATTAATGATAGCTTCTGATGTGCTTAAACCTTACTAAACATTTCAGATCACCTTAATTTTGTTTGCTTTCCCAATAATCCATGAATTGATATCTAAATTGATAAATCTAGTTTAATATTGACTCCAGGGCCCATTATATTCACAAATAATTTATGATCCAGTTTAAGGTATTCAAAGAAAATATGTATTCCAACATGTGTAAAATTCTCTAAAAAATATAAAATATATATTTGAAACATAAAATATTTTATGATAGAAATACTATAGTGTAATTGAAATGTAAAAAATAAATTTCTTTATAATTTTTAAATTAATGCTCTAATTAAAAACTCCTTTTAAATAATCGCTTAAAAATATGACTTTATTAATTACTGTTAATGATGAATTAAAACACTTAGAAATAAATTATTATTCCATTTTCACAATTCAATAAAAATTATTACTTTAACCTAAATATGTGATTATTAACCTTGAATTAACAATTTTTGGGATTTAAAACCTAAAAATTAAAAGAAAAATATATGAAAATATTGCCTCTATCAAAGCCCTATTTTAATTTCCCTAAATTGTTTCTAGTCCTTGGAATAACCTCATTGAAGACTCCATACATTTCAATCCTATTGTTGAAAAGGATGTTCCAGGTGAGGAGGTTGAGGCTCATTTGAAGGTGTATTTTCCTAGGTTTATACAATATAGTATCGATGATAACCATAGTTTTCAAAAGTTGGTTGGTGTATATCATGGTGGGGAACTTTGTTCTATGAATTTAACTACTCTTGTTATTAATTTCAGAGTTTTCATATTTTTACCTTGTATATTGAATAAAATTCAATGCTTCGAGATAATTTTGTTATGAAAATAATAAGAATAAATAAAAAAAATGGGTTCATGATGAGTCACAATTTAAGGAAGATAGTCTAGAGAATAGGACGTCTCTATCCATTTCTATAAGGGATATTAATGTCAAAGGACTTTATTCTTGTATTAATAACAATTCTACTAGATTTAGTCTTTCTTAGGGTATTCAAAGTATACAATTTTTATGAGGAATGTTATCTTATGAAGGGTATATTGAGGGTCCTTGCATCATAAAGAAATCTACTATGGTGTTGAATGGGATTTATAGTACAAAGACTCCAAATTAAGAAAAAAATTATTCTCATGAAAAATAAGTCCATTGTAGTTTTTTAAACCATGTCCTCTTCAAAATATAGAGAACTTTGATTCATATTTTGAAACTCAAAATTAGTTTTAATTTCATGATGAGGAATAAGATCATGAGCATGATATGGAGGAGTGGGAGGGTATATTCAGATTCCCCACATCAAAAATAAGTTTACTCTAACGTTGAATGGGGTTTCCAGTATAGAGACTCCAAATGACAAAAACTTTTATTCTAATGGTAAAGAAGTCCACTGTAGTTTTTCTAAACCATGTCCTCTTAAAACTATTTATAATTTTGATTCATATTTTAAAACTTAAAATTAGTTTTAATTTATTTATTAGGAAGAAGATCATGAGCATGATATGGATGATAGGGAAAATGAATATTTAATAAGAAGAATAAGTTACTATATCAGGATGAATTTGGTACTACACTCATATGAGTTCACACACAGTCAATCACCCACAAGTTGAAAGAAGAGCTAGATTTTTATATAATAAATGGTGAAATTTATATGATCATGATGAATTTTTTATCTTCTTATGTTTTTTATTTTATTTTGATTATTTTATGGGTCGTACCACCCAAAACATCCAATTTTTATAGGTTCTCACTACACCCTTAAAAGTGGATATTCATTATTAAAATCAAAAAATATTTTTAGAGAGATAAAATAATAACAATAATAATAATTTATGACATAATTATGTCATGATCTATTCTATATTAGTTGTTTCATGACATGTTTTTATATACTATATTTTCTTGAGTATATATTTTGATATGTTTGGTACTTGAATTAATAATGGATTCAAAAAATTGAATTAAAAATTAAAAATTATATCTGTTCAAATCCATGTTTGAAATGTGTTTGATAAAATTTATAAAGTATCACCTTTTAAAAACACATTGAAAATATTGGGTTTTTTATCTATAAATGAAATTTTATGAAGTGTTTTTTTATGGTTTAAATACTTTAAATATTTCTCAAATGATATATTTTAAAATTAAATAAAATTCATGATAGTATTTATGAGTTAATTAATGGATTAAGGAGTTAAATGATTACTCATGATTTATTAATATTTTGGGTTAACTGGTAGTCTAATTTTAAGTGCCCAGTATTGGTTGTATCACTTTTAGGGGGAGGGGTGAATCAATGATATTATATTTATGATTTTTTTTATAGATCATCCTTTATAACTTATTGAAGTCTAAGTTAACACTTTTACCAATTTATTACCCTTTCTTATATATAACTGGATGAAATCACATAAAATCACATTTGTATTTTCAAGGTTCAGTATCCATGTAGTTACTTACTCTTTTCTTTATTCAGGCTCGAGACATATATTTCCACTAGTGAATATAAGTGAGGACAATTTCAATTTATATCCTAAAAATATTAAAGATGGGGGAATATATTGGAGGAATATATCATGAAAATTCCTGATCATCTCTTGATGGGTTCTTGATAATGGATAATGTGAGTGTGAGCTTCTCTTAAAATGTTCTTTTTGTCACTCGATGGGTCCTTTATACTGATGCCTAATAATTCCTTAATGGTTACTCCCAAACTCCGTAAACAGGTCTTCGGTTACTTATATCTTCTGGAGTAGCAGCATGTTAGCCTTGATCATTAAGTTTTCACATCCAAATATTCTTTATAATTAGGATTGTGAGCCTTTTTCACTTCTCTATCTGAAGATATAATGATATCATAGGTAAATATTGTGTTCCAACTTCTCACTTCCTCATAAAACTCAATACAACATAAAAAATGTTATCCTACTTTGCAAATCAATTTCCATTAATGACATAGATGTATCATATGACTCTTATTCCTTCTACCTCAAAGAACAAGTGATTATTTTTTTATATCGGCAGCTTCTTATTTTTTGATACAGTTATTTTTTCAACGGTAAAAGTATAAAATTATCTCTCAAATCTATTCTCCTATTCTTTCCCTATCTTTCTATTCACAAAAATATCATGAATAATATTTTCCATAATTTGAATGTGGAAACTCTTCTTTGATTTTTGGAAGTATATGATATTCTCATTTTTTAAGTTAGTCAAATGAATCCTCCAACTTTTATATCATTTAAATCCCAGTTAATATATTTATTTAAATATTCTACGAGACTTTAGATTTAAACTCTATATGAAATATTATAATTATCATAATATCATACTCTCTAAAAAATATATAGGCTATATTCCACATATACATGGCATCATACAATGGCTCTTGACGTAGAGTGGCCTACTCCCCATGAAATGGATAAAAATAATAACATAAAATAAGATCTTTATTGTTCCTCATATTATATTCAATCAAAAACTTTTTTCATTGTGATGTTTATTTCTATGAAGAATAGTTCTTTCATTATCTGATATCTCTTTTGGAACTCTCTATAACTTCATGATATACTACCTTTGAAATATCAATTTTCTCTAACTATAAAAACTAATGTAAAATATGAATATATTATATATCATAATATTTGGAACAACTTATCTTCATCAATATATTCCTTTACATATTTTTTTAAACAATGACCAATACCTAAGTTATTATTATTTTGATAAAATATGTAATTTTATGAAAAACTTGTGTATCACTGTGATTTAAGAACTTTTATATGTTTTCCCCCTTTATACTAATTTTTTGACTTATATTTATATTAGTTAAAAAATAATTTACCATTATAAAAAGGTTATGTACCCAGTTCCTTTTCTATATTCTTCATTCATCCCAATACAAAATGGTACGTATACGGGGTAAAGCTCAGTACATTGTTGATTATTTAGTTCTGATTATTTCATGTGTATATAGTAAATCTCATGCATTGATCATTTTTCAATTAACATGATCTAATAAATATCTTACATATACAATATAGATTCTAGAATTATCCATATTTCAATCGTAAATAAAAAATTTATCATTCTTCACATCAATTTTGAGCTTCTTCGATTCAACTTTAGTCTTTCTAAGTGAATCCAAATCAGCTTAAAACATCATCCAAAGGATTTTATTACCATTTTATATAATTTTTTATGATTAATGATCTATGTATGGTTTCTAAAACCTTCTAATAAAATTTTACTTCCATTAATGATAGTTCGCAAACTATTTCAATACCCATCTTCTTCAAACTCATTTAAAAACTATTGTAGTTAGTGAATTAACCTTTTAGAATCACCAAACATTGATTCATTAAAAACCAAGTCTATAATCATCACATATAAGAATATTATTCTTTGAATATGGTTATCCAAGTATTCCAAGAAACAGAACAACTTCCTTTTATCATCTGTGTATAATTATCATATCTATTCATTAGGATCTTTTACATCACCTAATCTTCATAACATGTTAACTTTACTTCGCACAACCATATTGAAAAAAAAATCAACTCTGATAATCCATTTTTGGGTTTTCAATATCCCTCTTTATATTTTTTATTAATACACTTTTCAATTCTAGAAATTTTTTAATTCAACATAAGGCCTTCTTAATCACTCCAAAACATCTCAAAACATCATCAAAAGGATATCCTTGACATGTTGTAGTAGTTTTCATGATCATTTATTTATGGATTGTTTCTCAAATATTTACACTAAATTTTTATTCATTTAATGAAAAATCACAATATGTTTCACAAAACATCTTCTCAAAACTCATTTGGAAACTATTATAGTCAGTGAATTTAGTTTCCATCAGCACTGGATGTTAATTAATTACAAACCAATTAAACAATTATCATATATAAATAATTTATCCACTAAATATGGTCAACCAAGTATTCAAATAATCAAAAAAACTTCCTTCACCCATATACATATAAGAAGCATCACTATTTATTAGGAACTTCCTAATCACCTGATCTTCAGTACACATTGACTTTCCTTCACACGACCATATTGAAAAAAAATATCTCTATTAATCAATTTGGTTTCTTCAATCACCCATTTTGGATTTGTTTCTAATGCCCATTTCAATTCTAAGTTCAATGTTATTATTATATAAAATATTGATAATTAATTAAAATGTGATAGTTTAAGAGAATTTCTTCTCATCTCATCTTCATGTTTCTTACATAATTTGAAATAAAATTTTCTATTATTTTCTAAAACATATTGTCTGATTCTCTTGAGAGAAGTATGAAATCACACCTTTTTATAAATGATCAAAAATTAACCAATTCTAATTTTATGTGTTCTATGCTCGATGTATAAAATAAGAGTGATTAACTCTAACACACATTGTTATCCATAATTTTCCAGCATGTGAGACCAACTCTGAGTTCTCTATTCAGAGGATATTTAAATATATTTCTTAATATATTTTATCACTTTCACTAATATCAGTAAACACATTAAAAATTTCAAGTGTATCATAGACAACACTCCTTTTTTAGTTCAGTAAACACACCCCTAGATATTCGTATTCGAACAATACAATAATGGAAAAGAACGATCATTGTACATCAAAATTAAAAAACTCTCATAATTTATAGATTCTATTGAATAATGATGTTCTAATAGCTTATCTACTCAACTCCCCCTCAAGTTATGTGCTAAAAATATCTTCATATTGGTAGTTAAATTATTCCATGATGGAAACCAATTTTTTCTATATAATAACTATAACACTTATCCATCTCCCCCAAAATTCATCTACTTTAATTTCATGAACATTAGTATACGATAATGGAATAAGGATGGGTTTCCTTTATCCTCAGTGAGAGTATAAAGGTTGATAGTTTCCTCTTAACCAAGTTTTTACATTCTTTTTAGCTTCAATATTTATAAAAAACTTTATGATTTCTTTCCATAATTTATTACCATATATATTTATAAAAAATATGGTTTTATTATTATTTTAAAATATCTCTTTAGTTTAGAACTCCTCCTTGACATGAGATTTAAAATCACATACATCTTTAGGTGATTTATTTTTTTATTTATATTTTCTTATTGTACAAGTAGAATAACTATGAAATTATTTCAAATATACCCATCTTACCACCATCTCCCACACATGATCTCTTGATCACCATGGCTATTAAATTTTGATAAAATCTCATGAAATTAAACTTATTCTTGTGAACATTATTGTATTTTTATTAAAATAACTTTTTCATTATTTCTTCATATTTTCTTTTTTTTAATGAACAGTTTTAAATAGAATGGTGAAATCTCGTTTCTCTTATTTGATATTCCCTAACCTAAAAAGCCTATAATATTTTCCCTGGAAGTTTTTTCATGTAGTACTTAGTATAGTAAAATTTTTCATAGCATATTCCAAATATTTATTCAAGAAATTCAATTTTTTTTATTATATAGGCATGTTTATATTTCAACCAAAATTCTCTTTTTCCTAAGATAATTTTATCTTTTATCATCATCATTTTTTCCTTTTAAGAATTATTCCCCCTTAATTTAATCCAATTCCTTGGAAGTGACATGTTATACCAGAAATTATAGGATTTATTTCCAAATATTTTACAACATCAATGATATACCTTTAAAATTGACATTCCATAATGTTGGTAGATCTTTATATAAAAATATTCTTATTTTCCAAATGCACTCCAAACTCTTATTCAGTATTTATCTTGAGATTTTATCTCTTCTCAACTTATATCTGAATACCCTTGACATGGAGGTCACGTTTTTAGGATATTCACTAGACTATTAAAATATAGTTTTGGTTATAAAAATTTTAATGCTAGATTTAAGAAATTGAGAATCTATGGAATAATTAGAAATAACTTTTTACGTCTTCTTGGGACTGATTTTCATAGTAAAATTGGATGATTTAGCATGAAAACCACAAATTTGTCATAATTTTCTATCATCGTCTTTAAGGTATTTTCAACATTAAGGCACTGGTATTGTGTCTCATTCAACTCTTATTTATTTTAAGAAAAAAATTCACTAAGATATTTGTATTATTCTATCTTCTTCTATAATTATTTCCTTGAATGTCTTAATATTCTTAGTGAATAAATTCCTCTTATCAATTGCATGTACTCTATATTTCTCAAGTAGCTTTATTCTTTTCTTGAGCTTGGTGTTTTTCTCAAGACAAGATATCTACTCGAAGTTCAATATGTACTAAGTGTAGCTATCTTATTCCTTATCATCAGTACTTGAAGTGAATTCATGACTCTAAACCATAGCTATTAAGGTTTTGTGATTTTGAGTGGTACCTCCATATTCTAACTCACTTTATGATAATGAGTCTATATCTCATTCATGGCACATCAAATTTCCTCCAAACATTTTTAAATACTTATTATTCTTTCCAATATTATCCTTTCTAGTTTTTCCATATATTATTTTAGATAATTCTTCTTATTCTTCATCACTCTTTGTTTCAACATATCTCTTATTTAGTTAGTCAATATGAATATTCTAAATTTTACCATAATTAAATAATCTTAGGGTAAGTATAACGTTGTATTTATTTATCCCTATCCTTATATAATTTCAAATAAAATACGTGATTCTCTTATTCCCCTCACTCCTTTCTTCATCACTTAATGAATTTTATAATGATTCATCCCTTTTTTATTTTATCTTGTTATCTCTCATGGATTTGAATTCCATTTCCACCTTTTATTTCTTGTTAAAAATAGAATATTTCCTCATTTCATTGTTCAGAATTTTTTTATACAATTCATTAAGGGATATTTCTTCCTTTTCTTAATGGGATAACATCTTTGGGTTAAATATATCATGTAAATTTCTCACCATCTTCTTGAAAATGGTTGAATCTTACAAGGTATATCCAAATACCCAGATGTTACTAGCAATATCATTCAATATAATGAAGTAGTAATATATTGTCTCATCATTATCCATTTGAATATTTTCAAATTTAGATCTACAGATCCATAGTGTGGCTTCTATAATATTTACTTTTCCTTCATACAAATTCTTAATCTTATCCCACATCTCCTTAGTTTCCTTATGTCCCATTAATTTGGGGTATACTTTATTTGATAGGGATGAATGAATAGAATTTTTGGATTTCCAATTCACTTGATATTTCTCTTATCTATAAAGATCATAGGATAATTTCTCATAATGGGTATAAATCCAACTATAATAGAATCACTAACCTTTAGGCCTTATGATAGAAAATGAGAGATAATTATATTGTTACATCCATGAATTTTATTATAATCAATAACTTGTAAACCTCTACTGTTGATTGAATTAAGGTTTTTCAACATCAAATTCAGTAATGGTTGGATATTTTAGAGGAAACATGGTTAGTTTTGGTACTAATAGAAGTTCCCATGATTGGTTGTATCAATGAGAGGGGGAGGTAGTGAATCAGGTATGGCATTTTAGGATTTATTTTTATAGATCAACCTTTTGACTAGTTTAATTCTTGGACATCTCTTTAAATAACTCCTCACCATTTCTTATATGAAACCATATTAAAGCACATAAAATCATAAAAGGGTTTACAAGGTTTAGTCCCAATTTGGTTATCTAATATTTACTACTTTTGGGTTGAGTTTTGAGACACATATTTCCACTAGTAAACACAAGTGAGTATAATTACAAGATATCTCTTAAAAATCATGAACGTGGGTGAATACAGTGGAGGGATATCTCGTGGAAATCCCAAATCACCTCTTGATAGGTTCTTTATATTGTATTATTTTAATGTGAGCTATATTTTGAAAATATATTATTGTATTCCAGTAGTTTATTTATTCTAGATCCCTTTAGTTCTTCAATGGGTCCTCAAAAACTCCTTAAATAGGTATTCAACTACTTTTTTCTTCTGGTGTAGCAGAACATTGGGATTTCTATTCAAGTTCCCACATTTATATATTTATTAAGACATGGGATTTTAGGAGTTTCTCACTTATCCTTATAATGATATGAATATATCATAGGGTAGGGATATTTTCTCACTTTTGGATTACTCATAATCCTTGAAAAAGTAATAGCTAATTAAACTTTCTTCTTAGATAATTCACCTTCTACATTATATATGTTTCATATAATTACTATTCTTTATTCCTCAATGTACCGGTGCTTATTCTTGGATATCATTGGATTATTATTCATAGATATAGATATGTTCTTAATTTTAAAAGTATTATATTATCTCTCACATCTATTCTTATCTTCTTCTCCTACCATTTTATTCAAAGAAATACCACGAATAATATTTTTCATTATCTGAATATGGAAACTATGTTTGAGTTGGTTCCCTAAAACTAAATTTTGTGTACTTTATGATAACATGTATTAATTTTTTTAATATTAATAAACTAATTATCACATCATCACTGTTATTATATATGTAATAGTATGTAATAATGTTTTAAGATTAGTTGTCGAAATGAAAGGTTATTGTTGTTCCCTACTATGATGAGAACATAAAATTTCCACAGAAATATTCTTAAATATATGTTATATAGCTAGATAAATCATTGGAGGGACAAAAATGATATATTATACCATGGGTGCATACTCATAAGACTTTGAGGCACCTTCTCATGGTGTAAACCCTTAGTAATGTCCAGTGTAAGAAATTGTGAGATCCATACCCACCAATAGAAAATCCACATTTATATGTGTCATTAGATGTTCCTATCTATAAATGTGGGTATTGATCCTCAGAATTTAATAATATTATTAATGAATATTATGAGTCACATACATTGATGTATTGATTAAAACCATAATGAAATTTGTTTGTAGTGAAGTAGAATATGTTGGGTGTGTCATGAGAAATATTTCATGAATGAATAATATGAGAAATGATTTCTTAATTCTTCTATTAATGGAAGTTAATAGCTTAGGCCTTTTTATGGAAATGATATATCCTAAATACATATTTGGTCATAGTGTTCTGTAGGCTAGTTCAATTTCTAAAAAGTCAAAGAAAGAGACACTGATCACATAGGTTGATGTCCCCAACATGAATATTTCTTTATTATAGATATCATGAAAAGGTTATAATATTACATAGTAAGCATCCATATGAGTTTTTATGCAATTAAGACATTAAATTTTTTATCAATATGATATGTGGCGTGTCGTTATATGCTAACCTCGGACTTTGGTCTACTTCACCTATTTCCATAGAGAAAGAGGCCTACACGGTCACACACTAAGTGTATCCAGAACTTTAGTTAAATAATAATATAATTTATTATTTAAAATGTTGAATAAATATTATTCATCCACATGTTTTAATAATTATTATTGTTTTTATTATATATACCCTTACACTGGGTATTCAAGAAAATTTTTTATGAGGAAAAAATTTAATGAATATAAATTTTCTATTTAGTGAATATGATATTTATTTATTTATTGGTGAATAATGCATTGATATTTATTTATAAAATAAATAGTCATTATTAAATGTATGATAAATAATGTGGAGGAATGGAGGACCAGGTTTAATGGTCCGATGATAAATAATATATATTGAATATTATTAGAAAAAATAATATTTAATAAATTCGTGATATTTGTGCATGTCAATAAATAATAATATTTTTCTTATTATTATAGAAATGGGGTTCTGGAAGGATTAATGAGATACTAAGGTTTCATGTACAATTATTTCTTTCTAACCCTAGAAGTATATATGCATAATTATATTATTTTAATAAGGGATTCCATTTCATTGGTTGTGCACAATGACATATGGTTATAATTATCTCAAAACCCTAGTGATCACCGTCTCCAAAAATACTCTCAAGAATAGAGAGTGATCCTCCTCCACCACCACTATTAATTATAGAGAGATTGAATAAAAACCTTACATGAAGAGATTATTAGGGAGATCAAAGACAAATGACACAAACTTTAGGATCTACTCTGATAGAACCAAGAGATTCTTATGGAGACATTTAGAGGTTTATAGAGCATGTGTGTATCATTATTGGAGAGAAAATACACTTGATCCTTACAATGCAATGATGATATGACATAAATTCATTATCGGTTTTATCAATGAAGAAATAATTTATCGAATGGTAATTCTTAATTATTTAAAATAATTATAAATACTATGTTTATGTTCGAATACTTTGGTTTCATAATTATTTCATAAATTAATCCTTGATTCAATTATATTAGTCATGATGTTTATTTTTTATGTACATCTTAGATTAATCATCGATTGTGACAAAAATATGAGTTGGTTATGTATGATCTAGTGCTTTTGTAGTTCCCAAAAACATTAAGTGGTTTAAAATGGATCACATAATTACTTATAATTATTTAAATATCATCTATTTATTTATAAATTTATCATTAGTTTTCAATTAAATTTAGTCATTAATTAATATAAATCATGAGATCTTCCCTTATTCATCTTAATTCTCACAAATATAATCAAATCAATTAATTTTATGAACAAATAATATTCGAAGAAATCATCCAGAAGTGTTGAGTATTCTGGATTGTTATCACAAGTGTATAAACTGTGTTGCTCATTAGCACATTCAGTGTACCAATGTTCAATTCACCATGAATTAATTCATAATTAATTCAATCTGTGTGTATTTATTATTTTCGGTGTGTATTTAAATGCACCATGTGTTTTTTAGGCCAATATGGTGCATGGTTAGCCAGACTACATGACGTGTAACATCCATACATGATGTGTAGTCTTTTAGTCAAAGATAAGCAAGGTATTCTATTACATGTCTTACATGACTAGTGACTGTGTGGCTCAGATACCACACATAATGTCCCTATGTACTTCATTATTTTCATGGAAATTATATTCCATGTCACAAACCAAAGAAAATACTCAGGTACACTAATACTTGATATGGTCTTGACATGTCCCGAAGGGAAATCCCAATCATTATGTATTGGTGACTAGCACCAGACATCATACAAGAATCAAAAGGGAATGATTTTTTCACAAAATAGTGGAATATAAACAATACATGTTGGCATGTCAATACTCCTCAAGTAAAAAAGTAATATAATAAAATGGATAAAACAATACCCAAATAGTACATCATCAACAAAAAAACAACTGTAAAATAAAGGCTCAAAAAACTCATGTAACAGGTGGATCACATCTCCATCGATCACCTCCATCACCCTGTGTCCCATGAATCAAAAACATTATCCACCTCTAATTGGCACTTTCCCTTTACTTGTTATTAATATAAGATAATCTAAAAACACCAAAAATTAAAGGTAGGGTGTGAGAAAATGGGCCATATAGGATACCACTATAAGATTCCATAAGAAATTACAAAATAATAATCCATTTATTCTTTTAAATTTAAAATAAAAAGGACCTATAAATACATATACATATGTTCAAAAAACATTATTTTAACTCAAAATATAGAAAATGCATCAAAAAAGGGTTAAATGAATAGTTTATATAAAACATTTATATAAAATAGTTAATGTGAATAAAACATTTATTTTAAGGACTTGGCCATAAATATCACATAATCTTGTGTCTTTATACTATAATTCACTTTCATTCATTCCCAAATATCTTTTAGGTATATATTTTTAGAGAATTGGGTCATAAATCTTACATAAAACCCCCGAAAATTATATAGAGATCACTTACAATAAGTAACTATTTTTACCATAATATAAAACTTTTAAAATAAAACACGTTTTCTTTTTCTGAAAGAACTTAATGACATTAAACTTGGCATATTATTTTCACTTACCCATCCTTAATACCAATGAAAACATATTAAAACCTGTTATAAGTAAAAAAAATATCAGTAAGGTACATAATATAAATAATTTTTTTAGTTCAATGAATATCATTAAAACCCATAAAATACTTACCTTTATCACATTATTCTTTAAGATTATCAAATAATTCATTTCCACATCATATCAAGAAAAGTTAGAATGTGTAGGAAACTTTGGGAATCATTTTCATATCACTCTTGAAAAAGGGATAACCTTAAATATTACACATAAAATAACCATCATGGTTACACATAGAATAAAAATCATGGTTACAATTGTAATAACCATCATAGTATATCCCCATGATCTCTTAGGAGAAACCAAATCACTTAATTACATCCCTTTACACATTTCATTAGAGACATATAACGGGATCACACACTATAGGTTTATAATGGAACCAAACATCATTATAAATAATTCCCAAGAACCATATCATAATAATAAAAAATAAAAAATATTTTAGTTTTAAAAATAATCATTTCACTCATATGAATACATTTCCAGATATTGAAATATCATATCCTTTAAAAACCCTATTTTCAGAGTCTAATCACCCAAAACAAGGGAAGGAGGGTTTTTCTTTAAATAAAACGTGAAATCTTGTAAGGTAAGACAAACATAAAATAAATTTTACAATATTGTAAAAATTCATTATTATCATAAATGTTAAAATAGATAATTCCTTTCATGCCTTGATTAACCCATGGAAAATTAATGGGTTCCATGTCAATAACATTTAAACAATAATAATACATACAAAGAAATAATTAAGATGGTATCATTAAAAAATATCCCAATTTAAGAATAAGTAACATCAAAGGTTGTTGGCGTTAATGGATGAAAATACTATTAAAATATCATTAAAAAAATCTTGAGGAAAATACCCTTTTCCATTTTGAAATCACTTATTAGAAAAATAATGCACAATTGTAAAGAGAAAAAAAATATTTGAAAAAAAAATTGTAAACTTATAAAGTAATATTTAAATAAATGATTATTTATTATGGAAAGAAAATTAATTCATGTCTTATAAGTTATAAAAATATTCCTTTTATATTGTCGAAATAAAAATTAAAAACCACCTCATTCAAAAAATGAACAAAAATATTACTTCAAAATCATTTTGTGAAAATTAAAAAATGCATAAAAAAGACATTAAAAATTCATAGTATAATGGTAAAAACCATCTTTAAAACAATTTTAAAAAATATAGATATGGAAGAAAAAAATAGTTTTAAGCGAAACTTTAAAAGATGATTTTTGAAAGAAAGTACCATACCTTATGTCTGGTTCATTAGGTGTGTTCATTATCTACATAAATAATAAACATAGGTTAATTAATTAATTTCATAGTAACATTTTTAAAGTTCATTATTCGTTTTTCTTTAACTTATTACTCATCTATGTAAAATTACTAAATCATTTAAGTTCACATTGAATGTTTTGACGATATTCGATACTTAAGTCAAAAATGACTTCAGTAGGTTGAGTATGGTCAAAGTGATTATTATTCCATCATATATAGACTAATAATAATAAAATATTTATCCATTTTAAACATAAATTATAGTATTAAATAAAATCATAAAATAAGGTTATGAAAAATGATCTACGTTATAATCACAGACACAGTACGTCATACGTACACATGATTAACGTTTCCATTTTTCAATGGTCATTATAGAAATAAGGTGAGTATTATTTTATATTTATAATATTATAATAATATTATAAATATAATATTACTTATTTTAATATGCATTATATATCATACATGTGATGTGGTAATAAAAAATGAATCACAACGCTTCGTGGAGGTGGTATTCCACACATACACATGAACGATGTTATCATTTTTTAGTGAATGGACAGATAAGAAGGTAAATAATATATTATATTTTTATAATAATAAATTTGTAATTAATATCATATATAAACATAAAATCCATAATTATAACCAATATTGAGATATGGTAATTGAAAACTAATTAAATCAATTCACGAGGCGATAGTTCACCGTACACACAAATGATGAATTCCTCTCCCATTTAATGGGTGTTAGAGATAAATATAAGTTATTCCATTAAAATAATAACATATCAGTATATGGAGGATATTTTTTAATATTATTTTATCATGGATTAATAATTTTATAATGATGTGTAAGATTAATTAAATCTGAATCATGTGGTTAAAAATTAGACCACCTCTTTGAAAAGTCTCCTTTGATTAACATCTTAAGCCCCATAAAGTTGCTATTATGCCTAAAAAGACAACTAGAATGAGTGTAGGGATTATAGTTAGTGATTTTAGTATGTATTGGGAGAGACAAATGGTAATTTAAGTTTCAAATAAGGATAATAAGATATTACCTTTATAAGAGAGGGGAGGGGCACTCTAGGAATATCCCAAAATATTAAATTAATATAAATTAATATTCAATTTATAATGGATAAAAACTAATTTTTTTAATATAGTATGATTAAGGATCAAAACTAAACTCATAGAATAAAAATTATACATGTTTTTATTACATTTTTACCCTTATTTTTTTTAACCCCTTTCACACTTACCGTGATAGAAAAGCTTTTTACTATTTGAGGGTCAAGATAATTACTATAAGTAGAAAAAAGGCCCATAAATGGAATATAGTTGATGATATAAATAATATTCTAATAAATTGGATAAATATAATATTTTAAAATTTTTTATATCATTTAATAAAATATTATTTATTATAATATATCTTTAATGTCAATTTTTAGAATTATCCATTACTTTGAATTTAATAACATAAATACCATAAGTAAAAACAGAAAAAAAAACTAATATATTCCTAAATTTTTATTTTCATCTATAAAATTAATTTATCACATTAATTATTTCAAATTATTATACTTTTAATATTTTTAATATAGTTTATTTTATTTTCCCATTATTGAATAATTATTGCATTAGTGTCGTGTAAGATTTTAACATAATTATCGCTTTAGTAAAAAATAAAAATAAATTATCATGATGAATAAAAATATTTTATATTTAAAATTAATATTTATAATCTAATATATATTCTTTTTATTCCCATTTGAAAAATATTATAGTTTTTAAAAACAAGAGTGTGACATTTTTTACTTTTCTTTAAATAAAATATTACAATGGTTATAATCATACCCAAACAGAAAAGAAAAAAATATAATGAACTCTTGGATAATTTTAGATGACATTAACTCATAAAATAAAATTTATGTAAGTTTTGGGGTCATTTTATTTTTAACCCTTAATTATCTTATGTACCCTTGACTAAGGTAATAAAAATTACTAAGATTACTATTCATTTTGACTAAAAATTAAATGGACCTATTTGAAACTTTTTGACCATAGGATTACAAATATTAAATCCATTTTTAAAAATTTTAAACACACAAATTTCAAAATTTAATTATAATCAAATCATAAAAATTCAACGAAAAACAGTTTTTCAAAAAAATGTTCTTTTAAAAAATAAATTTTTTTTTAATAAATTCAAGTGTAAAATCAATTTCAAAAAACATTATATTTATTATTTTAAATAAAAATTAAATAATTAAATTTTAAAACTAATCCAAAATAGAATTTTAATTTTTAAATACATTAAGAGAAAATAAAATTTTCAATAAAAATCAGTATTTTCACTTTTCATTGAAAAATAAATATATTCAGAAAATTCTAAAAAATTAATCCTAAGATAATTTTAAAATTTTTAATACAAAAAATAAATTAATTTTTTGAAATATATTTTCTAAAATATTTAAAAATTAATTATATAATTCACTCAAAAAAATAAAAAAAAAACATTTTTAAATGAAACATTTTTTTGAAGAATAAAATGAATTTACTGAAAATCATGTTCGTATTTACAAATAATTAATTAATAAATTATAAATTAGTAGGACCATTATATATTTTATAATATATTAAACACTATTTATTCCCATAAATATAATGTCTAGTTTATAATGGTCACAGTTAAAAAATAATAATTTGTTGATCATTTAAGCTCGATGTTGTGTATCATGTATGCTATCAAACATGGTATTTCTTTTTAAAATATCAGGAAATTATATTCCCCCCTTTAAGAAATTTTATCCTTTCAATTTCAACTCTATATTGAAAACCAATGGTTTTATTTTTAAAATACCTTTTTGAAATCCCACATGATAAAAAGGGTTAAAAAAACATCCACTTGAAAGAGTGAAAAGGGAAGTAAAATGATTATCTGAAAAAAACACAAATAAGTTTCCATGTAGGAAAAATTTGGTGGGAAGTGGAAACATGGATATAGAATAAATACCTAACTTTCAAGTACTGATAGAGAGTTATAGAGAAAATGTTCCTAATAATATTAACCATCACAAAACTATAAATCTGTGATGGGTTAAAAGGTCATTGATTTCTCATTAAGAAATGTAAACAGAAAATGTAATTATTTAAATATCCTTTTCTTAGATTTGAGGAATTAATTTATCATATTTACTAAAATAATAATAAAATATACTTACTTGACAAGTATATTTTCATCCTTTAATCAATTCCCACCATAATCACATCTTTTCTCCAAATAAAGAGTATTCAAGATGAATTTTTTATGCCTAAAGCACAAGAATCAACTTCTATGGGTCACAAAAAATAGGATATTCATCATATATTTATACATTAACCAAAACCAAAATGGTTATCAAAAGGTAAGATAATTCCCAAAAATAATAAACCTTTATATGAATAAAAACTACTTTAATCTTAAAAAATAAATAACAATACACAAAATTCTACTTAAATCATTCAATAAATAACTATCCTTGAAATTATTTAAAATATTCTCAATTAATTTTTAAACCCAAAAATTATAAGGATTTAATCACACGGTCCTCCAAGATAAATTTTATATTTATTTCAAAATAACATCAATCACACTTAATGTCTCATATAAAAAATGTAATTTCCCAAATCATGTATTCTCAAAGATATTCTAGTCATTTCTATAAATAAATCAAATCATCATAAAGCCATAAAAAACATATGTGCTTCCAAAATATTATTCAAACTTTGTTTCTCAAATAAAATTCCATATTATTATGTTTACCTTAATCCTATAATGCTCCCTAAAATTATAGCGATCTTCTTCCAAAAAAACATCAATCACTTAATCTCTAAATCAATTTCCAATCCTATAGTATCTATACGATATTAAAATATGTTCCAAAAATTAACTCAAAATTTATCTATCAGATCATTTGAATAAATGAAAATAATTTCATACTAAATAATATATCATGTAGGCTAGTGGTATGAGATTCACCCTTGTCACTATTTGATTATGGTTTCAAACCTCGTAGCCTTGCGGGATACGGTGGGTCATCATCCTTTCTACAGGCTATACTTTTCTCAAAAACTATATTATATAATCCTTATGAAATTATAGTAAATGTAATAAAAATAATAAAAAATAACCTAAATACATTTAATATTAAATAAATTTTTAAAACTCAAAGGTTATCTCATACCTTTCATTTTTCATCCCTAAAATTTAATAACCCATAGTTATCTCAAAATCAATGATCATATAAACCCTAAAGGTTATCCATACCTTTAAACATAAGGTGATAAACTTAAAAGAGAGTTCTTACTCAAATAAAATTTTTACCTGATATACATAAGGGTTATATATACCTCAAAAATCTATCAAAACTCAATAAAAGTCTCTCAATGTACTCCCATCATCAATATAGAATTAATTATTTTAAATATATTATCATCCTTAAATATTCCATGACTCTTGAATCCCTTATATATAGACATATTATTCATTTATAATTATTAATAATTAATTACCCATGATTTTCAATCTTATTCATTAATTTTTCTTTATTAAAAACAAAAATATGAATCATGTTCAAAGATTCAACAATGTCAAAACATAAACCAATAAATAATCGATACCTTTTATATCTAACTTTTTTCTCTTATTTTAAAATGTAACAAAAATAGGTATTTATAAACATGTATTTGTATGGTCTCACTAATACCATTAATGATCCTTCCCCTAGGACATCAATTTTCAAAATAACCATTATACCTACATTTAAAAAATTCAATTGATACCTTAAGAAGAACTTATTTCCCCTTCATTGATTTAACTAAATGAATCCTTTTCCTTGTAATATTATTCACTTATTACCTACATAACCACATATAAAATATCCTCTCATTCTTTTAAGACATTTTCCTAGGTTATTCCTTCAACATTCTTGACCCATAGGTTGTTGAATATATTTAACTTTATGGTCATTATCACCTGAACCTTCATGGGGATACATTTCTCTTGTATTTGATACATTAAGAAACCACCTAGGTTTAAGTTGTTAATCATTACTCCTGGTAGTTGGTAAATAATAACCACAAGATTTCCCACTAAATATTCCATTCAGTTTGTTGGATCATTTAGATTACCACCAAATTTTCCTTTACATCCATTGTTACTTTGGTGCCTATTGGATCAAGCCATTTACTATAACCATAGAGGTTAGTGTGAGAATAAAAATAAAATCACAATAAACCATATTATTAAGAGGATAAAAACTAAGATATCTTTAATCATGTTATCTCAGACTCTTTAAATTTTTTCAAAAACAACTATGATTCTCCCTAATATGCTATCCATTGTGGTTATAGAGGACTATAAAATTTTTCTCCAAAAACATATTATCTCTAAAGTTATATAAACCATACATTGATAACAATTATAAAGACTTGACCTTAAATTTCACATAATTTAGTGTATTTAGACTAGAATTAACAGTGTTTGGTTCCTAAATATCATTTATATATAGAGTTTTACATAATTAGGTAATAAATCTAAAATAAAAACTCTAAAATTACATGGTTGACACTTACACTTAGTTTACATTTTCCCACTATGTATGACTTTTAAAATAAAATGCATTTTATTTTAAAGATAAATCATTATGACTTTAAACTTGGGTCCTTCTTTTCCCTTACCCATCCTTAATCCCTATAAAAATATATTAAAACATAGGATGAGAACAAAAAATCTCAATAAGGTACATAAAAAAAAGAAATTTTTTAGTATAGTTAAAAATATGAAAACACATAAAATAATTACCTTTATCACATTATTCTTTTATATTATGAAATAAATAATTTTCACATGAAAAATATTCACTTCTCACTCAAATGAAACTTTTAAAACCCATGGTAAAAAAAATATAAAAAATGTAGGAATATTTGGTAATAATTTTCATATCACTCTTAAAAATGAGATAAGATTCCAAGTTACACATAGAATAACCATAAAAGTTACATATAAAATAACAATCATGGTTACAATTCTAATAACCATCACAGTATATTCCCATAATCTCATAGGAGAAACCTAATCAGTTAACTTTGACCCTTTACCCAATGCATTGGATACTTATAATGGGATCACCCACACTTGGTTTATAATGGACCCACCTATCATTAAAAATAATTTCCAAGAACCATAATATTATCATACATATAAAATCTTGTAGTTTTCAAAATAATATTTGCACTCATAATAAAATATTTTCAGATATTGAAATATATTTTTCCTTTTAAAACCCACTTTCAAGAATAAATCAATCTAAAAAGGGAAGGAGGGTTTTTATTTAAATAAAACATAAAATATTATAAGTTAATCAAAGCATAAAATAAATTTTACAATGCATTAAAATTTTTTTGTCACCATATATATTAAAAAAGAGAATTCAATTCATAACATGATTAACTCGTGGAAAAGAAATGGGTTCCATGTCAATCCCTATTAAACACTAATAATCCATCTAGATAAATAATTAGGATAGTATATTTAAAAAATATCCCCAATTAAGTATAAGTAACATCAATTTTTGTTGATGTTAATTAATATAAATACCATTAAAATATCATGAAATACATTCTTGAGTAAAATATCCTTTTCCATTTTGAAATCACTTATTAAAAAACATTGTGAAATTATAAATGAAAAAATATTATTTGAAAATAAACATGTAGTATTGTAAATAAATATTAAAATAAAATATTATTCATTATAAAGGGAAAATATATTCATGTCATATAAGTTAAAAAATCATCCCTTTCATATTATTGAAATAAAAGTTAAAAAGTACTTGTTTGGAAAATGACAAAAAAAGATTCTTTTCAAAATGTTTTGTAAAAAGTAAAACATGTATAAAAATAAATTTAAATGACCATAGGATAATATTAAAAACCTTATTTAAAATCTTTTTATAAAATAAGGATATGTCAAAATAGTGTTTTAAGGGAAACTTTATATGATGATTTTTGAAAGAAATTCTCTTACCTTGAGTTCGCCTCATCACGTATGTTATTTATCTTCATGAATAATAAAATTAAGTTAGTTATTTACTTTATTAGTAAATATTTCAATGTTATTATCCTTTTTTTATTTCACTTAATACCTAGTTATATACAATAACTTAATCACATAATTTAACATTGGACGTTTTGATGATATTTGGTACTTAAGTTAGAAATGACTTTGGTAGGTTGAGTATGGTCAAAGAGGTCATTATTTATTCATCTAAAGAATAATAATATTGAAAGAATTATCAATTTTACAAATAAATTATACTTATAAATCCAACCATAAAATATGGTTATGAAAATTGAATTATGTTATAATCATAAAGACGGTAGGTCGTACGTATGTATGAGTAAAATTTTCATTTTTTAATGATCATTATGGAAAGATTGTAAGTATTATTTTATATTTTAATAATTATAATAATATCATAAATATAATATTAATTCTTTAAATATACTTATATATATCAACCATGTGATATGGTGATGAAAACTGAATTACATCGTTTTGGGGATGTGGTAGCCCACATGTACGCATGAAGGATGTTATCATTTTTAAGTGAATGAAAAGGTAATAAGTAAAATGATATATTATATTTTTAAAAATATGAATATGTCATGAATATAAGAATTAAATTTTAACTCCATAATTATAAATATTCTGGAGAGATGGTGCTGAAAAAAATTACATCAGTTCGTGTGGCGGTAGTCCATCATACACACGAATGATGAATTCCTATCCTATTTGATGGAGGTTAGAGATAGATATAGGTTATTATATTAATATAATAAAATAATAGTATATTAATATAATTTTATTATTATTTTATAATGGTTGAATAATATTTGAAGGAGGTGGAACAAGAAATAAAAATAAAACATGTGGTTAAAAACTATACCTCTTATTTGGAAAGAATCCTTTGATTAACACCATAGGCCCTATAAGGTGGGTATTATGCCTAAAAAAGACCACTATAATGAGTGGATATATTCTTGGAATGTATTTGGGTATGTATTAGCTGAAAAAAAATATTTATTCAAGTGTGAATTTAAGATAATAAGTGATTCCATTTTATAAGAGAGGAGAGGGACATTCTTAGAATTTCTCAAAATATTAAATTAGTATAAAACATATTCAATTAAAAATGGATCCAAACTGATTTATGTTGAATATAAAATGATTATGTATTGTAATAAACTCATAAAATAAAAAATATAAAAGTTTTGATCACATTTTTACACTTATATTTTTTTACCACCTTGTTAACCTCTTTCAAAATTACCGTGACAATAAGGATTTTTACTCTTTGAGGGTCAAAATAATTACTATGAATAGTAAAATGTCCCATAAATGGACTAAAAATGATATTATAAACTATATACTAATAATTGGGATCAGTATAATATTTTTATAAATTTTATAGTATTTAATAAAATATTATTTAGTATAATATATCATTAATGTCAATTTTTATAACTATTCATTACTTTGATTTTAATAACATCAAGACTACAAGTAAAATTAGAAGAAAAAAAATAATACATACCTAAAATTTCATTTTAATCAATAAAATTATTTTATCACCATAATTATCTCAAACTATAATACTTTTAATATTTTAATATCATTTATTTAATTTTTTCAATAATTGAACAATTAATGCATCAACGTTTTGTAAGAATTTAACATAATTATGTATTCACTATAAAATTAAATTAAATTGTCATGATGAATAAAAATAAATTATCATGTTGAATAAAAATAATGTATCTTTCAAATTACAATTTGTAACTAGACGTGTTATTTGTATCCCCATGTTAAAAATATTATAGTTATTAAAAAGTAGAGTGTGGAATTTTTTAAGTTTCATTAATTAAAATATTATAAAGGTTATAATCATACCCAAATGGAACAAAATGTTCATATACCTAAAAAATTTGATTATTATGGATTAATGGGACTCATAAAATAAAATTTAGGCAGGTTTTGGGTCATTTTATAGTCTGTGATTTTATTTTTCACCCTTAATAACCTAATTTACCTTTAACTGAGGTAAAGAAAATATTAAGATTACTATTTATTTGGACATAAAATAAAATGGAACTATTAAACAAAATTTGTACCTTATAACTCCAAATATGGAATCAATTTTTCAAAATTTAAATCATAGAAATTTCATAATTTAATTTAAGATCAAACTGGAAAAATGCAACGAAAAATGGTTTTTCAGGAAAAATGACCATTTAAAATATAAAATGTTTTTATAATAAATTCAAGTATAAATTACATTCCAAAAACAATAATATGGATTATTTTAAATCAAAATAAACTAATTAAATTTGAAAATTAATCCAAAATTTAATTTTACTTTGTAAGTACATAAAAGAGAAATATAATATTTAATAAAAAATAGTATTTTTCACTATTTATAAAAAGATCAATATTTTCAGAAAATTATCAAAGATTTATTCTAAGATAATTTTTAATTTTTTAATTAAATAATTAAATTCATTTTTTTAATAAATGATCTAAATTTTCCAAGAAAAAATTATAACATTCCCTCATAAAAAACCCCATTTTTGAAGAAAATGTATTTTTGAATAATAAAATGACATTACTAAAAATTGACTTCCTATTTACAAAGTATTGATTAATAAAATTTTAAATTTTTAGGCTGATAAAATATTTCATAAAGTAGTTATCACTATTTATTCCTACTAATTTGACAAATAGGTTATAACATACATATTTAAATAATAATAATTCATTGTTCATTTGATCTTGGTGTTGTTATCTTGTACACCATTAAACATGGTATTTATTTTTAAAATATCTCAAAATTATAGTTCTATAATCAATGTCATATATAATCAAGTCAAAAAAATTAACTAACATGCTCAAAAGATCTGAGTTATGGTAGTTTCTATAAATAATATCCTCACACCTCTCAATCATCATCACATATCAAGATATTTGTGCACACTCCCTAAGGATCAATCCATCAGGATAAATAAATCAACACCTCATTAGGGTACCCATTATGGGAAATCATTTTGAACTTGGTTTAGTTAGTTTTTTCATCATCAATCCATTTTCTAGTGAGTCAAAGTCTTGGTGTACTTGTTCTAATTACCCACTAACTACCCAAGCTCACATGTGCATCAAATAATCAATAAATAAATCATTTAAAATCATTTCATCAATCATATTTCAATTCCTAATTTTTAGTTTCAACATTTCATTTTCATTTCAAAACCAAACCATATGGTTTCATCAAATTCATGATTTTTAAATAACCATTAATTTTAAGCCATTTTTTCTCAAGAATCAATATTGAATGATTTTATCAAATCCAATTTCAACTCAGACCATAATTTTTCTCAAAAAATCACCCCAAAATTTAAATTAAATTGAAATTGGGGGTTTTTACAATTCCATGCCCTTTTTAAATCAGACATCAAATCATCTCAAATTTGGGTTTTTAAATCAATTAAAAACTCATTTCAAATCAATCAAGAAACATAGTGTTTCAATTGTAGGGTAAAGCCTTATGAAACCACCTACCTTTAATTTATGTGATCAAATAGACACCCATCATAGGAAATCCAATGAGAACAGAGGTGAATAAGATCAATAAATTAAACATAGAATCTAGATCCATCAAAATAGATATTATATTCATTAATAACATGATAGTCTATAACTTTCTCAAAAGATGAGAAGATAAAATCTGAATAAATTATATGAGAGAAGATTTGGATACTAAAAGGAGATCAACATAATCATTGGTGCATCGATCTGGAAAAAGAAGAGTTTTGAGGAGTCAAAATCATCTCTTAAGGGCCTCCAAGGACCAAGGAATTATACTAGGGTTTAATGGGGTGGTTATAATCTTAAATGGGGGTCCCAAGTTTTTTAATTTCATTTTTGGGGGAATTAAAAAGTGTGTAAAGTGTTTTCTGTACGGGATGCAAGGTTAATAGTAATCGTGCTCCCTAACCATGCACCCCTACTGGAATTCTGGATGGGGTGCATGGTTCGGATGCACAGTTAAAATAACCATGTGACATACATGAAAAACAATTGTATAAAGGGTGCACAATTTGGGGGGTGGAAACATGGTTTGTAAAAATTGTGCACCCCCTTCCAATGAATCATCACAGAAGGCATAGTTTTTTGGTACAAACTACATAGTTTTCTCCAACTATGAATCAATCATGCACTACCCTAAAGGCATCTATTTTTAAAAAAACACTCAAAAAACCTCAAAAAAATACCCAGTAAGGATATATCAAAACAAGGTTCAATAAGTACCTGAAATCAAGGTAATAGGATGTCACAACCAACCCACCATAAACACTTTCTATCCCCATAAATTTTGTCAAGAAGATTCATTATCAATGAGATGCTGACACTACTCTCTTATCAGTGCCTCATTATCCAAAGTCTCAAAAAAATAATTACTACACTACCATATGACATGGACTAATGGTATAGTCTTTCCTCTAAGAATCTCTGTCCCGTAATCAAAAATACTAACTCGATTCTCAACCATATATAAATTGGGTTCATCACCTTGATCTTCCCATCTCATGACATGGTAAGGGTCATAAATATACTTCTTGACTTGTGATACATGAGTCACATTATGAATAGATGTCAACTACGATGGAAGATACAAACGGTAAGCCACATTACCCACCTACTTAATAATCTCAAAGGACCCACAAACCTCAGTGTAATATTTCCCTGTTTCTTAATACATAAATGAAACAACCGATATGAAACTCCTAGGAACAACTGACCACCAACTAGAAACTCCAATGGTCTTTTATGATGATCATTATAGGATTTATATTGGATCTTTTCTATCACTATTCTCCGATGAATCAATTAAATATTCACCACCGTCTCTTGAACCAAACTCAGTCCAACCAAAGAAGATTCATCAATCTCCAACCCACAAAGAGGATATATATAAGGCCAACCAAACAGGGCCTCAAAATTATCCATTATTATTTCATACTTGTAGCTATTGTTATATGAAAAATAAATCATTCCCAAATGGACATCTCATGATCTACCAAAGTCAAGAATGCAAGAAAAAATCATGTCCTTAAGGATATATATAGCTCGTTCTATCTAGTCATCCATCTATGGATGATATGTCATAATAAAGTATACTCAGGATCCCATTTAATCCTAGATACCTCTCCAAACATAAGAAGTAAAATAGGGAACCCTATCAGAAACTATGGAAGATAGAAATCCATTGAAATAGACAATATCTTTCACATAGGGACTTCCAATGTATTCAACTTTGGTTGTTTCTTGAATGGGTGTAAAGTGATCCAATTTTTTCAGCCAATTGATCATAACACATATCACATTATTACCTTAAGGGGTATGTAAGAACCCAACCACAAAGTTTATAGATATCTCGTCTCATTTCCAACTCTGAACTAGAAGTGCCTGAAGCAAACCTGAAGGTCTCTGTTGTCTGGTTTTAACCTATTGGTATCTATAATAATAATAATAAAAAAAGTTATCAATGTATCATCTCATACCTAGCCACTATAATTGTCATTACATATCATAGAACATATTCATGGTATCTAGGTGTGAGGCGACGGGGCAAGGTTTTTGGGCTGGCAAGAGTGTGGAGTTCAGAGTGGTGCTACTATCATAACTAAAGGCAACCCAGCACGCTATCGGCACTTGGCCAATCGAGTCAACAGGACACCCTTGGGGGAAGGAGGAGATCCCCACTGCCATTTGAAAGCAGGGAGATAATGGGTGTAAGCCGAAAAAGGATTCATAAGTGGTTGTGAATGAGGTTGAAGTTACCAAATTTTGGGGGGTTGGTATCCATTTATGCTGCCTAATGGATCTACATATAGTACCTCGAACCACATTTTCTAAACGAACCAGGGCCAATCCAAATTGATCTTATAAAAGATCTACTATAGAACGAATACGTTTATTTTTCATTATCTTTTGAGTTGTTCTGCCGGATGGGTTTCTCAAGATCTTTGGTCTCTACCCGGACCTGATGAAATAAATAGGATCACTTCTTATGGACTCGTTGAGAATGATTCTGATCTAGTTCATGGCCTATTATTAGAAATAGAAGGCGCTCTGACGGGATCCTCACGGATAGAAAAAGATTACAGTCCGTTTGATAATGATCGAGGACAATCGTTCATTATCAAATGGATCTTTCCGTTCGAATACAACTCCATTCGAGAGTTTTCCGTATTTATCAAATTCGTTCCTATCTAACAGAACGCTATTGGATCAAATGACAAAGACATTGTTGAGAAAAAGATGGCTTTTCCTGGATGAAATGAAAATTGGATTCATCATGTAACAGTATAAATATTTCCATTCCTTGGCCGGAAATAAATGTGCCATTGGGAATTATGGAAATCTATCATCATAACATTTCTCATAGGAAAATTCACAATATACTAACTCCAATAACATATGATACATTCAAAAGAGAATGTCTAATCACCAATGGTATCCCCACCAAAAATAAAGTCCCTAATACCATAGAATTCATTGTAAAGTTGTTACTCATAAAGAATAATCTTGTGGAGAGTGGATATCAACTGAACATTCTTCTGAAAAACTTGGTCATATCCTCTCAAACTCCCAAATTAAACTAAGAAAAAAGATTCATCTAATTATTCTCATATATGGGTTCTTTTATGGTTCAGGATAAAAGTTTCTTACTCAAAGAATCTTCAACGATATTCCATTTACTAGGGGTATAGGCAATGTCGAAATAAAAATACTACAAGTACTCCACCCAATACCTCTACAAAAGGTTAAAATATTTTCTAGAGGTTATATAACTCATGATTTTGTGGTCTGAATAAACAATAAACCTTTATAAAAAATATAGTGGAAATAAATCTTAATATCTTGCATCATAGCTGTGAGTTTCAGGTCATGGGTTGGATAATTATTCTCTTGTGGACTAAGATTTAAATAACCATAGGCTACCACATGATCACCCTACATAAGAATATAATCCAATCCCAAAATTTATGCATCAAAAAAGACCACATAGACCATCCCATCCTTTGGAAGAATAAAAACTAGCACATAAGTCAATATGTGTTTCATCTCATAAAAAAAACTCTAAAATTAAACATACCCTGAGAACTTCACTCCCTTTTAAGTGAGAGAAGTCATCAAAGAATAAATCTTCAAGAAATATTTAATAAACCTATAGTAATACTCTTTAACCCAAGAAGGTCCAAATATTGAAAACAATACACGATTACTCCAATTTCATAAAATCCTTCACATTATCATGATCAACTGAACACATTATGAGATCATGTGTCCCAAGAACTTCACGTTCCAAATCCATAAATCACATTTTGAAATATTCATGTAAATTTAGTGATTAATAAATATTTATAGGACTGCTATCAGATGATGTATATGATCTTCCTTGATTTTGGGATAAAACAAAATGTCAAAAATAAAAACCACCGCGATTGTATTAAGGTACTCATGGAATATTCTATTCATAAATGGTATAAAGACTTTAGAATCATTAGTCAGACCTAAATAAATAAAAATATAATAATAATTTTTATACATACTTCTAAATGAAGTCTTCTTAATGTTATATTATTCAATTATCTATTGCTGATAAGCAGATCAAAGATAAATCTTCAAGAACCACTTCACCCCTTTCAAATTATCAAACAAATAATCAATATGTGTAATATATACTTGTTCTTTTCTATAACTTGACTGAGTTTTTGGTAATCAATACAAAGGAGAAGGGTCCCATCAACTTTCGTTGCAAAGAGAACAGGCACCGCCCAAGGTGACACACTCAGACGTATAACGTCTTTCCCTAGTAGATCATCCAACTAAGATTTCAACTCATTAAATTCATTTGGATCCATGTGATAAGATGTAATAGACACTAGCTAAGTATCATGTACTAAATCAATTGATAAATCCACCTTTTTTATAGGTGGAAATCCATAGAAATCATATGGAAACACATCGTGAAACTTGAAAAATATTGGTGGGATAAAACTACTCAAATATTCCTAATCTAAGTAAAAGGAAAGCACCAATATTACCCTTACTAACTCCAAAAAATTAATGTTTGGATTTACTCTACCATGGGTCTCATTCACCTTGAAATACATGATGCACCCCATCAAGTGTAATAAAGGAGACCCATTGAAGGTAACAATAAATCTGAGAATTATGAGTAATCAGAAAATCCATCATGCTAATAAGGTCAATAGGTTTCATATTGAGAATCATATTATTCCAAGTGAAATCAATATTTTATAGATAGAAAATGAAAGTGGAAAATGGTGACCCCATTCTCTCTTTGTTCTGAGGGGAGAAGTAATATCCATCACATAAGAAAAAAGTATCATTGGAAGGTTTAAAAAATTAAAAAACTAGTCAATCTTGACAAGTGAAATGCATCAGTATCAAAAAAAGTGGTCACTAAATATGAATCTATAGTGATGACACCTCTCACTATCACTGAACCCACATCATATTATTTGAGAGAATCTTTCACTACGTGAAGAAGTATAATTCCTAATTCTTTTTGTCATAACCCCTCAGTTATTGAAGAATATGATTGTGCCATAATATTTTTTAGTGTTGATGAGCTTGTGACCCTGTGTGGTGAAGAAAATATGTGACATAACTTCTACAGGTGGTATGAGTGTTGATAAAAACTACAGATCTTGTGTGCTTTGGTGTAAAACCATTTCGAATTTCCAGTCTTTCCACATTAAAATAAAGTCATATGGACTCTACCAAAAACTGCAGGAGTTTTGGATGATTCCTTATATCTATAACCACCATGAGCCTCATCACACTTTCTCTTTTCTTAAAATTAACTAACAGAACTACCACTAGGATAAAACAGTAACTCTCATTAGCCCCAAATAACAAGTCAGGTGAAGCTTATCCATCAACACCTTTTCTAGTATGTTAGTATAAGAATTGTTATTTAATATGAAGACTTGAGATCAAATGTCAGAATGAATAACCATATGAAGTCTTCAATACTTCAGTTTCTCATTTTTCACTACCTTAGTAGAAAATTGAACAAGATTACAAAAATGGTTCACATACTATGCCACGGTCCTATAACCTTGTTGGAGGTTTAAAAACTACATGGAATTCACCAATACCATAGATTCCAGGTAAAACTAATTAGTGAAAACAACTCTAAAGTCCTTCCACTCCAATCCCTCAAGTTTCTTCTCCATCACCATCAAATACCACCATCTCCTACTAGGTCCCTCAAGCTTGAATGTAGAACACTTCACCTTAATTTAATTAATAATTTCCATGAACTCAAAAATCAACTCTATATTTTTCAACCAATAATATGCCTCTTGATGATCATTAGAGACATGTAACGATGGAAGTTTCTAATGAATAAGATCTTGATAATTATCTTGGATTCTTCCCTTTGAGAAAACCTAAATGGGAAAGTATGTCGTTACCAGTACTAGAGTTTGGACAACATACACCACTATCACAATAAGATTATAATCCACTAGATGATTCTCTCATTGTTGTTCACCAGTAGCTTCCTCCTATGGCCTATTAAAATGTTTCTCAGAATAATTATGCAATAAAACATCAATAGATAACACTGGAATATCATCAAGGGTATTAATACCATCAAATCAAACAAGATATATAGAAAAAGAAACTCCATCAAGAAAATTTTAGGATTGGTATTTTTCAAGATACAAAAATCAAAAGTAGGGAAAAGACTTGAATCAGATAAAATTACTCCTCAAATATAAGTTTACCAAATACCCATAGTTATTTAAGGCTTGTTGCGATGAGTGTTGTCTTGGAAATTGCTCAAAACTACCTCCTAAGTCTGGAAAATCTACTTTCTATCTACAAGGAAAACAAAAACTACATACTAACATAAAGGAATGATTCAAAACCTACCTCTAATAACAATTTTTTACAAAATAGATCACATAAATTAGTACAAAATACTCAATTTGGTCCTTATATGGCTCAAAGGAAATTCCCAATCCCCATATAATGGCACCTAGCACCTAACATCATACAAGAATCAAAATAAAATAATTTTCCCACAAAATAGTGGAAGATAAATGATACAAGTCAATATTTCAACACTCCTTAGAGATAAAGTACTAGAATAAAATGGATAAAACAATACCTAAATATTACATCATCATAATACACAATAATTATCAAATACAGGATCAGAAAACCCATGTAACAAGTGGATCACATCTCTAATGATCACCTACATCACTCTGAGTCCCATGAATCAAGTACACCTTCCACCACTAAGTAGTCATTTCCCTTTTCTTGGACCTATATTAAGATTATATACAATCCTCTGAAGGAAATGTAGGGTGTGAGTAAAAGATCCCTATAGGATACCCCCATAATATTCTATAAGCAGTTCTATAACAATAAACAATTTAAGCCTTTTAATTTATATAAAATAAGTCATGGAAAGACATTTACATATTTTCAAAAAACATTATTTTAACTCAAAATATGGAAGATATATCAAAAAATTATTAAATGGACATTTTATATAAAATATTTATATAAAATAGTTGACATGAATAAAAGAGTTCTATAACCAATGGCATGTATAATCTATTTAAACAAATTGAAGCACCATGCTCATAATCTTCAAGTAATGTTAGTTTGTAGAAACAAGATCCTCACACCTCTAGATCATCATCATGGATCAAGAAATATGTGAATACTCTCTAAATATCAATCCATTGGGTTAAATCAATAAATATCACATTAGGTGACTCATCAAGGTAAATCATGTTGAACTTGATTTAGTTCGTGTTTTCATCATCAATCTATTTTCTATGGAGTCGGATTCATAGAATTCTTGTCCTAATCACCCACTAAATACATAGGATCACATGTTATTTAAACAATCAATCAATAAATCATGGTCAAATCAATCATTTAATATCATTTCATCATTCATAGATCAATTTCCCAATTTTCAGTTTCAACATGCCATTTTCATTTCAAACCCAAATCATAGGTTTTCATCAAATTCATTCCTTTTCAAATAATATTTAATTTTAATATAATTTTTCTCAAGAATAAATATTAAATCATTTCATCAAGTCCAATTTCAATAAAATCCATTATTTTTCTCAAAAATATACCCAATAATATTTATTCCATTGAAATTGGGGGTTTTTCATAGTTTTATGGCATTTTTAAATGAAAAATCAATTCATCTAAAAACTGGGTTTTAAAATAAATTAAAAACTCATTTCAAATCAATCAATAAAAATAGGGTTTCAATTTTTTGTTAAAGTCTTATGGAACCACCTAGCTTTAATCATGTGATCAAATCAACACCCATCATAGGAAACATAATGAGAACAGAGGTGAAAGAGATCAAGAAATCAAACCTAGAATTCAAATATAAAAAAATAGAGGTTACATCCATAAATAATATTATGATATATCACTATATAATAAATATAGTGTATGATATTATAATATACCAAAAGAGAGGATATTTACATGCCAGACGAAGATCAACATGATTTTTGATGCTTTGATCTGTAACGAGAAGAGGTTGGAGGAGTTAAAATCACTCTTGATAGCCTCCAAAACCAAGGAACCATATTAGGGTTGAATCAAGGTGTTTATAATCTTAAATGGGGCTCATAAAAATTTAAATTAAATTTTTATGGGAATTAAAAATTGTATTCATGGTTTGTTGTATATGCTGCGTGGTTAATAGTAATTGTGTGCCCTAATCATTTTCCCCTACTAAACTTATGGATGGGGTTCATGATTTAGAAACATGTTTAAAATAACTATGTTCTATCCATTAAAACCCCTTAATCCAAAGTGTGTATGTTTTTTAGGGGTGTCATCTTGGTTTGAAAAAACCATGCACCCCCTCTAGTGGGTCAACACAGGGCGCATGGTTTTCTTGGCCAAACTACATGATTTATCCTAACAATGTGCCAGCTGTGAACTGACCCAAAAGCTTCCAAATATTTCATATAACAACTCCCTAAAACCCCAAAACGATACACAACAAGTATTTATTGAAACAAGGGTTAATAAGTACTTGAAATAAAGGTAACATGATGTTACACACTAGGTACCTAGGTGTATATCATGGATAGACGGTAAGAATATACACACTCTGTGGATGGATCATAAAATACATTTATATTACCATATTACACATAATTATAAATTATTTTATTATACTACTTAAACCCAATAAAATGTGTTTTGTGTAGTTATTAAGATGATAGAACACTCCATTTAATATGTTATATATATATATATATATATTAAATGTCTAATTAATTTCTATGTAATGTTCAGAACTACATGTTGTGTATAAGTCGTAATACAGTTCTAACTCTACTCGCATTGAAACATAACATGATACATAAGTACCATGTGTTCTATGTGGTTGCTATGTTGATGTTATACTACATGAAATAAAATGATAAGTCATGTATTCCACATTTCTCATGAGTAAATTTTATACGAATATAATACAGGTTGGGTAGCTCGGACAGGTACTCACTATGTTTCCTCCAAGGTATATTTTTGTGCATAGTTAATTTTAAATAAATATTTTAAATTTTTTTAAAATTATGATGGATGAGAATCTTAATATAATTTGGTTGATAATTAAAATAAAATAATTGATTAATTAAATAATATAATTAATGAATTTTAATGTGATCTATTATAAATAACAGTGATTAGAATTGTATGTTATTTTATTAAATGTGTAATCCATTGCCTGTATGTGGATGATAATGATCATAGACCAAACCCTTGTATGTGATTGGTTTCATTTTAATTTATTCTTAAATTAAATTTATGGCAGGTGTGTCATCCCTCCTCTCATTATGTAAGGGCCTATAATCCCATGGTTTCTTTTATGTAAAACCCTTAACCAATCCTTTGGTTCCCCTCACCCGTGAGTGAGTAAAATCATATATAATGGATGAAGCTCCCAAGATAGTGGACATGGTTTAAGTTTGGAGTAAAATTGAGACCAATCCAAGAGATATATATTTTTGGAAAGGTGGGTAACTACAACATGAATAATAAAATAGTTCAAGGTGTTTTTCCCCTAGGTTGATAGTTAGTTTATCATCCTCAAAATAAAATTAACCATTAGTAAAATCTCAGGCTCATTCCACTTTGTTATTTTATCTCTATAAATTTACATAGTTATTTTAATATAATTTTTTTTCATGATCACATGAATCAATGAATTAACAACCATACAAGATATAGCTAAAATAAATTGGATTATGTTTAAATTTTATCTAATAAATGGTTAATAACTTAAGTAATTACACCAAATATTAAAAGTCATGTAATAAAGATAATAAATTGGAAACTTTTAAATAAATATAAAAACCCTCAATTATATATATTAAGTTGGAATAGACTTCCACCACTTAAGTTAATATTGAACCCTAGTTCAAAGTGCTTTATCAACCAAAGTTTGGGTGATTTTAATTATGAGGGAATCCTAACTTCATGTTTTTGGTTGAATCAACTTATATTAAATCAAAGTTTTACTATCAAATAAGAACATGGTGTAACTAAGAAGAAAAGGTTTAGGAAATCCAATTTAAGTATTTTAGGATTGGGGAGTCCACTCAATAGATCGAGGAACTGTGATTTAATGAAGTTGAAATTTTTAATGCCTACCTAAAACCATTCAAATTTCTTTACCAGCTGAATTTGGGGTATTGAGATGGAAATATGGATCCTTTCCACTATAATTTCTAGGCTACATGAAATTAAAAATCCAATGGTGAGGGATATTTGTTTTTGATAAAATAGTGGGATATGAATAAATATAATATATATTTATCGACCATTTATTAGATAAAGTTCTGAAATTATGTTCATCTTATTTGTATAAATGTTAATAAATGTGAATTCAAACATATCAATGTGATCCACACTTTATAAGGATAACATTCTCACCATCACAAATTTACAATAGTGAAAAAGGTTCTTATGTGTTATCTTATTCCATGAAAGGAAATTTTATGTGTTATAAGAACCTATTACTAAAGTGTTTGGTAAAGAGGAAAGTGAGTGAGTGTTATCTCTCTATGAGAAACTATTTGAATGATTCATAGATGTTTAGTGTTTCATGCTATCATTCACAACCAATGAAATTTTAAAGCAATGTGAGGACATGTATGTGTACAGCATGATGTCTCACCTTTAATATCTATATAAATAGAAGGCAATACAATATAGATACAAGATCTCTACTAATCTATTTAAACCAATCTTGGATAGACAGTGTCAATTGGGCCTCATGTGGTCAAGCTTATTTTCTATATTGAATGATTATACATCTTAAAGATTAAATACACATATTAGTTTCACATAGATCCCATAATTTCTCCATTATCCAAGTCCTTCTCTAGTTTTATTATCAATTATAACATGATAAATATTGAGAAGAGTCTTTTAGAAATTATTTCTCTGATTTTAAAAATGGACAAGGACATGGGGCATGAAAAACCCATAGTCCTTATGGTGAGTAATAAATGGAAGAATAAATAAAAGTGGCCCAAAACTCATAGAGAGTCTAAAACTCCCAAGCACCATTCTTACAAGAAGAAGTAGATCTGTAGGAAAGGAAATTAAAAGGAAGAATTATGTTTTTTATGTTTCCAGAAAGGCCATAGGAATGGGAATAGTACCCAGAAGAAATGGAAAGATAAAGGTACATTCGTTATTGAGTGTAATCTTTCAATATCTACACATTGGATATTAGATACAACTTTTGGTTCTCACATTTGTATCCAAATACAAGAAACATGTATATTAAAAAATATTTCCAATGGAGGGGTGTATTTTCAAGCTTTCAATGGTGTGAATTTGGATTCTCTATCCATTGGAGAATACCACCTTTCATTTCCAGTAGGAATGATATTGGTTTTAAGAGATGGTTATTTTGTATTGAGTATTACCAAAAACATTATTTTTATGCCCTTTCTATATAAAGATCATTTTATTTTAAAATTTGTAAATAAAAGTTTTTTCTTTTACAAAGGAAACATATGTTATGGTATGACACATTTAAATAATGGTTTTTATGTATTAAATTATGAAAACCTTGTATTGTAAATTGATAAAAAATCATGTTCGCACAACTAATATAACACCCAAATATGGAATAACCATATTTGTCATGTAGATGAGAAGATTTTAACAAAGATCTATCAAGATGGTTACTTGTAATCTTTTGAGATAAATTCACTTGGAAGATGACATTCTTTTTTACAAGAAAAAATAACTAAAACACCATTCGATGGACATGGTCAAAGGGCCATAGAAATTCTAGGATTGGTACACAATGATGTGAGTGAACCATTTCAAGTAGAATCTATAGGTGGGTATTCTTACTTCATAAATTTTATTGATGGCATAAGTAGCTATATAATTTTTTAATGGATGAGTTTTAAGTCTGAGTCCTTTGTGAGATTCAAATAGTTAAAAATGATATTGAAAATAAACTTCTAAAGAATATAAAGAATCCTCAATTTGATCAAGATAGTGAATATATTAACTTGGAGTTTATTGAATTTTTATGGGAGTTTGGGATTCTATCTCAAATCACTCTACCTTACACACCATAGTGGAATGGTGTTAGAGAAAGGAGGAATTATTCCATTCTATACATGGGAGGGTTGATGATGAGTCATGTCGAACTTCCATTATCCTTGTGGGGAAATGAAGTATAAACTATGAAATAGATACTAAACTGAGAACAAACTAAATTAGAAAACATAATTTCCTTCGAGTTATGGAGTGGAAATAACCCTATTTTTTCACATACATGTGTATAAGGTTGTGAGGTTTCTGTTAAGGCCTTCTCAAGAAAAAAACTAGCACCACAAGGAAAAAATAATTATCTTTATAGTGTATCCTAATGAACGAAAGGGATACTACCTATAATACCCACTATACTAGGAAGTGATTGTTTCTAAGCAATATATCTTTATTGAGAGGGAAAAAATCCTTAAGAAGGATAGTGGGAGTAAGATTGACTTTGATGAAGTAGATTCTCAAGATACACAAGAGTTGGTGTAGGAATAGATTCCATATGTCCTTGGGGAAGAATTTGTTCCTGAAACACAAGTATTAAAAATGAGCACCAAAGAGATAAGTTAGATGGAGAGATATAGTTTTCTAGTCACTGAATATGTTGACTCATTATTGGTTCACAATAATGAACCTATCTTCTAAAAATAGGCTGCAAAGATCTCAAAATCTATGAGACGGAAATATTCCATTAGTTCGAAATGGATTCCATGTATCAAAACCAAGTTTGGGTTCGAGTTGGTCCTCCAATTTATGTAAATCCTATTGGGTGAAAACTGTTATTCAAGATAAAATTTTACATGTAAGATAATTTAAGTAACAATAAAGAAATTATATTGGATAAAGGGTTAAAAAATGTTAAGTAATTGACTGTGATGAAACCTTTTCTTTAGTTTCCATGTTTGAATCCATCAAAATTCTTCTTTCTATAGTAGTTTTACATGACTTTGAAATTTGGTAGATGAGCATCAAAATAAATTCCCTTAATGTGATCCTTCAAGAAGATATCTATATGACACAACAAGAAGGGTTTGTGACTTAAGGTGATGCCAAAAATATTTTAAATTTGTAGATATCCATTTATGTATTGAATAAAGCATCTAGGTCCTGGAACATTCGATTCAATCAAGCTATAAAATAATTTTATTTAATTAAGAATAAGTGCGGGACATGTATTTTTAAGCGGTTTAGTGAGAATGTAGTAATTATCCTAGTGGTATATGTTGTTAAAATTTTACATATTGGAAATGATATATCATTATTATAGCCTATTAAGGATTGGTTAAACAAGTGTTTCTCTACCAATGACCTAGTTGAAGCATCCTATATTCTATGGATCAAGATCATTTTTGATATATCCAAGAAGATTATTGGACTAAGTCTAGGTACACATATTAAATTAATACTAAAGATATTTTTTGTGTAACAATCCAAAAGTGGATTAGTTTCAGTGTCACATGGTATATATGTTTCCAATAAAATGTGTCCTTAGACACAATATGATAAAGAGAGAATGAGTAAGTTATCATACTCTTCAGGGATAAGATCATTAATATATTCCATGTTATGTTATATACTTGATGATTCATATGCATTCAGAGTAGTAGGTTGATATCAAGTTTATCCAAGTGAAAAACATTAGTATGCTACTAAGGATATCCTTAAGTATATAAGAAAAACTAAGGATATTTTCTTTGTGTGTGGAGGAGACAAGGAGTGTAAAAAACTGGTTTCTCACTTAGGTATGTATCCTTTAATTTTCAGTATAATTCTTTATTTTGGACCCAGTATAGATTCATAATGAGTTAGAAGATGTTTTAGGGGTTTCTGGGGCTTTTTTGGAGCCCAAAACCTATCTTTTTGAGAAAGTTGTCCATATCACATGGTTAGTGCATGGTTGGAGAACCATTTAGCTAACAGTGCAGATGAAAATTTTCAGATAAAACCATCTCACATAGTTTGTGCATGGCCACACAACCTAACTGTGTAAGTTCCCCTTCTTCCTAGGTAAATGTGTACAGTTTACGCACAGTTTTTCAAACCGTGCAGATAAACCATGAACAAGACATTTTTTTAGGTAAATTTTCCTTTTCCATTAATGACTTAATTAGATCCCTCCTTCTTTTCTAATCTGAGAACCGATCAGATTAACTTTTTTTCTCTGATTTAGGAGCTTTTTGAATACGTAAAGGTAGGAATCAAAAGATCTCCTTTGTTTGGGATCCGATCGATCTTTTGTTCATCACGTTGGATGCCCAATAGTAATTACTTGAATCTGTTTAAGCCATTATCATTATCTTTTTCTCTCAACCTAGTTATGTTGGTGTGAATGGTTTTCCTATTTTCTTATATCTACTTCTATCTGAGCCAAATCAGGGGCTAATACCAGTGGAGAGTCGTACAACCCTAAGGTGGGTGTTCTATAACTCATCCCTCAAGTTCGTTGGTTTTGGAATTTGTTGTGTGGGCCCCACCAATTTCATTAGGAGTTTTTTATAGAATTTATATGCTATGCTTATAATCTTTAGAACCATATAGATATGATCTTTCTATATATGATATTAAATTTTTGTGGTTATACCCACAACTCTATCCATTTCATGTAGAATGTTATTCCATAATTGGTTTTTTATTATTTGAAAAGTTTGATCCACCATTCGGGTGTGACTTTGCATGGCCCTTCTAAGGGTAAGACTTTATATATTAAATGGATTGATTTACATTGTGAATCGAATAATGGAATGTACTATGTATTCTCAGTACTTGACCCACCTAAGGTAAGTGTGCCAATTGATAATTAAATGTGAATTAGAAATTGGCAAGTATACTATGTATATGAATTGACAGGATTAATTATGAATGATTTATATGTTTCATATTCATAGAACCCCTTACTACATTAATGGAAGGTATAAAAATGAACCTTAATTATTGAATGTTCTTTAAATGGAATTAAAAAGGGTTGCATGTTACTTGGCCTTGTCACACTAATGAAAGGGAAGGCATGAACCAAATGGACTTATTGATTAATTATGACTTGATTAAAAGGTTTCATGATACTTGACCTTATCACACTAATGAAAGTAAAGGCTTGAACAAAATGAAATATTATATGAATTAAATATAAAATTGGAGTGGCTTGACTCGATCTCACCATGGATTCTTATTAGGGAATTCCATGAGCACTCAAGAACCCCATTCTGATTCACGGATACGACTTTCTTAAGTTGAGACCCACCTAGATCTAAATCATTTTCTTTTATTTGGATGCTCGGTATGACACTATAGGATCCCTTCAATATCATTATAGGATTCCTTGGATACACTCCTTAGATCCAACATTGGAAATTATGTTCCATGGTTAACGCCCATTGGGCCCAGTCATTTCATAGCCCTGTTTTACCTTGGATGAACTCCTTGGACTCGGTAGGCGTATAATTGTGGAATACCTTGTACTATGATACTTGGATTACAATCTTACCCCATTCCAAGATACATTCATTTCTAAGTTGGAGACCCTTGAGGTCTATTTCGCCTTGGTTATTACCTCGAGACTTCATTATTAAATGTCATTATAGTTTTCCATATAATAACTTGGAACCTTCACTATTGTAAAATGTTAATTATTTATAAACTGGTAATAATAAATTAATGGGATGTTTATGTTTAGACTTCATATGGGGGATGAAGTAGGTACTTGGGTATTTAGTTACATTGTACCTCTTTACTTTATATATGCATGCTTTCACAATGTTACATTTCCTTTACATGGGTTGGATGTTATAGACATCATATATGGTGGCCCATTGAGATTTATTTCACACCCTCTCTGGGTTCCATTTGGTACATGGAGTATATTACATGACTGGAGGTGTTGAAAAAGGGAAGCACACTGCTTAGAACACTTTATTTCATAATGTTTAGGTTTGAGCTTGATAGTAGAGGACCAATTTGGATCTCAGGGAGCTTGGGATAGTATTTTGATTTCTTTTATACTTTTTTGGAACATGTTATGCCTACTGTATTGAATCCATGTTTTCCAATTTTCCGGTACATGACATATCATCGCCTGTTGTTTAATTTCATTCCATTTGTTTTAGTTATTGTTACTGTTGTCTCTATTTTCCATTGTGCTTTCTGTTTACTTATATTTATTCCACTATTTACCTAATTTTATAACCATATATTTCACTACACTTTTCTAATAATGGAATAGTCTCCCCATAGACACACCCTATGCCCTCGCTTCTTATTGGAAGCCTCTGGCATTCGGGGAGATGCACTTGAGTCCATGTAGACCACCGGGCTCTGGGCACCCATTAAGTGGTATCTGGGTTTGGTACATCATAAAGTGGTATCAGATGAGGTTTCATTTCTTTCTTTACTATTTGGAAACAATATATTAGAGATTATTAATTCTTGGGACTTGGTCATAAGTCGATCTTGGGCATCACGAACCCATGTTTTGGGTAAAATCCAATTTACCCAAAATATAATTGTTGTTCTATTTTTCCTATTACAGTTGACCTTTTTTCACAATTGGATTACATACATGTTGTTTGGTGTTGTTTATTATTACCTTGGTTGAGTATTTTATATCATACTTGGCCCGATGATATGAGGAAAAGGATCATTGTTACATGAATCATTATAGGCACCTAAAATTAACATGTCATGCATATTTCCATGCCATATAAGTTATTTTAACTATTTTTTATTGCTTGATATTCCTGTGATTATTGAGTGGTGTTGTGATAGTTATCTTATGCTTGTATTACTCTTGGTTTTGATTTAGTGATTGCATATCTCAATTCATGAGGTGTATGGGTCCTCATGGGTTGGGATGAGTATTTATCGAGTCGAGCCATTTTGATATAAATAGATGGGTTTCATTTCCAGTGATAAGGTTTATGGGCACTGATTCACTGGAAATGACTGTCCATCGTAAAGTGAATCATGACATCTAAAATGAATTGGTTGCACATCCATATCCCACCTTCTCATGGTTATGAAAGGTAAAGGAGTGAACCTGTTAATTAAATGTAAAATGAAATGAAACTTATACTTGAGCACTTACAGATACCTAGTTGTCTAAACAGGTAGTTGGGTTAGTATGCCTTGGGTAGTGAGTTTTCTTATGTTCATATTCCACTAGTGATGATATATTTCTACTTAAGAACCATGTAATCCTACATGAAAATGGGGGTTCAAAACCCATTGGGTGTAGGGTTGTAGTAGTACTGTAGTATACTATAGCAGTAGAAACACTATAGAAACAACGGGCACTGTAGCGGCGATAGGTTACTGTATCAGTGGTAGGGCACTGTAGCAGCGGTGGGTACTATGTGGTACTATAGCAGGAGGGTACTGTAGCAGTACTATTCACATAATGGACCTTAGGCCATAAATTTAGGCATATGGGCCATGTAATGGGCTAAATGACAACTAGGCCTTTGGGCTATGTAATGGGTCTCCCTCTACCCAGTTAAAGAGGTCATTGCTTTGCTTTAATAATAAATGAGGCTTCAGCCCTAGCCTTTTAAAAAAATTGAGGTGTGTGATTAACAATTGTATACCAATTCTACCATGACACCCTTATATAGTGCACTAGGAAGGTGGCGACAACCATGCTCAAGACATGATGGGCCCTGAGATACCACTCTTACCTTCAGAAGTTCCACTCAAGGTACCACCTATTGTACCTGATCTAGTAATGGATTCCCAAGTTCATGATAGTTTCATATGTCTGATGCAGTCCATGCATGGTGCTCCATGGATTACACCTTTGATGGATGATCTGACTTATGAGTTCCAGCAGCAGCAGTATCCAGGTTCTCAATGGATGGTGGTCTGTTGGCTGTTGAGTCATGGATAGAAGACACCCTATCTATCTTTGATCATCTGGTGATGCCTCTATAAAGGAGGGTCAAACTTTATACATACATGCTTCAGGATTCAGCCAAGTGTTGGTGGGATGTGACTTACTAGGCTGGTCGTCATTAGGGAATGTCATGGGTTGATTTCTAAAATTCCTTCTATGATCAGTTCTTTCCTCATATGCTGAGATATGAAAGAGCTATAGATTTCATGCATATCAAGCAGGGTTTTATGTCAATTATGTAATATTTAGTGCATTTCATGGAGTTTCAGTTCTTTTCATTGCCTCAAGCTAGTGATGAGCTTTCACATGCTAGAATCTTTGAGGGTGGGCTCTAGTACGCTATTATTATGTAGGTGAATGTATTTTTTTCCTGGCTATGTTTTCTGAGATAATCAAGAAGGCTCTTATAACATAGTGAAACCTAAGGGAAGACAGTAGTAACAGGTATAAAGGATTAGTTCCATGGAAACCCAATAGTTCTTCCAATGGTAGGAAATGTTCTCTCTTGGTTTCTCATAAGGTAAGTGACAATAAGAGTGCCCGTTTCAATTTCTATAAAGTGTGTCATCAGTGTATACTATGGGGTCATTCAAAGCCTCAGTGTAATAGAGACCCATCGGAGTGCCGGTATTGTGTCCTTATGGGGAATTTTAAGCGTTTTGTAGGAATTTTCCACTATCTTAAAGTGGAAAAGTATAAATACTAGCTCCACCATTAGTAGAGAGTTATTTTATGCTGCATTAGGAAGGGAGTTGGAATATCACTAATAGTTCTGGATGAGGATGAGGTCATGGCCATAGTATCCAGACCCCTGATCACTACTAGTGCCAATAGAGTAGTTATGATCATGGTAGTCCATCTGTTGCACAGGGTCATGGATCAGGCCAATTGAAAGCACTACAACTGATAACCAAGGATCAGGTTGTAGGACCATATATAGTACAATGTATTATTATTTTGGTGTTTACTATAGTATCTAATTTATTTGATATAGGTGATTCAAACTCTTTTATATCTATTTCTATTGTGGAAAGTCTCATACTGGGGATATTGTATTATTATGGTGTGATGACCTAAGATACACCATTAGGGTTATAGAAAAAGGGCATATTTGTTCTCCAGATGATGGGATTCAATGTCATACTCGGTATGGATTGGTTGGTACATTATCGTGCTTTTGTAGATTGTTATCACTGTAGGGTATTGTTTACATCACAAGAGGGAAATGATTATCTCCATAAGGGTGAGTTGAATGTCCAGGCCAGTAGAGCTAAACCAAAGCCTCATGGGCTAAGTGGAGTGACTACCCAGATCGCAAATCTCTTGATGAAGGATTTGGGTTTACATAAGGCTGATTTCCCTCCAGTAGTGGATAATTTCATGGACATATTTCTCAATAATTTTTCTATCTTACCTCCTGATAGAGAGGTATATTTTTCTATCGAACTTGTTTCAGGATCATATCTAATGTTAATTCCTCTATACAGGATAGAACCAATTGAACTTAAAGATCTCAAGTCATAGTTAGAGGATTTATAGGCCAAAGGATTTGTATAGCCCAGTACATCCTCTTGAGGTTCTCCCGTGCTTTCTCCAAGAAGGTGAATGGAACCTTACATCTATGCATGGATTATAGAAATTTGAACCATATTATACTCAAGAACCCGTATCCACTACCTCAAATAGATGATCTCTTCAACCATATCTGAGGATAAAATGCCTTCTCTAAAATCGACATGTTATCAAGTTGTCATCAAGTGCGATTCAGACCATCAGACATACCTTGTATAACTTTACATAGCAGGTATGGTCTGTATGAGTACCTTGTTATGTCATTTGGTCTTATGAACATGCCCACCATTTTCATGGCTCTGATGAATAGGATTTTCCACCCGTACTTGGACTCTTTTGTCATGTTCTTTGTGGACAACATCTTGTTTTATTATCAAACTCATAGCGACCATGCCAAACATCTTGAGATCATTCTGAGTACAACGAGAGAGCATCATATTTATGCTAATCTTTCTAATAACCACTTATTTATTGACTAAGTTTACTTATTAATTCATATAATATCATAATCATGAGTATATATTGACATTGATAAGGTTAGTGTTGTAGTTTCCTGAGATAATCCCAAGAATGTGTTTGATATATAGAGTTTCTTTGGGATGAATTGATATTACAGGTGTTTCATATAGGAATTTTCTTGCCTTTCTTCACCCCTTACCGGTCTTACAAAGAATGGTGTTAAGTTCTTGTGGTCCGAATCATGTGATAAATATTTCCAGGAGATGAAAGGGAGGCTTGTATTAGCTCATATTCTAACTCTTCCTAATCTAGGCATAGGTTATAACATCTTCTATGATGCATTAGACATCGGCCTAGGATCAGTGCTAATGTTGGAAGACAAAGTCATTATGTAAGGATCTTGATAGTTAAGGAATCATGAGATAAATTACTTGACACACAACCTTGAGATATCAGCAGTTGTCCAGGCCTTAAGTTGCTAGAGACATTATCTATTGGGTTAGCTCTTTTTGGTGTACACAGACCACAATATCCTCAAGTATATTTTTTCATTGCATGACTTGAACCTCAAATAGTGGAGATGGGTGAAACATCTATAATCCATTGATTTTTAACTTGCATGTATTCCTAGGAAGGGTAATGTAGTTACAGATGCACTGAGTTGGAAAACTCAAACACAGGTTGTATGGGAAGACAATGATGAATGGAAGTTAATGGACATATTTTCTAAGATGAATTTGGAGTTCCATGATAGTCACAAGCAGTCTTATCTCTCATCATTAGCATTTACCTATTCCGTCCTTGAGAAGGTGAAGGGTATACTATTTTCATATACTAAAGGCTTGGTTATCTGTGATAGTATATCAGGAGATAACCAGCCTCTAGATTTGTATGTGGATAGAGACGACATCCTGAGTCTATGTGAACGTAACTGGGTTCCTATAGATATGAGAGAGGAGTTGATGAATGAATCTCATTCTTCTTATTGTCTAGTTCATCCAGGAATCTCCAAGATGTATCAAGATATGCGATGCTAGTATTGGTGGCCTGGGATGAAACATCAGATATAAGGCATTGTCACGAGATGTTCCACCTGTCAGCAGGTGAAGGCAAAGCACTAGAAACCTATAGGCTTGTTACAACTACTTCCAATTTTTGAATGGAAATGGTAATATGTTTCTATGGACTTTGTAGACAGTTTACCTAGGTCGCGTAGAGGTAAAGATTTTTTATGGGTTTTCATTGAATGGCTAAAAAAATCATCCCACTTTATTCCTATTCAGCTCACTTTCTTAGTTGATGAGCTAGGAAGACTATATGTCTATGATATCATAAGACTCCATGGGGTCCCACATACTATTGTTTCAAATAGTTATTCTCATTTCACATCCTAATTCTAGCTAGGTTTGTAGAAATATATGGGTACTCAGGAGCTTCTAAGCACATATTATCACCCTCAGGTCTATGGAAAATCATAACGGACAATAATGGTTCTAGAGGATATTCCTTGACCATGTGTCCTTGATTTTTGCAGTTCTTAGGAGAATAATATCCCTATATTTGAGTTCTAATATAATAACAACTTTTAGAGGAAAATTTAGATGGATCCTTTTGAGTCCTTATATAGTAGGTTTTTCCATTCACCCCTATGCGGGCTAGAGGCAGGTGAGGCAGCCCAACTAGATCCTCATCTCATTCAGGAGACTTCAGAGCAATTCCAGCTGATCAGAAAGCTTATAACTACTACCCAGCCTAGAAGAAAAACTTATGTCAATAATTGTTGATGAACTCTATAGTTCAATGTTGTGGATCATGTTTTCCTTCAGGTATCTTCTAGACTAGGGCACAGATGGTTTCAGAAGCAAGATAAGTTGTTGCCTAATTACATAGGCCTGTTTGAGATCCTAGAAAGAGTCAGTCTGGTAGTCTATCAATTTCTATTACCTGATAGGTACCGTTCCATGAACAATGTCTTCCATGTCTCACAAATTCTCTAGTATGATGCTGATATGTATCATAATTTTAATCCTAGTAAAGTTGAGTTAGATCCTGATGCTACCATTTAGGAGTATCTAGTACACATCGTTGACCAGAGCATGAAGGCTCTCTGAGGCCAGTATGTCCCTCTAGTATGTGTGTTATGGAAACACAACTATGTTCAAGATAAGACTTGGTAGAGAGAGGCCGACGTACATTCCCATTGTCTAGAGTTTCTCTTAGATAGTGTTTCTCCACCCTTGGAAGGTGAACTCAGGGATGAGTTCTTCTATGGGGGAAGACTATAAGAACCCAGTTTTTCACTCAGGTATGGATCCTTTAATTTTCAGTTTAATTATTTATTTTGGACCTAATATTTATTATTAATGATTTAGTAGAGGTTTTAGGGGTGTATGGGGCTTGTTCAGTCCCCAAGACCTATCTTTTTGGGGAAACTAGCCATGTCTCATGGTTAGTGCATGGTTGGTGCACGGTTTGGCTAACCATGAAGATGAAAATTTTTGGATAGAACCATCTCGCATAGTTTTTGTATGGACATGCAGCCTAACCATGTATGTTCCCCTTCTTCCTAGGTAACCATGCATGGTTTGTGCATGGGTTTTCAAACCGTGTGGACAAACCATGTACACGCCATTTTTCTGGGTAAATTATCCTTTATTCCCTTAATGATCTAACTAGATCCCTCCTTCTTCCCTAATCTAAGAACCAATGGGATTAAATTTTTTTCTCTCATTTTGGAGATTTTTGAAGACCTAAGGTAGGAATCAAGATATCTCCTTCATTCGAGATCTGATCAAGATTATGTTTATCACATTGGATGCGCAACAGTAAGTACTCGAGTCATTTTAAACCTTTCTCATTCTCTTTTTCTCTTGAACATGTTATCATGGTGTGAGTGTTTTTCCTATTTTCTTAGATCTACTCCGATTCGAGCCAAATCAAGGGCTGATATAAATGGAGAAGATTCGTACAACCCTAAGGTGGGTGTTCTATAACTCATCCCTCAAATTCGTTGATTTTTTAATTTGTCGTGTGGGGTCCAAAAATTTTATCGGGTTCCATTTATAGAATTTATATTCCATGATAATAATCATTTGAACCATACGTATATGCTCTTTCCATATGTGTGATTAATTATTGGTGGTTATACCCACAACTCCATACATGTTTGAACCATCAATAGGGTGGGACTTTTCTCGACCCTTTTAAGGGTAAGCTTTGTTATATTAAATGGATTGATTTACATTATGAATTGAATAATGGAAAATACCATGTATGCTCTCCACTTGACCCACATAAGTTAAGTGAATTAATTGATAATTAAATGTGAAATTGAAATTAGAAATTATACTAAGTATATGAATTGATCAGATTAATTATGGTGGATTAATAGGTTTCATGTCTGTAGCACCCCTTACCACATTAATGGAAGGTAGCGGAATGAACCTTAATTATTGAATGTTATTTAAATGGAATTAATAAAGGTTGTGTGCTACTTAGACTTGTCACATTAATTGAAGGAAATGATTGAACCAAATGGACTTATTGATTAATTATGACTTGATTAAAAGGTTGAATTCAACTTGACCTTATCACACTAATGAAAGTTAAGGCTTCAACCAAATGAAATATTACATGACTTCAATAAAAAATATGAGTGTCCTCACTCGATCTCACCTTGGATTCTTATCAACGAATGCCTTGAGCACTCGGTAACCCCATTCCAATTCAAGGACACGACTTTCTTAGGTTGAGACCCACCTATATCTCGGTCCATTTATATAATTTGGATTCATGGTATGACACCATAGGATCCCTTAAATGTCAATATAGGATGCCTTCGATACACTCCTTGGACCCGGCATTGACAAGTAGGTGCAATGGTTAAAGACCATCACGCCCAATCATTGTTTAGCCTCATTTTACCTTGGATGAACTCCTTGGACTCGGTAGGTGTCTCATTATGGAATACCTTGAACTATTCTCCTTGGATTACACTCTTATCCCCATGCTAGGCTACACACATTACTGATTTGGAGACCCTTGAGGTCTACGTCACCTTGGATATTACCTAGGGACTTCATTATTAAATTTCATTACAGGTTGAATTCTCATAACATGGAACCTTAACTATTGTAACATGTGACTTATTTATAAACTAGTAACAATCAATTAATGGGAAAGTTATGTTTAGACGCCATTTGAGGGCTGAAGTAGATACATGGGTTTTTAGTTACATTGCACTTATTTACTTTATATATGCATGCTTTCACACTGTTACATTTCATTTATATGGGTGAGATGTTACAAAACCATTGGGGGTGGCCAACTATGATTTATCTCACACCCTCTCCAAGTGTTATTTAGTGCCTGAAGTTTATTAAATGACTGCAGGTGTCAATAAAGGGAAGCATACAGCTTCAAACACTTGGTTTCTTACTATTTAGGTTGGAGCTTGATAGCATAGGTCTGAGTTGGATCTCAGGATACTTGGGATAGTCTTCTAATTTCCTTTAAACTTTTGTGGAACATGTTATTCCTACAGTCTTGTATCCATGTTTTCCAGTTTTTTTGTACATGACATATCATTATCTATTGTTTAATTTCAGTCCAGTTTTTTAGTTATTATTACTATTGTATCTATTTTCTATTGTGACTTCTATTTACTTATATTTATTCTTATATTTACCTCATTTTATAGTCATCTTCTATGATACACTTTGGAAATGAGGGCATAGTATCCCTACAGACACACCTTAGGCTCTCACTACTAGTCAGTATCCTTTGGCGTTCGGGGAGATGTGCTTGAGGCCATATGGCCCACCAGGCTTGGGGAACCCATTATGAGGAATCCATGACTAGAACGTCACAAGAATCTAGTCAGAAAGGGTTATACTAATGCTGGTTTTCATATAGATCAGAATGATTTAATGTCATGGTCGGGATATTTTTCAGTCATAATGGAGGATCTGTGAGTTGGAAGAGTTCAAAGTATCTAGTTGTTATTGATTCTATAGTAGAGTCTGAGTATATAGTGGATTTCAATGTAGCTAAAGAATTTTTATGGATAAAAAACTTTTTCCAAGATTTTTATGTGGTACCTAGCTATAATTACCCTATCACATTATATTATGATAATACTATAGCGGTGGATCTTACAAAAGAGACAAGGTCACACCAATGAACAAAGAATATACTCTAGATGTATCGCCTCTTGAGGGATGTTTCTCAAAGGGGTGAAGTTATAGTAAGAATAGTTTCTATGAATGAAAACATGGTGAAACCCTTTAATAAATTACTATCTCAGTAGAATAATGAGTATCTTGTGAGAGCTAGTAGACTTAAGGTTTTTTTCTGTTAGCTCTAGTGAAAGTGGGATTCTATTTGAGTTGGTCCCTAGAACTAACTTATGTATACTTTATGAAAACCTATTTTAATTTTTTTAATATTAATAAACTTTTTATCACATAATGATTAGAAACATCCCATTTTTTTGAACTATATTAAATTTTATAAAGGAACTTGAATTCTCTGTTTGGTGGACAAACCATTTTACAAACCAAGATTTAGAATAAAATTATGACATTTAGAATAGCTAAATGTGTTTATTTGGGAAATATTTAAATCCTCTAAAGGTTAATTAGGTGATCCTTTGAGTTTATAGAACATTGAGATCTGAGAACTCAAAACTAGAAAGAACTGGTAAGGGTGCATGGTTTGTCTGAAACCGTGCAGCTTACAAGAGGAAATCGTGTGACCAGTTAAGGAGGGATGAGGATGCCACATGGTTTTTCCTAACCATGTTCACTTGTCCACATGTTCATGTGTGTGATTCAAGTTATTCAACATAGGGTAACTACATGGTTTTCACAGGATTTCCCAAATTGTGTGCATTAACCGTAAGAGCCACCATCTTGGGCAGCAGCACAGGAATGGTTGGCACACGGTTTGGCCAACCGTGTGGAAAAATTGCGTAACTCATTTAAATGGGGTGAAATACCCATTTACCCTCCATTATTAATTTATTTTCTCTCCCTTTTCTTCCCCTCTTACCTATGCACAATAACTCCCAAGAAGATTCACTTCTCCTCCTCTAGGTTTCTCAGTATCTCCTCCATCCGATTTCAGAATAGAGCATCATTGTTCTCATTGGATGCATATAGGTAATATCTTCATTCAAATTGAAACTCAATTTGTTTAATACCCTCTTAGTTGAGTTATTTTGGTGTGAGATAATTCAACCTATTTTCAGGGTGTTCATCTGTTTCCTTGGTTTCTATAAAAATAGACTAAATCAAGGAATGATTTTGGACATGTGGATTTTCCTAAGCATGAGGTGTGTGTTTTAAAAAAATCATTAAATTTTAGGTTTTTTATTAAATACATCATTATGTTGTACGTCGGTAATTCCCTGTGATTCCTCTTAAATGTGGAATTTAATTTGTCGAACTTAATTCCATAACTCTAGTGGACCTTGAATTTTAAATTGGTATTATTAATGGTCATAAACCTCATGTATTAAACACCCTTATGGGTGTTTTTCCTTGAATGATCTTAATTAATTAATTAATTAATTTCTAATAAAACCCTTCGTTGAGGTACACTACCTTATAAAATGTAATGAGTTGAATTATGGGAATATGGAAGAGTATACCCATCCAAAATATTATTTTCAAATGACCGAACCACTATCCTAGGGGTTGGAATCCTCTCTTATTAAATTAATTTGATTAATTGTATGTGGCATTCTTGTTAGCATAGCCTATTTAATACCTCTTGCATGTAGGGTGATATTTTCCATGTGAAGTCCACCTGAACTTAATACATTGATTAAATTCTTATTTTTACTTAATATCATAAAGGAAAACTTAATAAATTAAATGAAATTATTATGATCATGATCCTCTTTTAGTGTCCTTGTAATTGGTTTAGACCCATTAAAGTAAAAGACTAGCTATGTGGCATATTTATGAACATGGGAATCTCCCTTATTAATTTGAATGATTAAATTATTATGATATGACTTTAGAGATACTCAGGTTCCATTTAAGGAATGCCTTGGATGAGATAATAGGTTTTTAGAGATGATATATACCTTGGGAGATGATTAGGTCTCCATTTATGGGACTCCAAGGATGGTCTCATAGGTTACTTGAGTTGTGATATCCCGTGAGCGATGCATGGTATTCTATGGATGGGCTCACCATTCGTTTTTCCTACCTATTTATGATTTCTACCAGTTCCTTAGAGGGGAAAATATAGACAGGCTTCATGGATATATGGTTACAGCAGACCATGAGTGATACTCAGTCTCCCATGTGCGATACTAGGGATAGACTAAGAGGTTTGTTCTTGACTTCACACCATGTCAGGAGTGATACACAGGATTCCATTTCTGTATCAACATGGAATAACTCTTACAAAATTGGTTATTTAATATTCCCCTAAATAGATAATTGGTACTTCTATTTGGATCACTATAGACGAGCTTATGGTACCTATTATTAAATTCAATTGATGGATTTTATATTAAAGATAAATAATTCATAGCAATTATCTAGGGATGTGACTGCCAAGTCATGTCACTTGTTTGGGATCATTCCAATATTGGTACTTGATTTTTGTTAACCCATTATTAAATTCTCATTATATCTGTATAGGTTGAAAGACGTCGAAGGATTTCTGGCTTAGGCCGAAGTAGGTATGGTTGTCCATGTATCCTTGAAGAACCTGATCTCGACTTATTACACTTATTTATTTATTTATATTCTTTTTATTATTATTATTATCCATGAACACTACTATATTTATAATCATGGACTACATTATATTTAGACACCATTGGTGATGGCATACTGAGTATATCTCACACCCTTCTCAGGCCTCTATTTCATTGGGTAACCTCAGAAAACCTCATGTTCGCAGGTCCAGGAAATGTTGCTTTTGATGTGAATTGTACTCAGGAGTTAGGAAAATAGGACTGAGTTGGTACTCAGGATACAAATGGAGTTAGAATATGGGATTTCATTCTTTTTGTTTCTCAGTGCTGTATTATATAATATTTATTGTTGTATGTTCTTTCTTTAGATTATGTAGCATCACATGGACATGCATGCATGGATGTATTTGGTGTTGGACACTTTTATTATATTATTATATTTATCTTCCACTAATTTTTCATTTAATATTAATACTTACACAAGTATCCATTGATTAATATATGATATACAGTTGTGCTACTCTAATTAGGAGGTTGTAGTCTCGCCACTGTACCACCAATAGTCTCTTACTTCTAGTAGAAAGCCTCTAACATATGAGGAGGTGCACTTGAGGCCATGTGGAGACCAGTATGACTTCCAGTTTCATAGAAAGTTAGGCTGGTATGTTACAAAGTGGTATCAAATATTTATTTTCCTTTTTATAACTATTCTGGGATGTTAGACAGGAGACTAGAAATGTGTTGGTTCTTGGTAAGTAGCAGTGTCTGGGAGTGATCAACCCACACACGGGGAAAATTCCAAGTTTCCAAGAATGTGATTGTTGTTCATGTCATTCATTATTATAGTTTATTGTGATTTTACCTTTAGTTATTAATGTACCTTCCACTTATTATTTATTTATTATATTTCATTATTTACCCTTATCATAGTATGTCAAGGATATATAATTATATGCATCATAATAGGCACATATATATTCACAAGTCGTGAATATTTCATGCCATGTAAATTGAATTGTTAATATGTTTGGTATTTTTTTATGTTTCTTGTATGTTATTATCATGTCTGTTATATTCCGTGCTGGGTATTTTAATAACATGCTTAGTTTTTTACTTTATTAGTTAATTCATCAGCATTCTTGTTTGTATAACATGATATGTAGTTTATTTAGTGTGTTTTCCTATTAAATATTGTACAGTGATTTATTTATCATGAATTGCATATATACCATGATTGAGTGATATTCCATGTTTCTATGATAGCATTTTTATAAGTATATATTCTTTATTTCCTTATATATATATATATAGAATGCTTACTTGTTTACCAAGATGTGTGGTGTTTTTTAGAACTATCTATGTTTATGTGATAGTATGACTAATTATAATTTTAAATATACAATTGGTTATTAAAGTGAAAAAATCAATATAAATGGTTTTTTCCCACATAGAATGATGGTGACACCTTAACTTACCAACCATAGAATGTTTTATCCATGTGTCATTGGTTGTAGGGGTTAAAACATATTGGTTGCGATTAAATGGGATCCAATTTTCAATTTATAGAGTGTATGGGTGCTTTATAAATTGGGAAATGGTAAACCATATAATGTAACCATTGTTTATGAGATTTATATACCTTGAGACCATGGTATAAGTATAAAGGCTACTAAATTTTTACTTAAAAATAATTGGTCAGTTATAAACCTTATCATTGTCTTGACCCAAGTAGGACAACCTTAGATTATTATGATAATGTGATAGGGCACACTAAGGTAATTTTAAAACATAATGTTCAACATGTTTTGGGTAAGTTTTGATAAACCTAGAATAACTTTATGGGACCCTTGTGGGTATCCTTTATTTCAGTGTGATCAGGACCCTTTTAGGTCACCTGCATTTTGGCATGCCTTAGTATTTAACCCCATGCGGGTATGTTTATGATATATAGGGATGGTTATTTAAAATTTCATCATCCACCTATATGGTTCACATTTATACAAATGATGGAATATTACTTGAATAGTCCCATTTTTAAATAATAAAAGATTATTATCTGCTTCTGAGCTTTATTATTTATGATGTATTTGTTCATTAAAATGCCACGTTCAGCCTAATGAGTGTTTTTCTCTATAGATTGGAATTGAAATTTTATTTTACTAAGCCCAATTGTGATGTCCTTATGGGTAAAAAATATGGATAAATTTAATTTACAAGATAAATTGCCTAATTATGACGAGATGTTTGTAAAATAAATAATGCAAAAAAAGAGGAAATTTGATAAAACGTATCATGTGTATTATAGATTTTTATAAATAAATAACCAAGTAAAAAATAATAACTAGTACATGAAGTTAATTTAACCCACTAAAAGTATTAAATAATTAAATATGAATTTGTGTAATTCCTTAAAATAGAACCTTCAGTGGTGGCCTTAGTTTTAACCCTCTTTTAAAGGTAGTTTCAGTGTTCCTTGAGCTTTACGTAGTATAGGAGTGTGAAATTTACCCATCTGTCTCTTATTTAATAGCTTAAACATAATGATAGGCCCTTAATCCTAGTGAAATTTCAAGAATGAACCCCCTTTTAGGGTTGAAGATTTATGTATCAATAATGGGATATCCCAAGGTAGATAGAACCCTCATAATATTAAAACCTGGTTTAGTGATTTAAGCCTTAAAGTTAAAGGTGTCGTTTGGGTGTCAATGTCCCTACTAGGATTCTTAGTTTCTAAAATGAAACTCGAGTTGGACAGGTGATCATGTGCTATTTTTACCCTCAAAATGGGTGTCGGAATCATTTCATGCTATGTTTCAAAAGGATGGACATGGTTACGACATGGTTATCCACTTAGTAGGTCATGTGAACCTTCTTCTTCCTCCTCTTCACTCGTGGATGACCCGGGAGTTTGTCAGCCTATTTTACAATCATGTGAGATAATATGACTTTGGGTTGATATTTTTTATATACCATAATATAATAGATTCATAGGTCTAATATTATTATGGATATTTTTAAGGATATTTCATTATTGTGGTGAAACCTCAAGGGAGTATGTGTTGATTTTTGTGGTACTCATTGAGTAACTAAAATGATTCAATGAAATGTATGAGTTTGGTGGTAATCATTTTAATCTTGAGTTATTACACCTTGAATTATAAGTCATCTATGAAGTATAGTGACCTGGATATTAAATAATAATCATACTCATTCCAATGTTTGGGTGATTTCATAAATAAGATCAGGTGTTTTGACATGTTGGTCGGTTGTTTTTGCTTTTACTCCTGAAGTTATGGCGCGTATGGATGTAACTCGGGATGAGTGTCACATGTACATTTAGATTAAAATAAATCACTCATTCTTTTTAGAATATATATTTTCCCTTCTTTTGGTTTAACACCTTCTGAAATCATGTTGTATGTGTATAGGACCTACAGATAGTGGTTCATAGAGCTTGCCTTGTGGTGTGACTTTTGGTTTTCAATAAATTTGATGACTGGGACACTCCTAAGGTGGGGAGAATCACAGAAATATCGGTAATGTGTGTCCTTCCAAATATAAGGAACATAACTAAGAAATAGAATTTTGGAAAGTTCTACCTTACTTAAAATTCTCTTAAGTTTGGCAATTTTTGAATCATACACTACTACAAAACTGGGTTTATCCAGTGATAGGGTTTTAATAGAGCTGCTAAATTCTCCTTTCTCAATGCTAGAAAAAGAGATGTAAAAGGGGGTCTTTAACAGCTCTAAAAAACACTATTAAATGGGTCTATTTATTAGTTATTGTAAAAAAGTGCTGATAAATCCCCCCTCCCCTCTATCAGTGTTATTAAAAAAGTACTGATAAAATGGGCATTTATCAGCACTTCTAAAAAAGCGCTAATAAGGGGGGTCTTTATCAGCGCTTATAAACAAAATCTGATAAAATGGTGGTTTTAATCAGAATTTTTTCAGAATAAATGATAAATACCCCCCACCCCACCCCCCACTATCTTCTTTTTACTATCACTGATAAAAGGTATACTCAAAAATATATATTTTTTAGAGGACACACGTAGTAGAAGTTATGGACATTTAGAAACCTTATGGTCCTTTTTGAACTCAATAGAGGTAATTTGGGGTCTTCGTGGGTCTTTGAGGAATATATATCATCACAAGATTTTATTTTCTATGTTTTATAGGAAAAACAAACAACTAGTTCAGAAGTTATGGTGGTTTGAAAGGCCGACGAATATGAAAAACCCTTAAAACCCCTAAAACCCTAAAACCCCTAAAAACAAGGAAAAGAACATAACTTTCAATATGGGAGTATCTTTCAACTCTAAAAACATTAAAATTGAAGCTTATTAAAGGAGATAAATCCACATTATATTTAAATCATGTGATAATCAATGGAATAAAATATATTACAGTTTCATAAAAGTCATAAATCTAACTCAAACTTCAAACTATCATAACTTTTGATCTGGGTGTATTTTTTGGTTCTACCACATATTAAATCAAATATTTCAATGATCTCTAGGTCATATATGGTCTTGGACTAAGTTCAAAGAGATTTTTATAGTTTTAAAACCCCTAAAAAGACCATAAGGCCTCCAAAACTGAGTTTTTTTTGTTGACCCTGGTTTCTTAAAATCTAAATAGATATAACTTCTAATCTAATTGTTTGTTTATCCTGTACTGCATATCATATCAAATCTCATTTCATGAACTTTTATTTGAATGGTTTTGGAGTAGAAATGTACTCTCGTATCATAAGGTGTGGTCATTTTATTGTTTTTAAGGGTTTTAGGGTTTTAAGAGTTTCTTAACGTTTTTATGTGTTTATGGGTTTTTAGTGCTGATATATATTTTATAAAATATATATAAATAAATATGTTTTTAAAAAAATATATATTACTATATATATAAAGATATATAAATATATGGATAAAAATATAATTAGAAATATATAAATATATAGATATATCATAAAATGTAATACAATACAGTATAGGGGAGTGGAAAAAGTGTTGGTATATAAGATATGGGACTTAGGTTCAAAACTCACTGGAGAGAGGGGTGCAAGTTGGGGGTTGTATTATCTAAATTACTGATAAAGGGGTGGGAGAATCACTGATAAAGGTGTTGGGGAGCGTTGATAAAGCTGTTGGGGGAGTGCTGATAAAGGGGGCATGAAAAAAAATATACCCTTTATCATTCGGGCCTTTATCAGTGATTTTTTAGAAGTGTTAATGTTAGACTTTAACAGTGTTAAAAATCACTAATAAAGGTGACCATTAACAGTGCTAAAAACACTCATAAAGGCCCCCTTTATTAGGGCTAAAAAAATCAAAAAAAGGATCCCATTAGCAGTGCTTTTTTAGCACTGATAAAGGGGGCCTTTATCATCACTTTTTATGAGAAATGTTATTATTAGTGCTTCTATAGTACTGATAAAGCCATTTTACTAGCACTGTTAAAGGAAATATTTGCAACAGTGATGTCAGTGCTTTCAAGGTATCATGACAATGATGTGGTTAGATGAGTACGCAACACTTGAAAAACACCATTAGTTGTGGATGGACTCTGGTGTTTATTCTGGAGTAATCATCGGTTTCCTCGGTCATGAGGACTTTGTGGTCAAGTTATGATGATGGTTCGGCAGAAGTAGCTGAACCTCTTTAAAAGATTTGGCCCTAGGTGGTTCATCTTCCTTTTATTTGTGTAGTTGGGGATGTTTGGTTTGAAACCTTACTAAGCACCTCACCTTTGATATAAAGGTAATATCTAGGGTAATCTTGGTAATTATTGATACCCTCTTAATGTACTTTTATTTTAGAGGCGATCATGTCCCCTATCTTGACATCGCCTGAGGTGCACAAATATGGAATCAGTTATATGCCATGCAAAATTTAAACATTGTTGGGTTTGGTAAGTGAAATCTTAGGGAGTTACTCTTTTATAGTGTGATGAGTTAGATGCATGGGTATTCTTAAGTTAAACTTGGGTTTACATGTAGGAATGCCTTGGATGGTCTCATGGAAACCAACTGATTCTTTGAATTTTTTATTATTTGTCTTAGTCAGTGTTCTTGATATGTGGACATTTTAGCTTTGTACTAACATCTCACTTGTAAGCATCAGACTATTAACTTCCCTGGATGAGCTCCTTGGACTCTAGTTGATGAATCCATGGTTACCACAAACTTTAGTCTGGATCAGATGAAATGTTTGAGGGTGGTGATCCAGGTTTTCTAGACCGAGTATGCACCCATTTTTGTGTTAGGGAACAATAAATTAAATGCAAATTTTTCATGAGACATCACTTGAATTCAGTTACTCGATTTGGTGGATGTGATTGAATAAAATGAAATATTTTAGAAAAAATGTGTCATTTTTTAGTTTGTGATACGTTGGCAGTCTAAGCCAAGCATTTTAAGAATAGTCGATCGATCATTTTTTGACTTGTTTCCTCTCATTTAGTTCAACTTGGTCTGTAAGGAACTGCAATATGGAATGTATTTTGGTTGAGATGAGTGAAATGAAAATGTCAGATAAGGTTTTTCATGGAAAATTCATCTTGACAATACTATATGAAGTCAATTTGGAATCAACCCTTCAATTGAATCAGGAATCATGTTTTGAGCATCGTTAAAATGTAATGGGAATACTTAAATAGACAATTCAAATAGTGGAGATACCATGACTGAAAACTTGTCTTTGAAATTATAGAACCTATGGTGGGGATATCCATGGGTAGGCTAGTTAATGATATGATGACGTGATCATTTTTTGTGTTAGAGGGGCTCAGGTAATCTTTTTCTCGATGTTCCAATTCATAAAATAAGCATTGTCTTAAGTTTTAACGGCTTATGTGCTACATGTATAAAGTGATACTTGGATGGTATGTTGGCAATTTGGAAATGAAACATTCCAATTTGTATAAAACATCAAGACCAGTGTAGGTTGGGTGTTTCTTTCATTGTTTTCCCAATTCTTCTCTAGTATGATAAGTTGTAAGGTGGGGAGAATATAAAATCCCATTTTTTTGGGAAGGATGAAATTTTCTAAAGGAAATTGTATTTTTAGTTTGGTGGATGGGTTGTTTTAAAAAAACAATATTTAGAATGAAATTAAGAGTGTTAGAAAACTAAAATGTGTTTATTTTAGACTTGGTTAAATCCATGAGAGGTGCCTCGGGTGATCCATTGAGTTTTGAGAGCGTCTATCTCTGAGAACTCATAACCTGTGTCATGACCCCCTTCCATCAAAGATGCCCCTCCTGAGCTGGCAATGGTGAAAGGGAGATAATGACCCCCGAGTCCCGCCTCCAGTAGGCCCCGGGGTGGCGACTAGCACCAAGGGTATGAGTTTATTTATTTTTTCAATCATGGGAGGCATTACCCTTTTTATAGTTAGGATCGGAAATAGGAAAAGTCAACCACCAAAAAGGAAAAAGAACAAAGGTGCTGAAAAGAAACCCAAACCAGTCCCATATGCATGTATAAATAAACTGAAACAGGTACAAATACAAATAATCTCAAAGTACAAGTGAGTACAGTACCAAAAGAAAAACAAGAAAACAGCAACTGCACAGCTCCCATTGCCTGACTAGTAGGGTCCCGCACGGCCCTGGTAGTCCTCCTGAAAACCTGAAACAGCATAGGGTGAGCATACGAGTATACTCAGTAGAGAACCTAAAGCTCTCGTGCACAAGTGGGGAGACACCCTAAGGTCCCGTGAGAAAACAGAAGAACCAGGAACTAACAAGGAAAAACTATCCACCCAGCCTCACTGGTCACACTCACCAAGTAACACAAACAAGTTTACTATATATATAGAACAAAAGTATTGGGTACCCCGCACCATTTCCCACTTAATTAGATGCTGCTCTTCCTAACGGAAAACGTCCTGACGCTACCACACTCTTCCCGCCCGCACACACCTGGGCCAAACCACGCATCCCGCCCGCACACACCTGGGCCACAACCACTAACCCGCCCGCAGACACCTGGGCCTCATCCCAAAGGTTCTTGGGAACGGTAAGCCTGCCCGAAGAGTCTTGGGCTAAAGGTCGCCTCAATCCATCACAGCCTCCGAGACCTACCCGAAGAGTCTTGGGTGTAAGGTCACCTCAAGCCATCATAGCCTATGGAAGAAGGAGCAGGAAGGAGCTAGTAAATAAGGGGGAACACCCTCTCCCATAAAATGGGAATGTTCGGCACTAGGTGCTTGACATGGTTGTGGTGCGACAAAACAAAGATACAATTATATATATACATATACCAAACACACAGCCCAACCTATGGCTTCTTAAAAGAGAAACTGAGCATGTTCCTCGGCACTGCTACCATGAAGCATGCATCAACAACCAAACAATCATCCCCCAACCCCATTTAGGTTTTCATGTTTCATGCAATGGTTTAACAAATTATTACTACTGGTCAACTAACATCCATACAAAATCTTTCACAAACATATCCCTGGCATCCACAACCAAGGTTAGGTAAAACGCAAGCAACCACATGCCATTTCATTTACAAGAGATTATCACAACCATACAACATTCCATCATTCATTTATTTCAAAGTTCCACATATAAAACCATTTCCACACACAAAACATTTCCGCATTTGAAAACACCTTTTACTTCAAAACACTTTTCATAATCAAAACACTTTTCATAAATAAAGGCATTTTCCACAAAACAACCAAACCACCAACATGTTCATTATTCTAACTTTGTTCAAACGGGGTGATCACACAAGGTTTTCATTCTCATGTAATCAGCCAGTCTTTACGTTCTTATACATTTTCCATGTTTTAACAAAACCAACCACAAACAATTCAGATATCAATTGTGCACGCAAAGGCCACCAACGGCCTTGATTTTCAGTAGGCAAAGGCCTTTCAATCCAAAATCACAATCAGAAGATAAAGAAACTGGAAGGCAATAGAAACAGCACAAAACCCCAAAACCTTATTTATTCGGTTATTATCTTTATTTAAAGTTCAACTGCATCCCATGGAACAAAAGAAAAAATATCCTACCCCGCATGTTGCACCAAAAAGAGAGACGAAGGTAAACCCCTACCTCAAAAGGTCCCGATCACGTCGCTTCCGACGACGTCCTTCGGTGTCCTCCGCCTTCGCCAAACCCAAAAAACGCCTCCTAGGATGGAAGCTGGAGAAGGAAGGTCGAAAGGAAAGGTGACAAGTCTAGGCTTAGAAGCTTCATCTCGTTGCTACGATCCTGTGGCCGCTGACGGATCGTAATTCGGAGCTCGGACAAAGAAGTTCGAGGAGGAATACTTCTTGATCGTCCAAGAGCGTCGTCGTGCGACAAAGAAGCGATCGATATGGAAGATAAAAAATGACCTCGTTCTTATATAGGCAACGAATAGGTAAATCCGTATTCAGCGTGCATTAATGAATACACGATGTGACCGTACATACGTTACATGTTTTGATTGGTTAACACACAACACGTCACGCGGTTTCCACGCGTTTTAATAATAATGATAATTCTATCAATATGTGGTGTTTCGTTGACCCGAGGCATGAGTCATAAAAGTAGCTCATTAATGGTCTTAAAATGACCTTCATAATTTCAGGGTTACGCTGTCGCTGACGGATCGTCAATCCGATACCGTATGAGGGAGATACGTTGGATACAAGATCCCGTAATAATAAGAATATTAAATCTATTAATTCATGAGCGTTTCGGGTACCCAATCTGAAAACCCGAAAAAGACATCCAATATTGGACTCATAATTTTCGTCTCGTAGTCAGGGTCGCACTGCCACTGACGGTTCGTGAAACCGAGGTCGCACGAAGAAGTTATTGTGAAAAAAGTGTTTTATTATCAAAAAAAATGATAACAATATTTTATTAATTATTTATTTATTTATTTCTCTAACTCCAATCAATCACCATTTGTCATTTTTCACTCTGGAAATTCATCACCAATTATCTCCTTTACTATTTATTTCACACTTAATTTTATTCCCATTAATATCTTATAACTCCTCCCTCTCTCCAATCTTTATTAATTCTTTCTCCCAAGATTCTCTCCCACAAAAAGTGGCGCCTCTCTCTTATATTTATTTTTCAATAAATTTTATTTTTTCTCTCCAATCTTTATTTTGTTGGTGCGCCTCCCCTTTTATTTCATATTATTATATTTTTCATCTTCTCTCTCCTTGTGGCACGCCCCAAATTTATTTTAAACCTTTATTTATTTATTTTTACACAATTATCATAACATCTTTAATTTATTCTCATATCTCAAATCTCATTGCAGTTAATTCAAAACATAATTCTCATTAAATCATTATTACTAGATCTATCAAAAAAACCAACATTAATATTATAATTATTTAGTATAACACTTATAACAAAACCCCAAAAAAAATTATTAACACGTCACCATTTATTATTATTAATAATTATTATTTTTGATGTTCGCCGCATTGACCACATCAAAAAAACGTTTTTACAAAGTAATCGACCGGAGAGGTTTGGGCCATTACATTAGTTACCTCTCAAAACATTCTCGTCCTCGAGAATTAAAAACTGACCCAGAAGAAGGAAAGGATCTAAAGAACCACTCCACAAGATACCTCTCAGGGCTCTCGTCATGACAAGGAACCAACCAACATCTCTATGAGTTAGGAATTCCCTCTCCTATGTCAAGATACTATCCGATTTAGGCGGCACTGACTCGCCTGCACGGGTTTAATCGCATCCTCATTAATGCGTCTTGATTAAGGATCAGGTTTTTCCTTTCCCATATATCGGAACAAGCCACACACTTCCCAAGAACAAGGAACAAAGATCTCACATCCAACAAGCCAACATTTTATATATCAAAGGTACAGGGTAACACCAACAAACAAAAGAAGGTACAAGTCAAAACAACCCCGGGTACTGAGCGCGCATCTGGGTCTCTCGCTCCCAAGTGCTCTCCTCAAGGCCGCCATGCCTCCACAACACACGAACCAAGCCGATGGTTCGTCCACGGAGCACTTTCTCCTTGCGATCCTCGATCCTGACTGGTCGTTCCTCAAAGGTCGTGTCTTCTCCCACATCTAGCTCTCCCCAGTTGATGACATGAGAGTCATCATGTAAGTACTGACGAAGCTGGGAGACATGGAAGACGTCATGGACCCTCTCCAACTGAGGTGGTAGGGCCAGCTGATATGCCACCTCGCCAACTCGCCTCAGCACCTCGAAAGGTCAGATGAACCTAGGGGAGAGCTTACTCCCCTTTCTGAACCTCTGCTGCCCCCGTCGAGGGGAAACCTTCAAGAACACATGATCTCCCACCTCAACTCCAAGGGCCTCCTCCGACGATCAGCATAAGACTTCTGTCGATCCTGGGCTGCTTTCATCCTCTCCCGCACTAGCTGGACTTTCTCCGTGGTGCTCTGCACTACTTCTGGTCCAAGAGTACTAGTCTCACCAACCTTTGCCCAGCAAAAGGGTGAACGACATGGTCTTCCATACAAAGCCTCAAAAGGAGTCATGCCGATAGTAGAGTGGAAGCTGTTGTTGTAGGCAAACTCTACTAAAGGAAAGTGTCGTACCCATGATCCTCCGAAATCCAGAACACATGCTCGCAGCATGTCCTCCAATGTCTGGATAGTCCGCTCTGTCTGTCCATTAGTCTGAGGGTGAAAAGCAGTGCTAAGGCGTAGCTGGGTTCCAAAAGCATGATGTAACCCCTTCCAGACTCGTGAGGTGAACCGAGTGTCCCGATCTGAGACGATAGTCTTCGGAACTCCATGCAAACGCACCACCACATCCACGTACCTCGGTGCTAAGGTACTCACAGGTCCTGACTCCTTGATGGCCAAGAAGTGAGCAGATTTTTTCAGTCGATCCACCACTACCCTGATAGCATCATGCCCGCCCTGAGCTCTGGGTAGTCCTGTGACGAAGTCCATAGAGACATCGTCCCACTTCCACTCGGGAACATCTAAAGGATGCAACAAACCACCAGGAACTCGGTGTTCAGCCTTCACCTGCTGACACACTAGGCATTTAGCCACAAACTCTACCACTGCCCGTTTCACCCCGGGCCACCAAAACTGTCCCCTCAGGCCTTGGTACATTTTTGAAACACCTGGATCTACTTCCAAGGCTGAGCTATGGAACTCACGAAGGACTTCATCACGCATCACCTCTGGAACAAACAACCTTCCATGAAAGAGCATCCGATGTCGGTTATCCTCTGACCATCCTTCCGAAGCGTTCCCCTGATCGACACGATCCCGCAACACTTCCACCTCAGGGTCTCCCCACTGAGACTCTTCTACTTGCTGCAACAAAGAGGACTGTACTGTCATCTGAAACAAGCATCCTCTAGCACCTTCCACCCTCGCATCCAAGTGCAAGGTAGCCAACTCCCCCATCGCCTTCCAAGCATCAGCAGATTCCCGAACCACTTCCTGATGCGGCTTCCTGCTCAGGGCATCAGCCACAACGTTTCCCTTACCTTCAGTGTACGAGATCTCAAAGTCGTAGTCTTGGAGAAACTCGACCCACCTCCGCTGTCGCAAGTTCAAGTCACGCTGGGAGAAGATATAGCGCAAGCTCTTGTGATCGGTGAAGACCACAAAGCGCTCCCCAAGAAGTAATGTCGCCATAGCTTCAATGCGAACACTACTGCTGCAAGCTCCAAGTCATGGGTGGCATAGTTCCGCTCATGAGGACGCAACTGCCTAGACCCATAGCATATCACACCCTTCTTCTGCATCAGCACACATCCCAAGCCAAGGCCAGAGGCATCACAAAACACCTCATACAAGGATCCTTCCTCTGGAAACCTAAGGATGGGAGCACTAACCAACTTCTCCTTCAGGTAGTCGAAAGCTTCCTGGCACTGCTCATTCCACAGGAAGACCTGATTCTTCCTAGTCAAAGCTGTCAACGGAGCAGCAACTCGAGAGAAGTCCGAGACGAACCGCCGATAGTATCCAGCCAACCCCAGGAAACTACGAACTTCTGCCACGCTCTTGGGTGCTGTCCAAGAAACAACTGCTTCTACCTTCGACGGGTCCACTGACACTCCATGCTGAGACACCACGTGCCCAAGGAAGTGTACTTCTTGCGTCAAGAACTTACATTTTGACAACTTTCCATAAATCTGATGGTGCCGAAGGACTTCCAAGACAGCCCTGAGATGCTCAACGTGCTCCTCCTTTGATCTTGAGTAGATCAAGATGTCATCGATGAACACAACGACGAACTGGTCCAGGAACTCTCGGAAGACAAAGTTCATAAGACCCATGAACACAGCTGGTGCATTCGTAACCCCAAACGGCATCACTACAATCTCGAAGTGCCCATACATGCACCTGAAAGCTGTCTTTGGGATGTCACTGTCTTTTACCCTCAACTGATGATATCCCGACCATAGATCAATCTTAGAAAACCAACATGCACCCCTCAGCTGGTCGAAGAGATCATCTATTCTCGGAAGGGGGTAACGGTTCTTGACCGTTACCTGATTCAGCCTCCGGTAGCCTATGCATAGCCTGAGACCACCATCCGCCTTTTTCACGAACAGAACCGGAGCACCCCATGGTGACACACTGGGTCGAACGAAACCCTTCTCCATCAGATCGTCAATCTGAATCCGCAACTCCCGCAACTCCGAAGGTGCCATCCGATAAGGAGCCATCGAGATTGGACGGGCACCTGGCTGTAAGTCTATCCCAAACTCAACATCACGTCGAGGGGGTAGAGTCACAACCTCCTCGGGAAAGACATCGAGGAATTCCCCAACAACTTCTGGAACATTCATCATCTCCGTATCAGCTGGAACCGCTGATATCCCACCCAACAAAGAAAATAGAGGCTTCACATGCCGGCTTCCCACCTGATAGCTCCTCTCGCCAACAAAAGTCACACATTGTCCATCCATATCGGAGAACACGACTCTTCTCCGGAAGCAGTCGATAACAGCACTAACAGAGAACAACCAGTTGATGCCTAAGATGACGTCGTATGGCTGCATCTGTAGCAAAAGAAGATCTCCAATGGACCGATGTGGTCCCAACGTCAGCTCGCATCCCCGACAAACACAAGACAAACGGGTCTGACCTCCAACAGGCGTACTCAGTACCAGGGGTATAGAAAGTCTCTCTACGTCTAGACCCAAAGCATGGGCTAGACTGGGAGCAACAAAAGAGTGTGAAGCTCCTGAATCGATCAAGGTAGAAACAAGAGTGTTGAACAAACAGATCGTACCTCGTACCACCTCTGGTCCTGCTGGAGCTGCCAACTCTGCTGCGTGCAACTGTCCACGCCCAGCTCCTCTGCCTCTCTGATGTAGACCGCCTCCCCGACCATGCCCTGGTCGAGGTCCCTGAGGAGCACCCTGATATCGGCCTCCTCCTATAGGCTCTACCCTCGGAGGGCCCTGCTGCTGCTGAAAGGGCCTCGACGGCAACTGCTGCTGAGGCGGGTACTGATCCTGACCACCTCCACCGTGCTGAGCTCTGGTCGAGCACTAACTCCAGACGTGCCCGAAACCTCCACAAGAAAAACACTTCAGTCCAGGACTCGAGAAGGAAGGACGAGGGCCTGAAGACCTGAACTGGAACCGCTGGGGACTGCTCCCCACCGGCCTGAACCTGGAAGGTCCGGTCGCAGGAGGTCTGCTACTGACTGCCTTCCCCTTCGACGGACCCGCCTGGATCCCTTCTCGGGGTGCACCTCCCTGCAAGTGCATCCTCTCTACAACTTCCGCCTTCTTCTGTATGGCTAAGTATGTCGGAAGGGTGAAGGGGGTCACAGCATACTGGAGCGAAGGACGAAGAGCCTCTTCCAAACGTCTCGCCCGAGACTCTTCATCTAGAAAGAGTTTCGGAGCAAAGCGTTGGAGATTCTTGAACTTAATTCCCAACTCTCGAACAGTCATACTCCCCTGCTGAAGGGAGAGCAACTCCTGACGCTTTTCCTCCTTGATTAAAGAAGAAAGGAATTCCTCTCGGAACTCCTTTTCGAAGTCAGCCCATGGAATCTATGCCTCCTTCCTCTCCCCGAGGTAGAGCATCCACCATTGGCGCGCCGCGCCTCTCAGCTGACTGACCGCTAGGGGGACCCTGTACTCCTTCGGAGCACAGATCAAGGTAAAAGCGATCCCTAGCTCTTCAAGCCACCCCTCCGTCTCCAGGTCTGAAGTACGTCCCCCGTACTTCTTGAGAGTCTGACCCTGTACTCCTCTCGATCAATCCTCAGTTGATCGATTGCCTGAACCTGCTGGGCCTCGGCCGCCTGAGCCACCTGGGAACGCCGTCCAGGTGCCATAGCTGTACGGTAAACAAGGAAAACCTAAGCCCGAGTAGTAAGGAGATTTCTCAAGGGTTCATTTTATCATTTTACTTTATTCCCAGAACGCCCCAAATCAAGTAAAACACAAACATGATGATGCATGTACCTTTCATAGGGTTTCTACCCTAAAATCAATGTAGCCTCACTTGGTTGTTCGGTAGGCTCAGATTCCTTGCATCGGATCACGGGGGGCCCTAAAATCCCATGTCCTAGCCGGTCTTCCCTGGCCTATGTCACACACCAAGATCAGCTAACACTGTTTCCCTACCATCACATGCAATCCTCACTGTGCCTAATTCCAGACTCCATCCTATCTCTCAACCATTCCTCTGATACCATTCTGTCACGACCCCCTTCCATCAAAGATGCCCCTCCTGAGCTGGCAATGGTGAAAGGGAGATAATGACCCCCGAGTCCCGCCTCCAGTAGGCCCCGGGGTGGCGACTAGCACCAAGGGTATGAGTTTATTTATTTTTTCAATCATGAGAGGCATTACCCTTTTTATAGTTAGGATCGGAAATAGGACAAGTCAACCACAAAAAAGGAAAAAGAACAAAGGTGCTGAAAAGAAACCCAAACCAGTCCCATATTCATGTATAAATAAACTGAAACAGGTACAAGTACAAATAAGCTCAAAGTACAAGTGAGTACAGTACCAAAAGAAAAACAAGAAAACAGCAACTGCACAGCTCCCACTGCCTGACTAGTAGGGTCCCGCACGGCCCTGGTAGTCCTCTTGAAAACCTGAAACAACGTAGGGTGAGCATACGATTATACTCAGTAGAGAACCTAAAGCTCTCGTGCACAAGTGGGGAGACACCCTAAGGTCCCGTGAGAAAACAGAAGAACCAGAAACTAACAAGGAAAAACTATACACCCAGCCTCACTGGTCACACTCACCAAGTAACACAAACAAGTTTAGTATATATATAGAACAAAATTATTGGGTACCCCGCACCATTCCCCACTTAATTAGATGCTGCTCTTCCTAACGGCAAACGTCCTGACGCTACCACACTCTTCCCGCCCGCACACACCTGGGCCAAACCACACATCCCGCCCGCACACACCTAGGCCACAACCACTAACCCGCCCGCAGACACCTGGGCCTCATCCCGAAGGTTCTTTGGAATGGTAAGCCTGCCCGAAGAGTCTTGGGCTAAAGGTCGCCTCAAGCCATCACAGCCTCCGAGACCTACCCGAAGAGTCTTGGGTGTAAGGTCACCTCAAGCCATCATATCCTATGGAAGAAGGAGCAGGAAAGAGCTAGTAACTAAGTGGGAACACCCTCTCCCATAAAATGGGAGTGTTCGGAACTAGGTGCTTGACATGGGTGTGGTGCGACAAAACAAAGATACAATTATATATATACATATACCAAACACACAGCCCAACCTATGGCTTCTTAAAAGAGAAACTGAGCATGTGCCTCGGCACTGCTACCACGAAGCATGCATCAACAACCAAACAATCATCCCCCAACCCCATTTAGGTTTTCATGTTTCATGCAACGGTTTAACAAATTATTACTACTGGGCAACTAACATCCAGACAAAACCTTTCACAAACATATCCCTACCATCCACAACCAAGGTTAGGTAAAACGCAAGCAACCACATGCCATTTCATTTACAAGAGATTATCACAACCATACAACATTCCATCATTCATTTCTTTCAAAGTTCCACACATAAAACCCTTTCCACACACAAAACATTTCCGCATTTGAAAACACCTTTTACTTCAAAACACTTTTCATAATCAAAACACTTTTCATAAATAAAGGCATTTTCCACAAAACAACCAAACCACCAACATGTTCATTATTCCAACTTTGTTCAAACGGGGTGATCACACAAGGTTTTCATTCTCATTTAATCAGCCAGTCTTTACGTGCTTATCCATTTTCCATGTTTTAACAAAACCAACCACAAACAATTCAGATATCAATTGCGCACGCAAAGGCCACCAACGGCCTTGATTTCCAGTATGCGAAGGCCTTTCAATCCAAAATCACAATCAGAAGATAAAGAAACTGGAAGGCAATAGAAACAGCACAAAACCCCAAACCCTTATTTATCCGGTTATTATCTTTATTTAAAGTTCAACTGCATCCCATGGAACAAAAGAAAAAATATCCCACCCCGCATGTTGCACCAAAAAGAGAGACGAAGGTAAACCCCTACCTCAAAAGGTCCCGATCACGTCGCTTCCGACGACGTCCTTCGGTGTCCTCCGCCTTCGCCAAACCCGACAAACGCCTCCTAGGATGGAAGCTGGAGAAGGAAGGTCGGAAGGAAAGGTGACAAGTCCGGGATTAGAAGCTTCGTCTCGTCGCTACGATCCTGTGGCCGCTGACGGATCGTAATTCGGAGCTCGGACAAAGAAGTTAGAGGAGGAATACTTCTCGATCGTCCAAGAGCATCGTCGTGCGACAAAGAAGTGACCGATATGGATGATAAAACATGACCTCGTTCTTATATAGGCAATGAATAGGTAAATCCGTATTCAGCATTCATTAATGAATACACGATGTGACCATACATACGTTACATGTTTTGATTGGTTAACACACAACACGTCACGCGGTTTCCACGCGTTTTAATAATAATGATAATTCTATCAATATGTGGTGTTTCGTTGACCCGAGGCATGAGTCATAAAAGTAGCTCATTAATGGTCTTAAAATGACCGTTATAATTTCAGGGTTACGCTGTCGCTGACGGATTGTCAATCCGATACCGTATGAGGGAGATACGTTGGATACAAGATCCCGTAATAATAACAATATTAAATCTATTAATTCATGAGCGTTTCGGGTACCCAATCCGAAAACCCGAAAAAGAAATCCAATATTGGACTCATAATTTTTGTCTCGTAGTCAGGGTCGTACTGCCACTGACGGTTCGTGAAACCGAGGTCGCACGAAGAAGTTATTGTGAAAAAAGTGTTTTATTATAAAAAAAATGATAACAATATTTTATTAATTAATTATTTATTTATTTCTCTAACTCTAATCAATCACCATTTGTCATTTTTCATGCTGGAAATTCATCACCAATTATCTCCTTTACTATTTATTTCACACTTAATTTTATTCCCATTAATATCTTATAACTCCTCCCTCTCTCCAATCTTTATTAATTCTTTCTCCCAAGATTCTCTCCCACAAAAAGTGGCGCCTCTCTCTTATATTTATTTTTCAATAAATTTTATTTTCTCTCTCCAATCTTTATTTTGTTGGTGTGCCTCCCCTTTTATTTCATATTATTATATTTTTCATCTTCTCTCTCCTTGTGGCACGCCCCAAATTTATTTTAAACCTTTATTTATTTATTTTTACACAATTATCATAGCATCTTTAATTTATTCTCATATCTCAAATCTCATTGCATTTAATTCAAAACATAATTCTCATTAAATCATGATTACCAGATCTATCAAAAAAAACCGACATTATTATTATAATTATTTAGTATAACACTTATAACAAAACCCCAAAAAAAATTATTAACACGTCACCATTTATTATTAATAATTATTATTATTTTTGATGTTCGCCGCATTGACCACATCAAAAAAAACATTTTTACAAAGTAATCGACCGGAGAGGTCCGAGCCATTACAACCAGAAATAACAAGGGAAGATGGTTTTTCTAAAACAACGAGGCCCACCAGAGGAAACTATGTATCCTATTTAGAGGGATTGAGGGTGTTGCATGGTTTTTTCTAACTGTGCACACCAGTTTGTATGGTCGTGCAAATTCTTCATGTTCTTTGAAAAGGTTAAATGCATGGATTTCACATGATTTCCTAAACTGTTCACAGTGACCATGTGGTCCTCCTTCTTGGGTAGTGGCTCAAGCACGGTTGGTGCACGTTTTGGCCAACCATGCATCCAAACAGTGTGCTCCATGAAAGTGGGGTGAAATCTCCATTTTTTTCCTCCATCCTTTATTTCTTTTCTCAACCTTTTCTTCCCCTCTTACCCACGTGCAATAGGTCCTATAGAGCTTCTCCTCTAGGTTTCTCAGTATCTCCTTTTTCCAATGTTAGAATATAGAAATGTCAGTCTCATTCAATGCATATGGGTTAGTTATTATTTGATCTTAAACTTATATTTGTTTAATAATCTGTCAGTGGATTTATTTTTCTGTAAGATAATTCTCCCTATTTTCAGGTAGTTCATCCATTTATTTAATTTATCTCAAACCAAATAGATTTAATGCTTTATTTTGTACATGAGGGGTTTCCTAATCACTAGGTATGTGGTATATATCTTTTTACCTTTAATTATATATATTTTTATTAAATACACTATTGTGACACATGCTGGTAATTCCATGTGACACCTCTTAAATTTTTAATCCAACTTGTAGAACCCAATGCCCTAACTCTAGTAGCCTTTGAATATTAAATTGGTATTCTTAATGTTCATAGGCCATAATTATTAACCACCCTTAAGGGTGTATTTACTTTAATTAACTTAATTAATTAATTAATTTCTAATAAAACCCTGCATCGAGGTGTGTTCTCCTATAAAATGTAACGAGTCGAATAATGGGAATGTGGAAGAGTGTATCCCTCCACTATATTATTTCATAATGACTGAACCACCACCCCAGGGGTTGGAACCCTCTCTTATTAAATGAAAATAATGAATTGTATGTGGTATGCTTATTATCATGGCCTATTTAATACCTCTTTCATGTAGGGTGTTATTTTTCATGGGTAGTCCACTTAGCCTTAATACATTGATTAAATTATTAGTGTTCCTTAATGGTTGAAAGGGACACTTAAAGAATTAAATTAATTTTTTTATGCATGAACCTATTTTAGTGTCCTTGTAATGGTCTTGGAACGCTTAAAGTACATGACTAGTGATGTGGCATGTTTATAAACATGGTATTCTCTATTATTAATTAAAATGATTAAATGATAGTGATACGCCTTGATCAATCCTTAGGTTCCATTTATGGAATTATTTGGAAGGAATACTATGATGTTATAGATTATATGTACCTTGGGTGATTCTTGGGTACCATTTATGATAGGCCAAGGATGGAATCATAGGTTACTTGAGTTGTTATACATCGTGAGCGATACATGGTATTCCATGGATGGGCTCACTATGCATTTTTTCTACCATGTTATGAGTGATACGAGTTCTCTGGGAAAGACACCATGGATAGAATCGGTGGATAGATAGTTACACTAGGCTTGAGTGATACTTATTCCATTATGTGTGATACCAACGATAGACTCAAAGGTTTGGTCTTGACTTCACACCATTACAATAGTGATACTTAGGATTCCATTTATGGATCTCCTTAGATGGAATCTTACAGCATTGGGTATTTATTTTTCCCTTGAAGTGACACTTGGTACTCCTTTTTGGATCTCTTGGATAGGCTATAGATTCATATTATTAAATTAAAATGATGAATTTTATATTAAAGAAAATAATGCATAGCTATTATGCAAGGATGAGACCTCTAAGAAAAATCACATGATTAGGATCAATCCAGTCTTGGAACTTGATTTGTGTTTACCGTTATTAAAATCTCATTATATTGATACAGGTTAAAAGATGTTAGAGGCTTTAAAAATTAGGTAAAAGTAGGTATGGTCGGCCATGTTTCCTTGTGAAACCTGAGCCTGACTTGTTATGCTTATTTTTTTATTTATCTTCTATTTATTATTATTATCCCTTCACACTATTGTATTTATACTCATAGACTGGATTAGATTTAGAGGCCATTAGTGGTGGCCTGTTGAGTATATCTCACACCCAGATTGGGCCACCATTACATTGGGGAACCCAAGCAGACCTCATGTTCACAAGTCTAGGGATCATTTCCTATGTTGTGCATTATACTTGGGAGTTTGGATCACAGGACTGAGCAAGTACTCAAGATGCTCGTGGAGTTAGCCTATGTAATTTTCTTATTTTTGTTGCACTATTCTTTATTGTATTGCATTTTTTGTTGTATGTTCTTGCTTTAGATTATGTAGCATCGCCTCAAAATGAATTCATGGAGGTATTTCGTGTTTTCCACTTTTATTATATTATTATATTTATCTTTTGATACTTTTCATTTAATATTACTACTATTTATTTTTTTATTCATATATTATATATTATTTTACTACTCTGATCAGGAGGGTATAGTCTCCCCACTGTACGACCATTAGTCTTTCACTTCTAGTCAAAAGACATTGGCGTATGCGGAGGAACACTTGAAGACATATAGTGCCTATTTCGGCTACTATTTTCATATACAGTCAATCCAAAATGTTGCATGATTGTTCTTCTGTATGACATAGTATGTCATAATGTCCTAAGAGTAATTTTCACACTAAAAGGTCATAATAGTTACCCTATCTGATGATAACCTAGAAGTTCCATGATAATATTCATAAATATATAGTATAACTTTTTATGAAATTATTTTAGGGAAAAAAGTGATATAGGCTATGAGTGGTGGAGACTCATAGGAATTTGAGGCACTTTCCCATGGTGTACGCCCTTAGTAATTTACAGTGTAGGAAATTGTTAGAACTAGACCTTCCAGTAGGAAATCCGAATTTATATGTGTCATTGCCCGAATGGCCCTAAAGCCTTCATTTTTATTGATTTTTGATAACCCCCCTTTCAAGGGATGAGGGGGAACCCTTACAAGGCCCGTAGGCTTAGTGATTACATGGCTCATAGGCTTAAGATACATTACATGACCCTAAGGTCTTAGGGAATTCAACCAAACTATAACTACAAGTAACTGACCCTCCCCAACATCTGCATCGTGATGGTAGCTCTCCACCTTCGCATGGCCATCTGGATAAGCTTCTCATGAAAGCATAGGTTGGTCCTGATGTCATAGTTATACCCTCTTATTCTTCCAAATCCATTGGTTCTTCTCTGGTGAGTGCACCTACTCTGTTATGATTCACGTAATTTGATGTATTGATGAAAACTGTAATTACATGAATTATGATATGTTGGGTGTGTCATGAGTAATATTTCATTGATGAAATATGTTAGAATGGATTTTTACCTTATATTATTTAACAAAAAATTATATCTCATACCCTTTGATATAAATTATATGACCTAAATAAATCTATTTCCATGATTTTCTATAGGAATGTTTAATTTATAAAAATTAAAACAAAGATACATCGAGTAGATATGTTGATGGCACTGACATACAACCTAATTGATTATAGATATCATGATAAAAAGATTATATTACACAGTAGGTGTCCATATGAGGTTTTATGTCATTGAAAAATTAACTTCTTTCTCTATGGGTGCCTTGGAGTGTTGCTAGATTCTGACCTTTGACTTTGGTATGCTTTACCAATTACCACTGAGAAAGAGGACTAGAGGGTCACACACTAAGTGAATCTATAAATTTAGTTAAATAATATTCTTATTTATTATTTAATAAATTAAAAAAAATTATTCCCACACGTGGTTTAATAAGTATTCATATTTGTTTGATCACATATATTATATCACTATTTATTCAAGAGAATATTTTTTTTGTACATAATACTTAATAAATTTTTATTTTCTATTTATTGTAAATAATATTTATTTAATTATTAGTGAAAAATTTAGTGATATTTATTGATTAAATAAATAGTTGTTTTTCAAGGTCTGATAAATATTATGGAGAAATGGTGGACCAATTTTAATGGTCTAATGAGAAATAATATATATTGAATATTATTTGAATAAATATTATTTAATTAATTCAAAATCTTTGCACATATCAATAAATAATATTATTTTGTTATTATTATAGATGTGGGGTTCTGTAGGGATTGAATAAATAATAAGGTTTCATTTGAAATTATTATTTTCTAACCCTAGTAGTATATAAACCCAATTATATTTTTTTAAGGGTTTCAATTTAATTGGTGGTTCACAACAACATCTAAAGAGAATTTTCTTGAATCCATAGAGAGATTCATCTCCAACAATGCTCATAATAATGAATAGTAATCCTCCTCCACCACTACTCTCAATTCAAGAGAGATAAAATAGAACCTTTCTTTAAAGATATTTTCAGGGTGATTAAAGATGAATGACACAAGCATTAGGATCTACCACCCTAGCACTCAAAAATTCTTACAATGATTTTTAGAGGTTTGTGGAGCATGTATGGATCACCATTGGAGGGAATATATACTTGATTCCTACAACTCAATGATGGTATGATGTAGAGATGTTTTCATATTCATCAATTAGGAAATAATTCATTGTAAGGTAATTATTAATTGTTTAAATTAATTATAAATAATATGTGATGATCCTATGATTTAGTTCTGGTGTTATCTCATCAATTAATATTTGATTCAATTATATCAGTCATGACATTTATCATCGATATACATCTCATATTAATTATAAATTATGAAAAAAATTCGAGTTGGGAATTCCTAATATGGTTCTTCTATTGTTCTTAAAACCGAAAAACTCTTCCTTGATTCTTGATGGCAGGTGATCTTCTCATTTTAAGAATGTTAATTGATTCCTCCTTCTTTTATATCATTTAAATCTCATTCAAATACCACTCAATGTCATCATTTGAATCTTCTATAATACTTAGGATTTAAACTCTTAATGGAATATTATAATTATCATGATCTCTTCCGCTCCATAAAATCCTTATCCTTTATTCCAATTTTGTATGGTATCATGAAATGGATCTTATCTTAGTGTGGCCAATTTCCCATGGCATGATTTCAACTCATATCTTAGAAAAAATATTTGTCTTATTTCTTATCTCAGATTGAATCATAAACTTCTTCATTGTGATTTGTATTTCTATGAATAATAGTTATTTATTCATCTTATACCTCTTCCAAAACTCTTTGTAACTTTTGAAAATCCAACCTATCAAATCTCACTTTTCTTTAATTGTAAAAAATTATATAAGAAAGTGAATATATTATATATAATGGTGTGAGTAAAAAATTTTCTTAGGTATCATATTACTTTTCATATTTTTACAACGAATAACAAATATGTATGTGTTTATTATTCCTATATATTTTTTAAGATTTATAAAAAACCTATGTATCAATGTGTATAATTTTTTTCTCGTTGTGTGGATTTTTTTGGCTTGGTTTTATATCAGTGAAAAACTTACATACTATTATAAAAATTTTATGTATCCCATGTATTTTCTTGATTCCTCATACATCCTAATACAAAATTTTACCTATACAAGGTAAAGCATCAAAAAAATTTATTATTTAGTTTCGAGTATTTCATATGCTTACAAGGAATCTCATACCTTTATATTTTTTAACCACCATTACCTAATAAATATCTTACATATACAAGATATATTCTTGAGTTAACTAAATTTCATCCAAAACTACAAATTTCATAATACTTCACATCAGTTTAGATCACCTTCAACTCAACTCATACCCTTATCAATCACTCTAAATTAGCTCAAAACATTTTTCAAATGGTCTCCATCACCTATTATAGTAGTTTTCATGCTCGGTTATCTATGAATGGTATCTCCAACCTTCTATCTAGATTTATATTTCTTTAATGATAGCTCTTATGATGATTCAATAGCCAGTTTCTCTAAACTCATTTGGAAACTATTATAGTCAGTGCATTAATCATCCATTAGCATTGAAAAATGATTCATTACAAACCATCTCAGTAATCATCACATATAAATAACTTCTCCCTTAAATCTATTCATCCAAGTATTCCACGAATAAATATAACTTCCTTTTACATCTATCTACAGGAAGTATATCTATTTATTTGTCTCTTCTACATTACCCAATCTTCAGCACACATTTAATTTCATTTACACAACCATATTTATTATAAATATAACTTTGACTCCATTAATCCATTTGGTTCCTTCATAATTATGATTTATAATTTAAAGGAATAATGAAATAATTAATATAATGGGATGATAGTTTCATGATTTATAAATAGTATTCCTTGAAGAATAATCTCACCGTGTATTCATTAAAATGATGGAAATTTGTTTCTTGGAATTTTCTTAGAAAACCAACCAAGTTATATTCATATTTTATGAATTGTATGTTTGTAATTAAATATGTATATTATATGGTAATTTTAAATTTCTAAATGGGTTATTGGTATATACAAGGATTCATGGTAAAATAATTATTATAAATTAAAAAATTTATGTAGTGGATAATTATTGAGTGATAGTCATGTAGAGAGTTGTACTTGTGTTAAATAAAATGGGGAGGAGTGTAAGTTAAAAGTTAATGATTTTATAATGTGTTGTGAGATTTTCATTTCATCAAGATCACTCATTTATGATTAAGGATGGATGTTTTAAAATACATATACAAAATATTTTGAGGTGTGGGTGCTAATTTAATGGTGTTAAGGTGAATATACAATGAATTAAATCCCAAAGGTATGGGGTAAGACAAACATATTATATATTGAACGTCATGTAAATTTTTATCAGTATATCTTTTAATAGTGAACTAATTGACCCAAAAAAGTTTTTTAATTTAATATATTAAATTTATTGTTAATATTTTTCCATACTTTCAGTCCCTCCATTTATGGTTTTAACTATCATGTTGAAGTTCATCATTATAAGGTGAAATTGTTGGGTATAAAGATCTATTTAGTGGTTCACACTAAATAATTAGTCAAGACTCTTATGTGAAATTAATGGGTACATTTTTATAGTTGTGAGAACTTGGATATATTTTCCTTTATGAATTTTTGTAAACCCAACCCAATTTTTTAGTTAAAAATATAAGAGGTGATATATAGATATTCTTGTAATTATTTTAATTTATTTGTACCATATAAGAATCCATGTAAGGTATTATGATAGATTGACCTTAAAGAGTTTAAGTTTACAAGTTAATATCTTTATGACCTTATGGAAATTAATTACAAGTATGATTTTTAGGTATTGAATTATGACACTATTAATGTATTGAATACCCTATTTATTTTCCTTATGAGATCTTGAGTTAGAATTGGAAAACCATAGTTGAATTTATATTTCTTCCACTGTATGTGGTGGTAAATGATTTCTTATGATGAATTAATCTCATGAGGTAAGTAATTTTTAAATTATGATTTATAATTAGTAGAAATCCTTTATGAGAGGGATTATAAATAATAAATGGAATATTTATGTTGAATCCTTGTGATTAACAAGTAATTATTTTTCAATATTTTCATTGGAATGGATAGTTTTGTATTAACAGTTTCATTCTTGAGTTAATTAGATTGATATGTATATGAATGGAGATTTTTTTTTAATTAAAATAATCAATTATTAAAATATTTAATATTAGGTTACAAGTATTATGAAATAAGATCATAGACATAAATTGAGTTACATTATTTTCCTAAAGAAAATTAAAAAGTAACTATTATGTTTTTCAATCCCTGCAAGGCTTTCAGGCCACCCAAGGCCTTGGGGATTGTTGTCTCTCAAGGCCTTTGGGCCATCTCAAGGCCTTAGGGCCACCCCAAGGCCTTCGAGCCACATTAATATGCAGATGTACCGGTCAGACTATAAGGGGCAAGGCTTCAGATAAGGATTCAGAGTATACACATTCACCAGAGCAGAGCTAAATAGAATTGAAAGAATGAGAGGGTATGGCATTACCATCAGTACCAGGCATGTGCAGCTTTGTATAGGACAGCTAACCAACCATCCTTGTGAAGGTGGAGTTCTAATATCATGACATGTGCTGGGGAGGAGCAGTTCTAAGTTGCCTTGTCTAGGTGATTTCCTCTAATACCTACAACATGTAATTGTCTCTAGGACTTAGGGCCTTGTAAGGGTTCCACCTCACCACTTGAAAGGTGGATTATCAAAAAAATGAAGGCCTTCGGGCCATTCAGTCAAATGGTATCCATGTTGAAACTAGATTATGTTAATATCTTAATGAATATACTTTTATAAATTATTAAAAACATGATTTCCCCAATGAAATAAAAGGGGAATATGTGATTGGGGTGCTGCATACATGGGGACCAAGTTTTCTCTAAGACAAGTAGTAAAATTAAAATCAAATTAGTTGAGTAAATTATAGTAGATGACAGTTTTTAATATTGGTTTTATATTTTTTGAGGTTTTTTTTTAATATGTTTTTCTAGCATAATTTTAGTTAAAACATATTTTTCCTTCAGTGGTTCAAATTTTTAGTGATAATGGTCTCATATGTGTGTTATTATTTATATTGTTCTAAATTTCTAGGCATGGAATTAACTGATTAAAAATTCTTTTATTAGAGTTCTATAATAGGCTGTATTGTGAAGAAATACTCATAGAATATATTATAACATTTAGTATTTTTTTAATATATATTTGATTATATGTGGTAAATTGTTATGTTATAGGATAAGTTGATTTGTTTGATTTATATTTTTTGTTTAAAATATGAATTGGAATTTTTTTATTTGAAATAAGTGATTATATACTTATTGGAAATATATTCAATTGATTTAATTTTGTTTAAGAGATATAAATGGGATTAAACTAATTTATTTTAGGCCTTAATGATCTTATTTTGATGTTTAAATGTTATAATATTATGATTTCCAATTACATTTCCATATTAAAAATGATTTTCAATATTTATATTAGCTATTACAAATATTTGTGGTGAATTATGGGGTAATATAATTAGTATTGAGTGAATTGTTTTATAATAAAACCTTTAATATGGTTTTACAGTTGTACATTCTATTTATTTAATTTATTTGTGTACCAACCAACTATGTAAGATCAAATTGATGTAAGTTATTAACTATATAAAAAATAATTTATATTTGTGGAAGATAAATTTCATAAATTTTTGAAATTTTATATCAGATATCCACACATTATTAGGTTCGCAACAATATATTAATCTTATAATGGGGATTATTTCTATGATCAAGTTTTCATATTGTACAAGGGTATATCAATTTATTCATAATATTTTTTACTCTTTTATTTATTTTTAAAAATAAAATTAAAAAAATATTCTTTAACTTTAAACATCTATAACATTCAATATAGGGATCAAATTGAATATTATGAAATATTTAATTGCATTACACTCATGAATTTAGATGAGTTTCATGGTGAATCAACCCTTTGATTTAAGGTAAAAATTTATGAATTGTGCGGTACTTAAGTATAATTTTACCTATTCATTTTTATAGTCTTTATATTGAACCTTATTAAGTTAGATGTGTGTTCTAATGTAAATAAAAAAGATTGTTGCCTATGGGTTTCTCATCTAAGAATATATAAATGTATTTATCTTATTAATGGATTAGATTTATCCATGATTGTCTTCGATATAATTCTTTGGAATTTTTTATAATTTAGGTGAATTTATTTAGGTATTTTATTAGTTATGAGTGTTAAATAGTATTTTTTTGATAATAAGATTGGAGATTCAGTAGTTTATTTGGTGATTTTTTTTAAATAATTGATTTTAGGGAGGTTTTAACCCTTGATAAAATAAATTTTATGGAAGATTTCATGATTTTGAGTTTCTCTATATTAATTAGATTATAAATGGATAGTTTAAATCATATAATTTTGATTGTTTTTTAATAGTGTAGTTATCTCAAAAAGTGTAAATTTAGTGTATGAATGGTCAATAGAAACACAGAAACTTCTATCAATATCGATATAGAAATATGAAGGTAAAAACATGGTCCTAGTAATAGATTTATTAATATTTATTTTGTGATGTTATATGATATGTGTAGAGATTGACCAACTTCACACTATAGGTTATTATAATTATCTTAAAAAGAAATATATTGTCTACTACATTCCTTACTCATAGAAATTAGTTTCTTAATAATACTAACATACCTTATATTATAGTCTAGTTTCTAATAGAATAATCATTATTGCGAATCCATTTGTATAACGCCATGAGAGGTTTATATGGTAAGCTATGTTGGTCATTGTATATTGGATAATAAGTAATAAATGGACAAAATTACATGATGATAAATTTTGTGATTTATTTTTGGAGTTAAAAATACCCATGGAGGGGATATTTGAAAATTGAAAAAGAAATTATTTTTATTTAATCGAAATACATTAAATTGTTTACCTCTCAAATTTTTTAACTTCAATTAAATAACAGACCTTGAGTTTTTAAATTTACATAAGAGGACTTAAGAAATAATTAAATGAGGTGTTTTTTCATGGGTTTAGTGAAATTGAAAAAGGTTGAAAATAAATGGTATGAATTATCTTTTGGATCTAAAATGTAAATAGAAGTTTAGATTTGTTTTAGAAAAAAAGGAATATGGTTTAATTTAAAGAAAATGGGAAAGAAGTATGTTTTTTTTGAAATAAAATATGTAAATGGATTTTATTTATTTTATCCCCATAAAAATCTTGTCATACCATCCTATCCCCATTTAAATAAAATCCCTCCTCACATGAATCTTACCTCATCTATTTTCCCCTAAATATTGGGTTATGAGTCTACTCCTTTTTTCCTTCTCTAAATTTTTTCCTCTAATTAATATTGGTATCTTTATTCCCTGAGTTCACCTTATTACATGTTTTTTTCATGGAAAATATGGATATTGGCATGTGATGGATCTTCTATGGGTGTTTTCATGGGATAATGGACTACTTACACCAATGTTTTCTCTCCTAAGTTATTTGAAATTTATTAATGGAAATTTGTTATGATATCACTTTAAAGATATTATAGAATATCTTTTTATGATTCATAATCTAAGAAAAATGGTATTATTATATTATTTTGGATTTAGTGGATCTTTTTGTACTTCCATGGGTGATAAGTTTTTTAATAATTATGCCATGACTTAAGTTAGGTTCATTATGTCATGAAAAGTGTCTATATACAATGTTAGTATTTATTTTTTTGTGGTTAGTTTTTGAATTAATTATTAATTTAAATTTTTTAATTATAAATAATAAATTATATGTGTCTAATAAATTTCTTAAACAATTCTTTTTTATAAATTCAATGAAATAATCAGTTACTTTTATCATTAATTAACTTATTTTAGAGATTAAATTATTTTATTGCCTTGTATTTATTTTATGTGTGTTTTTTAATTAATTCCATAAGTAATATGGTATGTGGTTATTGATGATTAATAAATTTATTAGTAGAATATAAGTGGATTCATGATAGAATAATGGATAGAAAATAGTCGTTTGGAGGTTTGTCATTATGTTTACCTAGTTGGTGGAATATGATCTAAATAAACACAATTTTATTTTGTGATATGACTTAACCTTTTCATTTGGATCTCACATGAATTAGAAATAATGGTTCTTTCAAATTTCATTACAAAATAACTATGAGGTTTAGATGTTAACCCAATAGGTTTAAGGTAAACACAAAGGAGCATTATGAATCTATGGAATATCTAACCTCACATGAATTTATCCCTATCTTTTTCTATAAATATTTGATTGATATAAAACTAATTTTGTATGAAATTAATGTTATAAAAACTTTTTTTGATATTCTTATACATTTTTTGTTCCTATATTTAGGAATTCAATAATTAAATTGAATTTCACTATAGCATGGTGAAACTACTATGTGGGTATAATTGTGTGGTGATTCACAATTATTCATAACGTTATAATATAATTTTTTTATATAAAACTAGTTATATTTCGAATATATAATCTAAATCGAATTATTTATTAAAATAAAACACATAGTTCCATTATCATTATCATTAACTACTCATTCAAGAAATAATAGGTGTATGTGGTAAAGATTAACTAATAGTAGGAGGGATAAATAAATAAATCTCTAACTCTTTTATTTGTTAGAGTAGATGATTCGATATCACCCTTTACTTTTTTCCCCACTCACACTTCTACATCTAAAATAAATAAAGAATGAAATCACTAGATTTTTTAATATACTCAATCATGATTTTATATATAGAGATTGGTGTATTGGTAATTATTATCCCACATCACATAGTTTTTCACTTTTTATCAAGTTAAAAGTAATAAGGGAAAGGTGATAACCGTAAACCCTTTAAAATAATCCCTCTTAGATATATCACTATCCTTCAAAACATTATTATCTTTACTCTAATGTATGGAATTAAACATGATTGTTTAATATCATCCTCATTTAAGATTTTGTAGTTCACTTTCTAGAATTTAAATGAGTTATTTATTAGATTTCCAAAGTTGTTAAATTATAATCAATAGTAATTCAACTCTATTCTTCTTATATTACATTATTTGAGTTTAATGATCACACTTTTATCTTTCTATATCCCTTTAGAATATCTTAGCATGTTTAATTATTTATAATTACCTTAAATAATTTTTGATAATTCCAAATTCTTCATACTTAAATTTTAACATAAAATTACATTTTTTATTAAAAATAAATTTTATATATCCATTAATTTTTTATTTAGTCTAGGTTTCATATTTTAGGATCTATATTCATTAAAATCTAGTGAATTATTCTGAAATTGTATATTAAAAATATCTTAAGGATCAACTCATAGTCATCCATATAAAATATATCATACAAATATCTTAAAGGTCGCCTAATAATCCTTCAATTATCACATATATAATTTTTTGATAAAATATTTTGTTTATTTAGAAAATATATATTTATATCCTATCATAAAAAAGGATTCGTGGGAAATTCAATATCTATTATAAATTTAACCTTTAAATCCATCATAAATGCGTTAATAATAATTTAAACAATTCAATTATATCTCATAATCAAGTTTAAATTTTATAGTATATAATATTTGACCTTGAAACATAATTATAAATCCATACTTGAACCATATCAGATAATGATATTTCAAATCAATTAAAATTGAGAAAAAAATCATTAATAAAAACATGGAGTTGGCACATTATTTTTTACTAAATTCAATATAACCCTAATCTTACCACTTCACATCCTACTAAAAGTATAGTAAGAACAGACATGAATTTTGGTGAGATAAACTAGATCATATTTTATCCATTTTATAGGAACAAAACTCCCAATAAATCTTAATAAATTTTTAATAATCCTATTAATAATAATCTAAATTTTGGGTATACCACCATAATTCTATCAAATAGCCATCATACATGTTTAATAGCTTCTCTCACATGTACTTTTGGGAATTAAAACATAAACTTTGTGTCACTAGTGCTTGACAGTGATCCACCTAGAGCATTGAGAAATTTTTAATCCACATATAGAATATTTAAATATTTCTTTTTAAGGGATACACTATCTATGTTGGAAAAAATCCAAAATTTCATGATAGTTTACACATCCATTTCAATTGATCAGAAGTAGTGTTACATCCAATTATTCAATAATTTAAATTTATGTTCATTGAAGGACATAATTACTTTATGATTAACTATTTATACCATGATAAATTATGATAAAAAACTCATTGATAAAACAATTTTTAGCTCAGATTCCAATTTTTAGGACCCTCTAAGGAAGATACCCTAAAAAAGGGGTGAATAGAGGTATGTAAAATTAAAAAATTTCCCTTTTCAAATATCTTGTATATATGATTAGTTATAATAATTTTATATTTATCTATTATTTAAAGTGGAAATAGAGGATCAGAGACACAAAACTTTATATATTTATCCCAATATATAAAACATCCAAGGAGAATACACTCAATGATATTCCAATGCACCAAATTCACTAAACTCTCTGCCTTAGAAATTTAGATTTGATTAAGTTTACCTCAAAATTTACAACCTTTAAAATAAAATACCACTACTAATTTTACACTATATTTTGAACTACCAATTCAATGTAAATGGATTGATATCATTTATAAAAGGCCCAGAGAATAATTACCCCCTTGATGTGGGTGTATATTATTTATCCTCAATATTATAATTTATATAATCCTTTATCCAATTGATAAAATTCTTCTTCTTCCTTTGTAATGTTGTATCAATGGATACCAATATATTTTTATTTCACTCTCTATAATTTCACACCCTTAATATTTAATCAATCCTATATTGATATAGACCTCTAATATATACTATAAAACTGTATTTTTACTCCTTGATTTTATGTGTTTTAATACCCATAAAAATCATTCCTAAAATCTAAGTGAAACATTCCCATTAATTTTATAAAAATTTATATTTTGGGTTACAAATAATATTTTATATTTGAACTAGAATCACCAAAAATAATGTTTGATCTGCTTATTCCATTACATGGAACTCTCGAATAATTTACCAATTTTAAGAACCATGGATATAATATATACCATTTTAAAAAAACATTACCTATTTACATGATTAAGAATTTATATTATGTTCCATGATATGGTCTCCTCAATATAGTGAGGTTTCTTGATATAGAATGTAATTTACATGACTCCAAAAAAACATCTAACTCCTTAGACAAGTCCATAGGGATTCTATATTTCAAAAAAAATATTTTTAAAAACAATTTTCGTTCCATAACATCAACCATTATGTGTTTTCCTCATTTAATATATTTTAGATAATAGGTTTTCTATGTATTAATTTAAAATTCTAACCAACTGTGACATGTAATTATCTCATCTTTCTCATTCATTTATCTATGTTAAAATCACTTTCAAAACCCTAATTTGTTTACACTCATCCCATTTTGTACTAGGATTTTTCAAGATATCCCTTTTGAAATGGAAAGCACCATAGGAGTGGTACTTATTCATGTAAGGTTATAAATGCATAAAAAAATCTCCATCGGATCATGATTAATATCTCATTTATCATTTAAATTATTTTTTAAAAATGAAAACACTCACCATGACATGGTATAATATTTAATAAAAATGGATTTTTTTCATACAGAAAAAACTCTTCTATATTCCTATAAACTTTGGGAAAATCCTTTATAATTTTTATTAATGTAAATATAAGACATTTCAATATGTTTTTTCCGCATTATCTAACAAAAACAACCCAAAATAACATACTTTTCCTTTTTCAACTTGAAACTAGTATATGAATTAGATCAGTGAAGTTGAACATATATATTGAGGGATCTGGTGATTATATTCATTGGTCCTAGTCATATATTGACCATTATAAGATGATGGTATACTATTTATTAGATAGTTTTATATAGGTCAAGATGATTACTTCTTCCAATAATAGATTTATAGTACACATGTAATTATTATGAGGGTTAGTATATAAATTTTATTCTAAATATATATCCTTTGGATAATAATTATATAATCATTTTTTTAACTTTAAATACATTTTCAATAAATTATTTGAGAGATTATATCAAGGAGATGTATCATACACCAAAGGTTGTTAGAGGGTTGATAAAGTAGTCCCAATTGTTGATGTAGCTTGAGATAGATAATTAAATTAGTTTCAATTGTAGATGTTTCTAATAATTTAGGTTATTTACATGTAGCAAGGAAATTGGGACTTTAATGGATAACTAAACACCTAAAATAAGAGCATATTATTCTTTCTATTTATTGGTGAAACCCATTTATATGATGAATTGGTAGGGTATAAGTTCATTTTTTAGGGAAATTAATATTACTCCAATACTAACCCTTTTAATATTTGGGTTCTCCATTCTTATTCCAAATAGGTTAAGAGAAGAACCACTAAAATATATCTCCTAAAACTATGGTGTTTTTTATAGAAAATACTTCTTCATCTTGAAATTATATTTCAAGAGGAAGTTCCTCAAATGTTGAATTAGATTCTAAAAAAATATTTTATTACATAACCCATAATCACTTTTATGTTGTAAAAGTGGGTGCCCTAGACCCAACATGAACAATACTTTTCAATTACCATATCATGTATGCAATGAGTTGTGCATGATGTATACTTACCATAATAGTGTTAATATTTGTACATCCACTATTTAAATGGTAATATCCAAATATTATTTTTTATATAAAATGGTTATTGTAGTTCCAAGGTTATAATGAGAACCTCAAGAAACTATAACATTAATCTTAAACATATGTTATATAGTTTGGATACATCAAACTGGATGGACACAAATGATGTGTGACTATCAAGTGTTGGGGGATCATAAGAATTGATACTTATTCTCATGAAGTTTTTACTAAGTGATCTTGAGCAAATGGGATCATGGGGACATACCCGCCAATTGGGACACCACTTGTTTTAGCTGTCATTGGTAGTTCCTATCTACGAACACATGTAATGGTCTTTTAAATTGAGATTATAATCGGTGTATATAATTTGATAACATACATTGATATAATGAAAAAACTATGATAGTGACGTGTCATGTGTTGGGTGGATCATTAATGGTATGAAACTGATTGAATAGTCAAGATAGAATTTGTCACTTCTAAAAGAAGCTGATATATTAAGCCTACTTGATCGTGATGGTAGTAAAATCTGTAAATCTATAGCCATGGTAGGAGAAGGTAAGTCTGTATAGTTAGGTCAACGAATAATAAATAAAGGATGATGACACAAAGTGTACATCCTACTTTATGAGATATCATGAGGAAAATAGATTATATTACATGGTGTGTGTTCATAGTAAAGGTTGTCATAATTGTGACTATACCTTATCTATTTAGGGGCCCCGATGGGTTTCTAGACTCTTCTCCTGGTATATGAATAGTATTCACTACTCTTAAGATAAGGTCCTATAGGACCCCATACTTTGCATATTCAAAATTATTCCCAATTCTGGTGAATAGGATTTTAGGACATGGTGGACCCCACCATTAGGGTCCAAGGATGTGAGAGAATATATTATTACAAAGTAATAAAAAACATTATTATTAAAGCATAGAATAATTGGATTTTAATTTATTTAATGTATTTACAAGTATTAAATGAATACATTGGGATAATATTATATGAATGAATATTATTTTAATTTTCAAGGTTCATATAATATTTAATTGAACGATGAGTTAAGTTAATGGATCATTTTAATCATGTCATATATTTATTAAATTAAAAGTAAGTGATAACAATATAAATGATATTAATGACTTAGTATAACATTCATAATATTCCGTTTGTAATGGGTAATAAATATACAGGGGACCAGAGTTATTTCCATGTATTTTTGTATCCACGCTATATAAGTGAGGAGATTCTCTCATTACATGACCTATTCATTGTGCATTTGTTGAGAAACTATATCTCCTCTCACCTATTCCTAGATAGAAAACTCTTGATTCAAGAAACCAAATAAATCTCTTATTTACACATAAAAATAACATTGATATGGTGATTGTTGATATTTATAAATAATCATCAGATCGCCGCGCTAGCACCTAAAATTCAATGATTGATGCTCTGATAGAATTTCAAAGTGTGTGTGGACAATATAGAGGGATCCAAATTCAGTTCCTTCATGCAACATCCATTGACTATGAATGGATTTCAAATGCACCTTCATAATTAATTGAGGAAATATTTCATATTTTTCTTAACCATATTCCACGTGGGATCCTCCTCAGTTATACCCAGTTTCACTTCACTAGGGATGACATATTTACATCGATTTCTAGTGGAAAATTTTAAATCCCTGGCCCATTTGATTTTTCTATGTGCCTCGGTACCATTAATTATTATCATAGGGACTATGTGAATTTTTATGTGAACTAAAATTAAATTTGTAATAAACTCATAGGGAGGTCATCAACATGGTCCCAACATCATAGATGGAGATCCAATCTGATATCAGATGACCGAATTATAGCTTTTTTAATATTGAAAATGGATATAAATTATTTTAGTAGTATTGATTTTTGTGTTTAATATATATATATATATATATATATTAATTTATCTTGAGTGTTTTTTCAAAGTGTTTTTCCGAAATAAAACTTTGACAAGACATATTAAATCCTTGTATTTGTGGAATTTTAAATATTTTTTTTCTTTAATTAAACAGCCTATAGATATTATTTTTATAAAAATAAAATGGATCCTAGTAGTGGAAGATAAATTGGTCCAGCCCACCGGCCACCTCCACACCACCTTATACACCATCTGTCCTTACCTCGATGTTCTATAGTGTCATCGACCAAGAACATCCCCCCACCCTACCACTTGCAATTCCCATAATGCCACCGACTAGCTTCACCAAGGTGGTGCCCCCAGTATCCTCTTATGGTGACACCTTTCCAGACTTCCCCTATTGGGATCCCATCAATCTATCATACGACTTCCACCATCGACCACAAGGCCCACTACCATCTCATCACATGGATTTCGCACCATCGTGTTCCCCTCCGCTCAAGTCCGACCAGCCACACTCAACAACCCTGACCACCCCAACTCCAGTCACCTCCCATAGCTATTATAATTTTATTCAAAATATATATTAAAAAAATTGAGTGCTTTTTCAACTTTGAATCGGTGTGTCCCTCACTAAGTGTTTTATCATTTCACTCAAACTAAGGTGTCCTTTAACCGAAATGGTGAGATCAAACTGGTGTGTCCCTCACCATAAATTATCTTGTTTCGGTCGAACGAATGTGTTCTTTGACCAAATCGGTGCAATTCACACAAATTCTTATTTACAAATAAGCGATGATGATATCATTTATGGGTTAATTATTTTTCAATCCCAAAAATTCTCTAGATTTATTCCAACATCAATGTAGTAGGGTAATTGGAAATTGGTTTTCTCTTTTCCCCAAAGTGTGGTGAAATCATCGAGGGAAATTTCCACCAAGAACCCTACACCATCAACATGGGGGTGGATCAAACCATTTTGGATAGTGAATTCAATTCACGCATCAAGGTTCAATTTGTCTTCTCCTTCTTCCTACATATCATCCAACAGTCGAAAGGGTTTGAACCAAGTCATAACTAAGAATATGGATTATGAATCCCATAAAGTGATGAACCAATACATGGTCAAACTTTACAGTTTTGATGGAAACAACTTCTCTCTGTGGAAAGATAAGATGAAGTTCCTTCTTACAATGTTGAAGATTTCTTACATTCTGGAAATGAATCTTCCTTTCATTCTAGATAAGCCCACTTCAAATCCTGATGGCAAACCCATTGATGTGAATCAAGTTGATCATATCCAATCAATGAAGAAGAAACGTGAATATGATCAAGTTTTTTGTTGAGGTAATATCCTCAAAATATTATCAAATCATATTTATGAATATTTTCTTCAAATGAAGACCGCTCAAGAGATTTTGGATGCACTCGAATTAAAATATAAAGATGAGGAAGAAGTTACCAATGAATTTATTATTGAAAATTATATAAACTAATAGATGTTTGATAATAATCCATTGTTAGAGAAAGTTCATGAGATTTAAGTTTTATAAAATAGACTTATTTCCCTTAAGATTAATTTACCATAAATATTTCATGTTGGTGTAATTTTTACTAAATTGTCACCTATATGGATAGATTTTGGTAAATCACTTATTAAAAAGTGTGATGATATTTTATTGGAACAAATAAACAAGATTCTTTATATTGTAAAAAAAAAGTTGAGATATGTGGTATGGCTTCAAAATTTGATACCAAGGTTAATATCATTGAGGGAAGTACACAACCAAACTCTTCCATACATTTAAAAAATAAAAGTCAACAATCCAAGAAAAAAAATCCTTCCAAGAAGAAAGGATAATTCTTTGTCTGTGGAAAACTAGGGAATTTTTTAAGGGAATGTCAATATCTAAAGAAAGTTGATAAACCCACTACAAATATGCTAACTGAAGAGAATATAGTCACAATGATATCTGATGTCAATATGACTTTGATGAAGATGGGATGGTGGCTTAATTCTAGAGAAACAGTGGATCTGTGTAAGGATCATTCAATGTTTAAAAAAAATTATGATTGTTCTATTGTGGAGGAAGTACACCTTGAAAATAATCCGTGCATCAATGTCAGCGTACAAGGGAGCATGGATATTGACTTTACTTCTTTGAAGAAGTTGGCTCTTCTTAATGTGTTGAATATTCCTGAAATTTGAAATAACTTTGTGTATATTGATCTTCTGTGTAATAATGGATTTCAGGTTTCATTCAAATACAACAAGGTTATATTTTCAAATGGAGGCATGTTTGTAGGGAAAGGGTACTCAAATGATGGAATGTAACAAATATTTATTAATAATATGATTAAATATTTTTCTTACTTGATTGAGTCCCCTAATTTGTGGCATGATCACTTAGCACATGTTAATTATAATTCATTAAAATTAATGAAGAATCTAAATTTGATTGACATTGGAAATGATTTTAATAAATTTGAAACATGAGTAGAATATAAAATAGTTAAGAATCCTTTTCATAGTGTTGAAAGAAATTCTGATATATTTGAATTAGTGAATTATGATATTTGTGAATTAAAAGGGTTCCTAACTCATAGAGGAAAAATATATTTTATTACTTTTGTTGATGACTTCAGTAGATATTAACATATATATCTTCTTAGAACAAAGTATGAAGCCTTTAATATGTTTAATAATTATAAAACAAAAGTTGAAAACAAATTAAACAAAAATATTAAATTATTATGCTCAAATAGAGGTGGTGAATACTTTATGAATTATTTTAATGAGTTATGTGAAGAAAATGGTATAATTCATAAAATTATTGCTCCTTACACACCACAGAAAAATGGATTAGATGAAAATAAAAAATCTTACTTTAGTATAAATGGTGAATTTCATGATTATTAAATCGATGTTTCCATTAAATTTATGGGTAGAAGCTTTATTAGCTGCATGTCATATTCATTATAGGATTTCCTCTAGGAAAACTAAGTTATCCCGTTATGATATTTGGAGAGGCAGAAGACCTAATATTTATTATATCAAAGTTTGGGGTGTTTATCTTATATAAAGTTCCTAATCCTAAAAGAACTAAAATTAATCCTAGTTCAATTAAAGGTGTTTTATGAGATATAAAGAAAATAGAAAATCATTTAGAATTATGGATTTGGGAGATAATATAATTATTGAATCATGAGATTTAGAGTTTTTTTAAAATAATTTTTATAATGATGATGTGGAGGAAGTTATAACTTATACCCCTATCTCATGTACTCTGTCTAGTTCAAATAAAATAATATAGAATAATTATGATTCTTGAGTTGAACCTAAATAGAGTACAATAATTAGGAAGAAGAAACATCTGCATCCAAATATTATTTCTCTTGATTCTAAATTTTTTTATTGAAGGAGATCAGAATAATCATCTTCAAAATAATTATCTTGTATTATTTACTATATAAGATGACCCATAGACTAATAAAGAGGATATGAATTCTAGATATGTTGCTTTATAAAAAGAAATAATTAATAGTGAAAAGGTTTCCATTATGGAGAATAATACTTGGGTCATTATGGATTTACCAAGAGGTTCAAAACCTATTAGTAGTAAATGGGTTTTCAGAAATAAATATGATTCCAATGGTAACATTCAATATTTTAAAGATATATTGGTTGCCCAAGGTTTCATAAAAAAGAAGGGATTGATTATTTTGATACTTATGATCTTATAAATCAAATTACTTCAATGAGGATATTATTTTATTTAGCTTAAATTAATCATTTGTATGTACATAAAATGGATGTAAAACAGCTTTTTAAAATGGATAATTAAATGAATAGATTTTCATGGAACAACTAGAAGGGTTTGTTTTTCTAGGGAATGAATACAAGGTACGTAAACTAGTTAAATATATTTATGGTCTTAAACAATCTCCAAAGAAATGGCATGAAAAATTGGATTATATTATTTTATCTAATGGATTTACTCATAACAATGTGGATAAATGTGTTTATTCAAATTTTAAAAAAGAAAATGGAGTTATTGTGTGTCTATATGTGGATGATATGTCAATTTTTTGAACCAATATTATCGGTGTAATTGAGAAAAAGAATTAATTATCTTCTATGTTTAAAATTAAGGATCTGGGATTAGTTGATACTATTCTAGGTATTAAAGTTAGAAAACATAATGAGGGTTATTCATTAAGTCAGTCTCATTAAATATAAATAAATAAATAAATTTTATCATCTTGGTTTCAAGGATTCCAATACTCCATTTTATTCTAATGTTAAACTTTTTATAAATATGGGTAGAGATGTATCAAAGATCGAGTATTCTAGTGTAATTAGTTATTTAATGTATGAAATACATTTCACTATACCTTGTATTACTTTTTCGGTATGTAAAATGATTGTATATACTAGTAATTATAGTGTGGATCATTGGAGATGTATAACAAGATTTTTTGGATATTTAAAAATGAACAAAGAATTAGTTTATAATATAATGATTATCTGGTTGTATTATAAGGATACACTAATGCAAGTTGTATTACCAGTATTGGTGATAATAAATCTACATCTAGATGGTTGTTTACTCTTAGATTTTGTTCTGTTTCTTAGCCAAGAAAGAAACAATCATGTATTTCACATTCAACCATAGAGTCGTATTTTACCACCTTATCAACATATGGAAATGAAGAATAATGGATTAAGAATCTATTATCGGATATTAGATAGTGGCCTAGTCTGATGCCTCTTATCTCTATCAGTTTTTATAGTGAGGAAACATTTGTTAGGGAATATAGTTTCATGTACAATGTAAAGTATAGACATATAATTTTGACACACGATTATATGAGATAATTGTTACAAGATGGTACCATAACAATTTTCTATGAGAGATCGTGTAAAAACCTTGTGGATCCGTTTAAAAAATTTCTATTGAGAGAGATCATTGGTCAAACTAATAAAGATATAGAGTTAAATCCTATAGAATAAATCATTTTAGTGATGGAAACTCAATACTTTCTTTAGGTATATCCTAATCAAAGTTTTTAATGGGTAAAAACAAGTTACGAAGATGATTGTTGGTATTGAAAATTATAGCCCCAAATTTTTGGTGTCAATATCATCCATTATGACTAGAAGTTTAGTGGAAAAATCTTAACAAAATATTAATACTCAATGAGTTGTGTTCTCTAATAATGGAAGAACATTGTAATATTTTTCCTATGTGGACTTATAAGTGGTATCTCTTATTAGAAGAGATAATGGGTTTACTCCTTAGAGAATTCATGAAAAGGATATAATCACATGGCCATAAAAGTGCTACAAAATGAGATGTTGTATGAAAGTTCATTATTTGTATGATATCTCTGGTTTATCATAAATATTAACAAGTTTAATGTATGAAAAACTTATACATATGATAAAATGTTGAGATATTGATACTAAGTAAAGGTTTAAATCAAAAGATACCTTTATTATGTATAATGACTCACTTGTGATATGGAGAATTAATATTTAAGAATAAAAGTGGGGGATTTAAATAATTTTATTCAAAATATTTATTAAAATAAATTGTGTGTTTTTTTAAATTTGAACTGGTGCATCCCTCACCAATATTTGTATCATTATGGTCAAACCAAGGTGTTATTTGACAAAAATAGTGGGATCGAACTAGTGTGTCCCTCACCAAGAGTTTTCTTGTTTCAATCGAACCAATGTGTTCTTTGACCAAAGAGATGAAATTCATACCAATTATGATTTATTAATAAGATATTATGAGATCTATTATGGGTTAATTATTTTTCAGTAAAAGTGATTCTCTATATTTCTCCTAACATCGGAGCAGTGGGACAATCAGAAATTAGTGTCCGATTTTCCTCAAATCTTGTTAAAATCCTTGAGGGAAATTTCCACTGAGAACCCTATATCAACAACGTAGGGTGGATAAAACCCTTTTTTATAGTGAATTCAATTTGCGCATCAAGGTTCACTCTATCTTCTCCTTCTTTCTGCATATCTTCTGAAAGTATCACCGCTCAGCTAGGCTCCTATGAACCATCTGTGTTTTTTTTCCTCCCACAACAAACTTCCCTGATGGCCCCAAGTTGGTGTGCACCTGGAGACTAAACCATCCCAAGAGCCTCCTTTTAGCTTATGTGCAAGAAATTTGGGTTATCTTGACCCAATTTGGGATGGTTTAGACCCCACTCAAACTGATAGGCCCATTACAATTCAAGTATAGGCCTATAACCCCTTTTGGGGTTTTCAAGGCTACCCGAGACCAATGAAATTATAAAACATTTCCAAAAAATATTATTATTATTTGGGAATATTAATTAAAAAAATTAATTTTTTGACCACATGACGTATTTAATTTGAATTAAAATTATATTAATTATTTTAATTCATTTATTTCCCTCAATATAAATTTATTGAAAAATTAATTTTTATTATACAATTAGTTTTCGTGTCGGCTGATCTTGATCATCGAATGACCAATGTATGTCTATGATTAATTTATTTAATTAATTATTCCAATTTCATGCAATTTTTAATAATTAATCTAAATAAGATGGTTTTTGCATCGTCAGTTTTTCTTGATTAATATATATAAAAGGGCATGTGTGTGCACAAGAGTTGTATTTCATGTGTATTATGAATTCCCGAGACCCCTTATTTGTATGTGATTATTTTTTGTATTATAATGAGGATATTATAATACAAAAAACCATCCAAGATGAGGTTGTATTCTAGATGATATGGTGATACATTAGAATGGGGTACGAGCTGTGATACAAGCCAGAGACGACTCAGGTTTTTTTACCCCAAGGGTTATGGTTGATCTATTGGGAATAAATGGATCAACCAATATCAAATGCACAAGATAATTTATATAGTTTACTTAATTTATGCATTTTTTATTATTTTATGAATATCCAAGAATATATAATCACATAAAATAATAAACATAAAAGGCATATATTAAATTAATATAATATTTTATGATTTTTTTTATATTTAATGCATTGTTCAATTGCGATCATGATCATGTAGTACATGCATATCAGATATAAAATTATTTCATTCATCAAGAAATAATAAAAACTTTCAAAAATTACTAACCAAAAACGCCTTCTATCATTCGAATTTGAACAAAACTGGGTGTATAAGGTACTCCTCAGCCCAAGTTGAGGATGTCTTCTACTAATGGGGAGTTATTATGAGAGAGATGGGTTTAATTAAATAAATATGAAAAAATAGGTATCCATATCTATATTTATTATCTTTAGAGGTAAAGCATTGAGTAAATCAATTTTACAATTACTAGAAGTTTGGACATCACTCAATGGTTCAAGGAGTCACGAGTCAATGTGGTTTTCTAGTTAAACATTTACCTAGAAACTCTCATAGTTGTGGCATATCCATAGCCTGAAATATGAGGATAGGTTTTAAGTATCCTTTACACTAGAATACTCTAGTTACTGAGTATTAAAAATTGAGTTGTGAGGGTTTCTAGGGTTATATAAAATAGTGGTATATATTTAATTATTTAACTAATTGATAATGTATACATTGGTATTCAAGATAAAAATACTAATCTTCAAGTTTTTTATTTTATAGAACAATGGAATGTGATACCATATATACAATGAAATTACTATTGTAAAAAGAACATTTCCTCACTGGAATGAGTTTCCAAGATTAATACATGCACTTTCACAAAGTACTATGATGAAGGGAAATTCTATGTACTGGAGTCCCCACTACCTACTGAGCCACCTCAAGTAGTGAGGGTGAGAAATATGATTACAAGAGACATGTGTATTTCACATTATATGTTTACATCATAATTTTATAATCAATTTCCAATGAGTTTTGGATAAAACATCATAACATATATGGTACCACATGTTGTCTCACCTACAAGAAGTTGTGATATGAAAGTGAAGAATAATATAAATGAGTTACGATTACAATGAATACATGTAAATTGAAAGATGGATCATGATATTTCAATACATCCCTTTATAATATCATTTTCTCCCAATTACTCTAGTTTCATTTAATATTAAAAAACAAATAGTATAGAGAAAACACATTATTTCATTTTAGGTGGGGTTCTCCAAGTTGATAATATTTTAAATAAATTTTTTAGTTCTTATGGTGAAAAGGTTGAAAGAAAAGGTGGAAAGACCAATGGAAAGTGTTGTGCTAAAGTTACCTTTGAAAAATACTTCAAATAATTGACATTGAAAATTATATAAGAATTTACTTACTTTTCATGTCATTAGATAAGTCTATAAAAGATTAATATGCAATGAATTTAAGTAGAAGGATGCTTCTACTTAGTGCGTATTCATCATTGTACACAATGATTCTTTTAAAATAATTGCATATTAAATGAAATATAACTAACACATATATGTATTAAAATATAGTAACCATGTAATAAATTAAATGTTATAATAATTAAGGTGAATTCTCCAAGCAGTTGAGAAAGGGTTATTTCTAAGTCAGCAGTGAGAAGTACACAAATTCTATTTTCCAAGCATATGGTTCTTGTTGATATTTTATTTATTATAACTGAAATATTTATCTAATGTGTCCATTTTAAACAAGGATACATTATGAAATTTTGGAAGGAATGTTTTTTGTGGTGAATAATACTCAAATAATAGTTTATAAGTACTTAAATCATTGGAAATACTTGATGAATATAAAAATGTAAGACTCGTTTATTCCTAGTTATGGAAAGATAATTATTTTTAAAAATAAAATTAATTTTCAAGGATATACCAAGTATAGTTTTTTGAATATTTTTATTTAAATACCTTAGGTATTATTTTCACGTTAACTTATTTATTTTTGGACAAAGAAACCTATAGAAATAAAGGTAATCTACAAAGCTTTCAAAATTAGTTTATCTTGAGAGCATGAACTATTATAAGATTAATCTAGTGGTAAAAATACTTCATAAGATTCATTTAAGATTTTTAATGAACATATAATTTCAGTAAAAAATTTCCATGGTTCGATTATATGATTATCTTAGAGACCATGTTCCAACTATCTTGAGAAAACATTCATAAATCATGAAATGGGGAGTGGATTTATTCCAAGGATCACAATTCCTTATACACATCAAAGTTATGATGTTAGTAAAAGTTTTATTGATGATGAGTCTAACATCAAAACATTTATCATTAAAATATATCATCAATTAATTCCTAAATGCACATTCCCTTACACACATCAGAGTCATAATGTATGTAAAAGGAGAATCAATGTTAAAATTTATATCTATTACATATACTTCCATTATTTTGTGGCATGATTCACAAATAGTGTCATTATCCCATAACTATATGCCAAAAATAATGTTAAATGGATATTATATTAGTTATAGTAGGACAAAAATCCATTTTTTCCTGTGTTTAATTGTAAATATTTTGTTAAGACTATAAACAATCTTGCATCAAGAGAAACCAAAATTGCATCTCATTTAGTGTCCTAAAGTTTATATAGGATATTATAACAACCCTTATAATTATTACACATTAATATATGGTTTATTACATAAGAATACATGTAATACAACCCAAAATATTGATAAGTATCGGGTCTTTGGGTAATTATGTACATTATATAACAACTTAAAACAAGTGGTACATTAAAATTATTGAAAACTTTCATCATTCTTAAAAATGCATGGGATAACCTAGGGACATACATAAGAAATGGGTGAGCTATAAATCCTAGTAAGGGAATAAAAAAATAATACTATAAAGAAATTATTACATGTTAGACAATAGGAATTTCAATGGGAAATAAAATGTGAGAATCATAAACATGAACAATGAGGCATGGTATAACATGATAACATAAAGGCATCTTGGGAATATGGAAACAACATTAAAAATGACATCATAAACATTAGTCAAAGATAATCACCAAGACATAATAACATGGTAGAAAAAGTCCCATAATGGATTATGTTCACTCCCTAATCTCATGCATAACTTCTCATGAGACTAAAACATTACCAAATGCATTGGATCTCTATATAATTTTGGTCACACCCATAACTTTCATACTATATACATGCATAAGTGTTCCACGTGGATCATACAAAATAAGGTTGTATTTAATAAATTTTAATCCCATGATCAAGCACTGTGGGTTATATAAATGGAATTCTCAAATAAATGATGTATAGGTACATCTATTTGAATATCCTTGAGTGGAAATGGTGGTGGATATTTATGACACAATTGTTTGGAATGAAAAATCATAGTGAAATTTAAGAATCATAACAATAATACTTAAAGATTCTTAAAATGGTTTAATGAAAGTGAAAGGGTTATATCATCATTTGGATTTCAAAAGTAAAGTAAGATAGGTGTGAAAAAACATATCCCAAAATTAGGAATTTGAAATCAAAATGCATAAAATAGAGAAGATGCTTGAATAAAGAAAAGAATGAGAAAATCCATTACTAAATTCAGGCATAGTAACGAATTAGGTAAATTATATAATGAGAGGGTATAAACAATATCTCATTATTAGGAAATAAATTCTATAGTAGAGGGATCTTTATAAATTCTTGACAACATAACCAATTGAGATTCAAAAAGATAAATACAAAAAAGGTTCTTGAATTGAAAAGAAGAGAACAAGGTCTCGTACCTTGAGAGGTTGATTCCAAAATCCTAGGAGAAGAATATTGAGAGCTTGGAGGAAACTTGTGAGTACTCTTGAGAGTGGTTGGTATATTAAAGACGTGCACTAATTTTTTTTAGTGAATATTAATATAACAAACTGAACCTCTATAAATAAAATTTCCCCTACAATTTTATTAAATTTATTATTATATATTATGGATATAGGAAACATATATTCTTATTTGGTTTTTATTATATCATATAGGATTTAAAATACCATTAATAGTCTTTAAAGTTGATAATGTATTCATTTAACTATGATCATATGATTAGTATAAATATTGGGTTTTAAAAAATCCAATTGACATGGAAAAAGGATGTGAGGTCCTCAACCAGTAGGATCATACCCTATGAAACTCATTTATTAGATATTTTTAGGGAAATAGAATCAATAATATTTTCCCATGACCAATCCCAAGCTGATATCCAAAAACATAATCATGAGAGAAACCTTTTATGGTATAGGTTCAAGCTCATCGAGATCACGACCCAAATCATGTATACTAAACCACCCAATGAAAGTCTCCCTATCAAACACCTTACCCTTAGAGAGTTTGTCTATGTAATAAATGGATATGTATTAAAACCATAATAATATGAATATTTATATTATATTTTCAATATCATAATGGTTATATTTACTTCTTATTATTTTTACTTTATAAATGACATTTATTTCGATATGTTTAAACATAAATTGTATTTTTGGATAATATGCAATTTCAATTAAAACTTTCATTTTTATGAATTAATGGATTTTAAAAAAAATTATTATAATATCATTATTAAATAATTTTTATTAAATATAAATGATCACATAATTTTTATGAAATCAAATGTAAATTTTTAAGGGTTCACAAATTGTTATTGTCAAAAACCCCAACATTTCTCAATAAATGAAAATTATTATTTTAAAAGTGAAAATTAATATATTTATAAAATTATTTTTTTAAATAAATATTATTTTTGGAATCATAATGTCAAAATTATCCAATGGTTAATTTTTAATAATTTTTTGAGACAGTCGAATTTTTAGTTAAAAATTTAATATAGTATAAATATATGGTGTGTATTATAACATCATAATAACCCAAAATATTATGTAATAAATATTATAAATGGTATATGTGACCAAATGTATGTTTAAATTTTAAAATAATGTGATTTTATGTTAGTTTTATTAATTTTATAAAACCTTATGGATCCTCCCAAACCAATAATATATTTTAAGGTATTAAAATTATTTATTTAAGGACATGACTCGCTTCCCCATCATCAAGGGTAACACTTTAATAAGTTTATCCATTTTCCATATAAAATAATATAAACCACCCCTATTTGGCATAAACCATAGGAAAAACCATGGTAAAGTTTGTGGTTTTGATTACTTTATTATATAGATTCCAAGACCTAAGTTTGAGGAATAATAATAAAGAATTACCAAATCATTTCCTATATAAACCCACCCAATATATCATTTATCTTCAATAAAAATATTGTATCATGTACTTACTCTACCCTAACATATCTATATTCCTCTCATGTTGACCCAAATCACTAAAGAATCTCTTCCCAAGTGTTTGAAATTACCCTCTCATAGTAAGGGATCATTTCTTTCTCCTATTTTTTAAAGCATCTTCATTACCTTATGTATTTTATATCCATTTAATATTGTTGGGATATGTTATCCCATATCTCCATTACTTCCCCTATGATATCTATATTATTATAGACCCATTTAACTCTCATTAATCCCTCCAATGAACATTTATACACCTTTGTTATGCTCCCAAAATTCTACCATGATTTTCCATTCAAAAACAATTGCGTAGGGAATACCCACACCCATTTCTTATCTAGGGTGTTAAAATTTATGAACTAATACTTATTTGATTATGTAATTACATGTATGTATTCCACAATCCTTAATCATGGAATAAAATTTGATGATAAATGATTCCATGTTTTCTGATCTATGTGGCATGCTTATGCATGTGAATAAAATGAAAGTGACGGGTGCACATAGAATTATATATATCACTACAATGCATTAGGTAATGTTTTAGTCTCATGAGAAATTATGCAAGATATTGGGAAGTGAAAATAATATATAATGGTAATTTAGCCATCATGATGTATTAACAGTTATCCTTTTCATATGTTTATGATTCCATGTTTTATGTTGTTGTCACATTCCTATATTGCCTTTATGTTATCACGTTATACCATGACTCATTGATCATGTTTATGATTATTTCCACTTTTTTGTCTCATTGATATTCCTATTGTCTAACATGATATACATTCTTCATGTTATGCCATGTTTATTCCCTTACCATCCTTTATAGCTCACCCCTTTCTTATGTATGTCCCCAAGTTATCCCAAGAAGTTTTAAGTACGATGGAATAATATGAGCATGTCAAAGAAGTTTTCAATAATGTTATTGCATCCCATGTTTTAAGTTGTTATGTAATGTACTTAACTTCCAAAAACACTATATTTCACAATCTTACGGGTTGTATTATGTGTAATCTTATGTAATAAATCATGAATTAATGTGTAATAAATAGTAAGGTTGTCATAGTTGGTATTAAATGGGGGTTTAGTTATTTTTGGGATTAGGAGTAGAAAACCATAGTGAAAGACTTAGGTATATGACTAAACATAAGAGTACATCCCTAAATTTTGGTAAAGTATAGAGTAAATGGTTTCTAAGAAAATTCATCCTTTTCTAGATACTATAAGTGGATGTGGATCTCGAATAGATTCACATAGTAATAAAACCTAAAAACGCTGCATTGATCTAGACTCAACTCAGAACTGGTGCACAAAAATATGTCTTTCTATACACAAAGTTTGATACTCCTAGTGGGTATTCAATGGTAAATTCACTAGCTCATCAAAAACCATTATCAAGGGAAAAATTATCATAAGTGTATATGTTTTCAAATAGATCATGGATAATATAGATTGAATCCTATAAATTCATAAGTTAAGGAATAAACATCACTTATAAATCATCCCTTTAATGTCATTGGATTCCCGTTTATGTGATTAATAATCTTAAAATATCATCCCTAAGTCTATTTTGGTTGAAGTAAATGGTTAGAAATAGAATCCAAAAGTGAAAGGTAGGGTTATCATCCATAGTTATACGCATTCCTTCATATCATTCAAGTTTAGTAGAACTATTCAAACACCACTACAAATCATGGAAGTAGAGTTGTCAGTGAAAATAAAAAATGGGGTAATTATTTCATCCTAAGTATATAACTCATCCCCTATTAAAATTTTTTTGTTGAATTCCCAATGAACCTTGTGATACTCCCATTAGTGTAATTTGATGCAATTTTGGGTATAAATTGGCTTTCCCTATATAATGAAAACCTAAATTTCCATTAGAAGAAAATCACTCTTCATATTGAAAACCACCCCCGGTTTTATAAAAGTTCAAGGAGAATGATGAATCATATTTAGCACCAACATATCAATCATGGATATTATTTCCCTACGAGAAATAATATCTATCTAAAATTATTGAGTCTAAGGAAAATATCATCATAGAAGAATTCACATTGTGATAGAATATGCTGATGTGTTTCCCAAAGAATTGTTTGGTCTTCCTCCTATCCAAGATGTTGAATTTTAAATCAAGTGTATACCTAGGGAATTTTCTTTATCCCAGACTCTGTATGAATGGCCATTGTGGAACTTGATGAGTTGAAGAAACAACTATAGCAGAATTTGGATAATGTGTTAATATTCCTAAGTTCTTCACTATGGGGTCCACCAGTCCTCATCGCCAAGAAAAAATATGGGTCAATGTGCCTTTTAATTTATTATAATGATCTCAATAAGATCATGATAAAGAATAAGTATACCCTTCCATGGATTGATGACCTGATTGATTAGATATGTGGAGAACAATACTTCTCCAAGGTATATCTTCAGTCATGATATTACCAAGTAAGGGCGAAGGAGGAGGATATCACCAAGACTACTATATGTACAAGGTATGGGCACTATTAGTTCATAGTAATTCCATTCATACTCACTAATACTCCAGAAATATTCATATAATTGATTAATATAGTATTTATAGATTACATTGAAAAAAATTTGGTATTATTTATAGATGATATTCTAATATACTACAAAATCAATGAGGGTCATGAGAAGCATCTGAGCACAGTGTTAAATGCATTACAATAGGATATAATTTATGAAAATTACAATAAATGTTAGTTCTAGTTAAAATAAGTATCATTCTTGGGTAAAATTATCACAAGCAATGGTATATCTATGGACCCTTCAAAGACAGATGAAATTGGAGGATGTCCATGTCCATCATCTGTGACATAAATATATAGTTTCTTTGGGTTAGTTGGGTATTATCATATATTTGTGAGAAATTTCTCATGATTTTAAAATCGTCTAATCAAGCTAACTCAAAAGGGATTAAAGTTTTTTTGGAATGGTGAATGTGAAGAGATCTTAAAGTAGTTGAAAAATAGGCTTATCACTACGCCTATACTTATGCTACCTAGAATTAGGTAACTTTTCATAGTGTAAAATATTGATTATAATAAGGGATTGGGCTATGTGTTGTTACAGAATGACAAAGTATAGCCTATGCTTCAGGGAAATTGAAATTTTGTGAATAGAACTACCCAATGCATGAACTATAGTAGATTAATTGATCTTCATTTTTATAATATCATAGCATAATAACATTGGGGAGACGTGTAAAATATATATGGATCATAAGAGCCTAAAGTATATATTCACACAAAAAGAGATGAATATGAACCAGCGAAGATGGTTAGAGATGATCAAAGACCATAGATTCTCAATCCACTACCATCCAGGGAAAGAAAATAAAGTGGAAAGTGATCTAAGTAGAAAGGATCCATCAATTTTATTGTCTATGAGAATTGAGAAAGATCCAGTCTTCTTAGACTTGAAAATATGGACATGGTGATCATAAATGAAGAAACAGCATTAATCCATTCAGAAATAATTTCTCAATATTCTCTTCTAGAGATTATAAAGGATGATAAAAGAGATGATGTGGGAATTTATAAGAAATTTCAAGATATAAGAAAAGTCAATCCTTTAATTTCAATGTTAATTAAGACGGAGTTTTGTGATTTGGGCCATGACTATGTGTACCATTAAATCATATGTTAAATAAATGGGTTGTTCGATGATGCACATAGTTCGAAATTATCCATCCATATTAGAAGAAAAAATATGCATTGAGATCTCTAGAAGTACTATTGTTGGGACAATATGCAGAAAGAGATCACAGAATACACATCAATGTGTATTTCATGTCATCAAGTGAACGAGGAAAGGAAAAACTCCAATGGGATGATGCAACCATTACCCATACCTACATGAAAATGGGAAAAAATTACCATGGATTTAGCACCCCCTGTTTGAGGTATGTAGCCTTTGTTTATGCTTTTTTATGTGTTTAAAGTGCATGGGATGAGTTGGGAAGAGGTTGGGAGAGTTTGGAATGGTTTTGGATAAGTTTGGAGGCTTTTCTATGGGTGAACAGTTTGAGCACAGCTAAGGGAAACCGTGTGGGTGCTCTAGGAAACCGTTCAGAGGGAGGGAGTAGGCTTCACACAGTCTTCACACGGTTTGAAAAACTATGCGAGGAAACCGTGCAAACCCTTTCTCTCGAGGCAGTATCATGCGCACAGTTAGCGCACGGTTTTCTAAACCGTGCGGACTAACTGTGTGGCCACTTAAAAAAATAGGGTTTAAGTTCTGGGCTCCCTCTGGCTTAACCTATTTCGCTCCAATATTCCTCCCACTCGAGCCTCACTCAAGATTTTGGGTTCTCAGGGGTCGAGGGTGCTCTTCCACATGTTTAGGAAGATATTATAAGGGGTTTGAAGGTGGTTTCTCCCGGGTAAGTCTCTCCTCTTGGATTTCTTGTGGTTTCCTCTAGATCCACATCTCCCTCTTTCTTTGTTTTCTAGATCTACACTTGTTGTGTGTAGATATAGGGTTTTGGTTTCCTTACATGATGATTTTAATTCTTTTTAATGTTAGGGAATGGGATCTAGAGAGGTTTCGGTGGTGCGTTCGCCAGATTGGAGGTGTTGTTTCTCGTGGGTCTATTTCTCGGGAACCATAAAGGTAGGTGGATTCTCTCTCAATTCCACTTGGTTAGAACTAGTGGTGTTTGATTACAATTAATTTTTTGTGCTGGAAATTAATTGTGATTGTTGTGCAAAAATTGGTTAGAAATCCCTTTGGTGATGTTTTGGGGATTTTTGGGGGAAAAGGGGTTGTTATGGTGAAATGCTATTATTGTGAATTTTAAAATAGAGATTTTAAAATTGGTTGCTTGGCTCGGGGAGAAAGGAAATGGTTTATGAAAATGGTTTTAAAAAAGGGGGGACATTTTATTGAATGGGGTTTTGGCATGGAAAATCGTTTAAGTATGGTTTCAATAAATGGGTGATTTATTGAAGTGGTTTATCATGTAATGGAATTGGTTGATTGCATGTTGTTTCGGCCTTGGTGGGTTATGTGTTTGGTTGTGATTGGTTGAAATGTTGTGTAGAAGAGGTCGGGAAGTCTCACTATAAAAGGTGATGGATAGTGGTCGGAAGAACCACCATATGGGTAGTGGTTGAGAAGTACCGCTATTTTTGGGTATTGGTGGGGAAGTACCGCTAGTTGTGAATGGGTGAACGGGTTGGGTGGAAGTCCCACCATTTTGGTTGTTTTGGTTTTTTTGGTTGTTTTGGTTGTTTTGGTTGTTTTGTTGTGCATTGCTTGGAAATTTGGAAATTTTTGTTCTAGTGTGTGAATGACGAAATGGATTGTGGCATGTTTGTTGGCTTTCTCTTGGTTGCTTGGTTTGGGTGTGATGGTTTGATAAGGGAATGTTTGGCATATAGAAATGGTTGTACTTGTGATTATTTTATATAAATTGTTTTATATAAATGTGCTAATGGTTTTATCCTAGTGGAGTGTGTAGGGAAGTCATTTGGAAAAACCCTACTGAGTATTAGTACTCACCCTCTGCTTTGTCACTTTGGTGCTTTTGCAGATGTCGTATTCTGAGACACAGGTAAAGGTAAGGCACCTTATTGCTAGTGGTTCATGGTGATGCTCGGGGTATGTGGTGGCTCTTGGAGCTTGGTGTGGAGCTATGGTGGTGTCATAGATCATGGTGTTTGTTGATTAGTTTCTACTTTGTACTCTAAAGTTTTGTGGGCATGTCTAGTTTGAATGGTTTTGGGGTTTGTGATGGAATTGTTAGTATCACATGGTTGGGTTTGAAAGTGCACGCATCTTTAGTTGTTGGTTGGTTGATTTGGGTTATCTTCTTAAGGGAAAATTGTTCCCCACTATTCCTTGAATCCCTTGGCATTTATTTCCAGCCTTTGGCACCTTGGGAACGTTACTTAAGGCCAATTAACCCTCACCGCATCCTCCAGTAAATGAGGTAGGGGCGGGGTGTTACAAGTGGTATCAGCTTGTTCGGTCCTTTGGAGTTGATTCTCGGATTTTGAGTTGACATTCGTTGTAGTATATTCCTTGAGTCGGGATGGTAGAAAGGCATAGGGTTGTCAGAACTTGGAATGTATAGTATAAAAGGACGTATCTAAACCTTTTATGCTAAACTTCAAGTTACCAGGGAGTTGGGTATATAAGTGTTTTGGAGACACTTATAGGCATTGGATATCTCATTGTCGTGGGTGTAGCCAATGAGATGAGCATGACATGCATGGTAGAATTGAATTCCCATTAGGATGCATATTTCATTGAGGTATAATGATTTATGGTGTGATATGAATGTGTGAAATTGTAATGTGAATAAATTTGGTATTTTGAAAATGGTTTGGTTTTCAAAATGGTGAAACATGGAAAATGTGAACTTGTGGAAAGACTTGTGCGATAGTGTTGTGTAATGTGATTAAAATGGGAATTCATGATGTCTACGCAAGTGAGAATCATGGTTGTTTGTTTTCTGTTGATAGAAATGGCACTGGGTAGGCGTCGTAGAGACCAACCGGAGGAGGCTGCAGGGAATGTGGTGGCACCTAAGCCTCAGGTGAACCAGCAGCTAGTGCAAAGCATAGTGAAAGCTTTCCAAGCTGTGGAAAGTGGAAATAAAATGGATGAACCAAGTCATGTGGATCATGTTGTTTAGTTTCAAAAGAAGAATCCACCCATCTTTAGGGGTGATTCAGAGCCGGAGAGGGCAGAAGAATGGTTGAATAGAATGAAGAAGATTTTCAAGTTCTTAGGAACACCTGTAGAGTTAAAAGTGAAGTTTTCCACGTATATGTTGGAAGATCTTGCCCTTTAGTGGTGGGATTTGGAAGTACAAGTGGGGACCGACCAAGGTGTGACGTGGGAAGAATTTGAGGAATTTTTTAATAAAAAATTCTACCCACATACGTTCAGAATTCAGTGTACGACTGATTTCTTCAGTTTGAATCAAGAGCTTATGTCTGTGATGATGTATGAAGCTAAGTTTATGAACTTAGTGAGGTTTGCACCCGAGGTGGTGGGTAGCACGTCGTTGAAGGCAAGTATCTTTGAAGCAGTTTTAAGGTACGAAATATGTTCAAAGATAGCAGTACTGTGTATACATGATTACATAGAGATGGTGAATAGAGCTTCGGTGGCTGAGTGGGATCTGTTGGGCGCTCCGGGAAGAGGAATCATGGTGGTACCCCTGGGGAATAGTGGTAACTCTAATGTTGGGTTCAAGAAGAGGAGGGACACTTATTCCTAGGGTGGGAGTATGGTACATAATCCGATGGCAGTATCAGTGAATCTTCCTCTGAAGCCCTAGAGCAAACCAAGATATTTTCAGTGTGGTTCGACGAGCCACATAAAGCAAGATTGTACAGAACAACCTCGAGCATGTCATAATTGTAAGAAGATTGGGTATCTACAGCGTTATTTTCAGAATGCTTCGAGGTTGGGTGTTCATGATACTTCTCAGGGATCGCAGATGTCATATGCTTTGACGGGATGGGGACAGCAGCACATGCCTCGTTAGTAGAGTAAAGTGGGTCATGGTGATTCTCGGAATACCATGACACCTCAGAAGGGAAATAAAGAGCAAAGTGTGGCAAGAAAACATGTGTTTATAGCTGAGCAGGTTGTGGTGGATGATCATTCAGGACCATCCACGGTGCAAGGTACTATTCTTTTAAATTATATCTTGATGCAAGTTTTGTTTGATATGGGTGCTTCACACTCTTTTATTGGTTCACGTGTGGTTGAGTTTCTGGGTTTAACGATAGAAATGATGCCTTCAGTTTTAAAACTTTAAACTCCTCTGGGTCGAATAGAGTGTCGAGCCTTCTTGTGTAGAGCATGTTGTATCGTTGTGGGCGAGGTTGAGCTAATGTGGAATTTCTCAATTCTTGAAATGGATGGGTATGATGTAATCCTAGGAATGGATTGACTGGTGGCTTTTAAGGCCCACATCGACTGTGATGCATGAACAGTGGATTTTACGACACACGATGGAGTTAGGCATCTCTTTAGAGGAGAGAGGCATGAAAGGCAGGGTGCAACGGGTTTGTTGACACGAGCAGTAGGCACATTATCATATCGGTTGGCGGTATTGTCATTAGAATTGGTAATGGGTGTTGAGCAGAGTGTTCTTATGGAAGTGGTGGATCAGTTCATGGATGTTTTTCCTAAATAATTCTCTGGGTTACCTCCCATAAGAGAAGTGGAGTTTATGATTGATCTCCTTCCAGGGACCAGTCCTATCTCACTTCCGTCTTATCGGATGGCACCTACTGAATTGCGGGAATTGGAAGTTTAGTTGGAAGAGTTAGAGAACAAAGGGTTTATCCGGCCTAGCACGTCCCCGTGGGCAGTACCAGTGTTATTTGTAAAAAAGGAGGATTTAACTTTGAGAATCTGTGTTGATTATCGGGAAGTACTGCTAGTTGTGGGTAGTGGTCGAGAAGTACCGCTAATTGGTAATGGGTTAACGGGTTGGGTGGAAGTCCCACCGTTTTTGTTTTTTTGTTTGTTTTGGTTGTTTTGGTTGTTTTTTGTGCATTTCTTGGCAAGTTGGAAATTTTTGTTCTAGTGTGTGAATGATGAAATGGATTGTGGCATGTTTGTTGGATTTCTCTTGGTTGCTTGGTTTGGGTGTGATGGCTTGGTAAGGTCATGTTTAGCTTATGGAAATTGTTGTACTTGTGATTATTTTATATAAACTATTTTATATAAATGTGCTACCATTTTTATCCTAGTGGCATGTGTAGGGAAGTAATTTGGTGAAAACCTACTGAGTATTAGTACTCACCCCCTGCTTTGGCACTTTGGTGCTTTTGTAGATGTCGTATTCTGAGACACAGGTAAAGGTAAGGCACCTCATTGCTAGTGGTTCGTGGTGATACTTGGGGTATGTTGTGGCTCTTGGAGATTGGTGTGGAATTGTGGTGGTGTCATGGCTCGTGGTGTTTTTTGTTTAGTTTCTGCTTTGTACTCTGATGTTTTGTGGACATGTCTAGTTTGAGTGGTTTTGGGGTTTGTGATGGAATTGTTAGTATCACATGGTTGGGTTGGAAAGTGCATGAATCTTTAGTTGTTGGTTGGTTTAGTTGGGTTATCTTCTTAAGGGAAAATTGTTCCCCATTGTTCCTTAAATCCCTTGGCATTTATTTCCAGCCTTTGGCACCTTGGGAACATCGCTTAAGGCCAAGTAACCCTCACCGCCTCCTCAAGACAATGAGGTAGTGGTGGGGTGTTACAATGGACTTTGTCACTACTCTTCTGAAGACATAAAGAGGAAATAATGATATATGTATTGTGGTGGATCATCTTACAAATACTTCTCACTTCATTTTAATTTGATAGTACTTATCACTCGATCAACTTCCTATGATATACATTAGAGAAGTGGTAAGTCTGCATGGTAAAGACCTAAGATTTATCTCCATGTTCTAAAAGAGTATTTAATATTATCTAAATACTAATTTGAACTTCAACATGTCTTTTAACCATCAAAATGATGGCCAATATGAGTGGACTATCCAGAAACTCAAGGACATGTTTAGATCATGCTCAATTGACTTCAAATGAGGATGGGATCAACATCTTCCTCTGGTCAAGTTCTCATACAATAATATTTTCCACTCAATAATCCAAATGGAACCCTATAAATACATTTATATGAATATATTCATAACACCTTAATGCTAGGATGAAGTTGTGGGATGCAAACTACTAGGTCCTGAAATGATTGAGGAAATGGCGTAAAAGGTATAGACCATTCAGTAGCACATCAAGGTTGATCATATTCGACAAAAGAGCTATGATGACAATCATTGATAAGACCTGGAGTTTGAGTTTGTGGATAAGGTATTCATCTACATATATCCATGGAATAAATTCATGAGATTTAGGGAGAATAAAAGAATTATTCCAAGATACATCATCCCCTTTGATATCCTTGATCGCATTGGAGTGGTGAAATATTTACTAGCACTCTGACCTAACCTATCTCAAGTACATGATGTGTTACATGTATCACTCTTAAGGAAGTACATACCAGACCCATAACATGTACTCAATCCATATATGGCACCATAAAGAATGATCTTTCCTATGAGGAGAATCCAGTGAAGATCTTAGATTATACAGACAAAGTTCTACAGAATAAGACAATGCACCTAGTCAAAGTACTCTGGAGAAACCACAAGTTTGAAGAAGAGACTTGAAAACCAAATTAATTGATGAAATATAATTTCCATTATCTATTTTAGTGGGTGAAATAAAAATTTCATGGGAAAAAATTATGAAGGGGGGATGATTGTAATGGCCCAAACCTTTATAAATAAAATTCCCCTTGAAATATAATTAAATGTATTATTATATATTATGGATATAGAAAACACATAAACTTATTTAGTTTTTATTATAACCTACCATATTTAGAATAAATTTAAGAATAATTATCATTTTTAATATATCCATTTAATATTGATTATATGATTAGTATAAATATAGGGTTTTAACAAATCCAATTGACATGGACAAAGGAAGTGATACCCGCAACTATTAGGATCGTACCCTATGAAGTTAATTTATCAGATATTTAAAGAGAGATTGAATCTCTAGAATTTTACATTGACTAATACCAAGATTAGATCCAATAACTTAAGCATGAGAAAAAATATTTATAGAATAATTTCAAGCTCATCGATATCGTGTCCCAAACCATGTATGCTAAACTATCCCATTAAAGTCACATCATCGCACACCTTACCCTTATGGAATTTTCTAGTGTCATAAAGGGATATATATCAATACCATAATAATATGAATATTTATATTATATTTTAAATATATTAATGGTTAGATTTACTTCTTATTGTTTCTATTTTATAAATGATTTTTATTTTGATATGTTTAAACACAAATTGTATTTTTTGATAATTTGAAATTTCAATTAAGATTTTCCTTTTTATGAATTAATGGATTTTTTAAATAAAATATATTTTATTAAAATAAAATTTATTAAATATAAATAATTATATAATTTTTATGAAGTTAAATATAATTTTGTTAAGAGTTAGAAAACGTTATTTTTAAAAAAAACCCATCATTTCTCAAAAAATTATGATTATTATTTTAAAAGTGAAAATCACATATTTAGAAAATTATTTGGTTAAAATAAATATTATTTTTTGAATAATAATTTCAAAAATATCTAATATTTACTTTTTCATAATTTTATGAGACAGTCGAATTTTTGGGTAAAAATTAAATATGGTATAAATATACAGTTTGTATTATGGCATCATAATGACCCAAAAATGATTTAATAAATACAATAAAGGGTATATAAGAACAAATAAATGTTAAAAATTTAAAATAATTTGTTTTTAATTTTATTTTATTAATTTTATAAAGTCATTATAAATCCTCATAAACCTATAATATATTTTAAGGTTTTAAAATCATTTCTTCAAGGACATGAATCACTTCCACATAAATAAGGGTAATATTTTAATAATTTCATCCCATGGACGTATAAAATAATGTAATTTACCCCATTTTTTTACAAACCATGGGAAAAAACTATGGTAAGGGTTTTTTTACTACTTTATTATACAGAGTTCAACACATAAGTTTGAGAAATAATAAATAATTCCCCTCATTTCCTATATAAACCCACCCGATCTCCCATTTATCATCACTAAAAACCATGGATAATTTAATTACCCTACCATGTCCTATATAGACACCTTCAAAGGTACCCTAAATCTTTGAAGAATCACCTCACAAGTGTTTTGAATTATCCTCTCAAGGTAAGGGATCATTTCCTTCTCCTCTTTATTCAAGCATCTTCATTACCTTTTGTCTTTTATCTGTATTTTATAATGTTGGTATATGTTCTATAATATCCCCCTTAATTACCCTATTATTCCTAAATTATGATAGACCCATTTCACTCTCATTAATCCCTCCCATGATAATTTATATTCCCCTTTTATGCTGTCAAAATTTCACCATGATTTTCCATGCCAAAAAAAATTGTGTAGTGAATACCCATACCCATTTCTTATCTAGGGTATTCACCTTTATGAACTTATAATTATTTTATTTTGGAATTACATTTATTTATTACACACTACTTAATCATGTAATAGAATTTGATGATAAATTATTCCATGTTTTATAATCTATGTGGCACACGTATGCATGTGAATGAAATTAAAGTGACGGATGTGCCTAGAATTGTATAGTGTTACAATGAATTGGGTAATGTTTTAGTCTCATGAGACATCATGAAAGGGATTAGGAAGTAAACATAATCCATACTGGGACTTTTTCAATCATGATATATTGGACGTTTTCCTTGACCTATATTTATGATGCAATGTTTTATGTTTTTTCCACAATCACATATAGTCTTTATGTTATAATGTAATATCATGCCTCATTGTTCATGTTTATGATTCTAAACCCTTTTATATCTCATCTATATTACTATTGTATAACATGTTATAATATTTTCATTTTATTCCATTTTTATTCCCTTACTGGATTTATAGTTCACCCATTTCTTATGTTTGTCCCTGAGTTATCCCATGCAGTTTTAAGTACAGTGGATAATATGATCATGTCATGGAATTCTTCAATAATGTTTTTGTATCACATGTCTTAAGTTGTTATTTAATGTACCTAATTCCTAAATAAAGTATAATTATTGATCTCCAAAGTTTTATTATTTGTAATATTTTGTAATAAATCATGAATTAAGGAGTAATAAAGAGCAGGGTTGTCATATGTAATGGGATATTGGGTGGGTTTATATAGGAAAATAGAGGCGAGTTCTTCGTTATTTCCCAAACATGGTTTTTGGACTCTATAAAATAAAGTAATAAAAATCAGAAAACCTTTCCATGTTTTTTTCCCATGATTTCTTCCAAATATGAGTTTTTTTCTTTTTTTTATAAGTCCAATGTCCAAAATCAATAAAATATTACACTTGGTGATGTAGAAGTGGTTCATCTTTATAGAAATTTGATTTCAAAACCTTAAAATATAATATAGGTTTTTTAGGATTCATAAAGGATTTATAAAATTAATCAAATAACCTCAAAAACAAATTATTTTAGAGGAAAAACATATATTTTGTCTTTTATTCCATTTATAGCATTTATTACATCACTTTGGGGTCATTATGATGTCATAATACACACCGTATGTATGTAACATAATTAATTTTTACCTGAGAATTTGATTGTCTCATAAAATTATGAAAAAATCAATGTTAGATAATTTTTAAGATATGATTCCAAAAATAAATTTTATTTGATCAAAATAATTTTCTAAATAGTTTAATATTCACTTTTAAAATAGGAATCAACATTTATTGAGAAATACTATTTTTTTACAATAACTATTTTTGAACCCTTATAAAAATTATATTTGACTTCATAAAAATTCTATCATCATTTATATTTAATAAATATTATTTAATTGTATTAATTTATTAATATATAATTTATTTTTATAATTTATGAAACCATAAAAAAGTAATATCTTAATTAAAATTGCATACTACACAAAATAAAATTTGTGTTTTATCATATCAAAATCAAAAAACATTTATAAATTAACAACAATAATAAGTTAATATAACCATTATTCTATTGAAAATAATATATATATATATATATATTCATACAATCATGTTCTTAATAGATAACCCTTTATTACACCAGAAAACTTCCTAAGGGTAAGGTGTGTGATGGTGATATTTGCATGTGTTGGTTCAGAATACATAGTTTGGGTAGTGATCTCGATATGTTTAATCCTATCCCATAAATGGTTTCATCCATACTTTAGTTATTGGATCTCATTTTGGTCGTAATCAAGTTAAAATAATAGTGATTTTATCTCCCTCAAAAACTTCGATTAATGGTCTTTATAGGGTACGATCCTACTAGTTGAGGCCATTGCTTCTTTTATCTGTGTCGATTAGATTTATAATAACCCTATATTTATTCTAATCATATAATCACTATTAAATGTCTATTTTATCAATGTTTATAATGCTTAATGATCTTTTAAATATGATAGGATATATTAAAACAAAATAATTTCATTCTTTTTCTATAACCATAATAGGGCATTTAATTCCATCATAAAGGGAATTTTAGTTATAAAAGTTTAGGTCATTATAGATATTATATAAATCCCCATGATAGAAAGGTTATATTGAAGTAAAAGACTATATTTCAATAAAATGGTTCACACCTCTATTAGAGATGGTGTGAGATATATTGAATTGAAAATAATCAAATTTTGGAGATGAAAAAATATTTTGCATAGGAATAAGTTCCACAAGAGCTTGGGGAAAAAAGAATTATCTAGAGACACATACTATGTAGAAAGGATAAAACCATGGTATTTGTTTTATATTCACTACAGATGGTGATATATTATTCATTGAGAATATTGAATCATACAAGTAATAAATATATGTAAATTATCTAAGATTGAAAAGTTCAATTAAAATTCAATAATATATCTCATGTATCAAAGTATATGGGCTTAATATTATGAATACTATAGTGGGTATTCAAGTGAGACTATACATGGGTGGTATAAGTGTGGTACCGATAAGTATTGATTGGTAATACTAAGTCTGTTCCCTAAATCCATTAGAATTATACTTATCATAGCTACTTTATATAATCGTTAAATTCAGAATTTGATGTCAAGACTACCAATCTTGGAAGGATTATATATAGTGAAACCATAAAGGGTTGGTGGAACCAAAAAAATGCTAGTAAGGGGTGATGGAAACTAAAATCCAGTTTAGGATTGAAGAAAGAAACAAGGTCATATAATATTTATTTGGAATGAATTTTTTTCTTAATTCTGCATGATGTTGGTGGTAGAATCATTGTTTTCCAAGTAAAATATGTTTGATGACATATGGAAAACAGTTATTGGTCTTACAGTTAGTTAATACTATAATTAAAGTTCCTCTCTAAAGATTGAATTAAAGTGGTACCTAAGTTTTATGGAATTATATCTTCTAAGGTAGGTCTAATGGGTCGCTTAGACCAAGTAAAGAGTATATATACTGACATGGTATTGAAAAATAAAAGTTAGAACAATTCAAGAGAGAATTGTTACAAATTTTACATGGAATAAATATCTCCAAGAAGATAAGTATGAGACATAGCAGAATATTAATGTGGTGAGTAGAGTTCCATATGCTTATATGATGGATTAATCACATATTCCATGATATGTACCAAATATGATATTTCCAACACATACTTTATGGTAAGAAAATGTCAATATAATTTGGGATAACTACACAGGAAGCATTCATTACTATCCAATTGTACTTGGGAGAGTACAAAATATATGTTCCTAGTACCTAGATAGGAAGGGAAGATAGTTATAATAGGACACAAACTAGTATTAATTTAGATCAATATGATCTAACATTGAAGTTAGGCTTATGTAATGGGAGAGAATCTTATTCAATCTTGCGGTAGCCATAACTACAAATACCAAGAGAGTTACAGCTTATAAGGTACATAAAGAAGTATTGTATGATATGAAATGATTTTTTATAGTTCTTGGAATCACACCTAGTAAGTAAAGTTTTATAATACTATAAATTATGGTAATCCTACTATTGGTACTATCTAAGATGTCAAGTTTTGAATTTTGATAAAAGGAATTTACTTGGGGATATAAACACTTGCAGAGTCTTACTCAAGGAGGTGAAGTTGTAAATATCAAAGTAGCCACATAGTGGAGATGTGGTAAGGATAGCGACTAAAGCCACAACTCAGTAGAAGCACGATCTTATCATGTGTGATATAACAAGGAAAGTTAGAAAGTTGGATCTAGTCTAAGTGGGAGTGTTATAAAAGTGGGTGTTCTATACCCAACTTGAACGATATTTTTTTATTACCATATCCTATATTCATTGAGTTATGTGTGATGTACACTTTCCATAATAGTGTTAATATTTATACATTAGTTATTTAAAAGGTAATTTCCATATATTATTTTTCATATCATAAGTTTATATTAGTAGTGGGATATAATTATAACCTCAAGCTACTATGATATTAATATTAAACATATTTTATATGGTCTATACACATCATAATTACTGGACATATATGATGTTTAACTATCAATTTTTGGGGTTTCATAAGAATTGATACTTCTTTATATTAAGTTCAAACATGGTGATCTCGAGTAGATGGGTTCATGAGGACTACCCCGCCAAAAGAAACACCACATGTTTTAGGTTTCATTAGTAGTTCCTATCTTCGAATATGTGTAATGGTCTCCTGAAGTAAGATTATTATCAATTTATATTATTTTATCATGTACTTTGATGCAAATTAAAAGCTATACAATTGAATTCATAGTGAGATAGCTTGTGTTGGGTGTGTCATTGGTGGTGTGACATTAATTGAATAGTCAAGATAGAATTTTTCTCTTTCAAAAAGAGGTGATATCCTAGGATTAGCAGATCAGGATAGTAGTACTTTAACTAAATCCATGGTCATGGTAGAAGAAGGTAAGTTTTTCCAGTTAGGTCAATGAACAATAAATCAAGAAAGGAGGATGACACGAAGTGTGTGTCCTTATTTATGAGATATCATGAGATAAAGAGATTATATTACATGGAATTTTTTTATAGGAAATGTTGTCAATACTATGACTATAACATATCTATTTAGGGTCCTTGATGGGTTTCAATAATTTTCTATTAGTCTGTGGATGGTATTCACTACTATCAAGATAGGGGCCTAGAGGGTCACCCAATTAGTGTATTCAAAAATTTTCCCTATTCCGATGAATAGAAGTTTAGAACATGGTCTAGGGATGTTTGTGAATATACGACCACCATGTTATAAATAAATTAATTATTATCTGAGTATAGAATAATTAATTTTTAATTTGTTTAATGTATTTACAATTATTAAGTGAATACATCTGGATAATATTATATAAACAAATATTATTTTAATATTTAAGGTTTGTTTAATATTTTCAGGAATGATGATCCGATTTAATGGAAAATTTTTATTATATAATATATTTATTATACTAAAAATAAGTGATAAAAATATATATGATATTATTGACTCAATAAAGTATTAATAAGATGTCATTTATAGTGGGTAATAAATATCCATGGGTCGGGATCCATTTCTAGGTATTTTTATAACCGCGCTATATAAGTGAAGAGAGGATGTCATTCCCTGAACTATTCATCATGAATTTATTAAGAGACTCTCTATCATTTCTATGATTCCTATAGAGAGAAGCTCTCAATCCCAGAAATTGGATCTAGCTCTTCTTATGCATCAAAGGAATGTCAACTTGGTGATCTTCGGGACATCGTAAGCATTATTGGATCGCTATACTAGAAATCAGAATTCAATGATCAATGCTCCTATTAAATTTCTAAGTTCGTGTGAATGATCTATATGGATATGGATTTTTTTTCATTGATAAATTATCACCAATGATGAATGGATGTCGAACACTCCTTCAAAATTGTTCAAGGTAATATTCAGTTTTTTCTTAAGAATCATTCACAAGGGATCCTAAGAAGTTTTATCAATCTACAATTATCCATTGATGACATAGTTACATCAATTTATAATGAAAATTTTTAAATCCATGTCTCATCTTCTTCCACTACACACCATAGAACCTTCACTTCGGAGGTATATACTGGATGTAAAACTATTGAAATAAAAATTCCCACCTTATGAGCCATTTGGTTAGAATGGGACAATTTACGATATATTTCAATGAATCAGCATGATAAATCATTTATAATTCATGATATTGTAATTAATGACACAGATTTTGAACCATTAATATCAAAAAAAATGAAATTATTTTTAATATAGGTATATCTAGCCTTAACATCTAACATTATGTAGTTTTGATGATATAGGCTAATTAATTATCCTTTATTATTCTCTTGGATTAAAATAGAACCATGATATCATTCCATGGTATCCAAATAGAGGATGCATAATTTTATCTCTATGATTGGAATCAAAAATGAATGATGAAAAATTTATTTCTTGATTTTATCAGAATAATTTTAGAATTACTCATCTTAATAATAAATCAAAACTTCTTTATTTATTTAGGAAAGGGTTGGAATCAACCAAAACATTAAAAATAAATTTCATAAAGTATATAAGGTTTATATGGAATCATCTCAACTCTTAAAGATTATATAGAGGGGGAATTTTAATAGTTTCCTTTATTTTATCATGGTTAACTTTTATGTCATTATACCATACAAAAAAATCAATAAATTTCCCAAAGGAGGCCCCAAATAAACATTTCAAGAGATTCATCTTTAGATTTTTTTTCATGTCTTGGAAAATACATCTTTGAGGTTAGTGAAATGATAAAAATTATGAAAATATTTGACTAAAAATCATCCATATATTACTCCACTATTTTTTCCAAGAAAGTTTTAATGGTATATTTCATATCTTATTTACAGTTCATATTGGAATTATTTTAGATAAATGTTATAACCAAATAATAATACACCCCATGGGGTGATCCAAATATAATTGATTCATCACATTTAATGTCTATATGAATTTTATTGTATCCTAATTATCCATCCATGAAGAAAATAACTTAATAACCTAGTATTTCATAGACCAGAATATGAAAATTATTCTTTAGATAATGACAATTAAGATCTAAAATGCTGATACATAATTTGACTTATTTTTTATTCTTTTTAAATGGGACAATACTCATTATATATGTTTGGTATTGAACCTCCTTGATAAATTTTTCTTTAATCAATTTTTTCATCTCAGATTCAACTATATATCCATGAGTTGGGTGTATTCTTCTTTCCGCATGCTTGTAACTATAATGATTAATTGGTAGGCTCAAGAAATAAGCATCCACCTAGGGATCCATGCCTAGAATATTTATATAATTCCATGTTAATATGTAAATATGACTCTTAAGAAATGTAACGTATCATTCTTGTTCATTAGGATACATGGATTTACTAATAAATTGGGTCATGATTCTATTTTGGTCCCTAGATTCATCTACTTTAGATTATCTACATAGATAGAAACGCCTTCTTTAAAAGAAAAAAGAGTACCGCACAAATATTTCATATCCAATTTTTTAAAGGTTGAGTTTTAATATATTTGCTAAACCACATTTTTTTTTCAACCAATCTATCACCTAGTTTAGTAAAATTCTAGTGATATGGAAGAGATATTTGACCCCATAGTTCTGAAAATGTTGTATTAATGGACATATATGTCCCCAATCCCTGGAAAATTTTACTACAATATTATTAGATAGTATTAAATTATTATAGTTCATTTGGTTGTGTATTGGCCATATCTATGTGTTGGAATACATGTGATTGGTGTGTATTGGATCTAATGGGATAGGCCTTATTTCTTTCCAAGGGTGAATATGGTTATTGGATTATATAGGCATGTCCATCAAAAGAGAATAGGGTAACTAAAGGGTTATTTATTATCACTATAAAGATGATATGAATTCCCATGTTATGAGTAATTACTTTGATTCAATGTATTTAAAGTAAGAAAATTACATTCACTATATCCCAAGGGTTGACCAGGGAAGCCTTTGAACCATTTGGTGTTTCCACCTATTTCATATCCTCCCTCTATATTTATTTAACCTCTCTCTTATAATACCCAATATCAATGTTGTGGGTTTTAAAAAAATCAATGAGAGAATAATATTTTTGAATCAATATTACCTTTATGTTGATAGAGTACTTCAAACATTAATGATATAATAAAGGGATGTTTGTATATATATGCTTCTATAGACTCCCTAGTAAGCATTTAAGGCAGGGTTCTGTATGCTCACCATAAACTTTTCACTAGACACGAAGTCTCTAAATTGATTCCTCCACTGATGTTTTTCTAAAATAATTTGAAAATTTTTATCATAGCCATGAATAATTATATTTGGTGGGGATAGATTAGTTTCTATAAAATCAAGATGCAAAAGTGTTCATAGTAGAATAAGATTGATTCTAAAACCATTATCATTTAGATATTAATGTATATTGGCATCTTAATATTCTTAAATACATAGTTTGGTTTGATTTTTTACTTTTATAGTATCGATATCATGATTTTTAAAAAATGGAATAACTATGTGGAATTTATCAAGCTTTCTTACTTAATTTCAAAAACCTTTGTAAATACCACCTCAATATCAAACTCTTTAGGATTGGTAAATTACTTGATGATGGATTCCATATATTCATTTAAGAAATAAATTTTATCCAACATTTAAACTCATTCAATGATGGTGGAAATGTTTTTCAATAAGTCATATTTTTTATGCCAAGGATGTATTTATTTCAATACGAGACCTTCCCCTATCTTAGAATACAAAAGGCCCTTATAGTTGAGATGATGATACTTATATAGTATAATGTGGTGGTTCTTTTATTTATTGTGAACTATAATTAATGAACTCATTAAAGATAAATTTTGGTTAGATGATTGTGTCTAAAATAACTAACCGAACAATCATATGGGAGAAAATGAATTAATGGGGAACCTTAAATAATTTTTTTTGTTCATGATGAGCTCAAAAAAAATTATTTCCCCATTGTTTTAGTGTAATGAATTATTTTATCGAGGATATATTCTTGAGTATAAATAATACATTGGAATAGATTCATATACCTTAGGATCATCCATGAGAAGTACCAAAATTATATTGACTCATAATCTTATTCCTATGATTCTATATATCTGTCAATTAATTTCATGATATTGATAGAAGAAAATATTTTTTCTTCATAAAAGGAAAAATAAATCCCTTGATTAGATATTTCATACCTTCTAATGTCCATTTCATGAAGTCTAAGAGAGTAATAACCAATTTAGGTTTTTCAAAATTTTCTTCCTATTTTTTTATACTAACGAAATAAATTAAAACATTTCTAAAAATATTATGATATTGATGAAATTATTGTAGTAAACAATAGGTGTATAAGGTATGTGGATAGTTTATTTAGAAATTAATGAATAATATCATCTATATAAGAAGATAACATTTAATTCATACAGTTATGACACTTTTTTATAACATTATATGGAATTATTTTATATTCATCCTCATTATCATGATAAAGAACAAGAGTGGTTGATACACATAACACATTTGTCCTAGGAGTCTCCAATTATATTTTTCCTTCAACCACCATCTTTAGGGTCTATTACTTGAAAAAATATATTCTTCAATCATGTTCCCCAAGGACTAATTTTATAGTTAGTAATTGGAATAATTATTAAATTCTAACTCTTCCAAATTTATATTCTTCATAATTTTGAGTAGGTTACTTTCTAGGGAACATATAATATAACCAAAAACATTTTGAAATTTCAAATAATATACCTAAAATTTAATTTCTTATACTTCTTGGTGTATTTTAACTTTCTTTCTAGATTATATATGCTAGTTAATATTTGTATGTGGTTCGTTCTTTTGAGGTGGTATTGATTGAAATTTGATAGGGTGATGGGTGAAAGTCAAGTTGACATTAATTTCCTTAGAATTTAGAATTATTTTTATTTCTAGAGGTGGGAATGTATGGGGTTCCACCTTGGTCTAGTGTAGTGAATCCTCTGAGAATTGTGTTATTTTAGAAAACTCACAAAATCATATGGGATATTTTTTGGAGTCAATGTTAGATAAAATATTTATTAAAAGTTCTTTACATAGATATCCAATAACTAATACTATGGGAGTTTTATGTAAAGGGATTATTCCATACCCTTACACTAAGAAATGAAATTAGTCACTCATTTATTTCCCCTTTTTTAGAAATTAAATAAATCCTAAAATGTTTTCTTCCTTAGCATAGTGCTGACACAGTTAAGGAATTGTCTATGAAGATCTTTTCAACTTGTGATAGATCTCGGTGATATATTTTTATACCATATAAATACAAGACTTTATATATTCTATACAAAACATTATGTTTAGATAGATTCTTATTGTTTAAATGACTCATTTTATCCCTTACAAATAGAACCACTTGTTTTTTGTTTAGTTTTATCAATCAAAGTGGGCACCACTTTAGTTTATACATGTTCATCAACAACATCATTGACATAGAGCTACTCAGTATTGAGTATCTTAAAATATTTTATCTCATGTAAAGGTATATAAACATGATTATCCCTAGATATGCTCTCAACTATTTCTGGAAAATGGGATGGAGTTGTTATATCAACACCTTTGGCTTCATTTATAGTGCACTGGGTGGGTGGAAATGGAAATTCATATAGAGACATTAATTCTAATATTATCCTTTATAATCAAGTGTGCACTCCCTCTTCATTTTCCTTAAGTCATGAAATATAATTAAATGGTGGATTACCTTATCCTAACTCATTATTGGTATTATAACCTTATGAATTGTTAGCTATTATTGCGATTCCATTTATCAATATAGTTTTTAGTGGCTCTAGGTCATTATCACTCTTAAAAGAGGGAAGGTCGTTGATTATTGAACTATAATGAAATTCTTCTTCCCTAACTATTGATATAGTATAAATATAAGTAGGGTTCTCAATATTTACACTATTGTGGTTACTTATTTTTAATCCTCACCAATTTATTATACACATAGAGATGACCAACATTGAATTTATTCTCATATGAAAAGTTATTATAATAAAGTCATTTCAAGTTATCATTGTTCATTAGTTGGATAGAAGAAATCATTAGTTGGATACTAATGTGGATACCCCTAGTCTTGAAAACACTAATGGTATTGATTAATGAGATTTCGTAACTAAGGTTACCACAATTTCAATTAGTAACATGTGTGGGAGCATTTTATATGACAAATTCTCCATCTTAGAACATTAGGTTCACCCTGGGAGTGATGTTGTATTGGTTCTATGGAATTATTGAAACCTATTAAGAACTAGATAATGAATTTAAAAATACCATCATCCCTATGGGTAGGGTTTTCCCCATGGATGGTGTGGTAGAAATTGTATACATGGGATTCTGTAATAATCTTCCAACTTATTTATATCATCGAGCATGTATTATTTGAGATTTATAAACAAGTTAAATTTGTCAATAGGTCTAATGATTGCATCCTCATCTTACCATTGATACTTTATACATAGTAATTTCATTGCATAGAAATTCAGTAAAACATTTTAGATATGTTATTGAATAAAACATTTCAAGATCTTCATTGTATATAAGGAGTGGATAAAAGAATAATGTTATATTTTTTTCCAACCTTAGATGCGTATATGATGGGAAGATTCCTCAGTGGTTTTGAAAACTTCTTGAAGAATATTTACACACCCACATTTCAAATGTTCATGGTGTGTGTTAGGCTTCATATTTGATACCATGCAAAGGAAACTAAGTTAAAATTTTCAATACTACTCATGAATATATTTAACACATCCAGTGTACCCAACATATGTTATTCATTAGCAATAGAGGCATTTAAAATATTATTATAAATTATACAATAAATATGGGATAACCCATTAATATAATACCATATAAATCTGGTACTAATGATCTATGTCATATTGATATATAATGGGTATATAGCCTTAAATTGGTTCTTTTCATATTTTATTATGGTTAGATTACTCATCATACATGATTATATTTATTTGTGTTGGTATAATGGGTTACTTTTATACTTATTTGTTATAAATATGTGGTCTATTAAATATATTTTTAATTATTATCTATCTCAAAAGGATAATTCCCATAGGCGGGACTAGTTAATATATTTTTTGTGACACATCCATTAGTGGAAACAGGATATCATTAGTTAAGATCAGGGTGTCTGATAAAATTAGATCTTATTTTAAGAATAACTCTTTATAAGAGGGCGCTATAAAATCAATATAAGTATTTAAAGGATTTGAAGTAGTAATATTTTACCAATCTAAGATAATAGGCCTCAATAACATAATCTCAATAACTTAAGGACTTCAAGATGTTGGATAAAATCTTTATTCCTCATGTTTAAAGAAGAATTGGGTGGAGGATAATTGTTTGGTACCTATAAAAAAATACTTACATAGTTCCTTAGGGAAAATATTTTTTTTTATTTGTGTAATTAACCCCATGAGTCATGGATCTTGTTGTGAAATAGGGTATTCAATATAATAATTATACTTCCTATAGTCCTCATTAAATTGGGATATTAAAGAAATAATGAAATATTCTCATTAATATCTATTATGACTATACCTAAATTATCTCAATAGTGGTCCCTGGTAGAGTTTTATTTTGTTATGAGGATAACCTATAAATTGGTAATTTATAGTTATGATTTCATGATGTGGACAACAATTACTTATGACTTATTCATTATGGGTAGTGCTTTGATGTTGGTAAAATGATACATCAACACATGGAGGACATCTATAACAATTAATTGGCACATCACCATGATGAGGACCTCCATGGTCATGGATTTCTTTGGAATGAGTAGGACCTCCATGTTTGGTTATAGAGACTTCACTAGGAAGAGGACCTTCATGATGATTGGTTGTTATATGGCCAATTTAAGGACCTCTATAACCAAAGGTCACTTCATCATAGGGAGAACCTCCATGGTGGATAGCTTATTTATCAAAAGTTAGACCTTTTTTATATTAATCTCCCTTTAAGGGATAATAATTAGTTTGTGAGGCCATTGGATAACGTAAAATAGATAACTAAGGCCTTTTTTTCAATGTGACTATGAATTATTGATGCACCCAATTTGTGCATACATTTCCATATACATAATTGAAGATAAAAACAAGTTTTCATAAAATATATGTTGTTTTATGAACATATTCTTTGATTTTGGTGATTCTGTTTACTTTCATGAGCTTTCTGGCTAAATACACGAATCAAGGGATGCATGTGAAAATTTTGAAACTTCACGGCGTGTACTTTTATACACGTCGTGTACATCAAGGCAGGGACACGGACTGAAGGAGGGAGTACACTCCCATGTCACCAGGCAGAAGATACATGCCGTGTGCGGCGGCGTTACACTCCGTGTACTACTTTCTATAAGCGGTGGTTGCTGAAGAAAAGTCCACACGCCCATGTGGTCGTTGATGAAGACACGGCGTGTTTGAACTTTTACACGTTGTGTCTGCTATTCTAGAAGGGGTTGGCGGCCAAACTTTTGATACTACACACCGTGTATAGTGGCGCTACATGCCGTGTACACTCAACTTGTAGGCAGCGCCATGTTCAAAAGTCAAAAACGGCGTGCTCGGCCACCTGCCAGTGGAGAAACTGGCACCAAAATGCGTTGACAAAAAGTACACAGCGTGTACTTTCTATACACGTCGTGTACTTTATTTTTCTATAAAATGAGGCCTTGGCCTACGGATTTTAAAGTTCAGAACCATTGAGAGGAAAGAGAAGCTCTGCTATCACCATTCCCGAAGCTACTGTCGTCACTCCGCCATTCCACCTTCCGATACTCTACCTCAACGCCTAAACGATGAATCCGTCAGGTATCACGTGTGTCGTTTCTCTCCTAAATTCTATGTGTAACTAAACCCCTCATGTTGGGGCTGTGGATGATGGGATCATAATTTGTATATTGTTTTATATAGTTGTGTTTGAATCATTGTAATTCATCTTACTCTTCTTAAACTACTGTCTAGTTTAACTGAGAATTCCTAGCCGGGCCAAGGGAAGGATTCTCAGCTATACAAAAGAAAAGTAACGGTGAAAACATCCATGACCATTGGAAGGTTTTTCACCGATTCAAATAATTGACTGGACGTAATAAAGAATTAAGGAAATTGACTACCGAACCAAGGAGTCAGCTGCTCTATTTCCAAACAAGAGGAACCGGACCAAGGAAATCTTGTAACAAAATGAAATCCTGAATGATTTAATTATTATGAACAACACAACCATTTAAACAATCTGCATAAGAACTCCTTATTCACCACAGCCCCGACACGTATTTTCTTTCCATTTCTAAGAACTCTTTAAATTTACCCATTGTTTTCTTTCAAACTGTATCCATTCTTCAAATTAAATCAATTTAGTTTCAATCAAAACCTAAAATCAACCCAATCGTTTCTAAATTTTGCATACTTCACCTAATTAAGTATTAACTCAATTGAATTCATGCACGCCACGGTTCCCTATGGATCGACCCTGAACTTATGTTATACTAAAGTTCTAAGAATGGGTAATTAATTTGGGATGCATATAACTTCAATCAACGACAAGAGAGACCAAATTTTGGCGTCGATTCCGGGGACCCTGTTTGGTTTTAGTTCTAAGATTTAAATTGTGTTAATAATTGATTTAAGTGAAAATAAAAATAAAAAAATTATCAAAAATCGCTTTTCTAATCCCATTTCAAATTTTCTTTTTTATTTTTCCCTTTTATGCCTGGTTTTCTTTTTTGTGTTGTGCAGAGCTTAAAGTGTATGTTTCGACGTTTTACACGATCCAGAAGTGCCGAGTCTTCGGAATTAGTTCTGCATGACCCAGAAATCAAACGGACCTTGCTTCATCGTCGGCGTACACGGACAGAAACTCACAACCATCAACCACAACCCATGGCAAACAAGGAAGAGGGAGCACCAGCCGTAGATGCTGCGACTGAGCATCAGTACCAGGATCAGCAGCCTCCCGTTGCTGGTCTACCAGAGCATCCTCCTGGAGCCTTCATGGAATTCCTCCCAAGGGATTACCAACGGCTGCCGCAGCAACTCTTCCCACGGCCATACTTTTCCCCTCATGAGCAGTTTATGCAAGCTCTACCCCATCAAAAACAACCTCCAAGACGTACCCTTATGGAGTACAGACTTCCATCAATTCACGGAGCTGATACGGGCATTGTTCGTCCTCTGGTCCAGGACCAGCACTTCGAGATCAAGCCTGCTATCATGCAGCTGATCCAGAACACGGTCCAATTTGAAGTCCTGGTCAGTGAGGACCCGAACGCCCATCTCTCCAGCTTTCTGGAGATCTGCGATACCTTTCGGTACCATGGCGTGTCCGAGGACGCCATCTGTCTTCGCCTATTCCGCTTTTCTCTACAGGATAAGGTGAAGGACTGGATCAAGGGGTTTCCACAACGATCTATCCTCGCCTGGGAGGAGCAAGCCCAGGCATTCCTGTCCAAGTCCTTCCCACCATCCAAGACGGTGAAACTCTGGAATGAGATTCATAACTTCCAGCAGCACGACTCCGAGTCCTTGTACAAGTCCTGGGAACGCTTCAAGGAGATGTTACGAAAATTACCCCATCACGGACTCCCACTCTAGATTCAAGTCCAGACCTTATATGGAGGACTTACCACGAATACCAAGTCTGTGGTGGATGCTGCTGCTGGAGGTACGGTGATGCAGAAGTCCCCCGAAGAACTATTCGAACTACTAGAAGACATGTCAGCCAATAGCTTCCATTGGAACTCCGAGCGGGGGACTCAAAAGCGAGGTATGCACAACATTGACGCAACCACTATGTTAGCTTCTCAGTTGGACATTGTGTCCAAGAAAATCGATGCATTGAACCTCAAAGGAGCATCTCAAGGTCATGCGGCGAACCATCCAGCATGTGGCGACTGTGGTGATAACCACATCATTGGAGAATTTTCGGGTTCTTATGGAGGCCCCTCGACGAGCAAGGTGAGTTATGTTGCCCAAAATCGAGGGCCCAACCAGTACCAGCAGTGCCAGAACCCAGCATGGCGAGATCAACAGAACACAGGCTGGGGCCAACAACAGCAGAATCCTCTGCCCCAGCGACCGCCCAACTACAACCAGCCTCCATATCAGAACCAATTTCAAAGGCCGCAACAACCCCAGCAAGGTCCTTATCAACAACAAAGGTATCAAAACCCTTGTCCACAGTAGCCACGACAGCCACCTCCTCCACCGGCTCAACAACCACCTCAGTAGGAGAACACCTTAATGTTAGAGTATCTGATGAATAAATTCATATCTACTACTGAGACTCGGTTCCAGAATAAGGAAGTTTCGATTCGAGGCTTGGAGAATCAGATTGGCCAGCTGGAAAATCAACTCTCAGGGAGGCAGCCTGGTACACTACCTGGGAACACCGAAAAGAACCCAAGGGAGGAGGTCAATTCTATCATGCTCCAGAGTGGAAAAGAGCTCCACCAGAACCAATCAGCACAGCAAGGTGCATCCACACCCACTTTTGATGAAAAAGGTACCAATATCAACCCCTCCTCATCCAAAATCCCGCATAAGAAGGCTTTACAAAATAAAGAAAAGGAAGTAATCCAACCATTCAAGCCTTCCTTAACATTTCCGGAAAGATTGAAGTAGAGGAAGCTAGACCACCAATTCAGAAAATTTATGGATGTTTTCAAGAAGCTACATATCAACATACCATTTGCGGAGACCCTAACACAAATGCCAACATACGCCAAATTCATGAAGTAAATCCTCTCGAATAAGAGGAAGATGGAGGATTTGGGCATTATTGCACTAACGAAGGAGTGCTCCGCGGTGGTTCAACATTCCATTCCTCCCAAACTCCAAGATCCAAGTAGTTTCACCATTCCTTGTACTATTGGATCCTGTGAGTTTTGGAAGGCCCTCTGCGACTTAGGGGACAGCGTGAACCTCATGCCCCTCGGAGTTTTCAAGAAGCTGGGACTCCACGAGCTCAAGCCTACCCGTGTCGCCCTTCAACTTGTTGATTGATCCATTAAGCACCCGAAGGGACTACTAGAGGACGTACTAGTAAAGGTGGGTAGGCTGATTCTCCCTACTAATTTCATCATCCTCGACATGGGGGATGACCAGGAAGCACCTCTTATACTTGGAAGACCTTTCTTGGCAACTGGGAAGGTACTGATCGATGTGCACCAAGGGGGGCTTATTTTTCGGGTAGGTGATGAAGGATTTTCCTATAACGTCCTCAAAGCCCTCAAATATGCTTCCTTGTCAGAGCATGAGGACTGTTATCCAGTGTCCACCATGGTTAATCATTTTAGTGACAAAGGGGATGAACTGGTATGTTCTCTTATTTCGAATAATTTAACTGATCCAGATATTCTATTAGAAGAAGCGCCAGAAGGCTTGCAATTCATAGAAGGCCAGGGCGGCCACTATTGGAAGCGTGTAGTTGTTCCTGATAGTTTCGAACGGGACAAGGTGCAGCCACTTGTGCCTTCGATTTTAAAGGCACCTAAACTCGAACTGAAGACTCTTCCATCTTCTCTCAAGTATGGGTATTTAGGACCCAATCAAACTTTGCCTGTTATACTTAATGCAGAACTATCACAGGAGCAGGAAGATGCACTTATGCAGGTTCTCAAACAGCAGAATCATGCTATTGGGTGGACAGTCGCTGATCTGAAGGGCATCAGCCCTACCATTTGTACTCACAAGGTGCTACTTGAAGAGGGTTCCAAGCAATCTCGGCAACCACAACGGCGCTTGAATCCTCCCATGAAGGAAGTTCTAAAGAAGGAGGTGATCAAATTATTGGATGCAGGCATCATATATCCCATCTCGGATAGTCCGTGGGTGAGTCCTCTCCAAGGGGTACCCAAAAAGGGGGTATCACTATGATTTCAAATGAAAAGAACGAGCTCATCCCTACACGCACTATCACGGGCTGGAGAGTCTGTGTGAATTACCGGAAGTTAAACAATGCAACAAGAAAGGATCACTTCCCCTTGCCATTCATGGATCAAATTCTAGAGAGGCTAGCAGGGCACAACTTCTATTGCTTCCTCGACGATTTTTCTGGTTACAACCAAATCTCCATTGCTCCAGAGGATCAGGAAAAGAGCACATTCACTTGCCCCTACGGCACATTTTCTTATTGAAGGATGCCTTTCGGCATGTGTAATTCTCTCGCCACCTTCCAGCGCTATATGTTGGCTATCTTCCACGACAAGGCGGAACAAATCTTGGAGGTATTCATGGATGATTTTTCCGTTTATGGAAAATCATTTACCATTTGTTTACGACACCTAGAGCTTTTTTTAGAAAGATGTGAGCACACTAACCTAGTCTTGAACTGGGAAAAGTGTCATTTCATGGTGCAAAGTGGCATAGTCCTTGGACATAGAATTTCAGCGAAGGGGGTAGAGGTGGACCCGGCGAAGATTGAAGTCATTTCACGACTACCAATACCGACTTCCATCCGCGCCATCCGCAGCTTCCTGGGGCATGCAGGATTTTACAGGCGGTTTGTCCATGACTTCTCCAAAATAGCCCAACCCCTCACCAATCTTCTAACCAAGGATTCCATATTTGAGTTCGATGACCATTGTGTCAGATCTTTTGAGCATCTAAAACAGCGCCTTGTGGAAGCTCCAGTTATGATTTCTCCCAACTGGGAGGAACAATTTGAGGTGATGTGCGATGCGAGCGAATACGCAGTGGGAGTAGTCTTGGGCCAGCGACTTGACCGGATTTTCTGACCTATCTATTATGCCAGCAGGATGCTCAACGAGGCACAGATTAAAGTCACGTTGGTCGGGACCATTCCACGTTATTCACGTATTCCATCACGGAGCGGTAGAAATTTCTGGAGAAGATGTTCAACCATTCAAGTTAAAAGGGCAGCACTTGAAAGCTTACCATCTTACAGATAACATGGTGGGAACGTTGTCCACCATACTTCTCAGGTAAGAAAGGTAAGTAGGTTGAGCCAACGACCTAAAACAAAGGCGCTTCCTGGGAGGCAACCCAAAGGTTACACGTCGTGTCCCACTTATATACACGGCATGTACTAAACCTTTTTAATTTATAAACTTAATAGTATAAATCTATATAATAACAAATAAATAACCAGGGATGATTCTGGTGCCGATGGAAAAGTCACTGGAGTTTATTCGATCCATCCTCGGTTCGAATCCTCCGGACCTACCTTCGGTACGGGGTTCCTCCTTTTAATTACACAACATGTGTGGTATTTTCAATCTATATATATATATATATGTGTGTGTGTGTGTGTTTAATAAAACCCATAGTGGGGATGGGCCGGTTGGCTAGAATCGTAATCAGGTTTCAAAAGACCCAGGTTCGAATCCAGACAACCGTCCCATTTCCATCATTTGTTCTTTTAATAAAACAACACGACATGTAATCCGATAGACGCTGTGTGCGCCATGATTTTTCAACTATAAATGAAAACTGTTTTAAAAATAAGAAATTACATGTGGGTGAAGTTGGCGGATTGGCAAAGTCTCAGCACCAGGTTCACAAGACCCGGTTTCAAATCGCGCTAATCTCCCCACTTCACCCCCATCCTTTCTAAAATAAAAACCACACGCCGTGATTTTCTTTATTTCCGTGTGTATAGGCCGTATAGAATAAATATATATATAAAATAAATATGAACAGCAGAACAACCTTTGCTTCAGTGGGTGAGGGCGTCCGTTCGAATCGGCTGATCACCGGTTCGAATTCCGCCCCAAGCACCGGACCAAAGGTTGTACTCCTCTTTTTCTTATTTTAAAATACACGACGTGTATTCCTGATATACGTCATGTATAGGTTTATTTATAATATAATTTTTTGATATAATAATTATTATTATATAGTTTAATATAATAATTATATGTACTAATGAAAAAAAATCGGGATACACGGCGTGTACCAAAAATACACGTCGTGTACCATGGCTATATAAGCCGCGGGCCACCCAGCTTGAGGTCGTGTCGCACGGCCACCCCATTCTTCCCCTTCTTCCCGTTTCTTCTCCAGAACGCCATCTGAACCCCCTTTGCCAGATCTTCCAATTTGGGGCCTTTCACGTTCTGATTATTCTCACATTGTGATCCTCAGTCCAGGATATGGCAGATCATGATCCTTCCCATGGGAAGCGGCCAGCCTCCGCCACCGAGGGCGAGAGGCCTAGCTATCGTTGGATCCGACTCCAACCACCTATGCAGCCGGACCCCAACGCTCCGGTCTTTGAGCTCCCTCCATTGCACATTCTACCGCCACTCACTCCCTTAGATGAGGCGGGGCCTACTTCTGATGCACCAACTGCCACTTTCGTTGTACCATCCTCCTCAGCAGCTGGTCCCTCTTCGAGCAAACCTTCCACCGAGCCACCTTCTTCTTCGGCGGATCCACCTCCAGAGCCAGTTGTTGCTGCTGCACCAGTACCTGGGTCGGGACCTGCAGGTGCTCCCTATCCCTGCACGGTATTCCTAGTCACCGACCTCGCATATGATAGGATCTGACGCTTCTCTCGTCGGCTGATACCATTGAGCGACTGGTACCTTGATAGCAGCATTCCGCAGCAGCTCGGTATTTGGGAGGATTTGGAAGTACTTCTCGGGCACACCGCACTCCTTGAGATTTTCCAGGTCAGCACTCCTATGTTCCGAGATTTATTTTTGGAGTTTTCGGCCTCCTTTGAGTTCGATGGAGCGGAGTACCGGGAGACACCTGGTGATGCGGTGCCAGTAGTTCGATTCCGGCTAGGCGGCCGACATTTTTCTTTGACGATGACAGAGTTTGGCCGAGGGTGCGGCTTCTACTCCCATCCTATCACACCACCCCCCGTTTCTGACTTGACCCGGCCCGAGCGCTCTGACCTTATTGCCATGTGGCGGGAGATCGCTGGGTCTGACCACCGGTACTCCCCCACTTCCCAAAAGAGAACTCTTATAGACGACCCTTTCCTACGCTTCACCCACCGGTGCTTCAACGCCATCCTTTTTCTCCGCCATGAGGATATGGGGGTCATGACCAGCCATGACATGGAGCTTCTTACCTGTGTCATCTGGCACGCCTACCCGGACCTCCCCTATCTTGCCGCCTCCTATTTCCACTCCATGTTTACCGGCCGTCAGGGCAACCTGAACTGTGTGTTTTACACCACCCATCTTGCCCACCACTTGGGGGTATTCAAGCCCTCATTACCTCATGACTTGATAGGTTCACCCCAGCTGATGGAATTCCTCATGCTCATTTGCATGGTATTTGTCCGGAAGCAGGGGGGGTGCCTACATCCTTGCTCAAGCTCGAGCCCCGCCACCTACTGACCCTGCCCCACCTGCTGACCATGCCCCAGCTGCTGACCATGCCCCAGCTGCTGACCCCACTCCTCCTTCCCCACCCCCTCCAGTTTCTCCACCTTACCCACCTCCTACTGACCCCACTTCTTCTGACGTTCCTTCTTCTATCCCATCCCCCATCCCACCTACCCCTGCACCCTCGATCGATCTGACCCTTTCCCTCCGCCTAGCAACGATGGAGCAGAAGTTAGCCCATATCATCAGCCTCCAGGACACCATTGCAAGCCATTTGATTCGTCTGGACTTCCGCCAGGACTGGATGGAGCATCTATTGGTGCATATTGCTCAGCATCTTGGTGTTATACTGCCTTAGCCACCATCCTCTGCCTCCGTTCCTGGCCCTTCTACTGTTGCTCCACCGCCGTCTCCTGCGCTGGCCACCGATTCTGTTCTGATGCCTACGGTGAGCTCTGCTGCTACCACTTCTGCCGGGCCAGGGCCTGCTGCTGAGCTTCCGATCCCGAGTCTAGCACCTGCGGCTCCTACTTCTTCAGCTACCCTTCCCGATGTCGAGTCAGAGCCTCACCCTTCCACGCCTCCTGTGCCGTCTCTACCGGCCGATTCTGTACAGGATGATTCCTCCCCTGAGGCGACCCCATGATAGTGACATTTTCCTTTATATATCTCTTCTGTTATTTTCTGTGATGTGATGTTATTCATGTTTGTAGTTTTCTTTTTTCTCGATAGTCACAAGTATGGACATAGAGCGCCTTGGGAAACACTTTTCATGAGGGGAGTATTTTTCCATTTCTATTTTCTTTCTTTTTGGATTTTCTTCTTCCACTGTTTTCCCCCATTTTTTCCCCCATTTCTCCCTGTTTCCCACCCTTTAGCTTGCTGTTGCACTTGGTGGACCATGTGTAGTATTAAGTGTGGGGGAGCATCTATATCTTTCACCTTAGTCTTTGTCCTTAAACTAATTTAGGAAACATCATTATTAGACTCTATATTTGAAAATGTAAAGAAATTTTGGTTAATCAATCTTATAAATGCTAGAGTTATCAGTAGGAACTTTTGAAAAGGTTACATGATTTTTAGTTTTTAAGTATTTTAAAATGATTGCTGATATAGTTTCAATTGCAACCTTTCATCCTTGATTAAATTACATTAATTAGGCTAATCATTTATATGCATGCCATGACCTGATTGTCCCTTTATTATTTTTCCACTCCTGAGAGGTATTCTAAACCATTTTTCATATTTCTTTTCTAATACCCTCTTTCTTGAGAGATTCTTAGGATATGCATCACTACCAGAATTTGCAAGTTTTTCTTTTCGAAACATGAAGAAATTTTTGAATTACTTTAACATGATTGAGGCATTAGATTGTTTCAACCGCATTATCTTGAGACCTACCCTACATTTCTTCTTCGTTAAGCCCATAGAATCCATGAACAACCTTTATAGGAAGCCACATTACATGCCTATTTCCCTTCCTACCCTATTTCTTTTTAAACTTTGCATGATTATTCATTTAATCTTTAAAGAGGGAGTTGGCAATACATGGCATATTTTTGTGTACAGCCATGAAATAAAGTGTGGGGGAGTGCCTCTTGATTATTTGGGGCAGAATGGGTTCCAAACATCTACTCATTGTATTCATAAGGGATTCCCTTGTGTTTTATTGTTTAAAAAAACAACAACAAACAAACAACAAGGGGACATTATGCTTATTTTCCCATAAACCCTACTTGCCTAAGGAAGATGGTGACGATTACAAAAGCATTTGACTGAGTTTTTTAAGGATGTATTTTCAGTGAGATTTACTTTGAATATCATGCAATGTTGTTTAAAGGAATTAGCCATCCTTTTTCAAGCCTCAGAATTTATTTTCACATATGAACCTACCAACCCTTAGCCACAGAAACATCTAAACCTTATTGATAAAGCCCTCATGATTTTTGTAATTCAATTTTTCTAAAGTAGAGGACAAGATATATTTCAAACCTATGGATAGAGTGTATATGCCTTAGATTGAGCATAAATTCGATTAAAAACATCTTGAGTGTGGAGTGTAATTTTAACTGGTAAGGTAAATCATCAAGTGCCATGCTTATTTTTGAAAGGTTGAACAATGTGTTGAAAGAGGATGAGAGTAGTTAATTACATTATATATGAGGCATGATTTTAATATCTTATGAATTGAATTTTTTTGTGCCTTTCAGAATTTTTCCTCAGTAACTTTATCAGTTATACGTTTTATTAATTAAATTCCTTCCTTTTAAAGTATAGGATCTCTTAATTAGATGTTGAGATTTTGCTTGAGGGAAAGCAAAAGACTAAGTATGTGGGAATTTGATGCACCCAATTTGTGTATACATTTTCATATACATAATTGAAGATTAAAAAAATTCATCAAATATCTGTTGTTTTATGAACATATTTTTTGATTTTGGTTATTCTGTTTACTTTCAGGAGCTTTCTGGATAAATACATGAATCAAGGGATGCATGTAAAATTTTTGAAACTATACGGCGTGTACTTTTATACATGCCGTGTACATCCAGGCAGGGACACGGATCGAAGGAGGGAGTACACACCCATGTCACCAGGCAGAAGATACACGCCGTGTGTGGTGGCGCTACACGTCATTTACTACTTTCTAGAAGCGGTGGTTGCCGAAGAAAAGTCCACACGTCCATGTGGTCGTTGATGAAGACACGACGTGTTTGAAATTTTACACTTCGTGTCTGCTATTCTAGAAGGGGTTGGTGGCCAAACTTTTGATACTACACGCCGTGTATGGCGGCGCTACACGCCGTGTACACTCAACTTCCAGGCGGCGCCGTGTTCAAAATCCAAAAACAGCGTGCTTGGCCACCTGCCAGCAGAGAAACTGGCGCCAAAACGTGTTGACAAAAATTACACAGCGTGTACTTTCTATACACGCCGTGCACTTTATTTTTCTATAAAATGAGGCCTTGGCCTACAGATTTTAAAGTTCAAAAACATTGAGAGGAAAGAGAAGCTCTGCTATCACCATTCCTGAAGCTATTGTCATCACTCCTCTATTCCACCTTCTGATACTCTACCTCAACGACTACACGATGAATCCGTCAGGTATCACGTGTGTCGTTTCTCTCCTAAATTCTATGTGTAACTAAACCCCTCATGTTGGGGCTGTGGATGATGGGATCATAATTTGTATATTGTTTTATATAGTTGTGTTTGAATCATTGTAATTCATCTTACTCTTCTTAAACCACTGTCTAATTTAACTGAGAATTCTTAGCCGGACCAAGGGAAGGATTCTCAGTGATACAAAAGAAAAGTAACGGTGAAAACATCCATGACCATTGGATGGTTTTTCACCGATTCAAATAATGGACTGGACGTAATAAAGAATTAAGTACATTGACTACCGGACCAAGGAGTCAGCTTCTCTATTTCCAAACAAGAGGAACCGGACCAAGGAAATCTTGTAACAAAATGAAATCATGAATGATTGAATTATTATGAACAACACAACCATTTAAACAATATGCATAAGAACTCATTATTCACCACAGCCCCGACACGTCTTTTCTTTCCATTTCTAAGAACTCTTTAAATTTACCCATTGTTTTCTTTCAAACTATATCCATTCTTCAAAGTAAATCAATTTAGTTTCAATAACAACCCAAAATCAACCCAATCGTTTCTAAATTTTGCATACTTAACCTAATTATGTATTAACTCAATTGAATTCATGCACGCCACGGTTCCATGTGGATCGACCCCGAACTTATGCTATACTAAAGTTCTAAGAATGGGTTATAACATCCTGCCTCTTTATCACATAAACTTTCATTACATTTTACAAAACCGAGGATCTTTAATGTTTAGTGTCTTGGAAACCAGGAACTTTAAACATGAAAACATAAAACATTATTCTAAAACACATTGAAAGGATTCTCCTCATGTTAATCCTAGGTTCATTACTGCATCACATAACCTGGGAGCATACATCAAAAGAAAGGGTGAGCAAAAAGCCCAGTAAGGGAAACAAGAGAAACATTTTACATGTGAACTTGAGATACTTCAATAAGGTCATGAAAAGAACTTTAAGGCATGAGAATGAAATCATGAGGCATATCATAATAAAAATAACATTTTCATAACTTGAATATGTGGCTACATCATTTAACATAGACAATCATGAACATATCACCAAGGTCCATCCCCAAGGTGTCATTTGAAAATTACCAGGGTTATTCACCAAGGTATCGTGAAAATTGTAATCTCTAGTGGTTACATCATTACCCAATGCATTGGAGCGCTATCAGGGCGCACCCTTAAATTTGACTTTATTATCATGTGAGCCACATATATCATCATCATACATTTCATAAATAACCCATATAGCATAAAATAAATGGGTTTCATTTCATAATCATAACGTTTTCAAAACTGCTTTAAAGACATGATCTTTACGTCACTTTAAACCCACGGAAGGGGAGAGCGGGTTTCATGTATGTAAATCCCAGAATTTAAAATAGAACATTTTTTATATATGTGAATAAACCTATAGAAATAAGATCTTTGAGTATTCACTTAATAACATGAAGTAATTTTGAGAAAAAGAGAGAGGCATTTTGAGACGAAAATTCTGCAGCACAACGGCTACGTTACAGGGTTTTAGAAAACGTTGAAAAGAGAGGGGACATGAGTCAAACAATCATAAATGACCCATAAAAATTAGAGGGACAGAATATAAGGGATTTAAGAACATGGTAATGAAATTTCAAAATATACCATATGAAATGATGAACATGAAAGGAAGACAAAAAATAAGATTTCTCTTATGAAAATTCGTCAGCCTAACAGCGTTACATAAACTTCAACCCAAAATGAATTGATGATGTCAAATAGGGTCTCTCATCATATGAACATAAAATATCAGTATGATAGATACAGAGATCATACCCCAACATAATAAAAAGTAACTTGCAATACTTGACATGGAATTAGAACTTTGAAAAGGAGAAGGGTAAAAGAATCCCTTAACAATTCGGCAGCCTAACGGCGTCACTTAAACATCAACAAAAAATGAATTGATGAGATCAAATAGGGTCTCTCATAATATGAACATAAGAGTCCAGTATGATAGATATAGAGATCATACCCCAACATAACAAAAAGGAACATGAAAGAATTGACATGAAAGTAGAACTTCAAAATGAGAAGGGTGAAGAACCACTTAAAAATTCGGCAGCCTAACGGTGCCACTTAAAACATCAAAATACTGAATTGAAGAGATAAAATAGGGTCTCTCATCATATGATCATAAAATATCAGTATGATAAATTTAGATATCATACCCCAACATAATAAAAAGGAACTTTAAATACTTTACATGATAATAGATCTTGAAAAATGAGAAGGGAGAAAGAATCCGTTACAAAATTTCGGCAGCCTAACAGCGCCACTTAAAACATCATAAAACGAAATAATGAGAGTAAGAGGGGATCTCTCATTATATGAACATGAAAAAGGAAGTAAGAGGAGTATAAAAGAACATCCTCCAACATAAGAACATGGAGCATAAAAGGAATGACATAAAAGAGATTACTTGAAATGAAAGAGAGAGGTCGGATCCCTTACCTTAAAACATAACTCTTAAAACTCAAAGGTTGGGACCTTGAGGGCTTGGTGGCACCATGGGAGGACTCCTTGAGAGGTAATGAGACCAGAACTTCTTTGGGGGAGAGTGGGGAGTAGAATGGATGAGAGGATGGCTTGGTATTTATAGGGAAAGTGAGGGAACAAGGCATTAATGGCAAAGGGGCACCTCATTAGTGGTTTTGGCAAAACCATGGGCTTTACCATGGTATTTTCCCATGGTATTGGCCACTTGGGACACCTCATACCTTATCTCACTATTAATAATTCGAAAATATTGATTACAAACTTAATACATCATTTAATGATGTCATTAAACACCCGTAACTTAAAAACTTTATTTTCACTATTCATCGAAAATTCAACTTTCTCAGAATAATCCCAAAATTTCACCTTAACCAAATATCAACGCTCTGATTAAAAATATGAACTCCATTTTATAAAAATAATTTTCTAAATATTTTTAATTTAATTTTTAAATAAAACACTATTCACCAAAAATTCATTTTTTTCAGAAAAAACCCCAAAAATTACCATAGCATAATATCGGTGCTCTGAGTTCAAAAATGAAATCCGTTTTATAAAAATAATTTTCTAAATATTTTTAATTAAATTTTTAATTAAAAAACACTATTCACCTGAAAAAACTAATACTTGAATAATGATTTATGAAACCGTTATTTAACCATTTTATTGAATCACATTACTTAATCAAGGTGCCTAAATTATATTAATACTTTCTTTAAGTGAGATTACTAATCCATTTGGACACATTACTAATCCTAATCATAAAATCACTATTCATAATTTACTATTCATCAAAAATTAAGTTGATCTTATTAGACTCTAAATTTCATACTGAACATAATTGTAGAAGACCATTTTTCGAAAATCATTACACATTTTTAATTATTTAAGGTTTACACAACCATTTTTAAAATATCCTTTTTCTAAAATTCATCAAAAATATGCATACTATATTTATCCGGTCATTTGAAAATTCATAAACTTCATCATAAGAAGAAATCCCATATTTTATTTAAAACAAAGGATTACACAAGGCAGTTACGGTCTCCTTACATATCCCCTTATCACACCAGCATATGACCTAAGTGTAAGGTGTGCTAAGGTGAGAGAATCTGAGGGAGGCTCGGCTAACATCGCACGAGTAGTAATTTCTATTAGTTTTAACTTCTCGCAAAGGCGATTCCATTCTAGCTTCACACGATGGAGTTCGGCTTGGGTTTGGTCCAGAGCAAAGCCCAGTGGTGCTACCTCCTTCCCAAGTTCTGTTAGATGGGCTTCGATCGGTCCAAGACTACTGGGTGAGGCCATCGAATCTTCTTTCTATAAATATTAACCAAGATTACTTGTATTTAGAGGCAATAATCAAAACATTTAGTTTCCAGCGGTCATATTGACCAATGGTCATATAACCGTCTAAACCCAACTGTCTCATTTTAATTATACTCATGTTATCAAATAAAACATTTTTGTTGAGTATAAAAAATAAAATAACACATGAAATTAGGAAACAAGATTTATTCAAAATTTCGGGTCGTTACACGGGTAATTAATTTGGGACGCATATAACTTCAATCAACGACAAGCGAGACCAATTATCCTTGGTTCATTGTGGGGGATGTGGTAACATTTTAGGATCTTTATAGTAGTAATGAGATAGGTTCCCTTCTGATGATAGGACAAGTATTCTTTTAGATATAATTTATCCATGATGTCTAGGATATAATAATTAGAACAATGTCTCCTTATAGAAGCTCCTAGTCAATTTTAACTACATGACAGTGATGGTGGATATGATTATTAGAGCCCTTGTATATGAAATCTTAGTAATGACCAAAGTAATGAAAAACCCATATTCATTTATATTCAAGTTCAAGACATTATCACACATAGAATAAAGGCTCCCAAAATGATTTTAAATGGTTATAGGGGTTTATTTTACTATACTTAACCTTTTTTGTAGATCTAATTATCGTGGATTAAATTCATCATAACTATAATAAGATATTTTTTATGTTGGGATTACACCTTCATGTTTATATTTGGATCGCATGTTTATATTCATACTAATTAACTAAGGTGTGATAACCCTTTATTGAAGTATATATATCAGGGAAATAAGGTGAGGGATTCAAACTAATGTGGAAGTTAAGACGTAAGAATCATAGTTTTATGAGTTTTTTATTCATAGGCTTTGAACATTGGTAGTGATATTGAATGTTTTTTATTTTACCCTGAACTGTTTTGGAGTTACCACAACAAGTCTCAGTGTGTTAACTTTTGTTTCCATTTAGATTATGAGACACCCAAACATAGAAAATAAAACCATTGGTATCATGTGAAATGGTAGACCATGCATTATCACTCAATTATACCAATGTAAGGAAAAGTAATTCACATCAAGTTAACCATTTTTATTTCCAATAGTTTCATCCCCTACCCTTATTCCCTCCTTTGTGGAGGGAAATTGTAGTGTTTAGGAATGTATGTGTCAAAATTGAGAGATTAGTAAGTTAAATCATCCCAAAAAGGATCTTATTGACCATTTCATACCACTCTTATAGATTTAAGTCATATTAATTAATAATTACCAATGTCATCTGTTTCGACATTAGTTAACTAAAATACTTGCCATTTGAATGGGTAGAATACTTTTAATTAAATAAAAAAGTGATATGAATGCATATTAAATTCTATAAATATTGGATACTTTCTATGTTTATTGAAAAACACGTCTCATGTTTGTTATATATAAGGGTGTGCTATAAAGTATAGATAAATTCATAAAGGTACTCTATAGTTTTAATTTATATAGGAGGATGATCATGATTTAAATTCTTTTTAATGTTGCTCAAAATTTAAAACATGTGCGGTATTTATAATTTAAGTCTCATAGGGGTAGATTATAGTTTAATGTCTCAAAAAAAATTTTCATTGATTAAATTCTCATAAAATATTAACATTCATTAATGTATCATATAATATACTCCCATTTTAAAGTCTCAAAAAAGATTCTCACATTTTAAAATCTTATTAGGGATGCTCACAGTTTAAAATCTCATGAAATACACTCACAGTTTAAAGTATCATGGAAGACGCTTACAATTTAAAATTTTATATAAGATTATCATAGTTTAAAGGGGACTCTTATAGTTTAAATTATTAAGGAATATGATCATAGTTTAAATCCTTTTGGAAGATTCCCTTGATTTAAATTTAAATGGTTTTTATATGGATTTTATTACCATATAGGATGGAAATGTAAGTCCATGCTAGAGTTTTATTCCATTTAAAAATGTGATGAAAGGATGAATTGGAGTTTCTTTCCTTCTAGTAAGGTGGTGGTGGTGTCCATTGATAATTACCAAAAAATAATGATGTATTTTAGAGAGTATGATAAAAAGAGAGATTCCCTTTGGGGGAATAATGGGAGTTGAATGATATTTAATATCCATTATTTCTTATATAATAAGCATGGAAATGATATTAGTATTGAATATAAATAAGTATTACTATATATTTTAATTAAGGGATTATAATTAATATATCTCAAATGAATGGATATTAATTTTAAACCCATGGATCAAGGAATTTCACTTATCCTTTTGAAACAAGGATTGTATTTTAAGTCATATAATAAAGGAATAAAATGTATTTTAAATTCATGTGGGGAGAGTGCTTACCATGCAGTTTTAGTTCATGTGAAATATATTATATGTGAAAATTATGCAAGGGTGACCTATAATTAGTCTATAATTGTGGAAATTATATATGGATATGAAAATGATTCCATATAGCATGATTGGGACTTATGAAAAAGTAGTCTATAATGATTTTGTACTTATATAGGATGAATACATACAATAAAAGAGTTTAGGAACATGTAACATGATTTGGTATTATATAAAAAATACAAACAAGTGTCAGTATCTATGAAATGTGATAAAGTTGGGTACCAAATGGATATAGAATGTACATAATACGATTGGATGTTTCTCAATATAATCTTCGTCATACTAGTATCCATAGAGGATGGATACTTGTGAGAAGAGTAACCCCATAGAGGTTACTTCATATGAATAGAAAGGTCCTCATGTCAAAGAACTTATATGAATACATGCGAGATAATAATTACATGAGCAATGATTATAGTTTTCAATACTTATTAAATAACCAAGTAGGACTGTGTAGTCACTCTGAGAGGAGGTCAATCAATGTGTCCCCTTTTACTGAATTTGTTTATCTTTTATATTACCCCTCTTACTAATTTGAACCTATGAACCTATTATAGTTGATGGATCTATCTATAAATCCCAAAAACAACACATCGCATAAAAATAGAAAGTAAACAAAGGCAGTATCACACATAAGTTTTACAAGGTTTGATCCCACTAATGGTATCTAATCCTTGATGTGTTCAGGAAAATTCTAAAATTCAAGTGATTCACTAATATATAAATTGAATACACATAGTCTATATCATGAAAACCATTTACTATCTCCCGAAAATTTTATAGTCTCTTGATTGGTTATTTATACTAGATTTTCTAGTTTACAATGGGTCCTCCAAAACTCACTAATGAACAATGTCTTCTTATCATTTTCGGGATGTCAATTCATAAATTGTTGAGTTCTTATTCCTCAAAAATAATTCTTCTACTACCAATTCATACACATATATAGCAGTATACACGCTGACCTCATTCTCTCAACTAATTCATGGAATGACCAATGCATGTAGATAGTAAGGTTCTTTATGTTTTCTTCTTCCTCACTCATTTTAAAGATCTTCAACACAAATATCATAAATAAGATAATGACAATGTAATCCTTCCTCAACTCTTTTCTTATTCTTCAGCTTCTATAATATAGAGATATAGTAGAAAAAATATTCACACCTAGTTTCCTTTATTCGTTATTATCTTACTCCTTTGGTGATAATAGGTTATGCAAAAGAAACACCTCACCAGTCTCCTAATTCATCTCTTATTCCTTTATACACTAGATTTTTACTATAATTTAGTATCAATTTCTCTAATCCCTTAATTATCTCAAATATTATTTATTATTTTCTTCTCTATATTCACATAGCTGCTTGAATTTTATTTTTATATTTTGAATGTTGAAATTACATGATATTTATCACTATGATATTCTCATTAATATCATTTATAATAATCATATGGATCTTCTACCCATGATCTTAAAATATTATATTTCTTATAAAAACATCTCTCAACTAATATTATTGTGTAACACTTCTTTGAGATCCAATATCTTATGCAGACTTAATAATATCCTTTTTATTCACATGAGAATATTTAACATTCTCAATAGAATGTTATGCATTCCTTTTCATATCTCCTGTACTAGACACAATATCTTATTTATCAAAGTATTTTTTTTATGATTTTCAATTTTTAGTATCTTTCATATCATCTATGAGATATTATATATGACCTAAATAGTTTATGTATTACAATGTGGTTTTTCCTATGTCACTATTTAATCTGAACTCCAAGAAATATATTTTTTATGAACTTAGATATGTTATATATCACATTGATATATTTATTTTTTCATATTTTAGTATGAGTTTTAGTAAATATATTTCATATCAATAAAATATCTCATTTACTATATGAAATATGTTCTGTATCATAGTGTAACTCCCATATTTGAATACATATCATCTGAAAAATGTTATGTATTATGATGAGCATAGGAATTTTTTTAATATCACATTCTAAGAAAAACATATGTGTGTATTTTTCAATTTTCCATCTTTAACTCGGAATTATAAAACTTCATTATATCAGCTTAGAACGTCTTCAAACATTCACAGAGCTTCTTAAATCACTCTAAATCACTTCAAAAAAATTATATGAATTTATAAATATATAAAAAATAATTAAGTATCTTTAGGAAAATTCCTAAAAAATCTTGAAACATATGATTACTATTCTTAGAATATCGTCATATAGATCCAACTGCCTCAATTATTCTCAGTTTTTGTATCATACTGAATTTTATCAATGGTGTGGATTGTTTCTTTTTGTTTTAGATTTCTTTTTTGTCCCTAAAAATGATTTAAAATGGAGTGAATTGGGTATCAATGGTTTATGGGTCTTGTTCATACATCGGAGATTTGAATCTTGAAGAAACATATTGGGCAGCATGGTTAGTAGAAACAGTGCATCCCAACCTATACGGTTTCTCTAAATGAGCAGCTTGAGGCATTGGGGTGTTGGGGCTACACGGTATGTCTGCAACCGTGTGGACCTAGGAACATGAACATACAATATTTAAGACCTCTTGGATATATCCAAATCACATGGTTGGTGCACATTTTAGCCAACTATGTGGCCAAATTGTGTTCTCCTGCATATGTTGGTGAATTTCCAAATTTTCCCCTAAAATGTTTTAAGTTTAAACCCACCTTCCTTTTTTTATTTTCTCTAGAGGACCTATCCTACCTCTCCTATAAAGACTGATCCTTATCTTCTCTTAGTTATTGAGATAAATTCACCATACATACTCTAAATCTCTCACCATCGGAAGCATAGTAAAGCTAGAGGTAAGCCCTACTGTAACGACCCAAAATTTGGTTAATGAAAATCCCTCTTGATCTAATTAAATGCCTTAGTATGTGAAATGGTCATACAACATATGAACTTCTTTTGTTTTATGTTTTTGGATTTTAAAATATCATTAAGAATTGTGAATGTTGCTAATATAGTCGTTGAACAGTGATCACATGATTAGTATAAATATGGGCTTTAACAATCTAATTTACTCAGAAAAATGATGAGATGGCCTCATCCAGTAGAATTTCTCCATACTAAGCCCATTTGTTGGAGCTTGGAAAGGAGGTGGCATCGCTGGGCTTCATTCTTGGCCAATCCCAAGACAATATTCAATAGTTTAAGCTCGAATGGAACCGTCTATGGGAGAAGTGGAAGTTGATAGAGATCACCACACGTGCAATGTTATCTAAGCCACCCCAAGAGTCTGTCACAATCGCACACCTCACCCTTCGGTCTTATGCGGGTGTTTTAAGGGGTTATTTAACATGACCCTAGTACTATGTTTATATACATTATTTTTTTATATAATAATGAATATAGTTTCATTTTATTATTGTTACCTTGTAAATATTTTTTAAAGAACAAATAGTATGTTTGGTTAATGTTCAACTAAGAAATCTATTTTGATGAATTAATGTATTTTTGAATTAAATATTTTTTTAATAAAATATTATAATTATTATTATTAAATTAATTTTTATTAAATATAAATGATCAGGTAATTTTTATTAAGGTTTGAAATCCATTTTTGTCAAAACCCATGAATTTTCGATAAATGTCGGTTTTTATTTTAAAAGTGAAAAGTAACATATTTAGAAAATTATTTAGATAAAATTAATATTATTTATGGAATTAGGACATCGAAATTATCCAATGGTATAATTTTTCATAATTTTCTGAGAGAGTCAAATTTTTGGGTAAAAATTAAATACCGTTTAAATATATAATATGTTTTATGACATCATAATGACCCAATAGTGATGTAATAAAATAATATAAGTATTATGTTTGGCTAGTATATGTTTTACCATTAAAATAATGTGATTTTGGGTTTTTTTGACTTATTTTACAATGCATTAATGGACCCTTCCAGACTTATTAAACATCATGTCTTTTTAAATTGTTTTCCTTGGGAGTGTGACTCACCTCCACATAAGAAACCCCATTATTTTAAGAAGTTCGGACTTTGGCCTTATAAAATATATTTTTCCACTTACCTTTTACAAAAACCATATGAAAAAACCATGGGATGGTTTGTGGTTTGGATTAGTTTACTGTGGGGGTCCCAAACCTAAATAATAAACAATTCCCTCACCTTTCATATATAAACTCACCCAAGCTCCCACTTCCTCCTCATTAAAAGCCTTTTGAGTTCATACAACCTCTTACCTCCTCTCTCTAGAATCCTCCCAAGGTGCCCCAAGCTTCCAAGAACCCTCTCTCAAGCCTCTCTCAAGCCTTTGGAAGCATACTTCCAAGTAAGGGTTTTTTCTTCCTTTCTCATTTTTGTCCAATTTTCTTTAAGTTGTTATGACCTTTTAATTTCAATTATAAATGTGGGGGTATGGTTTCACACCTCCCCTATACTTCCCTATTTATGTTTTAATTATGGGAAACCCATTTCTCTCTCATTAAATGCCTCCCATGTACACCTGTTACAATGTCAAAATTCCGAAAGAAATTTCCCTCTCCTCATTTACATTGAAGCAATTCTTTTGTATCATGAATCTAAATTACAATACATTTGTTGGACATGTATCTAAATGACCCCCCTTACTGTACATGTCATTTAAATATGATGAGACACCCCTTTCTCTCTCATCAACCATTTTTATGAGTTCTTATGTCATGCCATTATGCTGCCGAAATTACACCGTGTTTTTCCAAGCCAAAGTCATTATGTAGTAAATACCATGTCCATTTCTTTATCAAGGGTATTCACCTTTATGCACATTTACGTATTTTTTAAAGAGTTTCAAGTATTTATTCCACATTCATTCATCATGGAATAAATAATTATTTTGAATGATTTAATGTTTTATGATCCATATGGCACACTTACGCATGAAATGAAATGTTTAAGAATGGTGTGCCCTGATAGCGCTCCAATACATTGGGTAAAGTATAGTATCATGATACATTATTTGAAATGGGTATTTAATCATGCTAATACAAGTGAAACGATGGTTTACTCGTGCTTCATGTGCAATGAGTGTTTACTCATGCTCTATGTGCAATGAGCCTTGGCTCTGGCTAATTCCATGTTAAGTGGTGTTGCCACATTTCCATGTTATGATTATCATGCTTTATCATGCCTTTAAGTTTATGATTCCCTTGTTATCTATTGAGATGCCTATTTTCTAACATGTATTGTATTCCTCATGTTATTCCATTTTTATTCCCTTACTGGGCTTTATAGCTCACCCTTTTCTTATGCATGTCCTCAGGTTATCCCATGCAATGCTAAGTACGAGGGAATGTAGTGGTCATGTAAAAGAAGTTTTCAATAAGGATGTTTTATTTCATGTTTTAAGTTGTTATATAATTATCCTAAGCCCCAAATACATTAAACCTCTCGATATTCTATGTTTTATCAAGTGATGTTTATGTAATAAATCATGTTTAAGTTTGTAATAAAAAGCAGAGTTTTCATAGTTGGTATCAGAGTATAGGTTTAGTTATTTTTGGGATTAGGATTAGAAAACCCTTGGGAATCCTTATAAACAAGACTAGTAAAAAAATCCATATGTTTTGGTGAGTATTTAGTAAGTATTTTATCAAGAAAATACATCCATGTCTAGATACGAAAAGGTAGAGGTGGCTCTGGCACAGATGTATCCTAGGGGTAAAACCCGAAAACACCGCTTTGAGCTAGACTCGAACGGGAACAAGTGCACGACAATAGGGCCTTGCTACACTCTTAGTTACGACACTCCCGGGGGTTATGCTTTGTTAGATTCATGAGCTTAGTACAAACTATTATTAAGGGATTAAAAAAATCTCATAAGAATATAAGTTAAGAAATAGATTGAGGATAACAAAGATCACAAGATAGGATATACTTCTTATTTATATGTTTATAATTTTATGTTCAAAGTTTCTTTTTTACTACATATTCGAGACCTCAAATTATACGCCATTTTTCTTAGTTAATGGCGAGAAATATAAGGACATGTTCCAACAACCAATGTGATAAGAAATGTGAAGATCTCCCTAATGATATGCCTGATATGACGGGAGTGGATGCTCAAAACTTCATGATAGTACTTATTCAGATAGCTCGAGTTATGAATAATAACTTGAATCAGGCAGAACTCCTTCCTCCTCCACGGAAAGAGAAAGTTTCCGTAGAATCCTTCATGCGGAAAAGGCATCCCATTTTTAGTGGATCTTCTGGTCCCATCCTTGTGGAACAATGGATTAACTCCATTGAGAAGCTATTCTACGTCCTCCAGTGCTCCGAAGAGGAAAACGTTGTACTGGCGGTCTATCGTTTTGATGGGGAAGCTGATCAGTGGCGGACACTGATCAAGAATACAATGTCCCTAAAGGAAATTGATTCCATGAATTGGGAGGAATTCAAGAGGTTGTTTTTCAACAAATATTTTCCTCGAACCCTATGTCTCAAGATGGAAAGATAGTTCCTCAAACTCAAGCAGAAGGAAGATGAGTCCATTGGGGCATATGAAGAAAACTTTACAAGGCTTGCAAGGTACACCTCTGGATTTTTCATGAACACCGAAAACAAGGTGGATCACTTCTTTAGCGAACTAAAGCCGAGTCTATGAAAATAGTTGGCAATTTGAGACTTCGATAGTTATGAGTATATTTTTCATTGTGCCCTCGTGGTTGAAATGGATATTGGAGACTCTCAGTGGTCTCGTGGGCCCAATGACATGAAGCAGAAAATAGAGAACAACATGGGTGGTCCATCAAAAAAATCTCATGATGGAAAGAAGCCTAACTTTCTCCCTTGCAAAAATTGTGGGAAGAAACATCCTGGTAACTGTCACAAGAGAACCATGAATTGCTTCAAATGCATAAAGTTTGGTCATCTGGACAAGAACTGCCGAAGTGATATAACAAATCTCGATAATGTTGAATAATAAAGGAATTTTCAGATCAACACTCAACTGGTAGTGTAGTGTTACAACTACAGGGAGCTTGGGCATTATGCAAACAATTTCCTTAAGACGAGGGTTATCGGAGGCAACCAACAAAAACCTCTGAGGCAACAAGGAAGGGATTATGCCATCACTACCGTTGAGGTGGAGCCGGAAAACGATGTGGTGACAGGTATGCTAGTTATTCATTAAATAATAGCGAACATAATTTTTGATTTAGGTTCTATGCATTCTTTTATATCTCAAAAGTTTAGTAGAACAATCCAAGCACCACCAAAAATCATGGAGGTGAAGATTTCAGTGAGTATGATAAAAGGATAAATCATTGAATCCCATGAATATAAACCCTTCCCTATCATAATCTTTGGATTGAACTTCCCGGAAAACCTCTTCATACTTCCTCTGGTGGAATTTGATGCAATTATTGGCATGGATTGGCTTTTCTTTTATATATCCAACATAAATTTTCATGAGAGAAATCACTCTCCATGTGGAGAATCGACCCCCGATTCTTTACAAGTGAAAGGAGGAAGATGAATCTTCTTTAGCTCCATCATATCAAGCGTGGATATTACTGCCCTATGAGCATACGTATCTAGCTCAGATTATTAAGTCTAAGAAGGAAACCATCCTAGAGGACATGCCTATTGTGAGGGAATTCGCTGAAGTGTTTCCTAAGGATTTGTCTGGTCTTCCTCTTAGAAGAGATGTTGACTTCTCAATTGAAATTATACCTAGGGTGTTGCCAATATCCAAGACTCTATATATAATAGCTATTGTGGAGCTTGAGGAGCTGAAGAAAAAACTATAGGAGAATCTTGATAAAGGGTTTATATGCCCAAGTGTTTCACGATGGGGTGCACCAGTCCTCTTCATCAAGAAGAAGGATAGGTCAATGCGCATTTGCATCGATTATCATGAGTTCAACAAAATCACGATAAAGAAAAAGTATCCTCTCCCATGAATTGATGACTTATTCGATCATCTGTGTGGAGTACAATACTTCTCGAAGGTGGATTTGCGGTCGGGATATTATCAAGTAAGGGTGAAGAAGGAAGATATCCTCAAGAATTCTTTTCGTACAAGATACGGGCACTATGAATTTATAGTAATGCATTTCGGACTCACTAATGCTCCAGAAATCTTCATGGACTTGATGAATAGAGTCTAGAGAGATTACCTTGACAAATTTGTGGTAGTCTTTATTGATGATATTCTGATATACTCCAAAACAAAGGAGGATCATGAGGAGCATCTAAGAACTGTACTAGAGACCTTACGGAAGGAGAAGCTCTATGAAAAGTACAACAAGTGTGAGTTATAGTTGAAGGAGGTCTCATTCTTGGGCCATATCATCACAAGCAATGGGATATTTGTGAATCTCTCAAAGACAGCTGCAATAGATGGATGGCCAAGGCCAACATCGGTAACAGATATCCGTAGCTTCTTGGGGTTACCTGGATATTATCGACGATTTGTGAGAAACTTCTCACGATTTTTGAACCCTCTTACCAAGATAACTAGGAAGGGAGTAAAGTTTTCTTAGGGTGATGAATGCAAAGAAATCAAGGAGTTAAAAATGAGGCTTATCACTACACTTGTGCTCACTTTACCCACAAGTGGAGAACTTTTTGTGATATTTAGTGATGCTTTGAAGAAGGGCATGGGATGTGTGTTAATGAAAAATTACAAGGTCATTGCCTATGCTTCAAGGCAATTGAAAGTTCATGAATATAACTATCCAACACATGACCTCGAGTTGGTTGTAGTGATCTTCACTTTGAAAATTTGGTGGCATTATCTCTTTGGGGAGAAGTTTGAAATATATACGGACCACAAAAGCCTCAAGTATATATTCACACAAAAAGAGTTGAACATGCACCAACAAAGATGGTTAGACCTGATCAAAGACTGTGACTACTCAATTCACTACCATCCTGGAAATTCAAACAAGGTGGTAGATGCTCTAAGTAGACAGGATCGTGCATGTTTATCAATGATGAGAATTGAAAAAGATCTGATCTTCTTTGATTTTTAAATTATGGACATGGAAATCATTAAGGGAGTAACATCATCAATCCTTTCTCGAATTATTGCTCAACCATCCCTCTTGGAGAGAATAAATGATGCTCAAAGAAAAGATGTGGAAATTCAGAAAAGGGTGGGAGCTGTTAGAAATGGGAAATCATTTGATTTCAATGTTTATGAGGAAGGAGTTGTAATATTTGGGATGAGATTATGTGTACCATATAATCCAGAGATAAAGAATGAGCTATTGAATGATGCATGTAGCTCGACCTTCTCTATCCACCCAGGGAGCACAAAGATGTACTGAGATCTCTGAGAAAACTTTTAGAGGGACAATATGAAAAGTGAGATTGTCGAATATACATCAAAGTGTCTGGTATGTCAGCAAGTGAAGGAAGAGAGGAAGAATTATAAGGGGATGATGCAACCATTGCCCATACCAGAATTGAAATGGAATAATATCACTATGGACTTTATCATTGTACTTTTGAAGACATCCAAGGGAAACAATGCAATCATGGTTGTAGTGGATCATCTTAAAAAAGTTGCACACTTCATTGCTATTCAGGAGGATTTCTCATTGGATCAACTGGCACAAATATATATCAGGGAAGTGGTAAAGTTTCATGGAGTACCACTATCTATCATGTCCGATCGAGATCCAAGATTCACCTCTAAGTTTTGGAAGACTCCTCAACATGCTCTGAGTACTGAACTGGACTTCAGTATGGCCTATCATCCTCAAACTGATGGCCAATCCGAGTGGAATATACAAACACTTGGGGACATGTTGAGAGCATGCTCAATGGGCTTCAAAGGAGGATGGGATCAACATCTTCCTTTGTTTGAGTTCTCATAAAAAAACAGTTTCCACTCGAGCATCCAAATGGCACCATATGAATCCCTTTATGGGAAAAGGTGCAAAACACTAATTTGTTGGGATGAGGTCGGTGAGTATAAGCTACTTGGACCAGAAATGGTCAAAAAATGGTGGAGAAGGTGAAAACCATTCAGCAGCATATCAAAGAAGCCTAGAGTCGACAAAAGAGTTATGCGGATAACTGTCAATGAGACCATGAGTTTAAAGTTGGAGACATGTTATTTCTATGCATATCTCCGTGGAAGAAGGTCATGAGGTTTGGAAAGAAAGGGAAGTTAAGTCCAAGGTACATCGGCCCCTTTGATATTCTAGATCGTGTTGGGGTTGTGGCCTATCGACTAGCACTTCCACATACCATGGCCAAAGTACCTGATGTCTTTCATGTATCCCTCTTAAAGAAGTACATACCGGACACCTCACATGTACTCTCTTCCAAGGTGGTACATTTGGAGTATGATCTTTCCTATGAGGAGCATCCAATCAAGATCTTAGATCATAGAGACAAAGTTCTACGTAACAAGACTACTCATCTGGTCAAGGTACTTTGGCGAAACCATAAGTATGAAGAAGCAACATGGGAAATGGAAGAATAAATGAAGCAAAAGTACCCACATCTATTTTTTTCCTAGAATGTATAATGAAATTTTGAGGGAAAAATTTCTTAAGGGGGGAAGATTGTAAAGACCCAAAATTTGGTTAATGAAAATTCCTCCTGATCTAATTAAATTCCTTAGTATGTGAAATGGCCATAAAACATATGCACTTCTTTTGTTTTAGATTTTTGTATTTTAAAATAACATTAAGAATTTTGACTGTTGCTAATATAGTCGTTGAACAATGATCACATGATTAGTATAAATATGGGCTTTAACAATATAATTTACTCATACAAAGGAAGTGATGGTCTCATCTAGTAGAATTTCTCCATACGAAGCCCATTTGTTGGAGCTCGGAAAGGAGGTGGCGTCATTGGGCTTTTCTCTTGACCAAGACCAAGCCGATCTTCAATATTTTAATCTCGAACGGAACCGTCTATGGGAGAAGTGGAAGTTGATAGAGATCACCATGTGTGCAATGTTATCCGAGCCACCCCAAGAGTCTGTCACCATCGCACACCTCACCCTTCGGTCTTATGTGGGTGTTTTAAGGGGTTATTTAACAAGACCCTAGTACTATGTTTATGTACATTATTTCTTTATATAATAATGAATATACTTTCATTTTATTATTGTTACCTTGTAAACAGTTTTTAAAGCACAACTAGTATTTTTCGTTAATGTTCAACTAAGAAATCTATTTTGATGAATTAATGGATTTTTGAATTAATTTTTTTTTTAATAAAATATTATTATTATTATTAAATTAATTTTTATTAAATATAAATGATCGTGTAATTTTATGAATGCAATTATAATTTTTATTAAGGTTTGAAAGCCATTTTTGTCAAAACCCATGAATTTTAGATAAATGTCGGTTTCTATTTTAAAAGTGAAAATTAATATATTTAGAAAATTATTTAGATAAAATTAATATTATTTCTGGAATCAAGATGTCAAATTTATCCAACGGTGAATTTTTCATAATTTTCTGAGACAATCAAATTTTTAGGTAAAAATTAAATACCGTTTAAATATATAATATGTTTTATGACATCATAATGACCCAATAGTGATATAATAAAATAATATAAGCCATATTTTCGGCCAATATATGTTTTACCATTAAAATAATGTGATTTTGGGTTTTTTTGACTTATTTTACAAAACATTAATGGACCCTTCAAGACTTATTAAACATCTTGTCTTTTTAAATTGTTTTCCTTGGGAGTGTGACTCACCTCCACATAAGCAACCCCATTATTTTAAGAAGTTAGGACTTTGACCTTATAAAATATTTTTTTCCACTTCCCTTTGCCAAAAACCATGGTAAAAACCCATGGTATGGTTTGTGTTTTATATTATTTTAATGTGAGGGTCTCAAACCTAAATAATAAACAATTCCCTCATCTTTCCTATATAAACCCACCCATGCTCCAACTTACTCCTCACTCAAAGCCTTTGGATTTCGTCCAACCTCTTACCTCCTCTATCTAGAATCCTCCCAAGGTTCCCCAAGCTTCCAATAATCCTCTCTCAATCCTCTCTCAAGCCTTTGGAAGTATACTTCCAAGTAAGGGTTTTTTCTTCCTTTCTCATTTTTGTCCAATTTTCATTAAGTTGTTATAACCTTTTAATTTAAATTATAAATGTGGGGGTATGGTTTCGCACCTCCCCTATACTTCCCTATTTATGTTTGAATTATGGGAGACCCCATTATCTCTCATTAAATGCCTCCCATGTACACCCGTTACTATGCCAAAATTCTAAAAGGAATTTCCCTCTCCTCATTTACATTGAAGAAATTATTTTGTATCAGGAATCTAAATTCAATTACATTTGTTGGACATGTATCTAAATGAACCCCCTTACTTTAAATGTCATGTAAATATGATGAGACACCCCTTTCTCTCTCATCAACCATTTTTATGATTTCTTATGTCATGACATTATGCTACCGAAATTGCACCATGTTTTTCCAAGCCAAAGTCATTGGGTAGTGAATACCATGTCCATTTCTCTATCAAGGGTATTCACCTTTATACACATTTACATATTGTTTAAATAGTTTCAAGTATGTATTCCACATTATTTTATCATGGAATAAATAATTTTGTTGAATTATTCAATGTTTTATGATCCATGTGGCACACTTATGCATGAAATGAAATGTTTAAGAAGGGCGTGCCCTGATAGCGCTCCAATGCATTGGGTAAAGTATAGTATCATGATACATTATGTGAAATGGGTGTTTACTCATGCTAATAAAATTTCAATGAGGGTTTACTTATGATTCATGTGCAATGAGGTTTTACTCATGCTCTATGTGCAATGAGCCTGGCCTCAGGCTAATTCCATGTTAAGTGTTGTTTCCACATTTCCATGTTATGATTATCATGCTTTATCATGCCTTTAAGTTTATGCTTCCCTTGTTCTCTATTGAGATTCCTATTGTATAACATGTATTTTATTCCTCATTTTATTTCATGTTTATTCCCTTACAAGGCTTTATAGCTCACCCTTTTCTTATGCATGTCCTCAGGTTATCCCATTTAATGCTAAGTACGAGGGAATGTAGTGGTCATGTAAAGGAAGTTTTAAATAAGGATGTTGTATTTAATGTTTTAAGTTGTTATGTAATGATCCTAAGACCCAAAGAATCTAAACCACTCAATCTTATATGTTTTATCAAGTGATTTTTATGTAATAAATCATGTTTAAGTTTGTAATAAAAAGCAGAGTTGTCATACCTACACTTCTCATCCTTCAGTTCTTCATTGTTTTCTTCCTCTGTTAAAATATTTAGTTGAAAGATCATTTTACCTATTTTCAGGGCATTTTATTATTTCTTTGATATCTTATATTATAAATTGAATCAAATAATGATGGTGGATGAGTTAAGAACTACGGGGTAAGGTTGGTGGTCTAGTTTTGTCCCACAATTTCGGTCGCATTATATATCTTATATCATTGTCCCACACACCAGATCATTCTGGTGATGGCTCCAAAAAGTTAAATAATTTATTCTAAATGATTTTACACATGTATTATGATCCTAGAAAGGGTAAAATCACCCCTTGGGTTTACTTCCTTTATGTATTCCACGAAATTTGGTGTGAGATCCCCTTGAGGCCTAATTCCCTTTGTCTTCTTTTTCTAAACATCCCTTGAGGGGTGTTTCCTTATAATTTATACTTTGAACTGATTAAGTGAATTTATAAAATGATTAGACATGAGTTTTACCCCCTACCCTTAATGCCATAAATGTAACTTTTGATCCAAATGTATTGGTCAAGAGGTTAGGTCATATGCCTTATGACTCAAGCCATAAATGAAATGCTTGATTGAATTCCTTGACCAAATTTCCTATGTTAAATGATTTTTTTGTTAAATATTATGGATTTACTAACCAAGTCATACACTCACCTTAGTGTCGAGGGAGATACAAGGGGTTTTGAATTAAAGACCCCTTGGATGGGATTATCATGATTAAAAGTTAGTTTTGTTCATGCTCGTTAACACGCTAGTGGAGACACTAGAAATTCCTGGTACAGGTTCTCCATGTGTTTACCCTTTTCAACTCTAAACAAGTTAAACCAGTTCACTAGGGGAGACATCATGGATGGGATTAGTGGATTGATGGTTGTACCTTTCCACGAGAGAGACTCGGGGCCCTACATGTGATATCAAGTACAGACTATGAGTTTAGTTCATAATGTTATCACACTAGACCAAGGGTGACACTTGAGATCTCATACATGGGTCACCTCGGAAGGACACCTATGTCTTTGGGAATATACGAAGACACTAGAGAGATACTTAGGGTCCCAACAGGACTACCTTGGATGGGCTCAAAGTTAATCTACTTAAATTCAATGAATCATTCAAATTAAAAAAAATGACACGTTTAAATTGGAACTTCGAGGATGCATCTACTAAGTGAAATCAAAAACTTTAGGATAGTCCATATCTTTATATATTATACTACTCACTTACTCGTGAATTATTATTTATATTGGACACAATGGCTTAGGCCTAAGTAGGTAAAGTCTTGCGGGTTTCCCAATTGGAACCTAGTCCAATGTATTAATTTATTTATTTATGTATTAAATCCATTATTAATGGCACAATTATCATTTTATATTGCACGAAATAGATTTTTCTATACATCATTGGCGGTATCCTACTGGGGTTGTATCTCACATGTTTCTTGGGTTGCCTTTGGTACCCAAGCAGACTTCATGCTTGCAGGTATTGATAAAGGGAAGAGTCTATCTTTTGATGCTTGATTATTTTTCTAGGATAGAGTATGGGAGAATAGAACTGGTTCTATGCTTAAGATTCTAGTAGTTTTTGTTTTTGTCCTTTTTGTATATATTTTTATCATGTGGTATATGTCTATATCCTCTATTCCCTGCGAACACTTTTATAGAGTACATGACATGTCATCATCATCTTTATTATTTATTATTGTTTATTCAGCTTCCTCCAATTGTTTATTTAATATGCATGATTATTTATTTTTTTCCACTTCTATTTGTTTGTAGATACTACTTCCACTATAGTGGGTTATTTTTAACACCCCAATATTTCATAGTAAGTTATTTTCTCTAAAATAATTCAATAGATTGTACTACACGCAACACCGAGTTTGAGCGCATCACGACTAACCAAACTAGTCGTCCCAAAGAAGTTATGAATAGTATTAACTGAATTTTAAATTTTATATACTCTATATAATTTTAGAATACATGTTATGATTTTCTTAGACATAATATAAGAACAAATTCAATTTTTCAGATAAAAGAAGTATTTTTTTTAAATGAAATTTTACCACCTTCTAATGGAAAACCCTTTTTAAAACTAATATTTTACACTTTTATATATTCAATTTAATGAAATTAAATTCTTCTTTAGAATAGGGACATAAAATTTTGTTTTGATTAACTTTTTTGTACTCTTTTCTTAACGTTAATTTTTTGATGAATACTAAAAAATACTAAATTTTAATTGAAAATAACTTTTTTAATTGAAATAATTTATAGGGTAAAATTATGTATTTGAATGATTTTGAATTATAATTAGATTATAATTTTATCATTTAATACAATGTAGGTCATTATAAGTAATTTCAACTTTAAATTTGACATAAACACATGTTAATCTTTTGATAGTTTTTACTTTTTAAAAACCCGCTTTTCTGTTTCGATGACGGGAATTAATTTTAAATTAATTAATGCAACTTCTATGTTTTTAATTTGGTAAAATATAATTCATTTTTGAATTTGGAATATCAAAATTATCTTATGGTTCATTTTTGGTATTTTTCTGAAAACATTCAATTTTTGATGAATAGGGAAAAACACTGCGTTATAGTTTAAAACCGACATTTTATTTAAATAATTATTTATTTTATTTTAATTTATTTTAATTAAAAATAGATATATAATACCTATATAGGTTCAATTTAATTCATTGGAGTCATTTTATAATAAAATTAGATGTATAAAATTTTATTGAACTTTTTACCGTCTTTTACCCACTTTCTAGGAGCCTTTGCAAATTATCATAAAAACTTAATTTTACCGCTTCTGTGAGTTGAATTAGAAAAATCCAAGAGACATGGTTGAAATCATTAAATAAAATTTGGTTCAATAAGATGAAAATAATTTTTGGTGAATAGTAACTTTTGACTTTTATTTACCACGATTAAAAGTAAATAGGGTAATTAAGGGTAAAAATGAAATTATAATTACCCTAACACATGTCCTAATTCTATTGGATAAGTTTAATTCTACCAAAAACAACCTTATGAATAAAATATTATCCTCTTTGGTCCACTTGAATTAGATTAGAACATTTATTATTATTTTATTTAAAGAAGAGTTAAAAGAGTTAAATTCAAAGTTTAATAACTAAACCATTTTTAATATAGAGTTATACATAAGATAAATTATACTATAAATATTCATTAGAAATATAAAAATATTTCCTACATAATGGTATTTTATTTATAATTTTTATACATTAAATAATTAAATTTATTTATGACACAATGATGATGCAGTAATTACCTTATTAATGAAAGATTAAAATAATTGATATTATAAATATACAAATAAATGTAATTTGAGATTTTCGATTAATTCCACTAATTTAATAGGCTAATAAGACATGTTATGGTTGAGTAAATAATTTTTTTTTGAAGTAATCATGTTTTTATAATTTTCACAAAAACCAAATACTAAATAATGTCAAAATTGACATAAATGAGTTTTTAAAACAAATACTATATTATTGGTTGATATAATATTCCTAAAAATCTAAGGTTCGGAAAAAGGGCTTAAATAATATTATATATGTCATTAATGAACCACTTGATGTTATCTTAGAAGTTTAAAGTAATTTTATTAACAATATAGTGTAAGAATACAAGAAGACACAGTAAAAGTTAAACTATTTAACTAAGAGTTAAATCTAAAAGTTAATGTTAAAATGGCAACCTAAACTTCTCTAAAACCTATTGGTTGAGCATTATTAGACCCATAAACACCTTATCTTTGAAATAAATTATTTAGGAGCCATTAGAAACCGAAAATGATTTTATTATAAAATAATATTTCTTGGTTTTCCTAAAGTGACCCTCACCTCTCTAATAAAAGGGTACTTCCCCTTCTCTTAATTTAACACCTCCAAATCCATTTGGATCAGCCAAACCCTGAACAAATATCCTCCAAACTTCCCTCACATCAACCTAGAGTCCTTAATTTGATCATAAATTCAACCTAAGGATCCCTTTTGATCAACTCAAAAGGAAACACCCGAGGAAGAGGTAATAATTTCACCACCCTCTTTCAAGTTCTTTTCTTCTTCCAATTCCTCTTTATTTTTTGTTTCCATAACAAAATAATAACTCCAGTACCTTCCTCATAATTTTATATTATTATAAATATGGTACAACCATATTCATTATTCTATCCATCCTATAAATGACAAAGTCAACATACGTGCGTACGTACGGCTTCTCCACGTCGTGGAGTAGTTTGTTATTCAAACACTTTATTATTTGGATGGGTATAATAATGACTATAAATGATGTAAATAATAAATATACCATGATAATTATTCTTTATATATTATATACCACCCAATTACATACGATTTCGTCATTAATATAATGATATTGTCGCACGTGCGTACGTACGGATTACCGTCTCCACGAACGCGATGAGATTCATTCCTCATCGTAATCATTCAAGAATAATTTTCATTTTATGATTAAAAATAATGTTTATAAACATAATATAATTTTTTATATGAATAAAATACATCATATACATAACAAACATGTCTTACGTAACCAATCATATAAAGGAAAACGAATCAGTTAACACCCGAAACGATGATACTACTGAAATATTATTAACAAAGAAATATTAGAAGATCATATATAATATCATATTTATATATTTGGTTTTTTTATAATTTAATAAAAATGATTTAAACATTATACTGGAAGTTAACCTACCCTATACTAAGGAAAAGTACAAGGTAAGGGGTTTCTTATCTCACTTTAAATTTCGTGAGATTTCCATTGTTTGCCACTTATTAATTGCATGTGGTATATTATGTACTTCTATTTGATATATATTATCATGATTCTATTTATATTCATGGTATTTTTTATTCATTTTGTGGTTATTAACTTTTGGTCATATGAATCGATTGATTACAACATGGTAAGGGGTTTTCATCTCACTTCTTATTTCTGTGAGATTCATGTTATATTGCCACTATTTCCTTTTGTGTGGTGTATTTACTGCCCATGATTGTATTCCTTATGTAATATAATTTAATTTATGGGTATTTATATCTTCATTGTATGATCCTTCTTTCATGGGGTGTATGTTTCGTAAGTCACCAAATCGGTAGGGGAATTTCAAATTTTGATTTCCACTCATTGGGTTTTATGCAAACTTCATTGATTATTTTACTCCAAGATTTTGTGTGAAATCATTATTTATTTATTTATGTAATAATTTCCACTCTCCTTTGTGTGGATATTATTTTGATACACATAATCAATCCATTGATAAATTCTCAAGTCATCAATATGAACTTGATAAGAGTAATCTTAACTCAATTTTCATTCATTGAGTTAAACATCCAAGTCATTGGTGTTGTTGTTGCAAAAATATGTGTGATTGTCCTATGATTGTTTTACACTGAATATCCAATAATATTTAGTGTATTTATATTTTTCACACATAATTATGTCATTGATTTATCCTTAACCTAAGGATACGGTCTTTATAAGGGATTTCATCTCAACTTACATTCCATTGAGATTTCTTTCTTGTTATGCGCCAATTCACTTTTATTTGGTGTGTATACTATACTTTGACATAATATATCTTTAATACCTTTATTATAATTATATTAGTATGTTTTTATTACCTAAATTATTTGTATTCAAGCGTCTCTCATTAGGTTAGGAACTCTAACTAAAATACCTTTTTAAATTTTTTAAAAATTTATTCTTCTAAATATTTCTCTTTAATGTCCATGTTTTAAAAATGGATTTAAGGATTTATTTATATGGATATTAATGTTTTAAAATTAAAATTCCTTTTAAAAGTTTCAAAGTGGTATGAGAAACTTTGATTCAAAAATCTATTTTAAACAGCTTCTTGATAAATAGTGATACTTTTAAATGTCTTCAAGAAAAAGGGGGATATTTCTCTCAAATAGTTTTAATGGTTATTTTAATCTATGTCAATATCCTTCATTATTCTCAATTGAGGTTAATTTATTATAATACAATCTTCTATATTTTATTGAATGAGTTATGTTTGACTATGGATGTGCTATTTTTATACCATTCATGGTTTTTGGTTAAAGTATTTACATTTTTTATGCTAGTTTAATATGAATGTTGATGTTATGTTTCATCATTTTCATATGAGGAATTCATTGGACTTATTAAGTGACGGGTGGATCCCGCTATAGTTCCTCGATGCATTGGTAGGTCTCATGAGACAAACTAGTGTCTTAGAACAAGGCCTTGAGAAAATCATATTTTTAGTCTTGGAACAAGGCCTTGACTATGTGGTTATGAAGTATAGCATTATGCATTACATCATTATGAAATTGGTTATTGATATTACATGTGATTATTAAACTAGTAGAATATCCATGTGAATAAGTAAATGGCATTATTTGATTTATCTTTGCCATATTATGTTGAAGTTTAATTTTAAAAGGCTTCTGTTCTAGTCTTATACATTGCCTTAAATGTTTTTTCTTATTTATAACAGTTTTTGCTATTTTGTTATCCTTACTGAGCATATGAGCTCACCACTTTCTTATGTTTTATTTTTTCCAGGATGCAAAGAAGTATATTGCAATTAACCTGCAAAAATAGGCTAAGGGATATAATAGTGTTCAAAGGGGACACAATGTTGTTTTTTTATTTAATGATGTAATGTAAAACTTATGTATGTATCTATTAATTCCAAGGATACTAAACTGATCAATATTTCGGGACATGATTCCTTATATCGTGCCAATGTTATGTAATAATGCACTGATTCTGGGTAACTAGGGTCGGGGCGTTACATTATTATTATAGTCATATATTTCCGGCTTCTATTTTTTCTTATTGATTATATATTTTTATGCTCTACTCTGATCAATGAGGGAATAGTCTCCCTCTTGACACTCTCTAGGACCTCGCTTCTAGTTGGTAACCTCTAGCGTTTGGGGATGTGTTCTTGAGTACTTGTGGCCACCGTCTCGGGGCACCATTAAGTGGAATCTAGGGAGGTATTCTATAAAGTGGTACCAGAGAACTTTTTTCCTTTCATATTACTACTTTTTTATTAGACAGAAGACTGGTATACTAGAATTTGGTAATGATCCTATTCATGGGAGTAGCTAACCTATGTACAGAGGAAAACCCAAATTACCCTAGGATGGGTAAATGTTGTTATTTCTTACATTATTATACTTGCACAGATTTCACCATTGGGTGATTTACTTGTTTTTTTCTTTTTATAATATTGATTTGATTATAAATAATCATGAATAATTCATGATAATAGGAACCATAGGATACGGATATCATGCAGTATGTCATTCCATATTTACCTTATATGTTCATTTCTTGTGTTTCATGTGCTTGTTGAGATTTTTGGTTGTTATGTATTGTAGTTATTTGACTATTATATATGGAAATGTGTTAACATTCCTTGCAGGATAGAGAAAATACAATTAGAACTTAAAGTTTCTTCCTTAACATCATAGTGTTTTCCTATATATGTTAAAGTAAATACTTTAAGCATCCAATTGTGGAAAGTTGAGCCATGGACCTTTGGTTTCATTGGATGGAACATGCTATGGTTAGGATTAAGTGGATTCCACATTTGAATTTATAAGGTGTATGGTCTCTTATAAATTGGATACGGAGATCCATATAATTCAACCATTAAAAGGGGGTTTAAATATATAACTGAACATAAATAAATCAAAATGAACATGATCATAAAAATGAAATGGACAGATTATAAGTGTGATATGAGACCTTGACCCTGTCCTGGCCTTAATAGTGGGAAGTGGGCTATGTCTTTTGTGATCTATCTATGTTTCCTTATCACCCAGACCTGACATCAGGAGTAGGATGAGGTTTATTCCATGTTAAAGGTAGGAGTTGTAACTATCCATTCTTTACCACTTTCCTTGTCTATTATAAATCCTATCTGAGGCGTGAACATTGAAATTTTAGAGTTATTCCACCACGATGACCTAATATTGTATGCTAAGAGAGTGGTCATGAGTATAATTCTGAGGTGGTGGGCCCTGATCCACCCATGATACCTCCTATAGTGTCTCATGAGGCACCCCGATAGATATTCCATTGGGTGTTGATGCTCAATTTCCTGATAGTTTCTTCTAGTTTATGCAGTCCGTTCAGGGTTCTCCCTGACATGCCCCTGCTATTTTAGAACGGACTCGCAAGTTCTAGTAGAAACATCATCCTTTATTCTAGGGGGATTTTGGACCATAGGATACTAAATCATGGCTAGATTCCATGTCTTTTATCTTCAATAATATAGATAATACTCCAGAGTAGAGGGTCAATCTTGCAACCTATATTCTACATGACTCCACCAAGCATTGGTAGGACATCCATACTCAAGATTATCAAAATCAGGGTATGTTCTGGGTGGATTTAAAACAACCTTCTACAAATAATTCTTTCTACAGACCTTGAGAATAGACCATTCTTGGGAGTTCATGCACCTTCAGCAATGTGACCTGTTAGTGATCGAATATTCAGTATGTTTCATAAAATTACAGTGTTTTAAAACAACCTTGTCTGATGAAGATATAATGGTTATGGGGAAATTTTATGATGGGATTTCATACACCATATGATCATAGCTGAATGTATTTTGACTGGACATCATTTTATAAATAGTGAACTAGACCCTCATCACTGAGTAGAACCAAATGGAATCTGGCAATGTGATCCAGGACGGTTCAGCTTCTAGGAAGAGTAGTGGTTTATCTAGTGGAATTAAGTAGTGTTTCAAGGGTAAACATGGGGGTAGTACCATCAGGGTGGAACACACTAACAATAATGTGGTGTGTTAACATTGTGGTAGGACAAGCCATAAAAAATCCTAGTGTATGATGATCCTAATTGAGTGACAGGCTTGTGGCGGGATAGGTCACCTCCAGCATTTCTACCAATCCTTTCCTCTAGTGCCCAGTGAACAGGGTTCTGCACCCACACTAACTTCATAAAAAGGTTCGGTGACTCCACATCAGGATGGAAGTTGTTCTTCTATATTTCATTCAGGCTGAGCAGGTGGCCGTGGCCAAGGTGGTCAGGCCTCAAAGTTTCAACGTCAGCTGAGTGGACCTGGTCAGGTTAGTCAAGTAGCATCTCAAGGTCACAGTTCGGTATACATTTATACAGAATATCCTACATTGGAGGATCATATTTTAGGTCCATATATGGGTAGAGGTACTATTCCAGTAGCCTCCAATTTAGTATCTACCTTATTTGGGACGGGTGAATCAAACTATTTTCTGTCTACTGAAACTATGGGAAGTCTGGGCCTAGTGATTGATTATTTCAATAGTGTGATGAATCTTGACACCATATTAGGAGTTCAAGATGAAGGTATACTCCAATGTAGGTAGTTCCCCCTAGAGATAGGTGGATACTATTTTCTATGTATTTTATTCATCCTTGAGATGACCAGCTTCGACATCATTCTCATTATGGACTAGCTTGTGCCTTATGAAGCATATATGGATTACCATCATCGTCAGGTATCATTCACATTGCCTAAGGGAAACATGTATATCCATAAGGGTGAATGAGATATCCAAGAAATTCAAACTGGTCCCAAGCATACTGGGATAGGTACAGTGATAGCTCATATAGCTATTCTCTTCATGAGTGATCAGGGAATGCAGCTTATAGAATTACCTTATGTTGTGGATCATTTCAAGGATGCCTTACCTAATGATTTCTTTGGAATGACTCCTAATAGAGAGGTCAAGTTCACCATAAATCTTGTGATATGTGTGGAACTGGTGTCTATTCTTCTATACAGGATGGCATCTATAGATATCTAGGAACTCAAGAAGGAGCTTGAAGATTTAGAGGAAAAGAATTTTATCCAACCCAACACATCACCATGGGGTTCATCTATCCTTTTCTCTAAAAAGGCTGATGGTACCCTTATATGTTTTGTTGATTACTACCGATTCAACTAGTTCATTATGAAGAACCAACATCCACTACCTTGTATAGACAACCTCTTTAACCAGCTCTAAAGAGAGATTGTTTTCTCTAAGATTGATTTGAGTTTGGGATACCATCGAGTGCATGTGAGGCAATCAGAAATACCACATATAGTATTCTAGATCATGTATGGCTTGTATGAGTATATGGTTATTCCATTTGGCCTAATGAATGCACTAATAGTCTTTATACCTATGATGAATTAGGTTTTTCACCTATATCTTGATTCATTAATAGTAGTCTTCATAGATGAAATCATAGTGTATTATCGCACAAAACATGATCATGCCAATCACCTTAAGATCATAATGAATACACTAATAGGGCACCAAGAATTCGTGAAGCTTAGTAAATTCCACTTTTGGATCAGCAAGGTTCGCTTCTTGGGTTATATTATATCTAAAGTAGGCATGTCAGGTGACAGATATAAGGTGAGTTCCATGGTTTCTTAGGAGCATCCCAAGAATGTGTTTTACATACATAGATTATTAGGAATGTTTGTGTATTACAAGAATTTCATATAGGATTTCTCATGCCTTGAAACACCACTTGCAGACTTTCCCAATAAGGGTGTGAAATTGGACTAGACTAAAGCTTGTGACATAGCTTTTCAAGAGTTAAAGGGATGATTGACTTCATCATTGATCCTGATTCTTCTAGAGTTGGTAAGAATCAATACTATTTACTAGGATGCTTTAGGAATCATGTTGGGGGAAGTGATGATGTATGTATATCGAGTTGTGGCATATGGGTCCTGATAGTTGAGGACTCATGAGCATAATTATCATATGCATGACCTCAAGCTAGAAATTGTGGTTCATACATTACTCTATTGGAGTAACTATCTATTAGGTGAATGGTTCATCATTTACATGGATAAAAAAAGTTATAAAAATTTATCCAAATAGAGAGACTTGAATATGAGGCGGCTTGGGTGGGTGGAATACCTACAATCATTTGATTTTGAGTTTGATTATACACATGGAAAGGTAAATGTCATAGTTGATTCCATGAGCTGGAAAACTCAAATGAAAGATGTCAAAGAGGCTAGAAGTGAGTGGAAGTTTATGTATCTACTATCTCAAATTCGCCTATAGGTTTAGGAATAGCATGGAAAACCTATTTTAGTATATCTAACAATGAAAATCCTCCTTTCTAGAGCGAGTCCAGATGAGGAAGTTTTCTAATTCTGAGGTCCTCATTTTATGGGCGAGCGTCACAAGATAGAACTCACCTACTTGTTGGGTTGTTGATGTGAATGAGATCCTAATCTTCCATGGGTGTTTTTGGGTGACTTATGATAAATGATAATAGATGATAAGGGGATCTCATTCCCCCATTTGGGATTTTCATCTAGTTATTAACAAGATGTATCGAGACATACATCATTAGTACTAGTGGTTGGGTATAAATGGGTAGACTACAGGTTTTATCACTTGGTAATCCACTTTTAAATAGGTAAAAGTATATCACCGATGACCTACTGAACTTCTATAACCTCTATCCATTTTTTAGTGGAAATGGAATGACATCTCCATGGATTTTATGATGGGATTGTTGAGATCCCCTCAAGGCAGTGATGTGGTGATCATCGACAGGTTGAACAAGGTTGCACACTTCCTACTTGTCTATATGATCTTGGGAGGATTTACATCTATGATATAGTGCACCTCCATGTTGTTCCCAATTCTATCATATCAGATAGAGATTCTTGGTTTACCTCATAGTTCTGTAAAGGTTTGAAGAATTCATTGGGTTCATAAGTACTCTTCATTACAGCATATCACACTCAGACCGACGGTCGGTCTAAGTGGAAGATATGGGTGTTAGAGGGTATTCTTCAAGCCTTTATCTTTGATTTCAGAGGTTCATGGGAAAATTATATTCCTTTGGTTTATTTTTCCTTCAAAAATATTTTTTAGGGAAATATTCAAATGGCTCCATATGATGCCCTTTATGGTAGGTTGTTTTGTTCACCTTTTTATTGGTTAGAGGAAGGTGAGGTAGCTCTACTGGTTTCTCATCTCATTCAGGAGAATTCAGAGAAAGTTCAACTGATTTAGAAGCGTATGGATATAGCTCAGTCCACAAATAAGTCTTATACAAATTGTCATCATTGACCTCTGGATTTTGAGTTGGGACATCTATTCTTCCTATGTGTTTCGCCTATATTGGGTTATAGATGAATTAAGAGATAGGTCAGTTTATCAACTCGATGTGTTGGGCCTTTCGATATAGTGTAGAGAGTCGGGTCTGTATCCTATAATTTGCAGTTAACTCAAAGGTACCATTCCATTTTTGATGTATTCCGTGTATCACAACTTCGTCGATATTATCTTGACAAATATTATTCGTTCGGCCCTAAGGATATTGAGCAGGAGGTGGATGAGTCCTTCGAGGATCATCTGATACATATCGTTGATCGGAGAACAAAGGCTCTCTAAGGAAGGTATGTTCCTCTTATTCAGGTTTTTTGGGAACATGGTTTTACACAGGATGAGACCTAAGAGTTGGATATTGATGTATGTGCACAATGGATATAAATTTTCATAGAAATAATTCTAACACCTTTATAAGAGAAACTCAGGGATGATTTTTCTTAAGGGGGGGAGGTTGTGACGTCCTGAATTTTTTCAAAGGTGAAGACCATTTGTTTTAGTTTATATTCTTTTTTCCCTAATAATTATTCTTAATGGATCCAAGGGAGACTCGTGGGTGTTCGGGGATTTATCAGAACTCGGAGCCCCAAAACATGAAGAATCAAACTTGGATGCATGATTAGCAGATATGTGCATCCCAACTCGCACGGTTTCTATAATTGTATAGCTTAAGGAAGTGAGTTGATGGGGGATGAACAGTTTGTTTAAAACCATGTGAACCCAAGTGCATGGTCTTGTGGTGTTTCATACCTCTTAGATAGAGTCCATTTTCATGTTTGGCACACGGTTTGGCCAACCTTGTGGAAAAATCGTGTGCCCCTGCCTATGTGAGTTAATTTCCAAATTTTCCCATGAAATGTTTTAAGTTTAAACCCTCATTACATTCTTCCTTTTCTCAAGTGGGCCTTTCCTATATATTTAATAAAGACTCCTCCTATTCCTCTCTTAGGTATTGATAGAACTTCTCCATATGGACTCCAAATCTCTCATTGTCAAAAGAATTGGAAATCTAGAGGTAAGCCTTACACTTCATATCCTTCTGTTTCTCATTAATTTCTTCATATGATGTGATATTAAGGTAAAATATAATATTCCCTATTTTTAGGGAATTTAAATATTTCTTTGACCTCTTCCATTATATCTCAAATCAAATATTGACATTGGACAAGGAAAGCATTATGGGGATAAGGTATGTGGTCTAGTTCTTTCCAGAAATTTTTGTCACATTTTATATCTTATTTCATTGTGCTGCATGTCAGACCATTCTAGTGACACCTCCATAACATTAAATAATTTATTATAAATGGTTTTTCACATGTATTATGATCCTAGATAGGGGATAATCACTCCTTGGGTTGACATCCTTGACTTATGCCACCCAATTTCGTGTGATCTCCCCTGGAGGCCTAATTTTCTTTGTATTCTTTGTCTAAAAATCACTTGAGGGGTTGCCTTATAATTGATACATTGAACTGATTAAGTGAATTTATTAAATTATCAACCATGATTTATAACCCTACCCTTCATTCCATAAATGTAATTTTTAAACCAAATGGATTGTTCAAGAGGTTAGGTCATACACCTTATGCCTCAATCCCTAAATCAAATGCTTAATTGAATGCCTTGAACAACTTGCATATGTTAAATGATTGTTTTGTAAATGGTAGGGATTTTATAACCAATTCATACCATCACCTTAGTTTTGATGGAGATGCAAGGTGTTCATACTTAAATATCCCTTGGATGGGCTCATCATGCTTAATAGTTAGTTTTTTTTAATGCTTGTTAATACGTCGGGGTGACACTAGATATGCTTGGGATGGGATTTTCATGTGTTTATCCATTTCACCTCTAGATGAGTGACACTAAATCCTTAGGTGAGACCCCATGGATGGTCCCGATGGTTTCATGGTTATACCATTCCATGAGATAGACTTGGGCCCCTATATGTGATACCAGGTATAGACTTAGAGGTTAGTTCATAATGTTATCACACTAGGTATGGAGTGACACTTGGGATATCATACATGGGTCACCTCGAATGGACTCCTATGGCTTTGGTCATATACGAATCCCTTGGAGTGATACTTGGGGTCCCACCTAGATTTCCTTGGATGATCTCAAGGTGCATCTTCTTAAATGTAATGAATGACTCAAATTAAAAAATGAAACATTTAAATTGGAACTTCAAGGATGTGTCTGCCAAGCTAAATCACAATCTTGGGGATAGTCCATATCTTTATATATTATACTAATCACTAACTCATATAGGATTCCTTAGTTTAAACACACTAGCTTATACCAAAGCAGATAAAGATGGTTGGGTGTACCAAGTGGAACCCATTACAATGTATTTAGTTAATTATTTCTCTCTTTAATTCATTATTAATGGCACAATTCTCATTTTATATTACATGAAATGGATTAGTATAGATATTGTTGCTAGTGGCCTACTATGATTGTATCTCACACTCTTCTTAGGATTCCTTTGGTACCCAATAAGACTTCATGGTTTCATGAATTGATAAAGGTAAGTGGACATATTATGATCCCTGGTTGTTTTTCTAGGATGGAGTATGGGAGAAGAGGACAAATCCTATGCTCATTATTCTAGTAGTAGCTATTTTTTGGCATTATATTATATTTTTTAGCATGTGGTATAAGCTAGTATCTCTTGTTCCCCATGAACACTTTTATAGATTACATGTCATTACATCATCATCCTTTGTATCTATTATTGTTTATTCAGCTTCCACCAGTTATTTATTTAACTTGCATGATTATTTATTTTGTTCTACTGTTATCTCTCTGCTCATACTTCTTTGCTACAGTGGGATATTGGTCTGATTATATAGCATATTATTCTATTATTTCTAATTTATTATATAATTTTTCACTTCACTCTGATCAATGAGGGAATAGTTCCCTCATGGACACTCTCTAATCCCTCACTGCTAGTTAAAAGCCTCTGTTGTTTGGGGAGGTGCACCTGAGGTCTTGTAGACACCGTCATAGGGCCCATTAAGTGGAATTTGGGGAGGGATTATATATCTTGAAACTCATCCTTATTTAACCATCATCAAATAGATATTGTATATTTATTTAAATAGACTTCATGCTTGATAATCCAAGGATGGATTCTCACAAAATTCAACAAACTTGATTCTTCTCTAAAACAGTTGGCTCCTCAACCTCATCAGGAACTTGTAGTAGATGGTTCTCTCTTAATAAACAACACTTTTCATTTATTTTCATAAATTTCATATCATCAATCATTGGGTGTTATATGTGTTAGATACCACACCTTATTCTATCAAATCTTTTTCTCATAATTCTAGTCAAATTAAATCCCCTTTATACTTATCCAGAATGTGTTGTAGAGTGCTTCAACCACTATCATTTCATCACTATTCATCAATCCATTAAAAAATAAGTACAATAATCTTCATATGTGTTATATTTATTCCTTGATTCTATTTATCTATGAATTTAAAGAGGTAGTAGACTTTTTCTATTATCAATGGTAGAATATCACTCTTCATATTCATTACCAATATATGAATGGATCTATGTCAGCACATGAATGGATATATATCAATATGTATAATGGTAGGAAACACATATTATTATCATAGTAACTCCAAATTATATCTCAATGATTTAAATATTCTTCATTTATTGGTCATTATCACATCCCAGTTTGAGGTATGTTCTTTTTTGGGATTTGGGATGGTTTCTTTTGGTTTTAGGATTTGTTGGTTGGTTCCTAGTGGATTAAAAAATATTTTTATCATTTCTTACTACAACATGGTCTAGACGACATCATGGTCGAATCCGTGTTAAGACTAGGAATATCTTGTGTACCATGGGTAGGACCAACACACCCAGTGAATTTTTTGGTCTTAGATATGGGGCACAGGGGGTCCTTTAATGCACTATAGCTAGTTCGGGTCCACCACATCATGGTGTAGGCCATGGTGAACCCAAACAGACATCATTTCTATACCACACCATAGTCAGTTAGTGTGTTATGATTATCAATGTGGAATGATAAATATAATTTTAGGCATGGTGTACACCCACCATGTCATAGTGTCATCAGTTTTATAATTTTGAATAGCTAAATCGTCCACCTGGTCATCGTGAGGAGGTTACTCTCATTTATTAGAGTGTGTGGGATCATTAAGGGAGGTTAATTCATTCATTTTGGGTCATTTTTTCCTCTCATAAACCTCTCTTATTCATTTATAGGGTTCTCGTTTCATCAAATTCTAAGTATATTATTGAATGACATGTCTTTACTTGTGATGCTTCTTAATGTGATCTCACCATTACTTTATTTTATTCTATTGGATTTCTTGTTATATGTTAGTTTTAGAGTCTTGTGGTTATTATTTCCCTCAATTAATCTAGATATCACTGAATTGAAGATTCATGAATTGGTATGGTTGGTCTAGGTCTCTTTATTATCACCCTAGAGCTCCCTCTCTCTATCCTGTAGATCCCTTGATAATTATAGAATACAAAGTGTTTTGAGGAAGGTGGTTTCATGAAAGGTCTTGTTATATGAACCTTACTTGATTTCTCATTTTAAAATGGTTTTAAAATTATTCAAGGCATGATTTATGATTTTTCTTAAATGTGCATATTTTATGTATTTGTATGAAATAGAATTCACCCTTGGTTTATTGATTAAAGTTGATTTCAAATCATGTTTCATTTTGAGGAAAATTTATTTCAAATTATGTTTCATTTTAATGAAAATATATTTCAAACCATGTTGTATTTTGATGAAATGTGATTTCAAAGCAAGGTATGTGAAATTGAATGGCCTCCAAGTATAGGCAATGAATGATCATTGTTTTGGATTGATTAGTCTCAGCATAGGTAGAGCATATGGAAACCTAAGGTACTTAGTAGGGTATAGTTTTGACAAAATCATGTGCGGCTTTTTTTCGATCTTTTATGCATTATTAAAACTCTAAATAAACTATAGATTTAATTAAACTATCATGGGTTCACTTATCATACTGTTTTTGTATCCCAATCCCAGTTGATCTAGGGAATTGTGCACACATTAGTCATGATCATTCATAGAGGTGTGAGGATCCTATCTAGTAAGAAACTAAACTACCCTATGATATATTCCCATGTTTCTAATCATTAAGTAATTTTGAAATTGTTGGAATTGAAATTAAATGATTCAATTTGAAATTTTATTTGAAGGAAAAATGATTTATCTAAAATATATTTAAAAACTGACTTGATTATAAAGACTTTGTGACCAATTTTGAAGTGAATGGATTTCCATGATTTATCATAAAATTTGAAAATCTATATTTCATGCCTTAGTTTTAACACACCCTATACATACAATTGGGTGTGTGTAGATCTTATTTTATCTGATGTAGGTAATGTCAAGTTTTCACATGGTGGCAGTGGGTATCTATGTTAGTGGGGTGTGGGAGTTTATTGCGGACATAGAAGGATATTTTCCCTCATATCACATAGAGATGGGTCGTTTTTTGTTCTTAGATACTTTGGTTTCCCTTTTTTGTTTGAAACGTGTATTTACTTTTACTCTTTTCCTTCCATTATTTGAATTTATATTTTTTATTGTCTTTTTTATATATTCCAATTTTTTTTGGTTTACTTTGGGATAAATCATTCCCAAAGGTAGTTCATGATGCCTAGGAAATTGTCACAAGGTCGTAGGGATTGGTAATTCCCTTCAGGTCTTACAATGGTCCTAATCAGGTGTTCAGTTTATGGATGGCCCAGATTGGATCATGATATTCACTTCATCATTACTTAACTTCAATACATGTTGACTTCACATCTCAATATCATATTGAAATCAAATAAAAAAATTAGAACATTTTTCATCACAATCCATTTGTAAACATCAATCACACCCTTTGGATTTGTTTCCCATTTTAATTATACCCATTTAAATTTTAAATTAAATATCATGATCTCCCTTATTGAAAATAAATAAAAAGGATATTGCATAGATGCACTCATGATCATAATTGAAATTTTATCTTCTCCCTCCTATTAAAACCCAGTTGACTTGAGAAAAGGGCGGAATCACATTTCAATTAAATAATGAGTTATAAATTAATCAACTTTTAGTCCAATTGAGATATTTGAATGTAGAAAAAAAGTTTGAATAACTTTAACATAAAAAAATCCATAAAACTATTCCGTATGTGATACCGACCCAAAAAAAATCTTTCTATGGTTCATTTCAAGAAAATTTTTCAAGTAATTTATCACATGAAATCAACTCAAAAAATCATTAAAAGCATTCAAGTGCATATAGATTTATCCCCCTTTATGTTACTTTTGAGTTCATCATAATCTTACCCTTAGTAATTAGATTTTATTTAAATAAAATAATGATATGAAAGAGTGATTATTATACCTTAGCTTCATCTTTGTCTAAAACTTTTAGATTCACATGTAATTATTACTTTTGGAAGATTCTATAATAAACTCCCCTTAATGGGTAAACTCCAATAGTTTCATTATCATGGGTGGAATTATTTAAAATAAACTCTAAGAATATCCATTAAATACCACTTGATATATTTCAAGTAGGCATCATGATACCATTTAAATCACTCCATGATTGATATCTATTCTAGTTGTAAAATGTTTATAGATTTCATCAATTTATCCATTTACATGAATCACCTTTAATTCCCTATATAGAATCATAAAAAAATAAGACATGGGAATAAATTGGGTCCTTATTTTCTTATTAATGAGAGAAACAAGTTTGAGAGTTACTTCTCAAACTATAAAACCCTTTCTTTATATCTCCACTTTGGTGATAAATATTCATTCTTTATTCTCCTTTGATTGTCCATACTTAAGAATTTATTATAAGGATGGTATTTCTCATTTATTTGGATTTCCTCATATATAGAAGTTCATTTTTCACATAAACTACCAATTCGCATTCAACTTGTTATGATTTCTACGTTTTTTTTCTTCTCTAATTTTTTTAGCCATATAATCATGCATTACTTTGGGATATTCTTAGCATCATTAGATTTTTTACATGGATTTAATGGTTATTTATCTCTAATTCTAAACATATACTCTTATTTTTAATGAATCATCATTAATTTATTAAGAGTGTGTTGAGAATATTTTTACCTTCCATAAAACTTCTCAAGACCTATTAGAATACCCTTCTTTGGAAACCTATCACGAAATTTATATTCTTCTTTATATATGTATTCCACAAAACAAACCCTCTTATTTATTTCTTATGTTAATTTTATTATTTATTCTAGATTGATTCTATCAAATTATATATTCATGGACTGTTTTAAAAGTTCTATCATGTGAGATTTTCTCCTACAATAAAAGCATATCTTATTTAGTGTAGCATCCATTTCATACTTCTTTATAGGTGTGTCTAACTCGATACTTTTATTTTATTTACAACCCAAGGATAGCTATTTTTTTCTTTTTTTTTATACTCTAATTATATTCAAAAATTGTGGTATATTCTTGTTTAATTCATACCACAAATATTCACCTTTTTTACTTTGTTTTAATTTCTATATAATTTTTCAAGACATTAATTTTTTTTCTTAATGGAAAAAATCACCCTCTTCTATGAATTTCTCCTCAACTCAGTAGGGAATCTCTTAATTTCATATATTCAATCCATTAATATAATCCTTCTATTAATGGAAAAAAATCACCCTCTTCTAGGTTTCTTCCCTTAATATATTTAGAAAAAACAAAGATTATTTTGAGATTTATTTGTGGATACATTATTATTAATTTTTCTCAAATCCACCATTAATGGTGTGGTGTGTTTCTTAGTATTTTTATCCACGCATATTTTCCTATATTTTGAATTGTAATAAATTTTTTTAAATAAACTAAAATTAGTACAACTAGAAATTTTTGGGACAAGGGTAACCTTTATATGAGAACGTGTATTATATAAGTCTCCAAAATATTTCAAGGTCTTCATTACACAAATATGAATCCTCTAGAATCAAGAATCATGTCACAATTATCCATGGAAATATAAATCTTCTCAACTTCATGTCATTATTTAGCCTATGTCACTTCTAGATTTTTCATTTTTTCATCCAATTCAAGACAGATAATATTTAGAGTGTTCTTATAATATTTAATAAATTTTACATTATATTCACATTGTCTATTCATCTTCTCAATTAGTTACTCATATAACTTACACTTTTCTTGTAAGGAATTTTCAATCTCCTTTATCCTTTTTGCTTTGATTTTCAATTGATAATTTTTTTATATTCATGGATGATATTTGTGTTACTTTTAATGCATGGATACTTTATTCACATGATTTTATTATCTTGGATATATCATAAATTTTATTTTTCAATTATTATTTATTCATGGGTATTTTTCTTTAAATAACAAAAAAATCATTACCTATCTTCAACCTTTTTATGGTATTTTTTCAAACATGAATCTTTTTAGTCGCTAACTTATCCAAGGAATATGTCTTCATATACAGCTATGTATTTACTTTATAAATACCCTTTATGAACTATAATATATATGTATATATATAAACTTTAATAGGGATTTTTTTCAAATGATCCTTTATTTCAGAGTAAAAATTTTCCAAGTGATTTTATAGCCATATGCACTTCAAGGCATGGTCTTGATCCTTCATAAGGATGATTTTAAATTTATTTAATAGATAAATAACAAATTTTATTACATTCAATTAGTTTTATACCATATTTTTTCTTTTATATCTTTATAAACTTCTTAGATTATTTTTTCCTGTTTTTCATGGTTTTAGCAGAAACCACCATGTTAGTACTTATAGGGATGAAAAATACATTATCCAACTAATAAAACTTAGAACCTTATTTAAATTTAAAATTTATATGAATATGAGAAAAGAAATGGGAAATAAAATAAATCCAATCATAGGGAACCTAGATAAACTTTGATACCAATTTATATACCCCAGTAGAACCGTACAATCGCTCTTAGAGTGGGTAGATCAGTGTAACCCTTTTCAATGAATTATTTTCTCTTTTATATTACCTATATTAATAATTTAAACCTTTTTACCTATTAGTGTGTATATATCTATTTAAAATTCACCAATAAAATAAAACACATGAAAATAGAAAGTAATAAAATATAGTATCATATGGTATTTTTACAAGGTTCAATCCCAATGTGGGTATCTACTCATTGTTGTGTTTTGGTCATGTTTGAGACATAGATGATACACTAACATATGATGTAAATGCACCTAAGTTGTCTCCCAAAAACACTTTATTATCTCCTGAAACTTTTATAGTCTCCTAACTGTTTATTTATAGTATATTCTTCTAATTTACAATGGGTCCTCCTGAACTCACTAATGAACACGAAATTCTTCTTTTCTTTGGGATGTCACTAAATCAACTAGTAAGATATTATTCCTTAATAGTAAGTATTTGACCGCCAATGCATAAACAACTAAACCAGTATGCACATAATCCTTTTTATCTTGACTTAATTTTAGTACGGTCAACACATATAGACATCGGGTTTCTTCATGTTTTCTTCTTCCTCACTGTTTTTTAAGAGATTCGACAAACATATCATAAACAGAATTGTAGCAGTGTTGGTATTCCTCAACTCTTCTCTTCTTCTTTAGTTTCTATAATATAGAGATATCATAGGATATTCCTTCACACCTATTTCCCCTTCTTATTTATTCTCCTTTTCCTTCAATGATAATAGGGTATGAGACAAGAACACCTTTCCAATCTCCTTATTCTTCTCTTATTCCTTGATACATAAGAATTTCATCATAATTCAGTATCAGTTCATCTTATCTCTCACTTCTATTTAATTTTTTTTAAAGGTTGGGTCAATAAACCTTTATTAGAATAAAAAAAATCCTCTTTCAAACAGGGTTGAGTGGTAACCCAAACATGACATGAGGCGCCTAGAGGCCTAAATATCCAATGCAATATGGCCTGAAGGCCTGGTAGCCTAAAGGCCCTGTGGCCCGAAGGCCAATACATATTCCAAAGGCTGAGAGTGATTGGTCTTCAATATATTTTACATAATAATATTATCATTAATTTGATTTTATATAATCACATGGGTATGGTCCCCATGATCTTCGAATATTCTATATCTTATAATAAATTCTCTTGGATGATATTCCACAAATATTTGAGATCCTCAATTATGCTAGTTAATAATATTCCATATTTTATCTTCATAAATAATTTTAAATATTTATATTTAAAATACAATAATTATTACACAAATAGCCTATCAATTATTCTCATTAATTATACCTTACATCTTGGATTAGATCATGGAATAATCATGATATTTAATCCTTGAAAAAAAACTAAGAATTATTTGACTTAAAATCTCTAAAAAATGTATATTTTATCAAACTGATAATACTTAAATAAGAAATAGAATGGTTTCTATAAAAATTTTGTGATAAAAAATATCATATGCATGCTAAAGAATATATTTTTTTATCCTTGTGAGGATCTTACATAGTACATATCTTCCTTATCAAACACAATAACTTACATATCATAGTAGAACTGATAATTTTATAATTTCTATCTACAGTATCTCTAGAAAAATTTGTGATATATTATGTGTGCTTAAAATATCTTGCATATCATAATGTGGTTTTTGAATTTATCTAATTTCAATATACACTCCAACAAATATCTTCCATATAAACTAGGATATATTAAATATCACTGTGAGATACTTACTTTGTCACATTTTAGTACGAACTTTAGTAAATATATTATTTATTAGAAAAATATCTTATATACCATGTGAAATATGTTCTGTATCATAGTGTAACTCCCATATTCCCTTACATATAATCCAAAAAATGTTTTTTATCATAGGTATATCCAATAATTTGATGACATATCATCATATTTATTTATTGTGAGAAAAGAGAGAAAATAAGACAAAAGATTCCCACGACCTAAATTAGGGGGGTCTGAAGTGGTGCAATCTGAGGGCACCCCCAAACAATGTTCACTCCCTCAGGATGAAAGGAGTTCATGTAAGAGAATTAGGTGATACCCGCACCTTGGATCTCCATATAAGCGAGGCAGTCCACAAAACATGTTTGATATATTTAAGAATATATCAAACCTTGTATGATCTTTTTAGTGAAATTCCCAAAACATATTGTAGAATATGAGTAATATTATTTGATTATTTCTATGTAACTCAAACTGCCTCAATTATTCTCATCTTCAAACTCAGCCTTATCAAACCATCATCCTATAGATATTATCCATTTATTATAGAAACCATCATCTTTGATAATCCAATGATAAATTCTAAAAACTTTATCTAGCATGATTCTACTCTAAAGTAGCTAGATCCTCAACCACATCAATATTATATAGTATACAATTCCTTTTTCATCAATAACACTTTTCCTTAATTCACATAAAGTATTTCTTAGTAATTATTAGGTGTTATATGTGTAGACTCTCACACATTACTATATCAAAAAATTATTCTCATAATTTTAACTAGCTTCAATCTCATTCAAACTTATATATAATGTGAAAAAGAGAGTACTTAAACCACTATACTTTAAAAACTTGTCATGAATCCATTACAAACTCATTTCAATAATTATCATTTGTGTTATGTCGGATCCTTGAATTTTTTTTATCTAATAATTAAAATCAATGGAAGACTTTACCCATTGTTAATGGTATAATGTCACTATTAATATTCATTTCCAATATATGAATGGAACTTCATCAGTATATGAATGGATATCCATCATCATGTATAATGGAATACAACACATAAAGCTATCATAGGAACTCCAAGATACATCTCAATTTTTCCAAACTTTTTTATTCATTGGGATCTGCATCATCACCCAACTTCAGCATATATTAACAAAAATTATCATTAGAATATTGACAAAAAATACAAAAAATACAAGTCTCTTCATCAAAATACATTTTTTAACTTCAACATACATGAGTATTCATCAATATAATTGATAAAGTATTATATAGTAAATAGACACTTTGTACAAAAGTTGGGGGTTTCATGAGATATGTGACTTGCATGTATGCATGAAAACCTTGATAATATGTAATAATTCAAAATATAATAACATGAGGATTTATATCATGTAAATCACTTAATAAATTGATAATTTTTTTATTTTCTTCACATAAATATGAAATTTCAACTTATATAAGGATCCTTCTATTATAATATCAGGATTCAGGACTTGTGTAAGGCACTTTATTGTAATGATTATTTTTTTAATAAAGGTATTTACATATTGTAATTATATGTTTAATGGATTTATGTGAGGGAAACACACATGGAAGTAGTTGAACTTTATACTATATGGGGTTTCTATTCAATACTCTCATAAATTTTCCTCAAAATACATAATAAAAATCCTATTTATAGTCAAACCTATGGTATGCATGAATGAATGTGTTACATGTAAATTTTTAAAGAGAAAATCATTTAACTATTGTTTATGCTAATGGAAAATATGGGGAGTTCCGTGTGTTCAAATAAATGGAGGGATCCATGCACATTTTTCTTTTACTTTCACACCTCTTTGATCTTCATGTTAATATTCATATTGATGTGTTTAACATTTTTTAATATATATGATGGAGTAAATAAATCAAGATTAAATTGTAAAACTATAGATTAAAAATCACTTAAAGGTATGAAATGGTGTCTTCTCCTTGGAATGAAACAATTTGGGATATTTTCATAATGGTATTCTACATATATCTAGAAGATACATATAGAATGGAAGTTTCTCATCAACTTTTGTGCATCTATAAATTTTTTCACTATTTGATCCAAAAGTATCTAGAGGTGTTACTTTTCCATGATTCCACTATTTAACGTCATCATTGAGTCAAGCGTATGTAGTGAAATGTGACTTTAAGTGTAGACCCTTAAATTAGTTGAAACCATAAATCTTGAAAGAAAAGTTAATAAATTTATAATTAAGTTGATGGTGAATAGTTTCTACAAGATTATAGACATTACATTAAGTACTTATAGTGGATATATCTTATAGTGGGGGATCTGAAAAATCCCTATATTAACTTAGTTGATTCATATATATTGAACTATAGTGGATAGTTAACATTACGAAAGTTTTTTCTATAGAAAATATTCATGGAAGATTTGCACTTGTAAAAAAGGCTATAAAAGTTGAGTGATACAACAATAATAACTTAATAAGTTTTTTTGATTGATTTTTTGAATCATTTTTTGGTGATTGAAATCTCTATATTACATAGAATTATAACACCAAATTTTCAATAAATAAAAAATAAATAGTTACTAATTAACATTGGGTCAAAAATGAATTTTTTATAAATTATTAAGAGTAACACTGTTCAGGTGAAAGATATATTTAAAATCTATCTTGGAATTTAAAAAAACATGTTTCACTTATTTCAAGAAAAAACGGAATGCATACTTATTTTCACATTCTTCTAATGATGTTGTTTAACCATCAATCATTAAAAAAATTCATGAACCTTCATTTTTCATCTTCAAAATTTAGGGTCTTCATTTTAATTTAATAAATGGGTGTTATGGGAAGACTATATTCATTATTATATTACCTTATGATGGTGATAGGGTTTTGGTAATTATTTATCACTGATTTAATTAAAAATGTTGTTATTTTTGTTGTTTTTATTGTTTTTGTTTTAGTTTTTGTTTTTGTTTTTTGTTTTTTTGTTTTTTTTTTATTAGTTAATTAGTTTTTTAGTTAACTAGTTTAACGTTATTTAAAAATGTATCTATCACCCCCTAATTTATCACATTTTATACATGGGGAGAGGTAATCCTTCTCTTTATATCCTTCTTCTTCCAATTTCCTCCCTCTATTGATAGTTATTAGGATTATTGATCAAGGTAAGCCTTTTTATACTCTACTAATCCTTATTTTTCTCATTTAAATATACTTTCCATGTGATTTTTTTTATTATCTAGGGATTTGTAGATTTAGGGGTTTTATTGAGGTATCAAAAAACTCTCATTATTGATATGGATTTTCCTATAATATGGGTGTGTATATTTAAGTTGGATGAACACATGTCATTGGAAAGTTTTTAGGTGTCATGTGATTTTATGATAATTTTTTATTGCATTGAGACCAATCTACACCCCTTCTATGGGGTGTTTAATTTATGAATTTTATGTTTTTGAATTATTTAAATTCCATATTTGTTTGATGATTTATTGTATGACATTGATCATGGGTAGGTATAACTAGTAATTCATCATTATTGTACAATATCCATATTTATTTGGATAGATATTTTTTAGATCCAATCTTTGTATCCCTATATTAATATTTAAAATTTTATTTGGTCATTTTATGATTTTAAGAAAGATTTTTTTATTTTTTTTTCAATTCAAAAAGGATTTTATAGTTATAATCTTGTTTTTTAAGAGGTTTTTGGGTGTCTTGTGATTTTAAAAATTATTTTTTAGTTTCTTTTTTACTTAAAAGATGATTAGTTGGTTGATTTAATACTTAAGATAATTATTTTTGACTGTTTTGGATTAAGTAACATAGTTGATAGAGTGAGTTGATGTTGATTTATTTTATGAAAATCAATTATTACATTATAAAAATGTTTAGTGTTAATTGATTTTCAGATTTTTTTGGGGGATTTTTTCATAGAATCTCAACTTATCTACTTTAGAGTAGTGGCTCCAGAGGTATGAATAATGGACTGTATTATATATTTCTATCAAGTTTTGTGTTGGGTATAGGTTTGGGATGTTTTATTATCAGTCATGGTAGTTTATCTAGTATAAAAAAGTCTTTTTTCAATATTTAATCTCTAAGTTTTAATTTTGGAAAAAGGTTGGTGTTGGATAAACCAGATTTGGTTCAGTATGGTTGAGTGAGTAGTAATTTATAAAAATTACTTGGTTACATTTATTTTATTTTAATAAACATGGTTTCACTTATCTATTGTGTATATACTATTTTTTAAAGTTTTATGATGTATTATTTTATAAAATATCCTTTCTAGGGTGAATAAATTTTCATATCACTTGCATGGGATTATATTTTTATACAATCATAGAAAACTATTGGGTTCATTCAAAGAAATAATATTTTTTATAATTATTTACTCACCCCGACATGTTTTATTCAAAATTTGTATAGATGTGTATTATTCTTTAGTTTTAGGTTCATTGAGTTCATTGGCATGGTTTCCTAGACAATGAGTCGACCTTGTCTAGTGGAGGTCAAGGGAGGAGTTGGTGTTGTGTCTTTATTTATTTAATTTTATTTTTAGATTTTTGTTTGAATAGTTAGAAAACTTTTAAAACATTGGTTTTTTATGTTAAATATGGATCATATTACAATCATGAATTTTATTTTAATTTAATATTGAGGTATAATGATTTTCATATAATAACTCAATGAATGATTCATTTTTCTAGGAGGTTTTCGATTATCTGATGTGCAAATACCTCATTATGGGTTTAGGTAAATCCTATTGTAACACCTTGCATCTTTTGAGGTATGAATTAAATATAATTTTCACCAAACCTCATTTAATTTTATGGTTTTTGGTTGTTATGGGTTTTAGAAAAATCTAAAGGGTTTGTTTTGTGAATTTGGTCTTGGTTTCATGACTTTTATCTTTGAGACATAAGGCATCGAGTACCCACTAGTCTAGTACCTAGTACTCAATGACACCCCAGTTGAAGGGGGTACTTTTTTCTAGAACACTATATGGTTGATTCCTTAGAACAAGTACCTGGTGGAGGTTAATAGAGTACTTGATGGGTACATACATGTGTTTTTTAATAATTAATTAAAATAAATTATTAAGGTTATAAAAACATAACACCTCACCCTATCATTTACTCACTCTACCCTCAAGCCCCACTTCGACTCTCTCCTTCCCTCGTCTTCTTTAATTGTATATATCTTCCTCATTCGTACTTTAATCATTATCCTATATATCGTCAAATATTTCCTTAGGTAAGTCTAACACTCCTCTTGTAATATTTATTTATTTTTATTGATGTCTTTCTAGGTCCCTCAATTTCAACCGATTGAAACTGATTTATCTAGATATATTCAATGACAAGAGATATTCTAGATCACGGAATGTGGTCTTAAGATTTATCATTAGTTTTTTCATTAATTTTATGTGTCATATGAAATGAGGGTAGTTCTAAATATGAGTATAGGTCCTAGATTTAAGAGCCTCTTTTGGTTTCCTAAATTATTCCTTTGTAAGTAATAACATGAGATCATGATATGCTAGGGTTGGTCTAGCCTCTTCATGAGACTTTATGTGGGTTAGTGGCTTCATGATCATGACCCTTTCTTCATGAGTAGTTTTTGGAATTTGGGATCTATAGAAAAGGGTTATACATCATTTTCCCTGATGTTTGGCTGGTGGCATATGGAATTCGTATGGATCGTTGAACCACTGAGTGGGGGGGTGAACCAGTGGTTGTATTTTTAAAAATTTCTAACTTTTAGAAAATTAACCCATGTAACTTGTTATAATTATTTACATATCAAATTTTTAACAAAATCACAAGCATGAAAATACAATAAAGTTAAAAAAAGAATGCAATATTTACAAGGTTTAACCTCAGTGTGAGAACCTACATCATTTCCATGATAACTCCTATGGTTCCATGGAAATTAACTATTAAAATTAAGTGAATACAACTTTGAACCAACTCTTGTTAAACTCCTTATATCTCCCAATAGGTACAATTATACTAACTACCATCAGTTTATAATTTTTTCTTAAAAAATGATCCTTAAAAAAATATGAAACTTGGTAAATTTAGATCCCAAATGAATTTTAGAAGGTTTTCAATTTCCTCTATCCAGAAGTGTTCATCTGGTACGCCCATTATATGTATGGTAAAACTCTATTTGGTCCTCTATAGTGAAAACTATACTGGTTTTATAATCTTCATTCTATATAATTATTAAAACCATTATACCTCAAACTTCTTCTTGTAAACTCCATTTATTCCTCTCTATCTAGTTTCTCTAAAATAAAATTATGTCTAATAATTCATATCAAAACTACGTATGGTACTCTTCTTTAAACCAGAATTAGACTGTGGTTGAATGCTCATACTAACAAAAATTCTTCACCATTTCATATTTTTTACATATGAATAGTGTTAAGTAAATTTTATTATTCTTCTATTTATATATGTTCTCTTATAATGGAAAAGGTGGGAAACAAATTTCATTTTACCACTCCGAAAAATCAAAAACCATTCATTCTCGCTTAAATGAAATTCATTTGGATGTTTCTCAAAACTTATAGAATCTGCATGAAAATTCATGAATTCTCAATATTTTCCATTCTATCATGAATTTCCTTAACTTAAAATGTTAAGGAAGTCTACAAACATCCTTGAATTTTTCTATAAAATAAACACTTGAAAATCTTAGGATAGAATCGTTAAACTTTAGGGATTTATAAATTTATGTAAAGCATCCAAAAAGTTTATGTCCATAATTTTTTTTTTCCAAAATACTTTTAAGAAAATTTTACCTAATCAAAAAACTCAACTTCTCCACTTTTCTTCATCTGGATGAAAGGTTTTTCTGGTGACTTCATTAGTAAAAATTCATCTAGATTTTCTTTTTCTAATTTATATTATATATTTTTTTCTCCATATGATTATACTTTATTCGATGGACATAAAAAAATTATAATGGATCAATAATTCACCATATATTCAATTTTATTCACCTATAACTTTATAATCCACTTGTTTTACTATTCTCAAAAAAGTTTTTTTGATGACATCAAGAATGTTTTTATAATTCTATTTCATCTGATGGATGTTTTTCTATTGGATGTGTGTTCATTGGAATTTTTTTAGTGGCACACTTCATAATTTCATGAATTCAAAATAATCTCAGATTATACAAAAACTCTTCTCTTCAAACTCCATACAAACATTTTTTCCAGAAACTCATCTACCTCTGTCAGTTTCTCTTGAACCACTAAAGAATGTTGGCTATATTGTAGCAGTTAATGAATAATGTTTCCACATTAAACTTTCATTTTTTGATTAACTACATGGATTTATCATTTTTTATTTTCTATTTGAATTTATTTCTTATTTCGTGAAACTCCACAAACTCAGTAATAGACAGTTTTCCTTCCATCTAATTAGGTTTTCATAATGATCTAAATTTGATTCATCTAGTAACTTCATAAAGGATTCCCCTTTTTAAAACATTAGATGATTTATTTTTCAAAAATGTTTTTCTATAAAGGTTTTTTTTGTAAAAAGAGTCTTCACTTTAGTAACTTCTATTTTTAAACTTCCTATAACATCTATGTTTGGTGATGCTTCTTCAAAATTTTCACAAATCTTTGTTTGAAATGTTTTTCTATTAAACTAAATTTTTTCATCTAGTAAATTTCATCCTAAATTTAGTTGTAATTATCTTCACTTCTACTAACATCATATTACATCATGAATTCATCATGATGTTAGAAACTTTGAACGAACAAAAAATCATCATCTAACTTTATAAGGAATGTTTCTTAAAAAAGTTAAGGTAACCTCCTAAGTTCCTCACTTCCTCCATAATATTCATAACAAAACATTATAACCAAAGTTTCTTAACAATTTTTATTAATAAAAATTTTGAAACCTATTAAACAAAACCATTCATAAAAAAATTATGTTGACAAAAAATCTAAAACATTATTAGAAAATATCACAAATGATTATCAATATCACCCTTCAGATTTGTTAAAAACATTCGTTAACAACTTTTCACATCTCACCATGTTTTAAAAAAAATATAAACTTTTCTGCCTTTATTTTTTTAACTTTTATCAAATCACTACCTTTCTCAAAGAGATAGTCCAAACACCAAACTACTAGATAACGTAATTTTTTAAAAGAGATTACATTCCTAAGTGATAATAAAAAAAATTCCATGTTAAGATAAACTCCACCTCCAACTATCAAATTTTCAATATCCCCTTCCTTTTATATCCCCTATTTTATGATAACCATAACTTCATATTCAATATATAAATATTTGTAAAAACATATTAGAAAGTTTTTACTTTATCTCCCTCTTTTTTAACATAATATAAAGCATAGTCAGGGAATGCATTACAAACTTTATGAAGATTTTGTTTGAGGGGGAACATAAATTTTCATCATAAATTCCATAAATCACTCTTTTGGTATATATTTGGTGGAAACATCATCAATTTGATGTTTTTTTGAAATATATTACAGCATAATATCTCCACTATAAAATTTATCTTTTATAAAGTTATACCTTTATATCAATCTGTTTTGATCTTTAATGTTGGATGAGATTTTTTGAAACATAAATGGTGCTTTGATTATCACAAATAATATTCAATGGTTTAGAAAATTTCACTTTCAAATCTTCCAAATATACTTTTAACCAAATAATTTGAGTTCAATTATTGGTGGTAGAAATATATTTTTATTTTTCTGTGTTCAAAGTTACTAAACTCTATTTCTTATTATGTGAACTCACACAAAATTATATCAAGAGAAATTTTGTAACGCCCCAACCACAGTTACCCAGATCTAGTGAATTATTTTAAAAAAAATTCATGATTATAATTAATTAAGTCTCAAAGGACTGATCAGTTTAGCAGTCTTGGAAAATAGATTACATACATGAATGTTACATTACACTTTCTAATATAAAACACATCATAAATAATCCTTTGATAAATCTATTATTCCCCTAGATTAACCCTTCTTATCAATCATAATGCACTTATTGGTATCCTAGGAAAATAAAACATAATAAATGGGTGAGCTCTGATGCTTATTAAGGGTAAATAATTTAGTGGAAGCTATAAACTTTTAAGGTAAGATGTATAATAAAAATTGTAGCCTTTTAAACATAAAACTGAACATAATATGGTAAAAATAAATTAAAAATTACCATATAAACAAGCACATTGATATTATACTAGTTGAATAATCGCATGTAATAACTAATTTCATAACGAGGGAATGTATAATTTCGGACATAATAACTACTACGTTAATTCCTTGTGCCAAGACCATTCACAAATATTCTGTCAAGGCCTTGTGCCAAGACACTAGTTTGTCTCATGATACATATTGATGCATCAAGGGTCTATAGAATGCCCCTATCATCACATACTATGTCCAATGCATTCCTTAACTTCAAACAAGAATAAAATCCAACAAAGTATGTTGACATAGATGAAAATAATTAAATAAATTCATTAAAAATCTTTGAGGAAAATATACCTTTTACTTTAAAACATTTAAAAGATATGAAATTTTAAAATAAAACATTTCTTTAGAAAATAACCTTGTAATATTGAGAGGGAATCTTAAAAATGGTAAGGAAAAATAACAACAAAAAATAGTCACTCGTGCCGTATAAGTTAAAAAAACATTATTTCCTTAATTTGTCGAAAAGGTCATAAAGTACCTCGTTTGGAAAATGACCTAAAGATTCCATTCAAAACATTTTATAAAAACTAAAACATGGGTAAAAATGACTTTAAAAAATCAAATTATTATAGTAAAACATTTTATGAAAACATTTTTAGAAACATGAACATGGATGATAAATATTTCCCATTAGATACTTACATGTCAACAACCTCGAATATTAATGAGATTGTGAGATTAACTCTTACCTTAGGTATGATACTCTTTTTACATGTCTAAAACTTTTGTATAATGTTTTTAAACATATTATTAACTTATATCAGAATCATAATAATATTTATGATATCATATATTATTCTTTTATGACTTTATATTACCTGTTTATTAACAATTCCAAGTTAATGTAATATTTCGGTAATAATCGTTTTGTTTATCGTACTTGTTTTGGCTTTTTATTCTTGATAATATTACTTAGATCATGAATTAATTACTTCCAGAATATATAATATGATTTATATATCATATATATATATATATATATGAAATGGAATACACCATTCATAGAGACAGTAGGGCGTACGTATGCATGAACGTTGTTTCCATTTTCGTATCATATGAAAGTATGTGTATGAAATATATGTATATATATGTATCATAATAGTAGAATTATTATGTCATATTTTCATAACTATTAATAATACTTATTATTATAATCATTCTTGGATGGTGAACATGGAAGATGAGTCTCATCGCGTCGTGGAGACGGTATGTCGTACGTACGCACGATCGATGGTATCATCTCCTTAATGGTTAAATGTTATAGAATTGGAGAGATTATTAATTTTAAATAAAAAAATATCTTGTTTTATTTATTATTTAAATCCATTATATTCATTTTTATACCCATAGAAATAAAGTGTACATGAAAAAATATTACACCATGGTGTGGAGACGGTAAGTCGTACGTATGCATGCATGCTGGTATTGTTTTTCATAGGATGGGTAAAATGAGGAACATGGTTGTTCCATAATCTTAAAAAAATTAGTATATTTTATATTCTGGAGTTATTATTTTATTATGGTAACAACTTAGTAAGATTAAGTATAAGAAGAAATGAACTTTGAAAGAATGGATAAAATGATTACCTCTTCTTCAGGCGTCTCCTTTTTATTTTTACAAAAGGACTCCTTAAGTTGGCTTTATTCCCAAATTTTTGAATCTGGGAATAAGTTACGGAAGTTGGTAGGAGATTTGGGCAGGGTTTATCTGAGCCAAAGGGCTTTGTATGCATGAATTAAAGAGAAAGTGAGGTGCCCTTTTATAAGAGAGGTGAGGGTCACTTTAGGAAAATCTTGAAGTATTAATTAATTATAAAATGATATTCGGTTTCTAATAGTAAAAATTGATTTATTTAGAGTATAAGATGAGTATGGGTCTAAATACTCTCAACCAATAGGTTTTAGACATGTTTATTTCATAAAAGTATCTTTATCTTTTGGGATTAACCCTTTGTTAAACAGTGTAACTCTTACCATGTCTTCTTGTATTTTTATAATATATGATTATATTATTTACTATAAAATGCCAAGAGAACCTCAAGTGGATCATTAAAGAAATTTTTAGAATTTTCTAAGTTATTTGGATAAATATTATATTTTTAGGATTTTTATATCATTTAATAAAATATTATTTGTTTTAAAATCTCATTTATGTCAATTTTGACACTATTTAGTAATTAGTTTTTGTTAAATTCATAAAAACTTTATTATTTATAAAAAAAGGCATTAAATCATAAATCATATTTCAATGTCATACATAAATTTCTTGGATGGCATCGAAACTTTCAAATTATATTTATTTTAATATTTATAATATTGTTTATTTGATTCTTTCATTAATAAGGAAAATACAGCATCGTTATTATGTCATAAATTAATTTAATTATTTAATGTATAAAAATTAAAAAAAATACCATGATGTGGGAAATATTTTTATATTTATAATGAATATTTATAGTCAAATATATCAGTCATGTAACCCTATATTAAATTTTTTTAGTAAAAGATACATGTTTATGTTATATTTATCTTTACTTTAAATTAATTCTTATAACATGTCATTATCACACCCAATTGGTCCCATGGGGTCATAAAATCATCCTAAAGATGATAATGGTTGAATATATCTCATCAAATAGGATTAGTACACGTGTTACGGTAGTTTAATATTATTATAATATTATTTTTTACCCTTATTTTCAAGATTTACCCTATAACCATGGTAAATAAAATAATTACTGAAATTACAATTCATAATGTCTAAAAATAAAAGGTACCTATTTAAATGATTTGGACCTTCTGATTCCAAATATGTAATCCTTTTTTCTAAATTCAAAATACAGAAGTTGTAGTAATTAATTTAAAATTAATTCCTCTTTTCAAAACCAAAAAAATGGGTTTTTAAGAAGTAATATCTATCAAAAGATTGACATGTGTTTTTGTTTGATTTAAATGTAAAATTAATTAAAATGACCTAAATTATATTAAATTATAAAAATATAATCGAATTATACTTTGAAACCACTCAAATTTATAATTTAAGACTAGAAATTATTTTGATTAAAAAAGTTGTTTTGAATTAAAATTTACATTTTTTCACTATTCATTAAAATATAAAAGTTATCAGAAAAGAATCAAAATTTTATCCAAAATAAATTTTTGTGTCATGATTCTAAATAATAATTTAATTTCATCAAATTTAATGTATAAAATTTTCAAATATGGTATTTAAAAAGGGTTCTCCGTTAAAAGGTGAAAACTGTATTTTTTGAAAAAAAACATCTTTTATTTGAAAAATTGAATTTGTCCTTATATTATGTCACATAAGATGAATGTTAAAATTGTATGGGATATATAAAATTCAAAATATGGTTAATACTATTCATAAACACTTTTTAAATGGCTAGTTTGATAGGTTGTGGTGCACTTGAACTCGATGTTGCATACACTGCACGCTATTGAATTATTAAAAAGAAGTGTATCATAAAAGCTTGGGGTGTTACAAATGTTCCTCCTAATGCTTATTTTATATAATTTTAATCTATAACCTAATAATAATATTTATAATCAAAAAAATTCATATCACAAATTCTTTTATAGAATAGTTTATGATAATATGTTCCTTTAACATATCTCGGAATTCTTTTTACTATTATCATATGTGATTCTTTTGGATCATTCTGATATCTTACACACAAATTAATATCATAAAAAATTTCTTTCATTGAGGTTTTAATATAGATAAAACTCCCTATCAATTTTTGAAAATCATCCTGATTCACACTTCTCCTAACTTTATCATTACTCATCTTGGTGCCAACAGAAATAGGAATTGAAAATTATTTGGAATATTCCATTAAAAACTTTTTTAAAAATTCCCTAACATACTTTATTAATATAGGAAAATGTATTTATCCTTTTATTGAAATTTAAAACCCAAGAAAAGGGGTAATTATTCAAGCATTAACATTTCAAAAAAAATATTCATTTATTTATATAATTCTTTTCAAGATTTCTCTCTATCCACTTCAAAAAATATTTCATCAACATAAATAATTTAAATCAAGGTACCTGAGTTCATATCCTTCACATATAAGTTGATATCAACTTTATATTTGAAAAATTCAACTTTTTCAAGAAACCATAATGTTTTGAGTACCAAGATCGTGCATCTTATTTCAACCCATACAGATTCTTCTTTAACTTACATACCTTGGTTCCATATTTATCAAGTATAAAACCCAAAATATTTCTCAATATAAAATTCTCCCCCAATTTTTATATTTAAGAAGGATGAATCAAATCAATCTGAGAAATTTTATAATAATGATGTGCAACCACTACTAATAACATTATGATAGTTTTCAATCTCACAATAGGGGTAAAGGATTCTATAAAATCCAAACCTTGCACCTATGAATATAATTTATAAAAAATTAATTCTTTATTTCATAAATATTCCCCATGTATATTCATCTTCTTTCTATACACCCACATTCTACCCAGAATATTATTTTCTGTTGGACATGAAAAAATATTCCAAGTGTCATTTTTCTATATCTGATCCAACTATTAATTCATAGCATCAACTCATTCTTTGTGTTTAACAAATTCTTCAAGTAATTCTGGTTCAACCACTGTGATAAGTGATGTTAGATTTTCTAATATCAACTTTATTATGGTTTGAACTGAAGATTTCTAAATCCAAATAATATTCTTATATTCAACCTTTTTTATAGATTATATGATTTTAGAGTTTTTCTTCCTATTTTACATTCCTAACCACATGATTCTTTTCAATATTTAGTACATTTTTTGGATCACTTTCATCTTCACTTTTTTTATTATAATTGGAAGTATTTAATTTATCTTCCATAAAATTTTCAATAATCTTATTAAATAAATTTTATTTTCAAAAAATTTTGTTGGGACCAAGTTGAATGGAGAAGGAAGTTTGAAGAGTTAGCCTTTGCAGAGTGTTGTATTTTGTTGTCAAAGAAGATAAATCAATTCACTTTGTAGAAGGACCAAAAACTAGACGATGCTTTACTGATATGTATTTCTCAAATATCATAAGTCAGGAGAACTTGTGATGGAATCCTTATGATGTAAAGGGGGAGAAATAATGATGACAGTCATATACAGTTTTGATTGGAAGGAGTGATGCTGCTAGAAAATAGGGAAGTTTCTGTACTTCCCATTATAACTCTGACGATGCTAAAGCTGATCTATCAAAGGATATATATCACGATAGTGGAGTTCGTGATGAAAGCTGAAGAATGGTTATGGGAAACAGTGAAGAGAGAAATGAAAAAGTAATGGAAAATCTGGGGGCGGCACAAAATCACAGTTTAAGGTGGCGTCGTTTTCCAGTGTTTGCCAAATTTTAGGGCCTGAAAATTGGGAGATGGAGATGTGTTTTTGGAAATGGATGTGGCATGAAAGATTGAAGATGGTTTAGAATTTGGCGTGAAAGGAATTATTTAAGGACAGATCATCGAATAATGGAAAAGGCATGGAGTGTGCAAAAATTTAGGCAGGTTGCGTGAAAAAATAAAGTGGTGCGCGAAATAGTAGGGAGTTGCGCGAAAAATCTACGGGATGCGCGAAATAGAGGAATGATGTTTTTCGCACAAAAGGTGTTTCGAGATCAGAAGATAAAAAATCTGCAAAGGCATGAGCTACGTGAAAAATTGGATCATTGCACGAAATACGATGTCACGTGAAAGGATGGGTTTGTGCGCAATATAGACTGTGGTGTGTAATTCTGCGCGCAATTGGTGTTTCATGCTTAGAAGGATGAAAAATGGAAAAGGCATGAGGTGAGTGAAATATTGAAGCATGGCGCGAAATATGAAATTGCATAAAAGAGTTTTTATGCGCATGAAGGAGGTTTTACACGCAGATTAGTGTTTTTTGCATGGGGTCAAAAATGCCTATAAATATGAGGCTAACCCTTCTCATTTCTTAATTCTCGACACTTAGAATAAATTCCGAGCTCTGGTGCGCGTAAAATCTTACGCTAAGTAAGTTGCGCAAAAAGAAATAGGTTTTTGCGAAATAAAGAAAGTTGCGCGAAAAATTGGGAAGCTGCGCGAAAAGTGAAACGTTGTGCGGAAAAGGGAAGTTGCGCGAAAAAGATTTTTCACGCCAGAAGGGGATTTTACACGCAAGCCATTTGAATTGCATGCAAGGCACCCTAAAGGCTGCGTTAAAGATTTGGGGTCTTCGCACGTATTCGGTTGTGCGTAAGATAGTTATTACTGGCTTCTGGGTAAGAAAGTGAAGATTTATACTTAAGAGAATAAATCTGTTCAATTGTAAAGAAGCACTGAAACATTGTGTTACCCTATTTGTGCTAAGAGGGAGCACACGCACTATTGGATTGTTTTCAAATTGTTGCACGAGTGTAAGGGTATATCCTACTCATTGTATTCCACATCAAAGGATTGTTTTCTAGTGGACTGTGTGGTACTGTATTGTTTCCGTACCATACCAAGGACATAGTTACTCTTGTTGAGTAGTGAACCTTGTAAATCTTGTGTTCCTGTGGTTGTGTGTTTTCAGCAGGGAAGAAACTCTTTAATAGGAGACGAAGTTTGTTTCAAAAAGGGTAAACTTGAAAAGAAAAATATATCATTGATTCACCCCCTCCCCCTCTCAGTGATACTTGGATCCTGACTGGGAACTTCAATTGGTATCAGAGCGAGGTTCCCTTCGTTTATTCTTTGCTAAAGTGTTTGAAGAGAAGTTGTGATGGAGAATCTAAATTGTGTGAACATTAAGGGGATTCCAATTTTTTATGGAAAGAACTATCACATCTGGAAGGACAGAATGATGCCATATCTTATGTCTTTTGGATATGAAGTTCTTGAAACTACAACAGATGGATTTCCTGCTATTGATGAAAAGGTTCCTCTTACTCCTGTCGATAAGAAGAATCTTGAGAATTATGGAAGAGATAAACATTCATTACTCTCATCACTTTCTGAGAGTGAGTTTTTAAGAGTGAAAGGTGTCGCTACAGCTAAAGGCATCTGGGATAAGCTAATGAATATCTATGAAGGAAATACAAAAGTGAAGAAGGAAAAACTACAAATCTAGAGGCTGAAGAATGAAGACTTTAAAATGGTAGAATCTGAATCTATTGGGGACTTCTTTACCATAGTTAATGAAATTGTCATTACAATCAGATGTCTTGGTGAAAATTTGGAAGATGCTACAGTTGTTGAAAAGATTCTGAGAATTCTGCCTAAAAAATTTGATGCTAAAGTTTCATCACTAGAAGACAGGGACCCGAAAACCTTATCTCTTGATGATTTTCACAGTACTCTCATCACTTATGAGATGAGAAGATAGAATACCATGAAGATCAAAGAAAAATCCGATAGAGAAATGTCTTTCAAGGCAGAAAAGAAAGAGAAGTCGAATAAAATTCATATTAATGAAGAAGCTGGTGAATCCGACTCTGAAAATGAGGTATGTCAAAATTTTGATGAAATTATATCCTTGTTTTCTAAAAATTTTAAAAGAGGCACAGGTAAATACAAAGGTAAACTCCTTTTGAGATGTTTTGAATGTGGTGCAGTTGCCCACTTTGCGGCTAATTGCCCTCAAACAGGGAAAGATGACGTCAGGGATAAAGAAGACAGAGGACCAAGAAGGTCATGGAAGAAACAGGGTCGAAAAGATAAACATTCTGGTAGAGGTCATAATAAAAATTTCTTTAAATAAAAATGAAGAATTTTTTTGTCAAAATATGAAGAAGATGATGATAGCAAGACTGAATCAGAAAAATCTACTACTGAGAAAGCTAGAGAGAGTACCTTTTTTGCAATAGTGAATAATGATGATTATGAGAGTAGTAGTACTGAAGAATAAGAGACTGAACTTGAACAGTATCTGAAAGAAGAGCTGAAGGAATGTTTGAGGAAGATCAGAAAGCTTGAGAATACAAAGAATCATAATGATCACCTTGAAGTAAAGCTGAAGGAAAAAGAAGAAGATTTGGAACTTGTCCAACAGAAACTGCATAAAGCTAAGGAAATGAATATCAGTTCCAAAAATTCTATCTCATAAGTTGGAGGATTTTCCAGTAAGAATGAACCAAACAAGGATCTACAAAATTTACCTTCAAAGGTTGAAATGAAAGACAAAAATGGTTCTGATAAGATTAAGGCTGGAAAGACCAAGTATGTGGTCAAAGTCAGCAATGCAGAAAAATCAGAAGTGCATAAAAATCTTGAGTCAAGAAAAAATTATAATACTTCTTGTACTGATGAATTTGAGCTGAATAAGATAGTTACAAATGAAAACATGAAGGTTTGTGAGAATCATGTTCACAGCTCCAGTCATTATAAAAGTTTCATAGGAAAATATTCTTTCTATGGTCACTGTTGGAATTGAGATGGATTCAGACACATGGCAAGTATGTGTTGGTTCAACCAACAACATTACAATTATTCCAAAAGTTTTGAAATACAAGGATTGAGGGGGAGTCAACCCTTTAAAAATATAATGTCTCCAAATAAGTTTTAGAAGATATCTGAGAATACTGGTGTGAAAGTTGAGAATAGATTCCAACCACTGGAAACTTATTGTGAAAGATGTGATCGACCTGGACATCTTGCTAAGGGTTGCCTTAGTGTGTTACCAGAGCAAAAAAAGTTTGTTAATAATCCTCAGAAGAAAGTGTTTTTAAAAGATAAAAGGGACAGGTCTGATAAGTCTGAAAATAAAGAATGCATGGTTGTCTGGCCAGAACACATTGACTTGGCTAGGAAATTAGAGGAAGCACAACAAAAAGTGAAGGAAAAGGAAGAACAAAAAGCTCTTGTTGCCGAAACTGTTTTGAAAGCTACAAAAGGAGAAATTCCATGGATTCTTGATAGTGGATGTTCCTCTCATATGACAGGAGACTTAAAGCTGCTGAAGAATGTTAAAGACTTCAAAGAAGGAATAGTGACATTTGGAAATGATGAATCTCTAAGGATCAAAGGTGTTGGATCAGCCATTATAGGAAAATAAAAGATGAAATCCAGAAAAACACTATATGTTGATGGGATAAAACATAACCTATTAAGTGTGTCACAAATCTGTGATGAGGGAAACAAAGTAATATTCAGAAAAGATGGATTTGTTGTGAAAAGTGAAAATGATGGAAATATAGTTACAAGAGGCCAACGTACAAGAGGGAATCTATTCCAAGTTGGTGATGTGCATAACTCTTGTTACATGAGTGTAGTAGATGAAAATAAGTTATGGAATAAAAGGCTAAGGCACATATGTCAGAGAAATATGTGCAAGTTATCAAATCGAGACAGTGTTCGGGATATGCCTGATTTATCAAGAGAAATATATTGGTGTTTCACTATTTGTGAGAAAGGGAATATTGCTAATTCAATGCATAAGAGAGTTGAAATTCACTCAAAAATACCCTTGTAACTCATACACTCAGATATATGTGGACCAATGAGCAAGAAATATTCAAATGGAGATAATTACTTCATTACTTTCATTGATGACATTACTCGCATTACTTGTGTTATGTACATGAGACATAAGTCAGATTCTCTAACAATGTTTAAGAGTTTCAGAAGGAAATCAGAGAAGGAATGTGGGTATTCAGTGAAGAATTTGTGAACTGATAATGGTGGTGAGTATAAGAATGAAGATTTTGAAAGTTATCTTGAAAAACATGGAATTAGGCAAGAGTTCAGTTCACCATACACACCTCAAAAAAATGGGGTGGCTGAAAGAAAGAATCGAAGTCTGGTGGAAATGGGGAGAACTATGTTACTTGAACATAGTCTCTCTCATTATTATTGGAGGTAAGCCATGAGCACTGCTATGTATATTCAGAACCAGTGTTTCTATAGGACAAAATTATTTATGACTCCATATGAAATGTTTTATGGAAAAAATCCAAGTCTGAAACACTTGAGAGTCTTTGGGAGTCCATGTATTATAAAGAAGAAAGGTGGAAATCTGGGAAAGTTTGAGCAAAGTGGAGATGACGGAATTTTTCTCAGCTATGCTCCAGAAGGAAGAGGATATAGATGCCTCAACAAAGAAACAGGAAGAATTATTGATTCTTCAGATGTAAAAGTTGTTGAAAATGATGAGAAAGAAAAGCAGTCATATGTTGATGTAGAAGTCGAGCGGGATAGAGAAGATTTTGCTAACAATTCTGATAATGTTGCATACTGTGTTCATCCTACTCAAGAAGAGTAATCTAACTTAGAAATATCAAGTGATGAAGATGGAGTTCAAACAAATCATCCTAGGTTGAGGAAACAAGTGGAGGCTCAGAACATTATTGGAGATAAAAATCAGAGGGTTCAAACAAGAAGAACAACAAATGCTATATCACATACTTCTCTTTATTAGAAATTTGAACCGAATGATGTAAATGAAGCATTTGAGCATCCAGAATGGGTTCATGCTATGAATGAATAGCTTGATCAGATAGAGAAGAACAATACTTGGGAACTTGTACCCAAGCTAGACAACAAGAACATTATTGGTACAAAGTGGGTTTTCCGAAACAAGCTGAATGAATAAGGTGAAGTAATAAGAAACAAGGCAAGATTGGTCTGCAAAGGGTATTCACAAATTGAAGGCATTGACTTTGATGAAACCTTTGCTTCAGTAGCTCGATTAGAAACAATCAGAATATTTATTTCCATTGCTTCACAATGGGGCTACAAAATCTTTCAAATGGATGTAAAATCTACATTCTTGAATAGTGATCTTGACAAGGAAGTTTACATTGATCAACCTTGTGGATTTGTAATTGGGAAGGATGAAAGCTATGTGTGCTGGTTGAAGAAGGCTCTGTATGGGATAAAACAGGCTCTGAGGGCATGGTATTCTAAATTAGATACCTACTTGAAGAAGATGAATTTTAAAAAGGGTAGAGTTGATAGCAATATTTATATCAAGAAGTGTCAGGAGTTTTAACTAATCGTTATTGTTTATGTTGATGACATCATCTTTGCTAGAAATGATGAAAGATCATGTGAAAGATTTTATGAGGAGATGAAGAAGTTATTTTAGATGTCCATGCTGGGTGAAATGAAATACTTTCTTGGGTTACAAATCTCACAGAAAAGGAATCATATCTTTCTGTCTCAAGAAAAATATGCTAAGGAACTTCTGAAAAAGTTTGGCATGGAAAATTTGAAAGCGGTGTCCACACATATCTCAGTGGGAACCAAGTTGTCTAAAAATGGATAAGGCAAGGAAGTTGATCAGAAATAGTTTTGAAAGCTGATTGGAAGTCTGTTGTATTTGACTGCCTCAAGACCCGACATCGTCTATGATGTCACTTTATGTGCAAGATTTCAGAGTGCTCCTAAAGAATCACATTTGATTGCTGGAAAAAGAATTCTCAGATATATCAGAGGCACAACAAATTTTGGAATCCGATATGACTGCTCTAAAAATATTGATCTATTCAGGTATTCTGATGCTGATTGGGTAGGAAATGTTGATGATCGAAGATCCACATCTAGTGGAGTTTTCTTTCTGGGGAAAAGTTGTGTTAGTTGGTATACGAAGAAACAGAACTCAGTAACTCTTAGCATAGCTGAAGTTGAGTATGTTGCTTCTACTCAAGCTGCAACTCAACTAATGTGGATGAAGACTCAGCTGGAAGATATACTTGTTGAAGTGAAGCTACCATTGCTCTTGGGATGTGATAATCAGAGTGTGATCAATCTTACAAGGAATCCGGTAAAACATTCTCGTTCAAAACACATTGACATAAAGTACCACTTCATCAAAGAGCAGGTGGAGAAGAATGAATTGAGGCTGGAGTATGTTCCTACATCTAAACAAGTTGCTGATATCTTCACAAAACCTCTACCAAAGGAACCATTTGAAAAATTGAGGTTGAACATGGGAGTCCTACCTTCTTCTCATCAGGGTTGAGGTACATTTTTTTGTCCCCTCTCTCATCTTACCTTTGTATAGTGTTGTAAAGGGGGATAATTCTTTCATAAATTTATCCATATGGAAGCATGCATAAAGGGGGAGTTGTGGGTAAGCTGTGAATTCAGCATGTATGTGTGTGAACTATTCTAACTATTTGTTAGAGTGGTTGTAGGAAATAATGTTTTTTTTTTTGCAGGATAGTTGAAGAAGTGAATAATGCTGAAGCAGAAAAAATGTTCTGAAGAAAGCTGAGAATAATTATTGGAAGTGAATAATGCTAAATAATTATTGAAGAATTAAAGTAGAAGGCTGAGGAGGTACATTCATGAGATTTCACAATCACTGCTTTTGGACGGCATGGTTTTGGCTGTCAATAATTCTTGTTTCCTACAATGAGTTAGCTCACGTAGGCTTAGAATTGTTGATAAGTAATCCATTTCCAAAGGTTAAAAAGTTCAGTGATTTATGAATCTTAGTTGACAACAAAATCCAAAGGGGGGTATTGTTGGGACCAAGTTGAATGGAGAAGGAAGTTTGAAGAGTTAGCCTTTGCAGAGTGTTGTATTTTATTTTCAAAGAAGATAAATCAATTCACTTTGTAGAATGACCAAAAGCCAGACGATGCTTTACTGATATGTATTTCTCAAATATCATAAGTCAGAAGAACTTGTGATGCAATCCTTATGATGGAAAGGGGGAGAAATAATGATGCCAGTCATATATAGTTTTGATTGGAAGGAGTGATGCTGCTGGAAAATAGGGAAGTTTCTGTACTTCCCATTATAACTCTGACTATGCTAAAGCTGATCTATCAAAGGATATATATCACGATAGTGGAGTTCGTGATGAAAGTTGAAGAATGGTTATGGGAAATAGTGAAGAGAGAAATGACAAAGCAATGGAAAATCTGGGTGCAGCACAAAATCACAGTTTAAGGTGGCGCCGTTTTCCAGTGTTTGCCAAATTTTAGGGCCTGAAAATCGGGAGATGAAGATGTGTTTTTGGAAATGGATGTGGCATGAAATATTGAAGATGGTTTAGAATTTGGCGTGCAAGGAATTATTTAAGGATATATCATCGAATAATGGCAAAGGCATGGAGTGCGCGAAAATTTAGGCAAGTTGCGCGAAAAAATAAAGTGGTGCGCGAAATAGTAGCGGGTTGCGCGAAAAATCTGCGGGATGCGCGAAATAGTGAAATGATGTTTTTCATGCAAAAGTTTTTTCGAGATCAGAAGATAAAAAATCTGCAAAGGCATGAGCTGCGCGAAAAATTGGATCATTGCGCGAAATACGATGTCGCGTGAAAGGATGGGTTTACGCGCAATATGGAATGTGGTGTGTAATTATGTGCGCAATTGGTGTTTCATTATTAGAAGGATGAAAAATGGAAAAGCCATGAGATGCACGAAATATTGAAGCATGGCACGAAATATGAAGTTGCATAAAAGAGTTTTTACGCGCATGAAGGAGGTTTTATGTGCGGATTAGTGTTTTTCGCGTGGGGTCAAAAATGCCTATAAATATGAGGCTAACCCTTCTCATTTGTTAATGCTCGACACTTAGAAGAAATTTCGAGCTCTAGTGCGCGTAAAATCTTACGCTAAGTAAGTTGCGCAAAAAGAAAGAGGTTTTCGCAAAATAAAGAAAGTTGTGCAAAAAATTGGGAAGCTGCGCGAAAAGTGAAACGTTGTGTGGAAAAGGGAAGTTACGCGAAAAATATTTTTCATGCCAAAAGGGGATTTTATGCGCAATCCATTTGAATTGCGTGCAAGGTACCCTAAAGGATGCGCACAAGATTTTGGGTCTTCGCATGTATTCGGTTGTGTGTAAGATAGTTCTTACCAGCTTCTGGGTAAGAAAATGAAGATTTGTACTTCAGAGAATACATCTGTTCAATTGTAAAGAAGCACTGAAACATTGTGTTACCCTATTTGTGCTAAGAGGGAGTGCACACACTATTGTATTATTTTCAAAGTGTTGCACAAGTTTAAGGGTATATCCTACTCGTTGTATTCCACATCAAAGGATTGTTTTCTAGTGGAATATGTGGTACTGGATTTTTTCCATACCATACCATGGACGTAGCTACTCTTGTTGAGTAGTGAACCTTGTAAATCTTGTGTTCCTGTGGTTGTGTGTTTTCAGCAGGGAAGAAACTCTTTAACAGGAGACGAAGGTTGTTTCAAAAAGGGTAAACTTAAAAAGAAAAATATACCACTGATTCACCCCCTCCCCCTCTCAGTGATACTTGGATCCTGACTGGGAACTTCAGTGTTTACATAAAAATAATAGAACAACTTTTGTAAAATTTTATTCAAATATTTGTAAATTCTTCTTATGGGTTAATATCACTTCAAAATTCCATTCTCAAATTTTTCATCAAATTTTTTAAGATTCTGATTTTTTATCTTTAGTAAGGACTTCCAAAGCCATGAAATAATTCATTGAAGGTTTTTTGTTATACCACATTTCATATTAATTCATGTTGGATTCCAGCCATAACAAAAATATTTTTTGTATATATACATAAGTACTAACAGCTTCTCTATATAAAAAATTAGAGAGTTTATACTTAGATAGTATACTTATTCCCATTTCTATAAAACTTAATTTTTTACTTCCCATAACTCCATTTTTTAGGGGTGTATAGAGTACTGTATTGATGTTTGATTCTATATTTATTTAGATAGGAATAAAAATTATTACATGCATAATTATTTCCATTATCATTTTTTAGTTTCATTATGTGAACACCCAACTCTCTCTTAACTTCTCTTATGAAAAATCCAAATATTTTTATAGCCTTAGATTTATGATTCATAAATATGATATTGGTCATTCGAATGAAATCAAAAATAAAATTGAAAAATTAAAAATCCCCTTTAGTTGATTAATGTCTCATCATCCCACATAGATCAGAGTGGATAAGCTCAATAGGTTTAGTAGATTGAATTCTAACCTTTATATGTCATTTACCAGTCATATTTCCTTTCTAACATGTTTTAAAAACATTATCTTATTTATTTTTCAATGTAGTAAATTTTATTATAGAATATGATTTGAAAATCTTATTTTTAATTTTCTAGAAAATATTCCTAAACATGTGATGCTACAACTTTTTTTCATCTTCTTCAATAAAATAACATGAGTTACACAATTATACAACTTGAAAGTGATTTCTGCTGGTTCTTTCTCCCTTGGTAACAAATTTACTATATTCCAAACTTTTGATGATAAATTAATATTTCCTGAATATCAGTTCCTTACCATCATCACAAATTTTTCTCACAATAAGTACGTTGTGTTTCTGCCCATCAATATATAAAACTTCTTTTGACTTCATTTTTTGAGCTTCAAACTCAGCAGTCTATATTCCTTTGATTTTTAAGAAACTATCATATCCAAATGTAACTAATCATCTTTCATGATTTTCAACATATTTTGATATTTTTAAATCACATTTCATATGTGAGGAACAACCACTATCAAGAATCTATAGTTTTTTCTTTTTTTCTTTCTTTAAGTTTTTTCTCAATAGAAAACGATCTTTTTTCAACTTTTTTCTTTCAAAATTATTCTTCTTCCTTCACATAAGAAACTATGCTTGAAGATTTTTCATACATTCTTCAACAGGTTTCCAAATTTTTCATATCTTCCATAGACTTCCTCAAGGTAATCAAGTTGGTTTTGAATTGGAAATTTGTTAACATATTGAGATTTTTATTTTCCAACTTCCTTCAATTTAGGAAAGTAAATTTATTTATTTATACTTTCTATCCCCCTCAATTTATACCTATTTCTAGGAAGAGACATGTTGTTCCAAAAATTGTAAGCTTTGTTCCCAAAAATACCACAACACCAACAATATCCACTAAATATTAGTCTTTTTTATAAATATGGTCTTTCCATGTAATTAGATTGTCAAGGTTCATAGAATCTTTCTGTTTTCATTTCCTCCAAGTGAAGGGAAACAACTTACAAATGTTTTTATCAAATTTTATTAATGTGATAGGTTTATCACATCCATTATCAATCCAATTTATCCCAATATTTTTCTTAACACCTATATTATTACTAAAATCATATGAATTTTTGAATTTGGTGGGTGAGGATTTCATCTAATTCTTGGAGTGAGATTTATCTATAGCTTGAGATGATTTATATTTCACTTATAATTCCTTGTTGAAAATTTCATCCATATTTATTAAGGTACTTTTAACCTCAATCATTTTTTATTAGGTTTTACAAACCTCATCTAACTTAGATTCATCTTTCTTACTAAGATATTCCACCATCTTTCCTTGTTTATAAACTCTAATTTTAAGAATTATTATTTCTTGAATATACTCATCTCCCTATTTAAGGACATACTTCATTCCTTAAATTTCCTTTACACTTTATTTCTTAATCAATCTTATTTCTTTCTTGAGTTTTTTTCTCAAAACATGATAAAAGTTTATATCTGAGTTAATATTCTCTATAAGATTCTTCACCTTCTTCTTCTTATTCATTTTTTGAGGAATATTCCACCTTATCAACATTTTCAAATAAGGTTGTGAATTTTTATGAACTATCATCTTCTGAAGAATTTTTTTAGAGTCATATTTAAGTTTCTTACTCAACATGCTTCTTCTATTTCTAGTGAACTTTTTCCTACCACTAGTGTGCTTCTTATCTTTCTTAAAAGTTTTTTTCTACATTTTCTATCAATTTTTTTATTCATAATGATATTCATATTAACCAACCTTCTTCTTGGGTAAATTCATATAAAAAATTTCAATTCCTACACACTCGAAACAATTGAGTGGAAGTTATAATCCATACTTTTCTCTACCTCTATGATAGTTTTTTAGAGATAAAAGACATGATATTTTCATTTATTTAATTATCTTAAATTCTATCAAAATCACTAAGTTCAACACTCTTGGTATCTTAGATTTTTATATTTCTCATAGATTCAAAATCCATTTCATATTTGATCTTCTTTTTAAATGATAGAGGTTTCCTTATTTCATAATAAATAAGAAAGTTATGTAGTTCATAAAGGGATATATCATCCTTATCTTCTAAGGTGGAAATTTTGGATTCAAACCTACCAAGAAAGTTTCTCATGAGTTTCTTTATAATGTTAGAAACTTCCAATATATCTCTAAATCCTTTTATGTTGCAAACAAATTCATTATCTTTAGTGAAATAATCATCAATAGTTCCTTCATCTCTTATTCTGATATCTTCAAACTTGGTTCACCGTATTTTTAAATTTCCTCCCTTACATCGGTGTTTCCCCCAAATATATTTTTGATCTTTTCCTAAATTTACTTATCTATTTTTATTCACATCACCTTAATAAAAACATTTTCTAACAAAGAAATAATAATAGAATTTATAAAATTACCATAAACCTCAATGTTTATCTTGTTATAAAAAATCATGGGAACATTTTTATCAATGGGAGGAAACCCAATAGTCTTTTCATTGATAACCTCCAAGAAATGTGATAGAAGATAGAGTATCATTCTATTTTTTTATCCATGATAATTATTTTACATAGAAGGTATAAATACCTCTTCTATTGATTGAATTTAGATTTTCCTTGATAAGGATTCAATAGGGAATCCTTCACTCCAATAAAAATTGAAGTTCGTAAGGATAATCAAACCACTAATAAGGGGTTGAATAGGTGGCTTTATTTTTACAAATTTCCATCTTTATGAAAATTAACCCCTATAAATTCTTAGAGTTATTTCTATAGTAACTTTTTAGCATGCTCATAAGTACGAAAATATAAGAAAGTAAAAAAATAATGAAATATTTACAAGGTTTTTACTCAGTGTGATAACCTACATTTGTGTCATGGTCACTCCCATGGGTCCATAGAAATTCACTATTAGAAAAAAGTTAATATAACTTTGATCCAACTCCCATCATACTCTTATCTCCCGATAGGTATGATTATACTGAATCCCAAAAATTTAAAAGTTTTTATTAAAAAACAGATCCATAATAAAAGTATGAAACTCTATAACTTTATATCCCAAAGGCTCTTTTGGGGGATTTTCTGGTTTCATTTTTCCATAATTCTATGTCAGATGCACCATTTCTATTTCATGTAAAACTCTATCTCGTGATCCTCGCTGAAAACTAAACTACTTTTATGATATTTTTTCAATATAATTATCAAATACACTATAACTTAAACTTATTCTTAGAAACTCCATTAGTTCTTCTTTTTCTTGTTTCTATCAACTAAAACTATGTCTGATGTTTCTAATTAAAACTCTATATGGTACTCTTCTTTAACCTGAATGTAAACTTCTATTGGAAACTCATACTGACACGAATTCTAAAGAATTTCAACTTTTATATATATGAATAGTTTCAAGTACATTATACCTTGATTCTATTTCTATAGTTGTTCTCATATTGGAAAATGAGGGAAACATATTTCACTTTCCTACTTAAAGAAATTCTAAAATCAGTCATCCTGGTTAAATAAAATTCAATTGGATTCTTATAAAAAATTCTAGCATCTTAAGAGAAATTCATGAATTCTCCAGCATTTCTATCCTTCCTTTAATTTCATTAACTTCATACATTATCTAACTCTTCAAACTTCCTTGAATTATTCTAGATAAAAACACTTGAAAATACCAGTATAGAGTCACTAAACTTGAGGGCTTTAAAATTTTATGTAAAGAAGCTCAAAAATATTCATCTAGAATTGTTTTCCATAAATCCTATAAGAACATTTTATATGGTCCCAAAAATAAACTTCTCCTCTTTTATTTGTTTGGATGAAAGGTTTTTCTGATGACTTCATTAGTAAAACTTCATCCAACTCTTATTTTTACAATTTATATTACACGAGGTTTCTTTATCTGTTTCTACTTTGTCTGATGAACATAATAAATTTTTTTCCTATGGATCATCGTTTCTCTATATGGTAAATTTTACTAACCTTAAACATTATACACCACTTGGTTTACTCTTCAATAAAAGTTCATCTAATGACATAAATAATGTCTATCTGATGTTATTCTATATGATGGATGTTTTCCCATTGTATGTTTGTATGTTGGAATTTTTTTAGAAGCACACTTCATAACTTCAAAACATCAAACTTCACTCAGCCAATAAAAAAAACTCTACTCTTCAAACATTATACAAAACTTTCTTCTAGAAACTCACATGCATTTGTAAATTGATCTTGAACTATTTAATATGGTTGAATATATTATTTTAACTAATAAATACTTGTGTCACATGGAACTTTCTTCATCTGGTGCATTTTTTGGATTTCTCCTTTTATGTTTCTCCCTTTGAATTTCTATCTCATTTTATGAAACTCAACAAACTCAGAAAAAATCAAATTTCCTTTAATCCAATATGGTTTTTCTGGTGATCTATATTTGGTAAATTTCATATAAAATTCAGTTGTACTTCTCTTCCATTCTAAAAACTTCATCTTATATCATGACTTCTTCGAGATGTTGGAAACTTTTAATGAATAATAAAGAATCATATAAAATTGTAAGGAAATTTTCTTAACAAAGTTAAGGAAAATTATTAACTTCCTTACTTCCTACATAATCTTCATAGAAAAACTTTATTACCAAATTTTCTTAACAAACATTCTCTAGATTGTTAAAAAAACATTCATAAAAAACATGTTGACAAAAAATACAAAACTTTGTTAGAAAGAATCACAAAATATATTAAATAAATCTTCTATCCTTGATAAGTCAATGGTATCTCATCCACCTAAATTGTAATTATTTTTGATACATTATCCACAATGAGATGTCGTATTGGTGGTACATCGTCCACCTGAGGGTTGAAGTGGTAGAATCGCATCCACACAGGAATTATTATCTATATTATATCATAAAACAAGTGATTGATTTCAATGGTATATCATCCAATTAGTGTTTATGTTAGTGATATATCATCTACTTAGTGACTGTTAGTGGTGGAATGTCATCCACCCAGAAATTGATAGTGTTGTTACATCATCTACTTGAGGAATTTGATATTGTTTTTTCATTATACACTAATGTATTGTTGGTGGTTTTATATCATACACCTTGGGGGATTGTTATCAATGGTTCCTTGACCACCTGAGATGGGTAGTGGTGGTATATAATCCACCTAGTATAGTCATACCTCATTTAACAAGTGATAGTTCATTGTATGATGTTGTAGGAACGGTGATATATCATTTACCTAAATAGAATGTGATGGTGGTGCATTTTTCACTAAGTGTTACTTAATGGTGATAAATCATTACTCTTAACTATCTGAGGAGTAGGGATATATCATTTATCCATGAAGTTTGTTCAAACAATGGGTATATCATATCATTTTGTCATTATTTTAAGTAGGTATGGTTTCACATGGTTTGGTCATTGAGAATTCCATGGCGCTGTTGGTTATTTATCGACTTGATTTATTATCATTTCACATTGAGCATGCACTTTTATTTACTATATTGTTTTAGGACATCGTTGGTGGTGTCTTACTAGGTTGTACTCACACCCTGATTGAACACTATGGTACCCATGAATATTTCATGGCTCAAGATGCAGGTAAGGGAAAGGGACCTCTATTGGATGATTGGTTAGGGATGTTGGGTTAGAGTTGGAATACGGGATAGATCTAGGACTCAGAACTAGTTTGGGGATGTATCTTTCTTTTTGTTTATTTTGTACCCAGTTGTATATTATTTTCTAATGGGAAATCATATTATTACTTGTATGAGTCCTATTGAATATACAGTATCTCATTTTGTTATTGCATGATGTTTTCCATTTTCATTTAGATAGAACTTAGTTATGACATATATATTTATAATTTTGATATATTTTCATGAATTTTATTGATATTTATTCTACTATGATTTATGTTTCCCTATATTACAGAGGGTATATTATCTACATGATGCATATAGACCTTTATTGTTAGTCTTTTTCCCCTAGCATATGGGGAGGTACAGCAAGGGGTGTTAGTTTGATATTGATGGAAAATTATCTATTAGTGGTTTATATTAACCCTCAACACTACTTGTTAATATTAGGTGATTAATGGAAAAATTTGATTCCATGTGGAAACCTTGGATATAGTATTGGGTTAAAATATAATATTGGGAAATACAAGGGATAATCAAATTGATCTAATAAGTTTATTATCAAATCATACCTTATGTTAAATCATAACAAATGTAAATAAATGATAGTTTGTTTTTTATAAAATTAATTCATGATAAAATAAATTATATAATCAAACAATATATGTTTGGATTTAGGATACATACACCAAATCCCATCACACTCACTCTCATAATGGAAAGTACACTTGATCCTCCACTCATTAATCAATAGTGAGTAACCCAACAAAAGTTTTAAAAAAATAACTTCAAATGATAACAAAAAATACTGATAAAATATTTGTCTTCATCATCCCAGTGACAATGCTTTGGTGCTTAGAAAAAAACAAAAATCAGTCCTATGATTTTAAATAATTTTTCCTTTAATTCATTTCAAAGTGTGTTATTCATTTTCAAGTACTATTGTAAGCTTCTTCTCTTGAAGTTTTTGATTAAGATCCCCCTAATCAAATTAAATATAGTTTTATAATGGTAGAGAGTGGTTATAATTAATAATTGAATTTCATCACATTGATGATTTATAGATCTTTTAGACAATTTCCATAAATTTTCATTGTCCTTTGTATAATGATGATTTGAAGAAGCATATAAACTATAAGATTAATCCAAATTATTGGATTGTGTGCATGATATAAACATTGTGTACACAATACTAACTTTTCATGTCATACGCATGTTCTGTATAGTTGAAACACTTAAGGAGATAATTAAAAACAAATAATTGTGATCGTAAAAATAAGAAACAAATAGTATACTAAAAGAAATAAAAAATAAAAAATTTAATTAATGTTTTTTATTTAAAATTTTATTAAGTTAAAAAAAACTAATTTATTTATTTATTCTTTTTTATTAGTTATGCTATTAGGTGAAACAGAAAATAATAAATTTTATAATAATTAGAATAAAAATAATGAAATAAAAAATAAATAGACTTAGTATTTGTTGAATTATATATCAAATCATTTCATTATTGATAATAGCCACATTAGTAAAGGATATGTTGTAACTACCTATCCTAGAATTCCCTAGATCATGAATTGAATTATCACTGGCCTTTGAAACATTCCATAGACTATTTAAGTCTGACAATAAATTTTGATGGTGAGAAAGAGTTTCCTATTTTTACCTTATTTGGAACACATATTGAATTTACATAGAAAATTCATCATAATTGTGTAATATCCTAAGATATTAAAATAATAACATTAGGTTTTATAACATATAAAACACGCAACACCGAGCTTAAACAACCTTCAAAATATATGAATGTTATAATCTGACCATTAAATTGGTAAGTATGAATAGAAATATATAAATTATAAAAAATATATGGTTTAAACATTTATAAAATAAATTCAATGGATATCTATTTATTATAAAATAAAATAAGAATATTTTTAAATAAAAAAAATACTGAAAAAAAAATATTACTTTTTTAAAAGCTAATTTCTTCACGATTTGTGCGCATACATTAAAATTATTTTTTACCAATTTTAGAAAAAAAATTAAAAAAATAGAATTAATTTTTCAAATATACATACCAAAATTTAATTAGGGTGAATTTTTTGGATTTTCTGAAAAAAAAAATATTGATTTTCTAGAGAATAGTGAAAATGCCGATTTTTGTAAAGAAGTCATTTATTTTCAATAAATTAAGTAATTTAAAAGTATAATTATGATTTGAATATTATTTAAAGTAAAATAATTATTATTTATTTATATTTATTCCATTTAATTACTTTTTAATTGACTTTATATTGTATTTTATTATAAGTTTATTTTTGTGTTTAAAAACGGGATTTTTCTGAAAACTGTTTTAAAGTGCATAATGTTTATCCATTTTAATTAATTAAAAAAACCTAATGAGGAATTATTTAAATGAATTTTTTATATTATATATCTTTAAATATTAATTTTAATTATTTTAATTATAATTACTAATCATATAGTTAATGTAAAATCATCTTTTTCTTGAAAAATACACTTATTAAAAACTCACTTTTTCATCACATTTGCAGGTTTAATTTTAGATTAAAATTTTAAAATTATGTGAATTGAATTTTGTAAAATTAATTCCATATATCTAATCATAATAATTTATTTTATATAATAAGTTCAACTTAATTTTTTTTACTTAATGAATAGTGAAAATGGTAAAAATATTTTACTACGGTTAAGTTAAAAATAGGTTTACTGGGGGGTTGAACTAAAATGATAATAGTTAAAATGAACTAAAACTTGTCTAAAATATATTTTATGGACATATTTAGACCTTATAATATATAATTCATGATAATGGTCCATTTTAGACTCTTTTTTTGTGTGAAAAACATGGCTACACCTTTTTCTTTTCAGAAATTAAAAATGTGCCACTCACCTCACTTATAAAGGAAACCCCTCTCCTCTATTATTAATGCCTTAAAATCCCTTTATATCATAAAATACCTGATCAAATAATTTTCTTAATTCACTCCTCATATCTAGATTTTTTTTTTGATCATAAATCCATTCTAATAAGTCATTTGGTACTAATATAAGGAGGTTGTCATAATAAGAGGTATCGTGCTCAAATATTATTTAATTATAATGATATAATAACAAAAGTATCTCCCATATACTTAGATATTATTATTTTAATTTAATAACCTAAATACATCTCATCTTCCATCAAATGGGAAATGAACTCATCATTCATGTCTATGATGGACTACTACCTCATGAACTGATGTCGTTCTCTTTTCATCATCACCCCTCACAGTATTTTCTAATAATGAATGTAAATTATATATATGATATTTATAATATAATTATACTTATATAATTTTTATATCACATATAAATTTTTAATTTTCATTCTATAGGGGATATAATAATGTCTCTTGTGTCTATAGCAGACTACTACCTCTCAAAGCAATGTGATTATCTTTTTCACTAACTCTTTCATGGAAGGTAAAAAGGATAAATTTAATGAATATATGTGATATATATGAATTAATTATGATATTAATTAAATATTTATCATTATAAAAATATAATATATCATTTTATTTCTTACATTTATACTCACAAAAAAATGATAACGTCATTTGTGCGTACGTGTGGGATACCGCCTCCACAAAGTGATGTGATTATTTTATTCATTACAAAAATACATGGATGATATATAAAAGTATATTTAATTAAATAATATTGTATTTATTATATTATTATCATTATATAAAGATAAAATATTACTTACCTTCTTTTCATAATGATCATTGAAAAATAGAAACATTACACATGCGTACGTATGGCCTATCGTCTCCATGATTATAACATAGTTCATTTTTCATAACCATTATTTATGGTTGATTTTAACAGTATAAATGATTTATATAAATTATAATTATTTAATTATTTTTATTATGGATATATTTAAATAATTACCTCTTTGACCTCAGACAACACACTGAAGTCGTTTTGAAACAATGAACCAAACATCCTCAAAACAAACGACATGGAATTAACAGATCAAGTATTTAAATATTTCATAAAAATAAATAAAATAAATGATTTTAGTATGAGGTATTAAACCTATAAAATTTTCTTAAGAAATAAAATAATTGATATAATCTTATTATACATGATTTAAAGGACATACATGGAAAGTCTGAACTTTAGGTAAGGGTTTCTAGTCTCACTTTTATTTCTATGAGACATACGCCATATTGACCACTTATTTTTTATTTTTTTGGTGTATATAATTTATATCAATATATTTTATAATTTTTTTCATAATTTTTTTTGGATTTACAAATCTATATCTGGTTCAATCTTTCATGGGGTTTTGATCCAAAGATTATCAAAGTCATAAGGGACTTCGTCTCAATTATCCATAATTGAGGCATATTTTAATATTATGCAGCTAATTTAATTTACATGGTGTATATGATAATAATTTTACATGTAATATAATGAATCCTTAATTCATAATGTTATTTTAAGTTCCAATTAAAATTATTCCGTTGAAGGGGATTTGACTTGAAAGTTACAAAGTGGTAAAGGATTTCTTAACTCAATTTCTTTTAGTTGGGTTATAACTCTTCTTCAATGACATCTTTATTCCATGTTTATGTGTGAATTTAACTATAGATTGTTTTATTATTTATTTAAAATTGATTTTTTGGATTTATATTTTTTATACATAATCTATCCATTGATTAATTCTCAATTCATTAGTATGGTCTTTATAAGGGTTATTCACCACAAATTCTCTTTACTTGAGACATATACTGATGTTATGAACATAAATTATTTTATGAGGTTAATATACTACCCATTTTATATTTTATATCATTAATATCCTTATGTTTCAAATATTTAAAGTATCATTTTATGTTTTATTCATGGGGATTATGAAGGAAAAGTTACCAAAGTAGAAAAGGATTTATGTTACAATCTTCTTTCTTTTGAGATTATTTAAGTTCAAGGTTACTTTGGAGGAAATCATATGATATTATTTTATTGAACTAGATATATTTATTATACAATGATTATGAATTTGGTTAATATGTTTTATTTTTATTTCATCCATTCTCGATTAAATAAACATACAAAAGTCATTTTTAAGTGATACTGATTTGTATTTCCTTTTAGACCGGTTATCTTTCTATTCCATATCCATGTTTTCTAAAATGTTTTCAAAAATATTACTTTATAAAAATAAATTATTACATAAAATTATTTTTTATGATATTTTATCTTATTTTAAATGGTTTTAAAAATTAAATTTCTTAATGTTTTCCAAATGGGTCACTTTTGATTCTCTTTACAAAATGTTTATTTTAACATTTAAAACCTAAGTGGATTTTACCACCTTCATGTCCATTATTTTACTTAATTATTAATTTATATGTTTACAAGTTTATTTTCAAAGAAAATCATGTTCACAATGTTTTCTGAATTTTTAGTGTTTAAAGGTGGATTTCAAAAAAAAAGGGTATTTTCCTCAAGAATTTTTGTAATGACCTTTTAATGGTATTTACATTCATAAATGAAAACTAACCTTGATGTTACTTACACTCCATTGGGGATATGTGGTATTGATAAAATTCTTATTCTTTCTCTAGATAGATTATGATATTGTCATGAAACCAATTTATCTTACACAGGTTAATTGATCTATAAAAATAACATTGATTATTGTTATGATTGAAAAGTGAAGGGTTATAAATTTTTTATTCAATAATAGTACTTGGACATTATTGATGATGAATGGGTAATCCTAATAAAACTAATATTAAGGGTAAATCCCCATTATATCTAAAGATTGTGCCTGATATAGATTATATGATGGGTGCACCGAGACAACATCAAGTCATCCTGATATAACTAATATGATGGTGCGCTCAAACAATGTTGGGAGAGCCTGATATATCTTATATTATGGGTAAGCCTAGATATAACCTGGTGAGGATGGTATATATTATACTATATTTTCACCTTGATATCACTCAAATTCAGTGGGTAATGTTTTATCAGAGGGTTTCTCCTATGGATATAACTAGTCTCCTACTATTTCTAACATGGTTTCAAAATGGGTCATAAAGAATATATTACAAGATATCAATGTGTTATATTTATTATTCATATGGTTTTTAAATGTTTCCTTTGATAAATAATGATATCATATGGCTCATAATTATTTATTTTGATGACTATTACCATTGTTAAATATTTGTTCCATCTTTAACAACTGATGATATAGGTATTTATGGCTAGGAATATTCTTATGATATGCTCACACACTTTCATTATGTCATAATACCCTTAATACATTATTATGCTCACTGATGAAATTCAATTATAAATGATTATGTTTACCCTTACTGAGAATTTGATCACACCCTTCGTATGTTCCATTTTCCCCAGGTTATGTAGAATGATGATTAAATTATTTGTGTCCATAAATATTTCTAACATGATAAAGTTTGTGGGAAATGTTAAAGACTTAATATAGAATATTAAAAGTTGGGTTTAGTGGGAGATGGTGTTTATATTTATAAACCAGTTTTTTATGAATCCAAGTTGTTCATAGTTTTTCCTATTATCTAAAATTCTAAACCTGAAATGTACTTTGGTATATAAGCAATCCAATTTTTCCTTTTAATGTTGTAAGTTTTGGATGGAAAATATTGGGTCACCTTCATTAGTATCAAAGACACAAATGTAAATTTTATGATCTTTGAACCAAATATGAGAGTGTGGGTTCAAGGATATTATAGTTTGTATCAGAGGTAGGGTTTAGATAACTTTGGATATTATGATGTTTTTTTGTAAGGTTATCTTGAGATTTATGGATATAAGCACGGGTCTATAAGATTAAGGTTGATCATAAGTTAAAAAGTCTTAGACACCCATTTTGAGGTTATATGTGATGAGATATTAAAGTGATTAATGACATTTTAGGGTACGTTTTTTAGGTTAAAGTATATGTAAATATTTGGTTTAACATGAAGTATGTCTTTACATTTTGGGTAAAAAAATTTAAGGAATTAATAACCTTTAGGGTTTATATGATCTTATATATTGATATAATTATGGGAATACAAGTTTTATCATATAGATACCCATGGGATTAAAAATTGACTTTTAAACTAAGTGATTAATGTTATTTTAAAATAAGATCACCATATTTTTTAGATTAAAATATGAAATGTATGAGATAACCTTTGAGGGTAAAATAAAAGTAATTTTGAGTTTACTAAAGTTATTTGGGATATAGGGTTATTTATTTATAGAATGATTTATTTTAAACTTTGGGTATTACTGTTGAATTTTGTATATTAATGAATTATTTCATTATATAAAGGTTTACTCATTTTGGGAAACATATTACCATATGAAAACTATTTTGGTTTTGGTTAACATCTAAATAAAGGTGGAATAACTTGTTATCCTTTCATGGTTATATGAATCGTTAGAAAATTGATTTTAGTACTTCAAGCATAAAAAATCATCTTCAATACTCATCATCTAAATAAAAATATGTGATTGTGGTGGAACTTGATTAAAATATGAAATTATAGTTTTCAAGTAAGTATATTTCCTTATGTTCTTTTTCAATGTGGTAACGTAATTCCTCGACTCTAGGAAAATGATTTTGAAATAAAAGAACTTATTAATTAAAATAATGGTATCTTCTCTCTTCAAAAAAATATAACATTACCTCTTAAATAGATAATATTTAAAAATCCATGTTTTCACTTTCCACCAATGTTCTCTTTATATTTAAACCTAGTTTTTTAATTTTATATTACCTTTATACTTCTTTTTCTTGTTTTTTTAAGAGAAAATTTTATAAACCCTTTTTAAGATGTGGGTTTCCCACAAAGGAATTTTCAAATGTAAAATATTTGATTATCGAGTTCAAGTTCAAATTGCAAGGTCACAATTTATTAAATTGGTAGAATTTAACACCATAATATTTTAAAATATTAATATTATGTTCAATATCATATATGACACACAACATTAACCATAAATGACCCACAAAATATATGATTGTTTTAACCTAGTAATTAAATTGGTGGGTATGTATGGGAAAAATAATTTATGAAAATTATATTTTTTACACATGTATAAAATAAATTCAATGGTTTTATAATTTATTATAAAATAAAATATGAATAATTTTGAAGAAAAAGAAATGTATTCTAAAAAAATTGTATTTTTCTAAAAGGTTGTTTCGTTGTGCTTTGCACACATGCATTAAAATTAATTTTTACCACTTTTATAAAACATATTTTTAAAAATTAAATTAATTTTTTAAATCATAATATAAAATTTTAATTTGGGTAAAAATTTTATTTTTCAGAAAATGTTAATTTTCTAGTGAATACTGAAAAATACCATTTTTGTAAAAATGTCATTTATTTTCAATAAATTAAGAAATTTAAAAGTCCTGATATTTTTTTAATATTATTTAAATAAAAATTATTATTATTTATTTATATTTAATCCACTTAATTACTTTTTAATCAACATTATATTGGTTTTTAGTAAAAGTTTATATTTTGGTTTAAAACGGGATTTTTCTGAAAACTCTTTTAAAGTGCATAATGTTTCTCCATTATTATTAATTAAAAAACCCTAATTAAGAATTATTTAAATGAAATTTATATTTTAAAGACATGGAATTTTAGGAGAAATTTTTTCTTAAATACATGGTAATTTTACGAGTCCGTGAAATTTTACGGTGCTAGATTCCGAGGCCGGGTGTGCCCGGAATCAATTTCTCAAGTTTTGTTCGGGTATGTTCAGTAAACATACGAGCATGATTTTATAACTTTTGAAACAATGCTCAGAATTGAAATCTGAGGGCACCACTGAACTCACAGCGTCGATATTCTCTTAAGAAGACTTCCACCTCAACGGCAGTTGGTTGAGAATAAAAGTTATTTTTTTGGCTTTTTATAAAAAAAATAATAAAATAAAGTGTGCAACAACTTTATTTTATTTGAGCAGCCTTTGGGTGTGTGTAGGTTAAAACCTCCAAGAGGAGGTTGGATTTGGGGGCCACCACACCTTAACCTCCCATGAGAGGTTATATTGGTGGGGGCCACCCGAACTCAACCTCCCATGGGAGGATAAATGAGGTGGGGACTACCCGACTTTTAACCCCTTGAAACTCTTCATTACGTGGGGAGAACCCTTGAACTCCCCACTTAATGGTTCCACCACCCTTAGAGCCTCTCCACCTTCCCATTTAATTAAATGGAGCCAACCCCTTTAATTAAATGGAGCCAACCCCTCTAATTAATGTGCCAACCTCTCGTGGATTAATTAGGGGAGCCTACGTAATTTATTTCTCTTTTTTTGAATTGTTGTTCCAACGTAATATTAGACGACTCAATCTAATATTATTTTCACTTGGAATTTTAGTGGAACTTGAGAAGAGGAAAGCTTGGGAGAAAAGTTCTTCCAACGAAGAACGCTCCACCCAACGAAGAATGAAGAATGCGCAGAACGCCAGCAACGATTCTTCTTTGACTCCCTTCATCGAATCCTACCGAAGTGGAGTGTCTTCCACGGCTGACGTAGCTCGGTGTTGGGAGTGCGTGACGAACACGGATAACGAAGAACTTCTTCATCTTTTTTCTACAACACTATTAACGAACGACGAATGAGGAACGATGAATAAGAGGCCGTGGGTTATTGCAAGTTGGTGATTTCCTTTTCTTTTCTCCTCTTCGTTGAAAAGAATCGATGTAAAGTATTATAAATGATTGAAGTTCAACTTACTTCCTCTTTGTTGAACAATTGTTATCACCCCTAAAAACGGAGGGTGTGGGCCAACTAAAATGGCCTGACTCCCTTGGCCGATCCTTTTGTGATGTTCCTTTGGCATGGCGATGAAGCGACAGCGACGAAGGCGGCAACGATGGAGGCCACGCTACCCGAGGCCTCCGCGAGTCGCGCCGCCCCCACGGTGCACCGGTGCTCCCGTCCGAACAACGCCGACCGAGCGGCGCCTGACCCGCCTACCCGCAGTCGGCCCTGCGGCCTGCCCGGCCCCAACGGCGCCCTGCTCGGCACCCCCGCGCGCTGCCCGTGTCCCCGCGTGCTCCTCGACGCCCTTTTGTGCCCTTCCCGGCACCCCCAGAACCCTGTTGTGCCCTACCTGGCGCCCCCGGTGCCCTGTTGTGCCCTTCCTGGCGCCCCCGGCGCCCTGCCCAGTGTCCCTGGCGCCCTGCCGCGGCCTACCCAGCCCCGGCCGCAGCCTGCCCGGCCCCTGCCGCGGCCTGCCCGGCGCCCCCGCGCCCTGCCCGCGGCCCCCGCGGCGTCCCGAATCCCTCGAGGCCACCCGGCCGAGCCAGTTTTCTGGCCCCCCTCATGGTGCCCTGTCCGAATCGGCCTAGCTATGCCCTTCGGGCCGAGCCGTGTCAGGCCATGCCCTCGCAATGCTTCGGGCCGAACTGGACCCAGCCTTCAGGCCGAGTTGCCTACGTGATGACCTCCGGGCCGAACCACCCTCGCAGTCCGCTGGGTCGGGCCCAGCGGACTGGGCCGAACTTAGTGAGTCTGACCGGGTCAGCCCAGTCTGGGTTGGGCCAAGATAGTCGGACCGGGTCGGACCGAGCCCAAGCCCATTACCGACCCCTTTGCTTTCTGTTGGCTATATCCTTGGCACCGGAAAACCGTTTGACGAACCGTTAATGGCGCCGGTATTCTTGGAATGAAGCCTTACCTTTGAGAATACCCCACTGGAGTTCGAGTTATATTTGAGTTATGGTCAGGTTGGATCGTACACGAATCCAACCGGGCCCTCGGGATTAAAAGGTTAATAACTAACAAACCGGGCGTCCGATTGACATGTCGTCTATTGCGTTGAGACCCCTATGACGTGGCGGACCTTTGAGATACTTCTCTGTGGCACTTTTCGACTGTTAGAGTATTTACCAATAGCTCGTGGAGCGGATCCTTCCAGTGAAGAGTAAGCAGAGTGTGGAGAGCTAGTAGCTGGCAGACCTGACGACTGCTTGACCGATTCGACTCGAATTGATTTGAATAGCCCAGCAGGGAGTGCCTGGTAGTTGGTGGTAGACCCACGGCGGAGGAGCACCTGGTAGTTGGCGGCAGACCCGTGGTACTCGACAGGAGTACCTATGCAGGCTATTAGGGGGAGCATCTAGTAGTTGGCAGTAGACCCACAGCGGAGGAGCACCTGGTAGTTGGAAGCAGACTCGTGGTACTCGATAGGAGGAGTACCTCAGCAGTCCAAGGTTAGTGAGAAGCGCCTTGGTGTCACGACAGGCTCATTGTACTCGACAGAGGAGGAGTTCTCCAGCATCCATGGTTTCGTTAATGAAAATCCTGGTTTGATCAAAGTCAATTACTTTTGTGTTTTTTTCATGATTGAGATGGGTTACTAGATAACTTAGGTATATGTATGGTCATATACCTAAGTAATGGTTATCCATTGATTTTATACTTTATGGTTTATCCTTGTTGAATTTTGTGAGACCTTGAGGGTCTCGGGATCCCTACTGAGTATCGTTATACTCACCCCTACATGGGCTATGCCCACACCTGGTTGTGTTGGTTGCAGACGACGGACAACACTGACTTAGGCAGAGAGTATCAGGACTGGACGGTACCCAGAGGTGGACCACTCAGTGTGACGGTACACGAAGTAGACGGACAGACGAGGAGTGCTGAGGAGGCCATCTGTACCTACCCTTCAGGTAGGAACCCCAGAGGACAACCCAGTAGCTGATTTACTTTTCTTCAGTTGTACTTTCTTTTTAGTTGTACTTATACTTTCCTGTTGGGCTTGTATTTCCGGCCCTTTTTACTTTCTAGCACTTCTTTTGTATATAGTTTTACTTAGTTTTTTGCTTCCAGTTGTGTACTCTATTTTGTTTTTTTAGTTATAAAGGAAATTCCTTCCCAGTTTAGAGATTTACATCTTTGGTGCTACTCGCCATCCCCTGGCCTATGGAAGGCGGGCTTGGGTAGTCACGACACGGGCCCCGGGGGACGGGTCATGAAATATATATTATATATCTTTAAATATTAATTTAAATTCTTTTTATTATAATTACTAGTCATATATTTAATATAAAATCATCTTTTTCATGAAAAATACACTTCTTGAAAACTGATATTTTCATCGTGTCTACAAGTTTAATTTTAAATTAAATATTGACAATTATGTGAATTTAATTTTTTAAATTGGTTTCAATATTTTTAATAATAATAATTTATATTATATAATAAGTTAAACTTACTTTTTTACCATAATGAATAGTGAAAACAAGAAAAATCTTTTAACACGGTTAAGGTAAAAACAGATTTATCAGGGATTAAACTAAAAATATAAGGGTTAAAATGACCAAAACAACCTGTATAAAATATATTTTATGGAAATATTGTGAAATTATAATATCTTATTTTCATTAATTGTTCATTTTTTATACTTTTTACATGTGAAAAATGTGGGTACACATTTTTCATTTCAAAAAATACAAGTATGCCACTCACCTCACTTATAAAAGGTTACCCCCTCTCCTCTCGTATCCACACCTTAAAAGACATTTGTATCGTCCAAAAACTTCCCCAATAACTTCCTTAAAACTCTCCCAAAATCATATGATCCTTAATCTTATCATAAATCTATCCTATGAATTATTTTCATGCTAACCTATGGAGGTTTTCTAGGAAGAGGTATCGTGCTTAACCGAGCATTTTTATTTTATTTCATCTTCCATATCCTTCAAATATTATTAAATTATGAGGATATAAATAAAAATATATATATAATATAATGATATTTTATTATTTTAATGGAATAACCTAAATCTATCTCCTCTTATTTTAAATGGGAAACGGAATCATCATTCGTGTTAACACCAGACTACCGCCTCGCGAACTAATATTATTTGTTTTTCATCATCGCCTCTCACAACATGTTATAATGATGGATATAAAGTATATATATGTTATAGGTATAATAATTATACATATTAAACTATTTTATTACATATACCTTCTTAATTTCCGGTCCATAGGGTATATGATAACGTCACTCGTGTTTACGGTGGACTACCGCCTCGCGAAGCGATGTGATTCCTTTTTTCGCTAACACTTTCGTGGAAGGTAAAAAAGGAAACATTTAATGAATATATGTGATATATATGAAATAATTATGATAGTAATGAAATATTTATAATTATTAAAAGTTAATATATTATTTTATTTCTTACATTTCTACTCATTGAAAAATGATAATGTCATTTGTGCGTATGTGTGGATTACCGCCTCCACGAAGCGATGTGATTATTTTTTTCATCACCACACTACATGGAAGCTATATTTAGGTATATTTAATTAAATAAATTTTTATTTATAATATTATGTTAATTATATAAATATAAAATATTATTTAACTTCTTTCCATATTGATCATCGAAAAATGGAAACGTTACTCATGCGTGTGTACGGCCTACCATCTACATGATTGTAAAGTTGTTCATTTTTCATAAACATTATTAATGGTTGATTTAAAAATTATAATTAATATATAAAAAATAATTATTTCATGATGATTATTATTAATATGTTGAAATATTTACCACTTTTACATTAGATAACACACCAAATCCATTTTGAAATAATGAACAGAACATCCTCAAAACACACAGTGTGGAATTGACTAATTAAATATTTAAACATGTAAATAAAATAAATTATTTTGTTTTGTGGTTTTAAAACTAGAAAATTTTATTAATAAATAAAATAATTTATATATACTTATTATATATTATTTAAAGAGCATACATTGAAATTCTGGACTCGAGGTAAGGGTTTCTCATCTCACTTTTATTTCAATGAGACGTATGCCATATTAAACACTTATTTTTTGTTGTGTTGTGTATATAATACCCATGAATGTATTTTATGATTCTTTTAATGAAAATTTTTTGGATTTATAAATTCATAGGAGGTTCACTCTTTCATGGGGTTTTGATTCAATGTTTATGAAATTCGTAAGGGATTGTGTCTCAATTTTCCTTCATTGAGTAATATTTTAATTTTATTAACCTAATTTATTTTATATGGTGTATATACTACCCCTTTCACATATAATATCATCAATCTTTCATAATTCAAGGTATTTTAAGTTCCAAATAAAAATATTTCATCCAAAGTGGGACTTGACTTGAAAGTTACTAAGTGGTAAAGGGTTTCTTAAATCAATTTCATTTCGTTGGGTTATACCTATTATTCAGTGAATTTATTATACAATGATTATGTGTGAATTGATCTTTAAATTTTTTTTATTATGTATTTTTTTTGTATTTATATTTTTTACACATAATCTCTCCATTTATTAATTCTCAATTCATTGATATGATCTCTATAAGGGTTATTCGTCTCAAATTCTATATCTTTGAGACATATGTTGATGTTATGCACCTAAATTACTTTATGAGGTGTATAAACTTCCCCTGTTATATGTTATATCATGAATCACTTTATTTTATTGATATTTATTGTTTCATTTGATGTGTTTCTTTCATGGGTCCTACAATTGAAAAGTTACCAAAGTGGGAAAGTATTTATATTATAATATTATTTATTTTGGGATTATTTAAGTTCAACAATACTTTAGATAAAATCATATGATCTTATTTTACTGAACAAAATTTATTTCTTCCCCACTTGTTATGAATGTGGTTAACATTTTTTATTTCCATTTCCTCCCTTTTTGATTAAAGAAACAGCAAAAATTCATTTTTAAGTGATACAAACTATGTATTTCCTTTTAGATCGGAAATCTTTCTCTTATATATCCAAGTTTTCTAAAATTTTTTCAATTTTTTTCTAAAAATAAATGATTTAATAAATGTATATTTTTTAATTATATTTGACCTTATTTTAAAAGGTTTTAAAATTTAAATTTCTTAACATTTTCTGAATGGATCATTTTTGAATCCATTTACAAAATGTATGAAAACAATGTTTATTTTAATGTTTAGAACTTGAATGGATTTTTATATTTTCATGTCCATTATTTTCCTCAATGTTTCCATTATATTTTTATAAGTTTATTTTCAAATAAACTTATTTTCACAATATTTTGTGATTTTTTAGTTTTTTAAAAGTTGTTTTCAAAGTAAAAAAGGGTATTTTACTCAACAATGTTTTAATTACCTTTTAATGGTATTTCCATTCATCAAGGACAAAAAACATTGATGTGACTTACACTCCACTACAGATATGTAGTATTGATACCATATTTATTCTTTCTCATGATTTATTATATTTGTTTCATGGAACCCATTTCTTTTTCATGGGTTAATTGAGCTATGAAAGAACATTTATTATTATTATGACTGAAAAGTGAAGGATTCTAAATTTTTTATTCATGAACGGTAATTTGAAATTATTTATGATGAATGGGAGAGCCCTATGTATCTTATAAGAAGGTTCAAGGCCCATTATATATCATGGGTGAGCTTGATATAGCTTATATTATGGGTGCACCCAAACAGCATCAAGTGATCCTAATATAGCTTATATGATGGGTGCACCCAGACAGTATTGAGTGATCCCGATATAACTTATATGATGGGTGAACCCATATAGTTTCAGGTGATCCTGATATATCTTATATAATTGGTGGACCTGGATAGAACTCCAATTCATTGTGAAAAGTTCCTTATCTTTAGAGGCAAGAAGGAGTGAGTTATCGGAGGGTTTCTCGTATAGATTTAACTGGGCTCTAATTTTTTTTAACACGGGTTAAAAATGGGTTATGAGGATTATGTTCCAAGATACCAACACAATTTATTTATGATTTCTATGGGTTTTAAATGTTTCCTTTAATCAAGATTAATATCACATAGATCATGATTATTGATTTTTATGACTCTTGACTTTGTTAAATCTATATGCCATGTTTCATGGTTGATGATCCATGTATTGAAGGGTATGAATATTCTTATGTTATTCTCATGAAATTTGATTATATCATCATACCATTATGATATACTTATTCTTATTGATGAAATTAAATTGTAAATTATTATGTTTAGCCTTACTGGACATTTGATTTCACCCTTGTCATGTTTCATTATCCCTTGGTTATGAAGAATGATGATTAAATTATTTGTGTCTAGAAAGGTTTCTAACATGATGATGTTGGTGGGAAATTTTAAATACTTACTATGGAATATGAAAAGGTGGGTTCAGTGGGATATGATAGTGATATTTATGAACCAGGTATTTATAAATCCATATTTTTCAGAGTTCATCCTAATTATCTAAAACTCTAAACCTAAAAGGTAATTGGGTTTGTAAGTGATCTAATTTTTAATTTTTATGTTGTAAGTTTTGGATGGAAAAAATTGGGTCACCTTCATCAGTATCTAATCTAGAAATGTAAAGTTTATGATTTTAGAACCAAATTTTTAAGTGTAGGTTCAGGGTTGTTATAGATTGATCTATGTATCTAACATATATAAAAAACATATATAGACAAAATATCAAGTGGATATACAAATTATATTAAACAATTTCATTATCATAAGTATTATAAAAACAAAATAAATTAGGAATAACTAGTCTCAATGAGAGAAATATTTAGAAAATAATCATGAAATAATAGGGATCGATGAAATAAATAATTTTAAAAATAAAATATAGACTACTAATATCTATAAAGAAATATTTTTTTAATTATACTTGACACAACTAAGATTGTTTCTGTAAATAAATTTAACAATAAACTCATCACCATTGAACTCAATGTGAAATGCATGTCATTTCATGCAAATTTTTAAAATATAAATCATTCAATAAAAAATAATCAAGGATGGAACAAATTTCAAAATATTACACAAGGTATAATCAAAAATAGAAGAACGAATGATCAAATATCCACATTATAGTTATTTTTGAGCCATTAATTATCTTTATAACCGAGGTAGCCATAATTAATTCCCACTAGATGGTTATTTTTCTAGTGGTGTGATTATTTTATTTTCTCTTAGGGTGATTATATTTGTTGGTCCTTGTGTGTTAGATTCTATAAAATTCTTTTAAACGTGGGTTCCCTAGAACCAACTTGAATATTTTTTTCAATTACCATATCATGTATACAATGAAATATTCATGATGAATACTTACCATAATAGTGTTGATATTTCTATATCCTCTATTTACTTGGTAATACCCTTAAATTATTTATCATTTCAAAAGGTTATATAAGTTCCCAGGAAATAATGAAAACTTCAAGATATTGTGATATTAATTTTAATAATATGTCATATAGTCTAGATACATCATGTTGACAGGATACAGATTATGTGTGACCATCAGGTGATGGGGGTTTATAAGCATTGAGACTTATTCTCATGAAGTTTTCACTTGTTGATCTCGAGAATATGTGATCATGAGGAATGATATTCCAATAATAATACAACATGTTTCATGTTCCATTGGTAGTTCCTATCTAAGAACAAGTTTAATGGTCTCCTGACTTGATATTATTATTAGTGTATACTCTTTGATCATGTACTTTGATGAAAGGAAAAAACTATGTCATTGATGTCATGTTGTGGTATCTTGTGTTGGGTGCATCATTGATGTTATGACATTGATTGAATAATCATGATATAATTTGTCACTTCAAAAAAAGTCATATCTCAGTCCTAGTTGATCAGAATGGTGGTACCTTCACTAAATCCATAGTCATGGTTAAAGAAGGTGAGTTTGTACAGTTAGTTTAATGAACAATAAAGCAATAAAAGGATGATAGTACAAAGTGTGTGTACTACTTTAAGAGATATCATGAGGCATAGAGATTATATTACACAGTGTGTATTCATAGTAAAGGTTGTCATTGCTATGATTTTTCTTTACCTTTTTAGGGGTCTTTATGGGTTTCTATACTCCACTCTTAGTCTGTGAATAATATTAACTACTATCGAGATAAGTTCCTAGATGGTTACATACTTATAATATTCAAAATTATTACCTATTCTAACAAATGGAAGTTTAAGACATAGATGGCCCCACCACACTATCCAAGTGATGTTCTAGAATATACGATCTCTAAGAATAAATAAATTTATATTATTCAAGTTTATAATAATTGGAGTTAAATTTATTTTTCTAATTTATTTTAAAGTATTAAGTGAATACACGGAAAATATTATACAAATGAATATTATTTTAGAATTAAAAGTTCATTTAATATTTTTGGGAATGAAGAGGCGAGTTAATGGCTTAATTTTAACACATAATATATTTATTACATTAAAAGTAATTGATAAAAATATAAATGATATTTATGACTTATTAAGTCAGTCATAAGAAGTATTTTATGTATTATTTAGTGGGAAAAATATATAAAGGTGTCGGGGAGGAATTTTTGGGTATTTATAACCTCACTATATAAGTGAGAGAGGTGCTCATTATATGTACTATTCATCATGAGAAATTAAGAGCCACTCTCTCTTCTCTTTTCCACATTCTAGAGAGACAATATCTTGATCAAAGAAACTGGATCGAGCTCTCCTTCATAGATTGAATGAACATTTATGCGATGATTATTGTGACATAGAATGCTTCATCGGATATTTGTGCTTACATGAAAAATTCAATGATCAATGCACCCACAGACTTTCGAAGTGCATGTGGATGATCTAGATAGTTCTAGATTTGATTCCATTAGGCAATGGTCAAAAGTGATGAGTGAATTTCAAACATGGCTTCATATTGAATGTGTTATTTTTTATTTTATTTTATATGATTAAAATATTTCATATGGTATCTTCAGTAGTTATATCAGAATTATTTTCACTAGCATAGATGTATTTATATCGATCAACTTTGAGAAATTTTAGATTCTTTGGTCCATATTCTTATGTTTTTCACCTCATTACCTTCACAAAAATGGTCTTTTTCTATCATGGTTGATGAAGCTTGAGGATGTAAAATTTATGGTCTTATTATTGCATGTTTTCTTCTAGAAAAAGAAATGACTTCTATCGTTACTGATGCTACGATTCAGTGTGTTCCAAGTGAGGTTTTACATTTAGAGAGGCTTTCTAAAATCAATAATAATTATAATACCTCTAATAACTATTCTGAATCATTATGTATTGTTTCTACTTGTTCTATAAGTGTTTTTTATTATTAATTTCTAGAGTATTATATCGATGAAACTATACTATCTTCATTTTCCCCATTATTCTCTCTTGATCTTATTAAGTTTAGAGCTAATAAGTATTATGTTACATTACTTAATGCTTAGGTGTTTGAGAATAAATTTGTTTTCCATTTTCCCTCAATCCTCTACTCAAATTGAAAAATTCTTTTTATTTTCATTTATATGTTTACATTCAAGAGGTGATGGAGTGATCAATTTCCATCCAATATTGGTTTTCCTTCATTTTTTACAAATATTAATCCTAGGACTAAGAATAAAATTCATGATAATATTTTAAATTTTATTAGTGAAAACGGTTATCCTCTTGATATACTTTATTCATACCCTTCTTGATTGTGGTTTTTTATTCTTTTTTCTTATTTTAAGGTAGTTTTGTTTTAATTATTTTTGGTTTTTATTGGAGTTCCTTTATAAATATCGGTGGATCCCTTTGTTTTAATTTTTTTTAAATGTGGTTTGAAAAAAACTCAAAAAATAATATTTTCATATCCGCTTTAAGTATCTTTAATTTAACAAAAAAAATACATTAAAAATATGATAAATAATATATATAAATTACTTATTTATTAAAAAAAATTAATTAAGTCTTAACGATCAAAGTTTCTATTAAACATTTATGTTCCAACTCAAACCAGATGCAATGATAAATCCAATATTATTTTATTAAATTTTCAATTATTTATTATTTATTTATTTATTAAAACACAAGAAATGGTTATATATTCAACATTATTTTTAATTATTTTTTAATTATTTTTTATTTAAGTATTTAATAAAACAAGATATATTACAAGTATTGTATATTTGAATTAAAATATATAAATAATTTTGTATATTTTATGATAAAAATAGTATTTAAAATTAAATTATAAGATGGAAAATATAAATTTAAAAAATAATTTTTCCTTTTTTGTAAGTTATGTTATTAATACAATGAAAATTCAAGAGCGTATATCGACGGCCCCACCACCACTCTCATCCCCCAGATCCAAGGATGGGCCCTAAATTGCACAAGGACAAATCCTTTGTAGATGCCTCCCATAGAGATCTCTTGTCGAAGAATTTAAAACTTCCCTCTATACCCCTTTTCAAGCATAAAGGCATCCTGGTGGTGAACTTCACATAAGAGAAATTAGAGGATTTTGGATTTGAACTGGTAGGTTATTTTGATGATTGAAGGTCTGGTATGGTTATCTTAAGATGGTCATTTGAAATAATTGGGTTCAAAAGCTTCAAGATCAGCCTGGTAGATGATATGCATGTTATTATTTGATTCAATGATGTTGAGGAATTCTATCGATGCTGGATGAGCGCACCGTCGTTCATACATGGACATTGTATGATGGTAATCAAATGGTCTGTCTTAACCACTAATTCACTAATCATGCATGTTTGGTTGAATTTCTTAGTCTTATGATTCACTTATTTTAATAATAAGCATTAATGTCCATTACAAGAACTTTGCGAAATCCTGCCAAAATTGATGCTTCAACATTAAATCATTCCTAACTATCAGTTGCAAGGATCTATGTCAAACTTGATTTATCAAATTTGATTCATCAAAACATCTAGATACAAAATGGTTCATAGATATTTTCCAACCAGTTCTATATGAAAATCATCCTCTATATTGTTCAGAGTGAAAACAAAAAGGGTAGACCCATTCTTCCTATGGAAGAGAATATATTAAATGATTCTGGGTTTCTATCGAAAAATCACTACTGGAATTTGGTGTTTTCCCAAAGGTAATATACCAATGGTTTCTTTAAATCGTTGCTATAGCGTAAAAGAAGGCAACATTTTCCAATGGTTTGTTCAAACCGTTGGCAATGTGTAAATAAACCTAATATTTCCCCACGGTTTTCCAAAACTATTGGGAAATAATTATTTTCTCTAAGATATACCAATGGTTTATCAAAACTGTTGGTAAAGAGAGGCTTTCCCAACCGTTTTTAAAAACTATAGGGAAAGTTTTCCCCCAAATACTCAGTGCCCCATCTCCCACTCAGCCTGATTGTAGACCCTAATCCAGAGCTCCTCCCGAAGTATTATTGGCCACAAAACTCCTTCCAGCCACAGATCCATCTTCAATCAAAAAAAATTATTTCTACACTTAAAATTAGTAATTGTTACCTTAGTTTTAGTGTTCTTCATCTCTTTTTTCTGTTTTCTATTTTGATTTCGGCTAAATTATAGTTCATGTTGTGTTTGGAGTACTGAACCCTTTGATTTGTTTTATGTTTTTTTTCTACACTTAAATCATGGTAAACGGTTTGTTTAGTGGGGTGATATGGTAATTTATATGAAATTTAGTTTAGTTGAAAATTGGATTTGGATTTTGGCGTTGGTTGGGTGATGGATTGGAATTTTGAATACCCCCCACCCCACCCCCTGGACACCTCCCACCCCCTGGTCAGTCCCCCACCCCCCTACACCCCCACCCCCTCGGGACACCCCCACCCCCACCCTCCCTGGACACCCCTCACCTCCCATGGACAGCCCACCACCCTGGACACCCCCCACCCCCTTGGACACCCCCCATCCTTTGGATAGTCCCCTCCCCCCACCCCCCTGGACACCCCCCCCCCACCCTTTGGACAGCCCCCTCCCCCCTCCCCCACCTCCCATGGACACCCTCACCCCCTAGACACCCAAACCCCCACCCTCCCTGGACACCCCTCACCCCCCATAGACATCCCCCCACCCCCTTGGACACCCCCCCCACCACCACCACCACCTCCACCACCCCTAGACACCCCCACCCCCTAGACATCCTCCACCCCCTTAGACATCCCCCCCCCCCCACCCACCCCCTTAGACAGCCCCCTGGACACCACCACACCTCCTAGACACCACCGCACCTCATAAGTGGCTGACCCAATTTTTAAATTGGAATTAACAATGTAGTTAATTTCCCCTTTCCCCAATGACATTTTCTATGTGGCCCATAGAGCCTTATAAATTGAATTGGTCATGTTTTGATAAATTGAATTTTTCATGTTTAGATAAATTGAATTTTTCATGTTTTGATAAATTGAATGGGTTGTTTGGAATGAAATGGATAATGAATGATGGTTTGGATTTATTAATGAATAAAATGATTTTAAATAAAATTACCCTAAGAGGGATGTAGGAGGGGTAGGGGGATATCCAGGTGTGGGGGAGCTGTCCAGGTGGGGGGTGGGTTGTCCAGGTGGTAGGGGGTTCGGGGGCTATAGGGGTGTGGGGTAGGGGGTATGGTTGCCCAAAGGAGGGATGTGGGTTTTACGGGGGGGGGGGTCAGGGTGGGGTGTTTAGGTGGGAGAGGGGGTGTGGGGTGTCCAGGGAAGGGGTAGGCTATCCAAGTGGGGGGGATGTCCAGGTGGGGGGAATGTCCAGGTGGGGGTGGGGTTGTCCAGGTTGGGGGGGGACGTCCAGGTGGGGGTGGCAGGGGGTGGGTTGTTCAGGTGGGGGTGGGGGTGGGTTGTCCAGGTGGGGGGGGGATATCCAGGTGGAGGCTGTAGGGGAGGGGGTGTGGGCTGTCTAGGGAGGGGATGGGTTGTCCTAGAGGGGGGGGGGCTATCCAGGTGGGGGAGGGGTATGGGATGTCCAAGGAGGGGGGGATGTCTAGTGGGGGTTGTTCAGGTGAGGGGGTGGGTTGTCCAGGGGGGTCTGTCGAGGGGGGGGAAGGGGTGCTGCGGGGGAGGGGGTGTGGGCTGTCCAGGGAGGGGTGGGTTTTCCAGGGGGTGGTAGTGGGTGGGCTATCCAGGTGGGGGGGAGGGCTGTGGGTTGTCAAGGGGGGTGGGTTGGGCTATCCAGGTGGGGGAGGAGGTGTTGGTTGTCTAGGGAGGAGGGGGGTGGGTTGTCCAGGTGTGGTGTGAGGGTGTCCAGGTGGGGAGGGGGGATATTCAGGTGGGGGTTCAGGGGGGTAGGGGATGCAGGGGTGTGGGGAGTGTGGGATGTCCAGGTATGGGGTGGCTTTTCCATTCTGATACTCTACAAAAAAATATGAATCAAATATAACCAATGTATAGTGGCTCTCACACGTTAAGACTTTTCTTGAAGTTCTATACCAACACTCACTCTTACCCTTCCAAGAAGAAGTGATCTCTACAAAGAAATCTCACTCAGGTTCTTATCCACTATCCATATTGATCTCATACAAATTTAACATTCGTACAGCTCCATATCACCTAATGATATAACAAGGATCATACTCCTATGAGTAGTGTCCCATCGAAACATAGCTCATAAAATTTGATCCATGTATGATATTTGGTGGTGTGTTTACAATTGGGTGTGTTGTGGTTTATATGTGGTTTATATGTATGATATTCATGGTTTACACCAACAGTCTTCTTGGTCATCTATAATAGGCTTGAGATCATGATATAATTGGATAAATATTGGATTTTACAACCCTAGTTTGGGGGTGGACACCCCCACCCCTTGAACAGCCCCCCACCCCCTTGTACACCCCCCCCCCACCCCCTAAACACCCACACCCCCCTGGACAACCCTTCCACCCCTGTGGAAAGCCATGGCACCCCCGTGGACATCCTTCCCACCCCCTGTGGACAGCCCGCCCACCCACAATGTACCCCTCTGGACAACCTCGTCACACCCCTAGACAGCCCGCCCACCCCTATACACCTCTTACCCCCTGGATAGCCCCCCCCCCACCCCCCCCCCCCCACCCCCTTGGAAATCCCCACACCCCCACCCATGGACCCCCCCCCCCCGACCCCCGGACAGCCTGTCACCCCCATGGGCAGCCCGCCCACCCCCTTGGACACCTTGTACCCCCTGGGCAGCCCCCACCACCACCCCCGAGGACAGCCCACCCACCCCCCTGGACACCCCGTACCCCCCTGGACAGCCCTACCACCCCCGTAGACAGCCTGCCCACCAACCCATACCCCCCTGTCCACCCCCGCCACCCCCCTAGATAGCCCGCCCACCCCCCTGGACACCTCGTACCACAAGGACACCCCCCCCCCTGAAAAGCCCCCCCCCTCTCCCCGAACACCCCCGACCCCCTTGGATAACCCTGCCACCCCCGTGGACAGCCCACCCACCCCCCCTAGAAACTCTCCCAACACCCCCCGGACACCCCCCATCCCCCCCCAGACTCTCCACCCCCTAGAAATCCCCCCCCCCCCACCCCCCTAGACACCCCCACCCCCTAGACACCCCCGACCCCACTAGATAGACCCGCCACCCCTGTGGACAGCCCGACCACCCCCCGTGGACAGCCCACCCACCCCCCTGGACACCCTATACCCCCTGGAAAGCCCTTCCACCCCCGCCACCCCCCCTGGACAGCCCGCCCACCGCCCTGGACACCTCGAACCCCCTGAACACCCCCCCCCCCCCCCCACTCCCTAGAAAGCCCCACCCCCTAGACACCCTCGACCCCCCTGGATAGCCCCACCACCCCCGTGGACAGCCCGCCCACCCCTGGACAGCCCCTCCACCCTCGTGGACAGCCCACCCACCCCCCTTGGACACCCACCCACCACCACACGACCCCCCCCTCCCCCCGGATGCCCCCCACCCCCTGGAAAGCCCCCACCCCCCTTGACACCCCTGACCCCACTGGACAGCCCCTCCACCCCTGTGGACTGCCCGACCACCCCCCGTGGACAACTTACCCACCCCCTCGGACACTCTGTACCCCCCCCTAGACTACCCCTCCACCCCCATGTATAGCCCTGCCCACCCCCTGGACACCCCGTACCCACCTGTACAGCCCCGCCCACCCCCTCGACACTCCACTCACCCCCTTTGACACCCTGTACCCCCTGGACACCCCCCCCTGTGGACAGCCCGCCCACCTGGACACCCCGACCCCCCTAGACAGCCCCCACACCCCTGGACACCCCCACCCCCTTGGGAAATGTATGTGATCACTCAAATAATCTACTATGATATAAAATTTCTTCGAAATAAAATTTAGTCAACTCATAAATAATTCTCCTCCACAAGTATACATGATCTTGTACACTCATGTATAGTTCTTCGAAGATATTTTGTTATAAATATAGTATTTTTTTGTCTTTTATATTATAATTCTCATATAGAGTAGTGTGTCAATTATGGTTTCATATAATGTAAAAAATTCTTGTTTACTTAAATATATTTTCGATGAAACTTCAATCTTATTGAATTTCTTTTGAAAAAATGACTTATAACAAATTTTTTTACAGAATGGATAGAAGTTGGATGTATGAAACTGATCGGATCTCAAGAGATTTTCAAAACAATTTGGAGAGCTTTTTAGATTTTTCATTTCACAATGTTTCAGATAGTGGTCACATACACTGCCCCTATTACAAGTGTGTTGTAAGACCTTGGTTAAGTCGTGAAGAATTCATCTACCACATAACCAAATATGGTTTTCAATCAAACTACTCTATGTGGTATCACAATGTGGATAAAATGACATCTCAAATTGCTGATGATCCAATGAGAGGACTGGATTGGAGAATTTTTTATATGACTGGTTTCCATTTATTCATCATCATAAAAAAGAAAAGATTTTGACCTAAGAATATTTTGATATGAGCACACATGATGCATATAATGAAAATGATGATGTTTTTAGGGTGAAAAAATTGAATGATGATGCCATGACTTCAATATATCGACAATGCGGTAAAATGAAAAAGCTGGAATTTTTAATCTGATTATTTCATGGGAAAAAATATGAATGGTATTTCTAGCACTATCATAAATTACATTCTTACCTTCTTGAAGGACTTACTTCCAGGTGATGCAGATATTACCCTCAAACCACTATTTGGCATGGAAGTTAGTTGAGGAACTTGGATTTTCAAGAAACAAAATTCTTGCTTGCTCGAAAGATTGTAGTTTATTCTGGGAGGAAAATAGTAAACGGAATGATTGTATAAATTGTGTCACATCCCATTGGAAGCCAAAAGCTGATGAAATACCATCAAGTGTGCCACAGAAAGTAATGTGGCACTTTCCATTGATCCCCAGACTCCAGAATATTTTTATGTCTGATGAAATATCAATAAAAATGCGATGGAATGATACTGAGAGAAAGAAGACTAATGATGAGTTAATTCACCCTAAATATGGATTTACATGGAAGATATTTGATGCTCGATATCCTAATTTTGTAGCTGACATGCGTAATGTGAGTTTGGGTCTTTCATGTGACAGTTTTAATCCGTTTGGGCAGATGCTTACGTCTCACATCACATGGCCGATTTTTATAAACATTTATAATATTCCCCCATGGTTGTGTATGAAAAACCCTTTCAATTTCATGAGTATACTCATATCTGGACCTTCTGATCCCATAAATAATATAGAAATATACATGCAACCTTTAATAAAAGAATTGAAACTTATTTAGGATGTGGGTGTGCGCACATACGATGCATGTTCAAAATACATATTTCAAATGCGTGTTGCGCTTATGTGGACGATCAATGATTTTCCTACTTATGCAATGATGTATGGATGGAGAATGAAGGGAAAACTATCATGTCCTATTTGTATGAAGAATACACAATACAGAAGATTGAAACATCATTGTAGTTTCATTTTTATGGGACATCAAAGATTCTTTCCAATGGACCATCCATATAGAAATAATTGTTGAAGATTTGACAATACCCAATTAGACCTTGCCCCTCCCACTAACATACCATCCATCCCACATGTTGATCTCGGTGTATCGTTAGAGACACATGGGATATTTAGGCCTCCCATTTTTTCACCACCGTTTACATATGAGCCTCCTCACCCATCTGTACTATATCCGATGATGATTCTCACTACCCATCCTACATTCGGCCAGCCATCCCTATCATCTTCTTTTACTTATGCTTCCTTTTCTCCTGTCTTTTTTATTCCATCTTCTTTGACTCCTACTCCACCAAATTTTGTCCCTATAGAGAATACATTGGGACCCACTCCATCTGTACAGGGTTTTCCTTCATTTTATGCGGATCCAGCAGCACCCATTGATCAGATTACCGCCGGTATACTTATACAACCCTAAGAATTTTTTACACCATTATTTATTTTCATTATAACATGTATTGATAAAATATTTGTTTTTCTTTAATAAAAAATATATATACTGATAGGAGGCGGGGGAGGGGGAATACACACATGTGTGCGATGTGGAACCGCCGCACGCAATTGATGGTGGACTATAATGAAGATAGTCAAATGATTGAAAAATTAGGGCAGCAATGTTGGAGTTTTTTGGAGACGCTTTCCAAATACTCTGACATCATTCCTATCAGCCCGCTCTCATGGAAACAACTGCCAAATAAAGTCAAGGATAAAGCATGGGCATAAATATGGGTAAAAAAATCTGTTGTATTTAATTTAATATATTAATTTTTTTATTTATATGAATTAATATTTTGGTTTCTGCTGCGGTTTAATTTCCCTGATGGTGAGGGTGCACGGCTAGCACATCTAAAGGATTTAGGTGAGCTTTGGAGAGCTTATAAGCATGAGTTTTACATTGGTTGGCATGCTAGAGTGGGTACAGAGTTAGGGGCGGTCCCTGTCATGGATTATTGTTCGTTAGAACAGTACTGACAGATTATTAATCATTGGATGACTAGCTAATTTATGGTATTAATCACATTAGAGGTATTTAAATGAAAATTTTCATGTTTCTCATTAATACTAATTATTGAATTTTATTTAGGATTCATCTGGAAGAAATAAAAAAACATTGATGCTAAAAAATATGTCCACACATTGGGACGTATTATGATTTTAGATCATGAGAGGCAGTAGGTATGACAGTTTATAATCATTCTTTACGACTTGCACTTTCTATTTCTTCCTCCATAATTTATTCTATTTCTAAAGTTGTTATATAATTTTAGTTATGAAATTAATGTTTTTTTGGTATCCTATTTTTAATTATGGTTTCCTACATTCAATGTCATTGTAGAGGCATAAATTGAATATAGAAGGATGTGTGCCTCGAGCAAAACTTTTTTGCTCAAGTAGAAAGAAGAAAGATGGAAGTGAAGTTAATGAACCAAAACAGCAGTAGATTGTAAGTTTTACTTTGTAGATTTAAAATCTTAATCTCTATTTTGAAACTTAATAATTTATTTATATTGGTAACATGCTGCTTTAGTGGCCCTTGATGCCCCAGGAACTTGACAATTTTGGGCCAAACGATCACTTACATTAGGTGTTGGGAGATGAGCACCCTGTTAGAGTACGTTGCCGACCTAGGAAGAGTATAGTTCCAAAGAGGTATTGCCCCTCCTCAGGTATGAGTTATAGTGCCACCGAGTTGCCGCAGGTTAAGGCACAGGAATAATAGGCTGACACTAGTGCATAAAACGTTATTTACGTCACCATTTTTTACGTCGGTTATATATAACTGACATGATAATCTGTGAAACGTGGTTTTTTACGTCAGTTATTTTATAACCGACGTAAAAAACGCGGCGAGTAGATTTTTAACGTTGGTTATTTTAATAACCGACGTTACAAATCGTGCGCGTTCGTTTTTTTACGTCGGTTATAAATTAACCGATGTAAAAAAGCCAAAGCATGGGTGTTTTTTACGTCAGTTATTTGATAACCGACGTAAAAAATGAGATATCAATGAGTTTTTTACGTCGTTTATTTGATAACCGACGTAAAAAACTCATAGATATCTTGTTTTTTACATCGGTTATAAAATAACCGATGTAAAAAACACATCTTTTGAGGCCTTTTTGACGTCAGTTATTTTATAACCGATGTAAAAAAAACAACCCACAGAAGTTATTTACGTCGGTTATACAATAACCAACGTAAAAAACTGTGATTTCTTATGTCTTTTTTACGTCGTTTATAGAATAACCGACGTAAAAAACCAACACGCGTATTTTTTTACGTCGGTTATAAAATAACCGGCGTAAAAAAATCCATATCTGATATATTTATAATGTCAGTTATTATAATAACTGTTGTTATTAATGTAAAAAAATAGTTTATAATGTCGGTTATTAAATAACCGACGTTATAAAACATTTAAAAAATTAACAAGCCCCATGGATTGTCATTTACAATTTTTCGATCGACAGTCCGGCGGCTCATCTCTCTCGCGTGGTAAACCCTAATCAACTCGTCGATCTCGCTGTGTGAAACTCGTTTTTCCTTCATCATTTATCATATTTACTCTCATAGGATCTATCATCTCAACGCGCATCACTCAAGTAAGCCTTCCACTAATTTATTTCGTTCATTTTTTTCCCCGGATAGTCTATATTTATGTTTTATGGTTTTTTTGTTTAAACTAGGTAAGATTCTTCAATTTCGAACCCTCTTACCTCTTTTTTTCCATCATCATCTTATTTATAATCCCTAGATCTATTAGATCGACTCACAATATTCACGTAAGCCTCAACTACTTCTGTTTAGTTTGTTTTTGTTTCGCGAATGCCCGACATTGATGGTAATTTTTGTTTTCATTGACAACTAATGATCTCATTCACCTATATTACTGCATAGAATGGTTATTGATTAAATGTACGAATTCAGAAATGATATTTCATGTGTTGTTTGCTGCTTATGTTTATCCTCTTTTATATGAGAATCTATTAGACATATAATGTAATGGTTGTTGAACTCTATGGACCTTCGATGCATCGCTATGTCTCATGATTCCAAATAAAAATGGGTTCTTCTGAGGGATTACCCTAGTATTTTTTGAGGCCTTGGCCAAGGCCTTGACAATATGTTTAAGATTTCTAGAATTATCCATTACCTCATTATGATATTAGTTATCGAGAAAACTTGTGATCATTTGACTAGTTGAATATCAATGGTTATTTTTAATTATCATACGATCATTTACGTAGCCATATTTAATAATATTTAATTCTATCTATTTTATGATGAAGTATATATTAAATTCATGTGTTTTTATTTGTTCATCATTCCTAGTTTTTATATGTAAACCATTGTTTGGGGGTTGTCCAGGGGGTGGGGGCTGTCCAGAGGGTTGGGGGGTGTCCAGGGGGGTGTCCAAGGGGGTGGGTGGGTGTGGGGGCTGTCCAAGGGGGTAGAGGCCTATCCAGAGGGTTTTGGGGGTTGTCCGTGGGGTGGGGGGCTGTCCAAAGGGTTGGGGGTGTCCAGGGGGGTGTCCAAGGGGGTCGGGGGTGGGGGGGTGGTGTCCAGGAGGGGTGGGGGTGCTGTCTGGAGGGGTGGGGTGATGTACAGGGGGTGGGGTTGTCTAAAGGGTTGGGGGGTGTCCAGCGGGGTTTCTAAGGGGGAAGGGGTGGGGGTGGTGTCCAGGAGAGGTGGGGGTGCTATCTAGAGGGATGGGGGGCTGTCCAGGGGGTGGGGGTTGTCCAAAGGGTTGGGGGTGTCCCAGGGGGGTGTCCAAGGGGGTGGGTGGGTGTGGGGGGGTTGTCCAAGGGGGTGGAGGCCTGTCCAGAGGGTTTTGGGGGTTGGACGGGGGTGGGGATCTATTCATAGGGTTGGGTGGTGTCCAGGGGGTGTCCAAGGGGGTGGGTGTGTGTGGGGGGGAGTTTTCCAAGGGGGTGGGGGCCTGTCCAGAAGGTTTTGGGGGTTGTCCAGGGGTGGGGCTGTCCAGAGGGTTGGGGGTGTCCAAGGGGGGTGTCCAAGGGGGTAGGGGTGGGGGTGGTGTCCAGGAGGGGTGGGGGTGCTTTCTAGAGGTGTCGGGGTTGTCCCGGGGTGGGGGTTGTCCAGAGGGTTGGGGTGTCCGGGGGGTGTCCAAGGGGGTGGGTGGGTGTGGGGTGGCTATCCACGGGTGTGGGGGCCTGTCCAGAGGGTTTGGGGGGTTATCCGGGGGGTGGGGGCTGTCTAGAGGGTTGGGGGGTGTCCAGGGGGATTGACTAATGCATCGTGGTTTCTGAGATAATGATATGATGATTGTACCGTGATGATTGGATTTAAATTGTGATTTTCTCCATCTGAATTTTTATTTTAAATATGATTGATTCTCAGGTTTACTCCATTTTCTCCAATTTTCTATCAACCATGTAGGCGCCAAGGTTTTCTTTTATTCAATGGAATTTAAAACTGTTATATCTAACTATATTTTGTTTTAATAATAATATTCAATCATATTTTTTTAAATACGCATAGATTTGTTTTATATTTCAAAATTGTTTTACATTAAAATTGTGATTTTTTTCATATAAACTTATATTTGTCTTATCTTAAAAATATATATATATTTGATATTTGTTATAGGTAATAATGAGTCGAAGTTGGATTACGGCACATCGAATGAGAAATGAATATGAGGAAGGTGTTGATTCCTTTTTAGAATTTTCTAAACGAAATGTTCCAAGTAGTGACATTTTTTTCTGTCCATGCCTGAAATGTTTGAATATGAAGAAGTTGAAAAGTAGAGAGATAAAAGATCATATAATTTTTCATGGTTTTAATCCAAGTTAGAGCCCTTGGATTTGGCATGCTGAAACTGGATGAAATGTCACTGATGATGATGATTCACAAGATGGTAACTCTGATGGAATTGAAGAAATGGTTCGCGATATTGTAGCAGAACAAATTGAGATAGAACCGACAGTTGCGTGTCTATATGGTGATGCTGAAAAACCATTATATCCTAGTTGTATAGATTTTACGGTTTTTTCGGCGGTGTTAAGATTGATTAACCTAAAGGTGAAACATGGATGGAGTGACAGATGTTTTACAGAGCTGCTAAAATTGATGAAAGACATTCTTCCAAAAGATAACGATCTTCCATATTCACATTACAAGAGAAAATATTATGCCCAATGGGATTGGGATACAAGAAAATACATGACTGTCCGAATGACTACATTATATATAGGAAGGAATATTTATTTCTGTCAGAGTGTCCTAAATGTGGGACATCACGGTATAAGGTGAAAGAAAAATCACAGGCTGATGTAGAGATTAGAAAGCTCCATTCAAAGGTATTTTGGTATCTTCCTATAATTCATTGTTTGAAACGTTTATTTTCTAATTCAAATGATGCAAAAAGGTTAAGATGGCATGCTGATGAGCGGGTATGTGATGGAAAAATACGTCATCCAACTGATTGTCCACAATGGAAGAAAATTGATGCGCAGTATTCTACATTTGGAAATGAAATTAGAAATCTCATACTAGGGTTGTGCACAGATGGAATGAATCCATACCGAACCCTCAGTAGCACACATAGTTCATGGCCAGTTTTATTGGTAATTTACAACCTCTCTCCTGAAGTTTGTATGAAGCGCAAATATTTCATGTTGAGTATAATGATCTCTAGTCCAAAGCAACCCGGAAATGATATTGATGTTTACTTGTCACCATTGATTGATGATTTGAAATTGTTATGGGCTGATGGTATTAGGGTGTATGATTCTTATAAAATGGAATATTTTCAACTACATGTAGTGCTTATGTTCACTATAAATGACTTCCCAGCATATGGAAATTTGTCTGGATACAAAGTTAAAGGGAATAAAGCTTGTCCAATTTGCGAACAACAGACACCATATTGTCAATTGCATCATGGGAGGAAAAAAGTGTACATGGTTCATCGAAAGTTTTTACCTATGGATCACCCTTATAGAAGACTAAAAAAGGCATTCAATGGCTCACAAGAATTTGATACTGCTCCAAAACCTTTATCCATGGATCTGTATTTTGAGAGGGTGAAAAACCTTGATGTGACATTGGGAAAGACACAGAAATCTGGTAATGATAGACATATTTGGAATAAAAGGTCAATATTTTTTGAGCTACCATATTGGAGGTATCATGAAGTTAAACATAATATTGATGTCATGTGCGTGGAGAAGAATATATGTGATTGTTTGATTGGAACATTGTTAGATATTAAAGGAAATACTAAAGATGGGTTGAATGCAAGATTAGACTTACTATCAATGGGAATATGTTTGGAGTTAGCTCCCACTCCTAAAGGAAGACGAACATTTCTTCCCCCAGCATGTCATACATTATCGATGAGGGAGAAAATTAGCTTTTGTCAGTGTCTTCATGATATCAAAGTGCCTCAAGGTTATTCTTAAAATGTAAAAAAAAAATCTCATTGAAGGACTTGAAGTTGATAGGTATGAAATCACATGATTGTCACGTCATGATGCAAACAAATTCTACCAGTTGCATTGCGTGGAATATTGCCCATTCGTTTCAGAAAGACTATGATGAAGTTGTGTTATTTTTTCAATTCAATTTGTAACAAGTAGATTGATGTGAATGCTTTGAGAATTTTTTAAAAGGATGCAATTTTTATACTTTGTAAATTGAAAATGCATTTTCCTCCAACTTTTTTTTGATATAATGGTTCATTTAATGATTCATCTGGTTCAAGAAATAAAGCTTTGTGGACCTATATATCTTTGTTGGATGTATCCTTTTGAAAGGTATATGAAAATATTAAAGGGGTATGTTAAAAATCCATATCGACCTGAAGCCTCCATTATTGAAAAGTATATTTATGAGGAGGGTAGCATAGTTTTTTTTACGAGCTACTTGGTTGCGGAGCAACACATAGGTTTGCCTCCATCACGCCATGAACGAGTTAATAATGAGGGAAAGGGGATTCGTGGCTTGAAATTCAAATCATTGTCAGCTGAACAAATGAAGAAATTATAATCATACATCTTGAATAACATAGCTGATTCTCAACCGTATATCACATTGCATATTAATGAGTTGAAACAATGTCATCCAAAGAATAAAGAAAATGTTGATTTTGAATGAGCACAAAAAAACTTTTTTTGTCATGGATTAAAAATACTTTGCTTGGTAGATCAGATGTATCAGAGACATTAAAATGGATAGTGGTTGGTCCATGTTTAAATGTGATAACATGGTCCGGTTATGACATTAATGGCTATACATTTCATACAAAAGCTTAGGACAATAGAAGTGCATTTCAGAATAGTGGTGTATTGGGTTTTGCAGAAGCAATGCATTTTTCGAGTGCTAAGGAAAAAAACCAATTTCTGAATCAAGTGCATATTATGGAGTGATTTAAGACATATGGGAGGTTGATTACTTTAAAATTAAAGTTCATGTTTTTAACTGTAAATGGTTTATCGTTAACAACAATGTTAGACACGATGAATTTGGAATGACACTTGTTAATATGAATAGATTGGAAGACACGGCTGATTCTTTTATAATGGAAACACATGAAAAAACAAATTTTCTATGTAGTAGATCAATCAGATATGCAGTGGGATGTTGTTTTACAAGGGAAAAAACAATATGTTGGTGAGGATGAATTTGATGAAGATGTTGATTTAATAGGAGATCCCTACTTCCATGGAAAGACTAATAGAACATAATGATGAGCATGTTGAAGACATGGTTTGTGCCATAAGGAACAATCATGATGATGGAATTTGGGAAAACAATCCATTTGTACATTCCTAAAATTACAGGTAACATATGTTTATTTCTTGTTTACATTTATTTTTTTCATAAATGTTAGATATTGTAAGTTTTTTATTTATTAAAACATGTTTTAAAACAAAATAAGTATAAGTTTTTGTTTGTTTTAAGTTTGTTTAGTTTACTTTATCATGTTCATGTTTACCATTACATGAATTATATATCTATTATTTTTGTTCAGTGAAAATTATTTTACCATATTTACCAGGTTTACCATGTTTACCATGTTTACCATCTTGACCATCTTGACCATCTTTACCATTGTTTAACATGCTTACCATATTACCAATGTTTACTATTACGTAACTTAGTACACTTTTCTATTTTCTGATTATAGTAGTATTAAAATATTTGAATTTGTATATTTTTGAACTAACGTTTGTTTTTTGATTTGAAGGATAATGACAGATCATTCAGTTGATCAACCACATGATTCTAGATATGAGCATATTGGTCATACCTCTGGGGAGGAACATTCACATGATCCTATTACGACAAAGAGTTCAAAGGTTGGTAAATGTGGGTGCACATGTTTACCAAAATTATCACTTGCCCCGTACGCAGGATCAGAGGATAGTCGTTGAGTTTGATGATGATGATATTCTTAGAGGTCCAAATGCAAAAGATTTTAAGAGTTTTGTAGCAACTCAGGATAAGAGAAAAGTATGTATTTTGTATGATGACTCGAGAAGTGTGGATAAAGCGATAATCTCTCAGTTGTGGGAGATGATTTTGGTAAGATCTTTTGCTGTTGTTTGACTATTATTTAAATTTTTCTAGTATATATAATATGTTTAACCTCTTCTTTATCAGATGAAATTTGATATTCCTGACACTGGAGGAGTCAGGAAGAAATGCTTATCGTTGGCTGCCAGGAGATGGAGGGATTTCAAATCAACCCTCTCATCTGATTTCATTTATGGTCATAGGATTCATGACAATCTATGTCGTATATATCCTTTTATAGATGAAGACACATGGAGATAGTTTTTTTAAAGTAGAAGAAAATAGTCATTTTTGGTAAGGGCAGTGTAAACTTTTATAAGATTTCTTATATAAATGATCTTATTAACGTTTTGTTAATGATTTCTTATTATTAATTTATAGCAAACTAAGAAAGCTCATCAGGAGATCCAATCTAAAAATGTATACCCTCATAGTTTATCTCGGGGAGGGTATGCATTTTTTGAAGAAAAAATGATGGCGGAAAAATTTCAACAACTAAGAGCTGAGTCTTCAAGCTCTGGAGAGGTGGCCCCTCCATCCCCTCTATCTAGACATGAAAAATGGAAGAGTGCTCGGAAGGGGAAAAAAGGGAAATATCTTTCGGAAGATTCGAGAATCGTAGCTGAGAGGATTGTAAGATATCTATTTTATTTATTTAAGTTAACCGTTTTCTTCATATAATTTCAATCATTACAGAAATGTTCAATTAATTAATACAGGACTCTCTTGAGGTGAAGAGTTCACAGGGGACATTTACAGCTACTGGGAGCGAAGATATTTTATCTGTAGCATTGGGAAGGCCCGAACATCCTGGTCATGTAAGAGGATATCTGGTAGGTGTATTGGTAAGAAAAGTGTTTCCACGTTATTAAACTTCTAACGTTGAGGGGGTTTATAAAAAAAATAGAATCCTTGGAGGATGAAGTTCATAATATTAATGCGACGATGGAGGACAAGATTAGAGTGTCGGTGCAGTCTATGTCTACAGACATGCAAAGACAATTTCAGACTGCAGCTCCCACTCCTCCACCTCCCCCTGCAGACCCCATTATTTATCCTCCACCTCCGCCAGTAGCTCCCACTCCCCCACCTCAGCCTACGGACCCCATTTTTTATCCTACTCCTCCACCGCAGCTCCCTACTTATTGCGAGTTGTATTTTGATGATTATCAACATCATATAGTAACATATGGGTTGGTATATTGTATAGGAGATACAGTTCATCATCAACAATTAGAGGTAGAGAATCAGAGGGTCACTGTACAGGATATTATAGATAGATCATCTCGGGTACCATTACCTATAGATGAGGTGGCGACAGTTGGACATAGTATCGACCATTTTTTAATTTGGCCATTCAGACTTCTTTGACTCATTACCATAGAGGTATGAATGTTATATATTTTATTTTATTTTATTTATTAAATTTGTTTTATCATTTGAAAACTAATATATTTTTCAATTTATTTTTACAGGAATACTTCAAAGGTAAAGAAATATTGTATAGACAACAACAAAGACAAATGGCTATGACATCAGATACAGATTCTAGTAGTCTTGACAGATTGTCAAGATATTAAAATTTGTTGGCGGGGTCATTATGAATTTCCAATGGAAGCTCATGTTTTTGGACGTGAAATAAATGTGGGGATTATGAAAACTGATATCATGTAGCTTGTTACTGGAGATAAGTTGGGCATCAACGTGGTGAAAATTTTTTCCATGTAAGTCTTAACACCTTTTCCCTGTGTTATATTTATTAAAAATGTATACTTATGTCTATTTTGTATTAGGTATCTTTATAAAATTTGTGAGAGTAATGAGCTGACAGATGTATATGGATTCATGGACCCGCAATTTATTTCCCCTGAAGCATGTGCATTGGATGAGGAATAAAGAATGCTTTATATTGCTAAAAGACTTGAAAAGAATATAGTCATACAATGTTGGATGATTCCTTTTTTTGAGAGGTATGAAACACATCTCTCTCAAAGAGTTAATTATCTTTTAACATAAAAAACCACTAATGTTAAATTTCCTTTTATCAGTGATCATTGGATGTTAGGGGTTTTTTGCCCAAGGGAGAAAGCACTTTATTGGATATGCTCTATCCATGATGATGTGCGGGAAAGTTTTAAGAATATATTGGAAAATTAAGTTTCAATTTCTCAATAGTTTTATATATTATAATGAATTTTAAATTTACCCCATTCGTATTATTTTCTAACAGGACATGGGCTTACTTTCGAAAAAAAACAAAGAAAAGGAATGCAAAGATCAAATATGTAAATGTGAAGGTAAATATCCATTTATAATTTGTCCTTTTTGATTTATTACATAAAAATAATATATTGAATTTACACTCATTCAAACAGAATTGTCATGAACAATAAGGCGTCATCGAATGCGGATATTATATGTTAAGATTTATGTATGAAATAATAACAACTGGGACAGTTGTGAATTTTGACCTGGTAATATTTCCACTTAAACTTTTCCATAATATTTCAATTTGATTTATTCATTATACACGTTAACTACTATCCTTTTCATTTATATCTTTTTGATGACCCTCAACCCTATACTGCTGAAGACATCAAACACTTACAAGTGGATTGGAAGAATTATTTTATAGTTTTGATTAAATTTTAGTTGTTTGTAATGTAAAATGTAATTTTGAATATTGTCGTTGTAATTGTGTATTTGGTAGTCGTTTAGGTTGGATTTAGTTTTTTTTGAAGTTGATAGTGTAAGTTTTGAATGTTATATATGTGAATGTTTAATTTTTCTCTACTTCTTGTTTTGGTCTACTTATGATGATTTTTCTGGTATGGATTCTGGTCTGGGGGGAGGGGTTCCAAGGGTGTGGGGGTGTTCAGTGGGGTTGGGGGTGTCCAAGGGTCTGGGAGGGCTGTTCGGTGGGGTGGGGGCAGTCCAGGGGGTGGGAGGGCTGTCCAGGGGTGTGGGAGGGCTGTCCAGGGGGTGGGGGTATACATGAGGGTGGGGGGGTTGTCGAGGGGTGTTTGGGGCTGTCCAGGGGTCGGGGGCAGTCCAGGGGTGTGGTGGGGGATCCAATGGGGTGGGACAGGGCTGTCCAGGGTGTGGGGGGTATACATGAGGGTGGGGGGGGTTGTCCCGGGGTGTTTAGAGCTATCCAGGGGGTCAGGGGGTAGTCCAGGGGTTTGGTGGGGGCTATCAAGTGGGGTGAGGGGGTGAGGGGTGCTGTTTAGGAGGGTGGGGGTTATAGAGGGGTGTTTGGGGTTTTCCAGGGGGTCGGGGGGCAGTCTAGGGGTGTGGTAGGGGCTCCAATGGGGTGGGGGCTATCAAGTGGGGTGAGGGGTGCTATTCAGAAGGGTGGGGGGCAGTCCAGGGGTGTGGTGGGGGGGCTCCAATGGGGTGGGGGAGGGTTGTCCAGGGTGTGGGGGTATACATGAGGGTGGGGGGGGTGTCCCGGGGTGTTTGGAGCTATCCAGGGGGTCGGGGGGCAGTCCAGGGGTGTGGTGGGGGTTATTAAATAACCGACGTGATAAACCATTTCCCAGGACTTTTATCATGGTGGTTATTGATTAACCGATGTGATAACCCCCCCCCCCCCCCCCGGACTGGTTTAGCACGTTGGTTATTATATAACCGACGTGATAAAGCATCTCCCAAGAGTTTATCACGTCGATTATTTAATAACTGACGTGATAAACTCCCTCGCATGTGTTTATAATGTCAGTTATTATATAACCGACGTTATAACCCCCCCCCCCCCCCCCCCCGGGTTTTTTCACGTCGGTTATTAATTAACCGATGTGATAAACACCGCGATGTTATGTTTGTGGCGTCGGTTTTTAAATAACCGACGTAGAAAATGTTATTTATAACGTCGTCCATATTAACGTCGGCTAAAAACCTATGTAAAAAATGAAAAATAACTGACGTAAATAATGTTTTCTGCACTAGTGTGAAAAAAGGGCCACAGAGACTGTAGAACAGTCTGCTAGGGAAAACACTGCATTTATGAAACTGATGGAAGTTTTACGTCCAACACTTCCACTAGAGTCCAGCACTACTTGTGATGAATATATTTCATCGATGTGTTCTATATATAGTGCACTAGGTGGAAGTTTGAGTGGTGGACAAGATGATGGCGAGGAGGAGGTCGAGGCAGAGGAGGAGGGTGAAGAGGAGGCCGAGGCGGAGGAGGAGGCCGAGGCTGAGTACGAGGGTGAGGAGGAGGGTGGGGACGATGATGGGGATGGTGATGGGGATGAGGGTGAGGTTGATGATGATGGTGATGAGGGACATATTGATCTATTACATTTTTTACTGATATTACTGACCTTTGATGATTATTGATTTGTTGTGCCTGAATATATGTGTGATTAGGTAGGTCACATTATCATTATTTTTTATCTATAAATAATAAAACTTGACTTGATGATTTGTTGTGACTGATTCACCCCTACCCTAGATAGCCCCTCCACCCCCTAGACACCCCGTACCCCCCTAAACAGCCCTGCCACCCTCGTGGATATCCCGCCCACCCCCTGGACAACCCCTCCCCCTATAGAAAGCCCCCCACCCTGGACACCCCGTACCCCCTGGACAGCCTCACCCACCCCCGTGGACAGCCCGCCCACCCCCCCCCCCCCCGGACACCCCCTACCCCCTGGACAGCCCAACCACCCCTGTGGACAACCCTCTCACCCCCCTAGACACCCCCTTCCCCCTGTGGATATCCCCCCACCCCCCCTGAACACCCCGTACCCCCTGGACAGCCCTGCCTACCCCCATAGACAGACCTCCCACCCCCTGGACAGCCCATCCCCCTGTGGATAGCCCCCCACCACCCTAGACAGCCTGTACCCCCTTGGACAGCCCCGCCCACCCCCGTGGACAGCCTGCCCACCCCCATGGATACCCCCTGCCCCTCCGGACAGCCCGACCACCCCCATGGACAACCCCCCCCCCCCCCAAACACCCCTCCCCCTATGGATATCCCCCACCCCCTGGACACCCTATACCCCTAGACAGCCCCACCCACCCTTGTGGATAGCCTTCCCACCCCCCTGGACACCCCCTACCCCCTGGACAGCCCGCCCACGCCCTGGATAGCCTGCCCACCCCCCTGGACACCCCCTCTCCCCGTGGATAGCCCCCCCCCCCCCACCCCTGTGGACAGCCCGCCCACCCCCTGGACACCCCTACCCCTCGTGGCCAACCCACCCACTCTCCCTGGACAGCCCCCCCCCAGACACCCCTACCCCCTGGATAGCCCAGCAACCCCCATGGACAGCCAAAAAACCCTCGTGGACAGCCCGCCCACCCCCGTGGACAGCCCACCCACCCCCTTGGACACCCCGTATCCCCTTGGACAGCCTCGTCCACCCCTGTGGACAGCCCGCCCACACCCTGGACACCCCCTTCCCCCTGGACAGCCCGGCCACCCCCGTGGAAATCCCACCCACCCCCCTGGACACCACACCACCCCCTGAACACCACCCCACCTCGGACACCACCCCACCCCACTGGACCCCCCCCCCCCCCTCGGACACCCCCCACCCCCCCCTGGACACCCCCATGGATAGCCCCTCCCCACACCACCACCCTTGACAGCCCCCCACCACCCTGATGGACAACCCCCCCCCCCCCACCACCACCACCCTGGACACCCCACCCCTGGATACCCCCACCACCACCACCACCATAGACACCCCCCTTACACACACACACATCCCCCCTGCACACTCTGTACCCCCCTAGATAGCCTCGTCACCTCCGTGGACAGCCCACCCACCCCCTGGACAGCCCCACCCCCTGTGGACAGCCCCCACCCCTGGACACCTCGTTCCCCCCTGGACAGCCCCTCCCACCCCCCTGGACACCCCATACCCCCTGGATAGCCCCATCCACCCCCGTGGATAGCCCCACCTACCCCCCCTGGACATCCCTGCCCACCCCATGGACAGCACCTCCCCCCATGGACACCCCCCCACCCCACCCTCGTGGACAGCCTGCCCACCCCCCTGGACACCCCTACCCCCCATGGACAACCCGCCCACCCCCCTGGACACCCCATACCCCCCTCGATAGCCCTTCCCACCCCCGTGGACACCCCCCCCCCCCCCCCATGGACAGCCCCGCCCACCCCCCTAGACACCCCCAACCCCCTGGACATCCCCGCCACCCCCGTGGACCCCCCCCCCCCCCTGGACAGCTCCCCACCCCCTGGACAGTCCCCCACCCCCGTGGACACCACCCCAACTCCCTGGACACCACCCCACCCCCTAGACATCCCCATGGATACCCCCCCCCCCACCCCCTGGATACCCCCATCCCCCCGGACACCCACACCCCTCTAGACACCCCTACCCCCCTTGGACAACCACCCCAAAGCCCTGAACAACCCACCAACCCCCTGAATTCTGAATTGAATTCTTTATGTATTTAATTAACTAATGAATTATTTGTTAATGGTGTATGGGTATACTTGTTGTATGTGTATACTTGCTGTAATTACATTTTGAATTATGTGTTAATTCTGTTAATGGTGTACGTAACTCTGACTATGATGGGCTCTCAGAAATGTGAGTGTCCTCTCACTACTACAAAAATGGGTAAGGGATGCACTTCACTTTTATCAGTTCTAAAAAAAGCGCTGATATAGGGGGCCTTTATCAGCGCTAAAAAAAGCGCTGATAAAGGCCCCCCCTATATCAGCGCTTTTTTTAGCGCTGATAAAGGGGACACCTTTATCAGTGCTTCTTCAAGTAGAGCTGATAAAGAGGGGATTTATCAGCGCTTTTCCCGAGTGCTGATAAATGTTGAGTTTCAAAAAAAAATTCAGGAAAAATAATATTTTTTTATATAATTATATTTATATTTATATAAATACAATATATATTTTTAAAATATGTTATAGATACATATAAATAGACTATTACATTTAATATATAATAAATTTAGTGAAAATGGATTCAAAATATTTTAAAAAATATTATTAATTAATAATTTTATAATTATTATCGATTAAAAATTATTTAATAACAATTTGAGGACACAAAAAAATCAAAACAATTAATAAAAGATCTAAAATATGTTAAAAATGTAACTCAAACTTCAAACGACCATAAATTTTGATCCGGATGTCCGTTTGAGCTCTACAGCATATCAAATCGAAGCCCGTGACGAGCTCTACACGCTAGTGACCAATTATATTCCTCTTTCACATTTTTAGAGCCCAAAAAATTCCCATAAGGCCTCCAAAACTGAGTTTTTAGTCGGGATACCCCGATTTTTTAACATTAAAACAAGTATAAATTCTGATCCAGATGTCCTTTAGGCTTGTACCACATATCATATCGAAGATTGTTTCATTTTATTCGATTTGACTGGTTGTGGAGTTGAAACGGAATTCTATATTATAAGTTATGGTCGTTTTAACATTTTATGGCTTTTCAAATACACATATATATGTATTTATTCCTAAATATATATGTGTATGTGTGTGTGTGTGTCTATGTGTTGTATATATGTATATATGTATGTATTTATTTATTTACTTACTTATAAACACACATCAAAAACATATTTTTCATAAATGTATTTAAAACTAATCTTTATAAGTACATTCTATGGCTTTTCAAATACACATATATATGTATTTATTCGTAAATATATATGTGTTTGTGTGTGTTTGTCTCTCTGTGTGTGTCTGTGTGTTGTATATATCTATGTATGTATGTATGTATGTATGTATTTATTTATTTATAAACACACATAAAAAACATATTTCTTCATAAATGTATTTAAAACTAATCTTATAAGTATATATTAATATACAAATAAATATACGTATAAAAAATTATAACTAAATATATATATATATATATATATTAATATACGAATTAATATATATATATATACTAATATATGAATAAATATATTTATATTAATATGAATCTATATCAATATATGAATAAATATAACTATATATATATATAGATATATCATTAAATAGAGAAAAAAATGAAATGGCATAGTGGTAAAGGTGCAGCTGCTAAAGGTGGGAGGTCCCGGGTTCGAGTTCGGGTGGAAGCGAAGGGGGTGTGCGCGTATGAGGATGCGTGGGAAGGGCAGCGCACGGGAGACCTCCTAGCGTTGATAAAGGGGGTGTGAAGTGCTGATAAAAGCACTCCCCTGTATTTTTTTTAATTTTTTTAATTTTTTTTTTATTTTTTAATTTTTTTTTTGACCTTTATCAGTGCTTTTTAAAATAGTTGATAAAGGCCCCTTTTAACAGTGCTAAAAAAATCGCTGATAAAGGGGTCTTTTATCAGTGCTTTTTTTAGCACTGATAAAAGCAGCATTTATCAGCGCTTTTTGGAGCGCTGATAAAAAGAACCCCCCTATATTAGCGCTGAGCTTTACAACGCTTTTTTAGTGCTGTTAAAGCCCTTTTTTAGGGCTGATATAGGCCGTTTTTGTAGTAGTATCTCACCGTTATGAGATTCCTCCACCAAAGAAATTGAAATGGGTTAGTTGGAAGAGTGGTTGTCATGTGAAGATTGAAATGGGGAAAACTATATCGTGGTACATGTCATGGTTGGAAGATTCTACTATTTTTTATGTGATATTGTAGGTGTTTTTTGTTCTATTTTAAGTGAAAATTCTTCTATTTTAAGTGTTTTTTATAGCTGTGTTTTTAGGTGTATGCAGTGAAGGGAATGGGTGGCTGCTGTGCTGTTTTCTAGAAAAACAGTATACAAACGGTTTTAAACCGTTTGTAAAGTGTTTTTTGGAGAATAGTTTTAACAATGGTTTGAATAAACCATTGGTAATACACTATACCAATGGTTCAAAAAACGTTGGTATACGGTATTTCCAGAATATTTTTACCAATGGTTTGAAGGAACCATTGGTAATACTATATACCAACGTTGTCAAACTGTTGGCTATTTATACCAATGGTTGATAAACCATTGGTATAAATATATACCAATGGTTTCTATTAAAACTGTAGTCATACTGAAGGTTACAGTTCCATATACCAACGGTTATAGGAAAACCATTGGTATAGGCCTTTTGTAATGTCTTACTAGCCAACAGTTTTCAAAACCATTGGTATACAGTATACCAACAGTTTCAATGCCTATACCAATGATTTCAAAAATGTTAGTATATATTGTATTTCTAGTAGTGAATTTTGCAATTCAAGTTCCCACATTAGTCCCCCTAAAAAAAGTTGAGATGGCACAAATACTACTCTAAATGGGGATAAAGAATAAATTTCTTATTATTAAATGGGGATACAACCAAATAAACTGATGTCAAATATTATATCATGATAGGAAGAGGAGATTCAAATGGCCACTATAAATTTCATCAGATGTAGTTCATCAACTCCTACTGTATTTCTTTGATCGGAACAAACCCATGTTACATTTCATCTATAGTGGTCATCAACCACATGGGTAGTGGTATTTTGCATCAATATTCAATAATCCCCACCTTTACGATAAATATCACCATGTTATGTTGCTCAAACAGTTTTTTCTACTACCTTCCTAATGTATGTAGGCATCCAAAGTATTAATGATGTTAACAATGTTGAAACTTGATCCATGTAACCACCTTCATTAGCATGTTTATTAGTTTCTCAGTTGTCATGATTGTCTGAAGTGAGATGCACCTTTAATTGATAATCTCTTAGATGAAATGGAACCAAACATCAATATTCTTGGTTAACCTGTGATGAACCTGATTATTCAAAAGGAAAATATCACTTTTACTATCAAAAAACCATCGCAATTCTCAGGGATGATACCTAAGTCATTAACCAAATAGATTCCTTAAAATATTTTATCATAACCATATACTTTTCCTCTGTAAGAGATAAATCCATTTCTAAATATTGAGTACATATACATCTCATTGGTCGACCTACCATATTAAAAACATAAACATTAGTGGATGGTCACATGTTCAAGTCTCCTCCATAATCATAATCAACATATCTAATAATAAATCTTCTAATATGTTGTATCACTCATAAACTCTAGGCCAACATTTACAGTACTTTTGATATACCATAAAATATATCTAACTTTTTTTCCAATGACCTTTATCAGGGTCATGCATGTTCCAACTTACCATACTTACTACATGTGATATATTAGGTCTCATACACACCAAATAATACATCAAGTCTTCTACCACACTTTCATGTGGAACACAATCCATCTATTTCCATTCTTCTTCTATCTTTACAAATAATAATGCACTAAGTTGAAAATGAGGTGCTTATGAGGTGATGAATATTTTATCTTTATCATTAACATCAAACTTTTAGATAATTTTCTTTAAATAATCTATCTAGTTAAGGGTAAAAACACCCTTATCTTTATCACGTTTAATATTCACCCTAAGAATAATCTTGGTCTCTCCAAGATCCTTCATCCTAAACTCTAAGTTGAGTTGATCTTTCAACCTATCAATATTCACCAAACTTTTACATTCAATCAACATATAAAATCAGGATGAAAATGTGTCATCATGAAGTTTCCTAAAGTGAACATAATGATCAAACTAACTACAAACATATTTTATATTCATTATAAAAGTGTAAAATATTTTGTATCACTATCTCAGTGACTTATTTGGGTTATACAATTATTTTTCAATATATAAACCAAATTATCAGTCCCCAATACATGAAACCCATCACGTTTTGTTTTATATATATATATATTCCTCTAAATATCTATGAAGAAATTTTTTAATGATGTCAAGTTGAGCTAATTGTAGATCAAACTATGCAACCAATGTCAAAAAAATTTGAATAGATATATGAATAATAATAGAAGAAAAATACCCCATTGTATTATATCCCTTTTTTTATTGTATGTACCTTAGAAACAAGTCTATCCTTATACTTGATACAATTATTTCTAGTGTCATTTTTATTTCTTTCAAACACTAATTTTCATCCAACAGCCTTCTTTTCCTTAAAAGGGAAAACATAATCTCATGTCTAATTTTGATGTAGAAAACTGAGTCCTTCTTTGATAGATGGATTCTATTGGTTCATATATTTGCTATCCAAAACATCTTGATAGCTATTGGGAACATAATCATTTATTATTTAAATATCATAAAAACCATATCATCATACCTGGTATATTTCTGTAGGGCCCATCATTATTTTATAGTGAATATACTCTCAAAATTTTGATTATCTTACTTTAATGAAACTTATTTTTCAATTGGGATATTATTATAATCATTGTACTCTATAACTTGTGGCTCTCAGTCAATTGATGGTGGAATTTTATGCACTTCAATCACTAATTAATCTGATTTATCCATTTATTTTTTAGAATCATTTGACTTTACTATTATTGATTCATAAAATGTGACATCATGACTTCAAATAATCTTATTTTTTCTCGATTCCATATTCATAAATTTCTCATTTTATCAATAAATCCAAAAAAATAGCTTCATTTTCTCTAGGTTCCAACTTTGAGCCTATGAGGTAAAAATAAGAAGTTGTGATTGTGAAAAAGAAAAGAATTATTGACAAAGTGGGTTAACAAAGTTTCAGTGTATTTGTTGATAAATTGGGTTGATAATTGGTTTTGGAAACACTTTGAGGTTTCTGTAAATTACATAAAGAAATTAAAAAAACAAGTAAGTTCGTGAAGGATGGTTTTTAATAAAGGAGTAGAGATTTCACAAAGTAATTTTTGTGAACTACTAGTTTTCACAAAGGAGTTTTCCTTAAGGAAGCCATACATAAAGGTTTATTTGCGTGACTATATAGGATTTATATGGCATATAGTTTATTTAGGGGTTATGGGATCATGACCTAAGAATATGGTTCATGACGTCTAAGATTTTGAGTTATTGAAGTGGATATTTTCTCTCTTTTATTTTTATTTTGATAATTAAAAAATTCTATCTTTTACGTTTTTTTATTTTTTTTTATATTTGTTTTTTATTTTGGATATATGTTGACTTTGATGGATTTTATATATTTTTATTCTTTAATGTTTATTTAATTTTTTTACTTCAATTTTTTATTATATAGATTTTAACTATTATTTAATTATTTAAAGCCTACACTATTTGAAGAATAATTATTTCATATGAATATTTTTTAATTTTTTCAAACTCTTTTAACCTTATGATTTTCAAAGTTAAACTTATGAAGTAGATTTTTGAAAAAGGAAATGAACCTTATGAACATCAAATGAAACTTATGAAAATTAACCTTATGAACTTAAATGCCCTTTGAAAACTTCAGATGAACCTTGTGAGAATGAACCCTATGAGCTTAAATGAACCTTACAAAATTGAAATAAACCTTGTCAAAATGAACCATGTGAACTTCATATGAACCTTACAAAAATGAACCTTATAGACTTAAATAAAGATTTTTAACTTGAAATGAACCTTACAAACATAAATAAACCTTACGATCAACCTCACTAAGTAAACCTTGTGAAATCCTGGTTGTTTGAATTTTAGAAAAGGTAAGTGACCTTAAGAAATTTTCCATTTATCTTTAAAAAATTAGGATTTTTCAAATATTACTAAGGAATTATACAGGGAGTTTTAAAATTGACTCTTATGATATCAATTTTATTTTTACATTCTATATACTAACTCTTGTGATTTTTTCAGTGAAGTAATTATCAGAATGTATAATATCTATTTATTGGAATATATGACATGAAGTTATCAGACTATATAGTTTTCACATGAAGGGTTATTTTAGTTCATTATATATATATATATATATATATATATATTATTTTCATAGGTTTAAATGAATACTTGAACTATAATTTATGGAAACTATTTTAAATCCCCAATAGACAAATCATATTTTAGAAACCTCATGTTTATTGGACCATTGAACCAAAAATTTTGAAACACCCACCTGAAGAAGATCGTGAAGATTATAATGAAGGAATTAGCTATTAGAATTCATCTATAAATAAAGTCTAAATAAAATAGAATAATAGACATGATTCCATTACCACTAAAGTTCAATAAAGATCTCATGTTACATTGTTTTCACACTACTTCTCAGGATTCTTAAGGTTGTGATGGTTTGACTGAAGACTACTATGTTCTACTAATTTCCTAACAATTCAAAGATTTTTATCTATAAAATCACATTACCTTTTAATATTTAACTAGTTTAATTGTTTTATATTTCTTTGTATTTTTATCATCTGTATTTGAATAGTTGTTATCAAGTTGTAACACACCTAACGCATGGTTGTGCCTACAATCAAAAAGAAGTGTATTAGTTATGTAAACCTAATAAAAAGGTAAGATCACATAGGTTGCTTCTTATTCCTGAAAAAATTCATAAGTACTGGTTTGTGCCTCCAGGTGTGAAAAAGGAAGGCATGTTGGGTTGTGCCACCATGTGTGAAAATGTGGTATTGTTGGTTGTGCTTTGGTCCAGTAAAAGGTAGGTTTTTAATTGGGTTTTAACTCCCTTAAAACAGGATGTTATAGTGGATATCATATATCTCAAAGAGTTAAGGGGTGTGAAGAGTAAATGTTGGATCACTTTGATATTAACTACTATAAAAATTTCATGTGTGGTCTTTTTTACTAATTCTATGTTCACTCTTCACTCACTCATTGTACTTAACTGTTTATGGATGAATTGTTAAATATTTTAAATTACCACTTTTTTAATTGTATTGTTTTCATTACTTTGATTATATTAAGATTTAAAATCCCCCACCCCCATTTTTCCATCCTCATCTAGAATCCTATAATTGGTGTCAAAGCATTGACTCTTTTTTTGATATATTATTTTGATAAATTTTTATCCTAGACTTGACCATTTAAGTCGGATATAAAAATTGTAAATGGTGGGTATTAATTAGAATGATGTATGGATTCCTCAAATACCACCTTATTTCAATGGTAACAATTATGGATACTAGAAATCAAGAATGTAAGTTTACCTTAAGCACCTGAACATTGACCACTGGGCTATCATGATAAAACCTTACAAACTACCAGAGTCTAAACCAAATTCCTTAACTAGTAATGAAGTGGTAAAGTATGTGTTGAATTATAAAGTAATGGATATTTTATATTATGTTATCATTAAAATCGTTTTTAGTCATGTATCAGCTTGAAAAATAATACATGATATGGGGATTATTTTTAAATTTACTCATTATTAAACAAATAAGTTGATAAGGACTGATCTAGGAATTCTACGATTTTAATATCAAGATTTAAATATGGGATAAAAATAATATATTAATTATATTTTCCATAGATTCATGAGTATTGTAAATAAAATGAGTTCTCTCAGAGAAACTTTGGACAACACAACAATGGTTGAAAGAGTTTTGTGATATTTATCAAATAAATGGAACGAAAAGAAGGTTTCCATTGATAAAAGAAAAACTTCAAAGAGCATACACATGATGATATTATTGGATCACTTCTGCGGTATGATCTTAAGTAGAAAAATTATGAGAATGAAGATAATAGGAAGAAGAAAGGTATTGTATTTAAAACTGTAATTACCCCCATTTAGTTATTATAATAATGAATCAGGTTCTTCAACTGATAGAAATTCAAGGATAACCAAGGTTGTGAAAGGTGTTTATAAGAATATTAAGAAGGATTAGTCTTTAAAAAAATGAAGTACATGAAGGATGATATAAAAGGTAATTCTAATTCAAATTTAAATAATTTTGATCCAATATATTATGAATATAGAAACATAGGTCATATTAATCCAAACATCCCAAGATTTAAAAATCAAAGGAATCTCAAGAAGTTCAAAAATAAAGAGAATAAGGTTATGACCACTTGGATTGATTCTGAAAGTTCATATTCATGTAATGAATCTTAAAGTATTGAGTAAATTGGTAACCTTTATTTTATATATAAATATAGTAATATATCATTTTCACCTTCTCATGCTTATTCTTTAAGATATTTGAAAGAATCTAAAAGAAAAACTAGAAATATTTTTTTAATGTATATCATGGATGATAATTCTAATTTTGATTTAGATTTTATTTATAATGTTGATTTTTTCAGTTTTAAAACTATTATTAAAAAATTAAAAGAAAATCGATGAGTTACAAGATGATTTCATTACTATTTGATTTGATTATATAAATCTAAAAGAGGATCATAAAAGGTTTTTAAATGAAAAGAATAATTTTGACTCTAAAATTTCTAATCTAAAATAATAAATCAAACATTAAATTAAGATAATGAGAAATTCAAAAATATTGACTCTATCTCTAGTGGAAAAATTTTTGAATACTTAGAGATTTTATAAAAATAAATTGGTAAAATGAAGTCTGAAGTAAAAAAAATTAAAGGAAACAATATCTAAGTTCACCATTGGAATTAAAATTTTGGATGAATTTATGAAATCGAAAAAGATAACAAAAAGTAATAAAAACAAGAACTGTCTTGGTTTTGATGGGATATTACCTTAGATTTACATGAATATATTCTTAAACTATAAAAATGTTGGTATTACATATGTTAGTTGTTTTAAGTGGTGTACATTTAGTCATTATTCATCATGTTATTCTTTTAAAAATGTTCAATATCTTGGTTATAAGAAGGATTTTATATCTAAATCTATTTTTAATGTTAAAAGAACTAACACTATTATAAAACGGGTTCCTCAAGGATCTTACTTGAATCTAATTGGACCTAAGTTAGTCTTCTTTACTAGGTAAGTATTTTTTTCTATATGGATTGAATGTATACCTATTATTGTGTAAACTATATGGTATACTGGTATGATCTTATCTATTATTTGTTTTATATAAAATGAGCATGCTATTACTGTTGTATTTTATGGTATATTGGAATATGCTTACATGGTTGGTTATTTTTAATTCATTGAATATTTTTTTATTCATTGAATATATTTTTATAATTATTTTAAGATCATTAATAGTTGTTTTTTGTATTCTTGTAGCTATTTTTTCAATATGTATTAGAGGATATCACTTTTTAAAATTCATTGTATTAAAGAGGAGTTTACTAGAAAAGTATTCACTATTATAAATATTCGAGAAGAGGAGTAGAAAAATTACGAGAGATATTTTATATCTTTGTCATTTATCTCATTAAAATATGGTTATGTATTTAGGGAGATCTTTTTATTATATTTTATATCTTAATTTGTTCCCTTTCATTGTTTTATCATTTTAATTCTTGTATAAGTTTAGGGGGAGTAACTTTATTTATTTATCTTATGAGCACGTGGTATATTTTCTGTATATGTATTCTTGATCATTTTATAATTTAAAAAACAGTATTATATGTTTACTATTTTATTCATTTACTTCAAATGGGGATATTTTATTTTAATAAGTTATTTTGACAAAGGGAGAGTTTATTTCAGTTGTTTTTAACTTTTTGATATTTACAAAAAGGGGGATATTTTATTATTTTTAAATGATTGCTTTTGCAATTACCAAAAATGGGGATATTGTTAGAGTCTTAGTTTTTGGAGTCTCTATTTCTTCTCTTATCATTTTATTTTGATAATTACAAAACTCTTTCTTTTATGTTTGTTTTTTTATTTTATATATATATTTTTTTTTGATTTTATGTTTTCTTTTTATTTTATAATGATTTTTTCTCTAATTTATTTTATATATTTTTATTCTTTAATCTTTACTTAATTTTAAAGTTAACTATTTATTATCAGGATCTTAATTATTCTTTAATTATTTTAATCCTACACTCTTTTAAGAATAATTATTTCATATGAAGCTTTAGAAATATTGACAAACTATTTTAACCCTATGGTTTTTTAAGTTAACCTTACAAAGTGTATTTTTTATAAAGGAAATGAACCTTATGAATATCCTATGAACTTTATGAAAATGATCCTTACAAACTTAAATGAGCCTTATGAACTTTATATGAACCTTATGAAAATGAACCTTAGGAACCTAATTGAACCTTATGAACTTCATATGGACCTTACAAAAATGAACCATATGATCTTATCATGAACCATATGAAAATGAACCTTACAAACCTAAATGAAACTTATGAACTTAAAATGAACCGTGTGATTAACCTTATGAACTGAACCTTACAAAATCTTGGTTGTTCAAATTTTTTCAGAGGAAAGTAAACTTATGAAATTTTCTATTTATCTTACAAAGTTAATAAGTTAGAACATTTTGCAAAGGCATTACACATGGAGTTTTGAAATTGAATCTTATAATATTTTTTATTATTATGATCTATATACTTACTCTTATGGTTTTTTTCAATGATGTAATTATCAGAAGATATAATGTTTAGTTATCGGAATATATGACTAGAATTTATCAAACAATATAGTTTTCATGATAAGGAGTGTTTTATTCTTTTTATTATATATATATATATATTATGTATTTCTTTGTTTTTTACATGTTTAAATGAAGACTTAAACTATGATTTATGGAAACTATTTTAAAGTTACTATGAATAAATCATATTTTGGAAACCTTGAGCTGATTGGATCATTGAACATGAATTTAAGAAACACCCACATAAAGAATATAATGGATATTATGAATAAGGAATTAGTTGTTAGAATTCATCTATAAATAAAGTAAAAAGAAAAAAATAGTAGACACGATTCCATTACTACTTAAGTAATAAAATTTTCTTATGTTATATCATTTACACACTACTAATTTGTTTTTTTAGGAAATGTTGGTTTTTCTAAATACTACAATGTTCTACTGATTTGATAAAGGTTCAAAGCTTCTTGTCTATACACCAAAATTCCCTTTTAAAATTTCACCGGTTTAACTATTTTATATTTCATTGCGTTTCTATCACAGGTATTTGAATAGTTATTATTGAGTTGTAACAAAACTCACACATGCATTTACCTCTGATCAAAAGTCAATGTCTTGATTATGCTAACTTGATCAAAAAAAGATCATATAGGTTATTATTTTTCATATAAAAAAGGAAATAGTGTTGGGTTGTGCCTTCAGGTGTGAAAAGGGCGGGTTTTTTTGGGTTTTTCCACTAGGTGTGAAAAGGTAGGATTGTTTGTTGTGTCTTGTTTGGGTGAAAGGATGGTTTTTTAATTGGGTTTTCACTCCCTTAAAAAGTGAGGTTATAGTGGATACCATATCTCTTATGGAGTTAAATAGGTGTGAAGAGTATATTTAGGATCCATTGGAGTTTGTGTTCTAAAACAAAATTTTTATAATTTGGATTACATGTATATTCAAAGATTTTAATGTTAATAAAACATCTTATTACATATTTTTCATTATTTTTCATGAATTTAATGTAATAATTTCCTCAGGTTTTTGTCGCATTGATAAGGCCATAGTTGTTTCCCACTATGATGATAACCTTGAAATTCCATGATGATATTCTTAAATATAGTTATACAGTTAGATAACATACTATGATGGGACACATAGAATGTTGAATTTTAGATGAGATTACTCATAAAAAATGAGACTTATTCTTGTTAATTTTTTACTTTGTAATCTCCAATATGGGAGATTATGAGAAAAAACCTACCTATAGGAATTCCATATGTTTATGTGTCATTGAATATTCCTATCTATGAGCATGTGTAATAGTACTTAGACTTTAATATTTTTATTAATTCATTTCATGACTCACACACTTATATTTACTGACCAAATATGTGATTTCATATGTTCATGGGAAGTAAGGTACATTGGGTACGTCACAAATGACATGTTATTAATAATAAGTCAAGAAATGATTTTTTTCATTCCATCTTTTTCGAAGTTGATATCATATCCCTTTGATTGAAATGGAACTTTCATATTAAATTATGTGTTCATGGTGTAATAATAATTTTATTTCAAATAGTCAAACAACAATGTATCAAGTATATAGGTGGATGACATGATTCTGAAACCTGCATGATGAGATATTGTGAAAAAGGGATTATATTATAGATTAAGTTCACATGTGTAGTTTTTGATATTATGACATTAACTTCTTTTTATTTGGTACCTTGAACCATATCTAGATAATAATATTAGACTTTATGCAACCCCACCAAATTCCAATGAAAAATAATCCTAAAGGGTCACACACTAAGTGTTTCTATTGATCTTAATTAAATTCTATTAGAATTTAACTATTGGAATAAATTTTATTCTCAAGATTAGAAAATAATTTTATTATGGATTTATTGATCGCAAATATTCAAAAGATAACAAATAATTATTTATTACTTAATAAATAATTTATTTAATTATGTGAATAGTTAATAAATATTTATTCGTCAAACTGTGAATAGAATATTTATTTCAATTATTAAATATTTAATAAATATTTATTTTCTAGAATGAGTAGAATATTTATTTATGAATAAATATTTAATTAAATATTTATTAGGGTATCTAATAAATGTTAAGAAGGATGAGTGGACTGAGATTGTGCCTGGTGATAAATATTAATTTATAAACTGGTAAAATAATTTTTATCATTGTTTCAGTTAGAAAACGCCATAAAATAATAATATTATTGTTATATGGAATAAGTTCAAATAAGTTTTATTATATCATTTAAGGTTTATTGTTTAATTAAATAATATTAATTAAACTCTAAATATATAAATATATTTTTATGTATATTGTGTGTAGTTAATCAGGAATAGAGAATCATTGTGCACAACATACTTCTCTATAGATTATTCCTTATCTCATTATCTCAAGAATGAGAAGAAGAAGAGAGAATCCTTCAAGCCTGAAGGATCATAAAGTGATCATTATGGATAACACCAGATGATTAATTTGTCACACTAGCACTCGGATTTCTATCAGTGTTTTCCATAGATCAAAATACCATGTGTGCATCATCTCCAGAGGGGATCTACTTTCGTTAATCCCTATGCAATGACAAAAATCCAAAAATGGTTTTTTGGATGATCAATATCTTCATAAAATAAAGATCCTAAAAAGATATAATATTTCTTCATATCTAATTTAAATTAATTATAAATTTAACATAAAAAATATCCTCTTCGGGTTTGGGATTTCTATGTCAATATTTGATGGAAAATTTTCATTATTCATGAATTTTATGTCTTGTACAATTGTAGAATGATCTATTGAATCCAGAAAAAACCTTAATGGTTATTCACCCACCAAGAACTTATATTTATTCCAGAACCTTCAGGATCACTTTGATCCAAACTATTATTAACATCCCATGTGTTATCTTTTTACTTATTTTGTATTCACTCTTTACTCACTCACTGTATTTAATTGTTTATGGTTGAATTGTTAAATAATTTAAACCACCATTTTTTGTATTATTTTAGTTTCTTTGATTATATTAATTTTTACAATTCATCCCCCCATTGTATTTTACATCTTCATCTAGGAACCAATAAGTTGTTTGTGAAGGTGTAGTAGATGTGGTTTTTGAACAGCAAAGGAGGGCCTTACATGAAGCCATGAATGATTTTGGTGAAGAAATTTTGAAAAGATCTATATGTTACCACAAAGGACTTGTGTGAAGGGAAATGGTTTTTAAAAGTAAGTCATTCACAAAGTAAAGGTAGAAATATCCTGTGAAATGTAAAGGAACACTACACAGTGGCCTCATCATTTGTGATGACACATAGGGAAACTCATACGTTAAGAGTGTAATTTTGTGATTAGAATGTTTTTAGAGTTTTTTCTATATAAAGTTCCCTAATCACTTAATTAATGATAGAGAAACAATTAAAGAGTGGAAACTTAAAAACTAATATTAATTCTCTCAAAGGGAATTCCGTAAAGAAATAATACTATAAACTATTCATGAATGAAAGTAATTCATGAAGGAAAGAAGTTCACAAATAAAGGTATCTCATCATGAAAAGTAGTCATAAAATAAATTAATCAAAGGAAATTCATTAAGGAGTATTTTGGAAGATGAACTTAGGTGGGGGTAGTCCATGATGGATTTACATGTAGGGTATTTCTTAAAGGAGCATCTCACTAATTAATCGTTCACAAAGGAGAAATTTCATGAAGGAATTAGCCAGAAAGAAAAATTTATATATTAAATATGAGTGTATCCCATTTATGAAAATTGAGCTTCATTTCACACCTATGTCAGTGTGAACTAACTCAAATCTAATACAGATCATCTGGATATTATTCTGAATGAGCATTGAGCTCTTTTAGTTGAGAGGGTAGTGAGTCCTCATAAGTTTGAGTGGTTTTAAACTAGAAGTGATAGTGAGTATTCTATAAACATTTTAACTTTAGTTTGCATTAGTGATTCTGTTACATCTACACATCATCATTATATTCTCTTTAGATTATCCTATTTTGAGTCAACCAAGTAAAATAATTATCTCTCTTTCATGATTTTAATTTTATTATATATTATTGTAAGATAAAGAGAGAGCAGTGTTTTTTTATGATGAAACAAGATGACAAATGGGGTTATTTTAATCTATCATACACTAATTCACCCCCCCCCCCCAGGTTATTTAACCTAGTTGGGTTAGTAAGTGGTGTAAGAACCTATGTTTTTTCGGACTGCAGTTTTTAGAAGAAATTTTAATTTTTTCTGTTAGATTCTCTTGAGGGGTAAAGTGGTATTTTTACCTTACCATTTGACCTTGGATAATTTTTATTTTCACTCTGTTGGTCCCGGAATAGGGTGTTTAACCTATGATAGGAGTTTGGTGGAAATCTAAGTTGTTCGAATTTTAGCGAAATAAATAATATTTAATATTATTAAATTAAATATTAATTTATTTGAACAAGTTCATTTGGAAATAACTTTTAAAAGGATCATTAGATTGAGATTCAATATGTGTTTTTGAGTTTGGAATGGGGAGTTTAGCCTAGGTAGGGCCAAAACTTGAGTCGGGCATCGGGGCCAGCATATGCCCCTTTTTCTTTTCTTTCTTTTCTTTCTTTTCTTCTTTCCTCCTCCTCCTCATTGTGAATGCCTCTTATGTGATACTACATGGCCATTTACATTGGGTAGAAATTAATATTGAGAAATAGAGAGATATGGAAGGCAAGATAGGTACCATTTCAAAGCTCTTGACATGCTGAGTCGGCATGTGGCATCCATGGATGGTGAAATGAACCGAAGCTTCGATGGTTTCCGCCCGAAGGTAGGTCTATTTAAATTTTTTCCATATATCCCCTTTAATAGGTTGTTTCATGTTTTTATATCCATATATTTCCTTCTTGTGGCCTCTTGAGGCCTGATCTGCTGTTTTAGGGGTGAAAACGGGTGTTTCGAGCGATTCGAGGGATTTCCCGTCAGAAAACCCAGGTAACACAGTGTGTGTTATAGGGGAACACAACATGAATTATTCTTATTCAGGGAAGAATAATTTGTCTTAAGTATACTCCGTGTACTCTGAGTACATTCCATGCGGTGGTTGTCCATGTGTTCGGCTGTGTGAAAAAAGAATATTGAATGGTGGTTTTTGAATAGTGCACATCGTGTACTGGGAGTACATGTCATGTAGTCGCACATGGGTGTGTGTCCGGGTGAAAAAGAACATGGGATGGTGTTTTTTGAAAAATAAATGACTTTTATATTAACTTAAATTTCATGTACTTTTACATGGGAAGACCCCATGTACTTCAGAGTACATGCCATGTACTTTGTCCAGCCTGTTCTCGTCCAGGCATTCTTTAAACCCCTATAAGTTGCAATCTGGGGGTCCGTTTTTTGTGTTGTCTATGACCACATGACCCTTGCTTTTAGGCAGACATTTTTAGGCCATATGAAGAAATTTTTTTGTTTGGAACAATTCTCGGTGGTACTAAATGTCCAAAAATAATAATATTATTATTTTAATTATTATTATTTGGTGATTATTGAATCGGATGTATCTTCTGGGTTCGATGCCTGTTTGAAATACTATCAGTGGTGTTGAGACACTTAATTAAAGGAGGATGTTTAGAGACTAATTTCAGGTTCTAAAACTAAAATCATGTGTGGTCTCCACTCAGGATCGTTATGGGGAATAATACTTTTTTCACCGGTTGACCGTTTTGGGTGAGTGAGTAGTCCATTCTGAGCATTTTTTCAGAAAATCGCAATGGTGGAATACTCTTGACATTTAGAGGTCATATAAATGGTGTTTTGGTGGTTTATATATAAATGGAGAGGTTTTTCCTCTGGTTATATAGTTCATTTATCACCTAAGAGTGAGACTTGACGTGAATGATAGGTTGGGTGTTCGGACCAATCTATTTGAGACTTTTGATCTAAGATGAGCTATGAGATATCTCTTGTGACCTATGCTTTTGAGGATGTACCCATTGTAAGATGTGCCCTTCTAGCCTATGAGGCTATGAGACTGGATGCTTCCAAGGATCCCCAGAGGGATTCCTTTTCTTATGTTCTAACCTAGGGAGTCCCTTGTAAGATCTCTCTCATGTTTTCCTTTGAGATGATCCCTGTTATAGGATGCCTCTATTGTTATTAGTTTGAGGATCCTATGTAGGATTCCTTCCTTACTCTTCTCAAACGATCCTGCATAGGATTCTTTCACTCGTGTTTACCTAGAGGATCCTGAGTAGGATGCATCCTCAGTGTTTGACTTGAGGGACCCAGTGGGTGTCCGTGGTTTGACCAACCCTAATATGTTACATCGTTTTTGGGTAGATATGGTGTTCGGGTGTCACCTAGAACCCGTGCCGAACTTGTAAGCCCATGGGGTTGTGGATGTAGTGTTGGGTTGGACATTTAGGTCACCCTCACTCGTTTTTTTATATCTGACTTGGTTTTTCTAATGCAGCAGTGTTTACCAGAGGTGCTTCCTGGTTGGTGGTTGTTGAGCCTAACGCGATGCGAATTTCTATATTTTTTGGGATGCCTGAACGTTCTCTCCTAGGATCCAGCTTCTGAGCCATATTATTTCTGATATTTACTATACCTAGAGGTACTACCTAGGAATTGGTTGTTGATCCTTACTTGATGTAATTGGTTATATAAATGTTTTTCCCAAGTGATTTGATTATTGTGAACCATGTAATGGTGTAATTTACATGTGTGTTGAAATATTCTAAAATGATGATACACTAGGCTTAGCCTAGAAACATGCTGAAATGCTGATACACCGGGCTTGACCCTGATTCATGATGAAATGATGATACATCGAGCTTGACCCTAAAACATGATGAAATGTTGATACACCGAGATTGGACCTAAAATATACTAAAATGCTTATATATCTGGTTTTAGCCTGAGACATTCTAAAATGCCGATATACCAGGCTCAACCCTGGTTGAATGATATACATGCGGCCAAGGTTTTCTGAGTCTCTGTTTGATTCATGGGATTATACTCTATGTTTTACAACCAGTGAACTTTTATCAGATTGGTCGTCAGTATACGGTATCCTTACTTACAGTATTGACTATTGGTATATGATATCCTAGTTAGTGATTGGAGGCGAGTATGGGTGAACCTAGGTGTAGGACGAGCACCCCACTATGGTGACATATCTTGCTCAAAGATATAATTCTGGCGTTTTCCAAAGCAGGTACATATCGATGGGATTACGGACCTAGAGGTCAACTTAATGATACACGGCTTGAGTGGCATGAAATCCAACTCAATTCCCTTGCACAAGATGTCCAAGTGATTGGCATTACAAACCCAAGGATCAAATGCAAATGTGGTTTCTTTTTGTCTGATTTACATACTAATGAATATTCATATTTATGTATATCTGTAAAGGTATGGGACTATACATGTGTACGTATATATATATATATATATGGAAATTCATGGTGGAACTTTCCCAGTTGACAGGGATTATAGAACCGAGTTTGACTGTGGTTGCACATTTGGTTGAATTCTATTTGGCATGTGTTCCAGCTAGGTTGAGCACATTACTATTGCATACACTTTTAGAAACACAGTTATAGGTTGCTTTTTGGGGTGGCCTATTGAGATTATTTATCACCCCTACACATGCACCTCGGTGTGCATATAGACCTTGTGTTTTCTTTTCAGGTTGAGAACAAGTTTAATGGTGGATAGGGATGAGTCCTAGTGTTGCATGATCGAGCGGAGCTACTCAAGTGGTTCTATTGATCGGGCTACTGCAGTTCGATAATGTTTGGAGATCGGGTACCTGGATTGGCTTGGAGTTAGTAGTAGAGACCTATACTTTTACTTTAAGTTTCTTTTGTACTTGTATCTGTATGGTCGGCCCAATGGGTGACCAACTTTGTATTTTATTTCATAGTTGTTTGGGATTTTACAGTATTTTACTATTACTTCTTGTTCTATTTCAGTTGTTTATTACTTCCGCACTCTGTTTAATTTGCATTGTGTATGATACTTAGTTATTTCCACTATTTTCTTACTCTAGTATAGGGGAATACTCTCCCCAATATCACACCCTATGACCTCACTGCTAGTCGGCAGCCACTGGCATATGGGGAGGCGCACTTGAGGCCTTGTGGTGAATCGGATCGGAGCACCAGTTCAGTGTCTTTCGGGTCGGTACATTACAAAGTGGTATCATAGGATTTTTTTCCCTAGTCTATACTATTTGGGATATGGTAGATAGGAGTATTAGTAATGTTTTGGAACCTATGATGGATATCAGACTGGTGTGTCGAGAACACTTGTTTCGGTAAGAAGTCTTAGTTTTCAGGGTTTGGGATTTCTGTTCTGATTTGCGATGTTACAGTTGTATATTATTTTTTCCTTGTGTGATGCACATGTTGTGTTTTGGTGTTTTGATTCACTATGGATCTCTCGATCTTGGCCATTGGTAAGATTCCAAGGAAGGTTTTTGACTCTTGGCCGGCAAAGGAAAGAGGCTTCTCATGCATCATACTAGGCATGTAGGATTCACAGCATATAGGCCTGCTAGTGTGTGTTTTTACTAAAAAATGATACCTTTGGGTCTGCATACACATACTTTTTACTTTTATTACAGTTTATGTGGATCTACATTGTGATTTTTTTTTGAGAGACTGACGAATCAGTCCTCATGCACCTCCTATGAAGTGACCCTAGTAGGTCAATATGGCAGGTGATTCCTTTCTCTTTTTCCCCATCTTGGGTGTTGTTTCTTGGGTATGTGGTTGTATAATCAGATCGTTGAGTATGATATCGATAGATACCAAGGATTTTTTTATGAACTGGACTTACTTGGGGTATTTCCACATACTGATACCCGATGAGTGTCAGTTCATCTTTTCTCTTTTGCTTTGGTTGTGACCTCCTGGGAGCAGTTCATTCCGAGGATGCTCGGAGAGGATCAGGGCCCTCGTAGGTCATATTTTTCATCTTTTACCCTTGTTGGAAATTGTGATATTACCTTATTTATAGAGGCTTGTATCTTTTGGGCTAGTTGTAAGACCAAGAGACCCTTGGTTTTGACTCGTACCCTTGTAGGTTGACGTATGTTCGGTTCTAGGGAAACCTATGTGAGAGTGGTTGGCTCGTGTTTTCCAATTTATTTCTGGTGGGGAGTACACTAGTGGATATTTTAGGGAGGTTACCCTAATTTTCTGTTTAACTTTGGTGTTTCCAGTGGCATTTTTATCTTAGATTTTTCTTTTGAGATGATGATAAGGGTAATCCTTTGGTGGGGAGTACCAGATCGGCCGCAGTTAAATGTCTTCCATATAGAAGCCAGTTGTTAATGCTATGAGGCTAGTCATTGGAAAGTCCGGGTAGATTGGTTGTGCAGATTCTCAAGTTGGGAGCATGGTTGTTGGTCCTTTCACTATGTATCTCAGGGATAAGAAGTTTTATAGTGGGGATTTTGTAAGGACCTGTGTTTTTTCGGACTGCAGTTTTGAGCAGAAATTTGAATTTTTTTTGTTGGATGCTCATGATGGAAATAAATTTTAAACGGAGTATAGGATTGAGATTATTTATGATTTGTTGAGTCTAGAATGGGTATTTTATCATAGTTAGGGCCTAAAATTGAGTCTGGTGCTAGGGTTGGGTCGGGCCCCTTTTTATTTTCTTTCTTTCTTCTTTTATTTTCCCTCTTCTTCTTTCCTTACCCTTGCACACACCTATTGTGTGATCCTCATTGGACATGTCCTTTGGGTAGAAATAAATATTGAGAAATAGAGATATATGGAAGTCAATATAGGTACCATTTCTAATCTCTCAACACGCTGAGTCAGCGTGCGACATTCATGGATGGTGAAATCAACCAAAGCTTCAGTGGTTTCTGCCCGAAGGTAGGGTCGTTAACATTTTTTCCCTAAATCAACTTTAATTGGTTGTTTCTTGTTTTCATAGACATATATTTCTTTCTTGTGTCCTATTGAGGCCTGATCTTCTGCTTTAGGAGTGAAAATGGGTGTTTCGGGCGATATTAGGGATTTCCCGTCAGAAAACCCAGGTAACACGGCGTGTGTTTCAGGGGAACACGCCGTGTATTCTTTCCATTTGGGGAAGAAGAAGTTTTATTAAGTAAAAATTGTTTACTCTAAGTACACACTATGTGGTGGTTGTTCGTATGTCCGGCCGTGTGAAAAATGAACACGGAATGGTGGTTTTTGAATAGTACACACCGTGTACTGGGAGTACATGTTGTGTAGTGGAACATGGGCGTGTGTCTGGGTGAAAAAGAACATGGGATGGTGTTTTTTGAATAGTAAACATTGTGTAAAGTAACTTAAATGTAGTGTACTTTTACATGGGTAGACCCCATGTACTCCAGAGTACATTCCATGTACTTTGTCCAACCTATTTTTCGTTTAGGGGTTCTTTAAACCCCTGTAAGTTGCAATCCAGGGGTCCGTTTTGTGTGCCATCTATAGCCACAAGAATCTTGATTTGAGGCGCAACTTTTGAGGCCATATAAAGAACTTTTTTTGTTGGGAACGATGCTCGGTGGTACAAAACATCCAAAATAATAATAATAATACTTTAATTATTAGTATTTAGCGATTATTGAATCGGACGTATCTTCTACGTCCGATGTTCGTTTGACGCACCGTCAGTGGCGTTGCAACCCTAAATTAAATTTGGATTTTTAGAGACTGATTTCAGGTGCTAAAACTGAAATCATTTGTGGGACCCACTCAGGATTGTTTTGGGGAATAGTACCTTTTTCACCGGTTGACCATTTTGGGTGAGTGAGTAGTCCATTCTGAGCATTTTTTCACGTAGATCGCAATGGTGGAATATTATTGACATTTAGAGTTCATATAAATGTTGTTTTAGGGGTTTTTATCTAAATGAATAGGTTCTTCCTCTGGTTATCAAGTTCAGTTATCACCTGAGAATGAGACTTGACATGGATGATAGGTTGGGTGCTAGGACCAACCTAGTTGAGACTTTGATCTGAGATGAGTTATGAGATATCTCCTATGACCTATGCTTTTGAGGACACCCCCCTTGTGAGATTTTCCCTTCTAGACTTTGATGCCTTGAGACCCGATGCTTCTAAGGATACCCTGAGGGATGCCTTTACTTATGTGCTAACCTATGGAGTCCCTTGTAGGATCTCTCTCAAGTTTTTCTTTAAGAGGATCCCTATTATAGAATGCCTCTATTGTTCTTAATTCAAGGATCCTATGTTGGATTCCTCCCTTACTCTTCTCTAAGGATCCCATGTAGGATTCCTTCGCTCATGTTTAACTGGAGGATCCCAAGTAGGATGCCTCCTCATTGTTTGACTTAAGGGACCCAGTGGGTGCCTGTGGTTTAACCAACCCTAATCTATTACGTCGGGTTTGGGTAGAGATGGTGTTGGGGTGTAACATAGAACCCATGTTGAACTTGTAAGCCCATGGGTTGTGGATGTGGTGTTGGGTTGGGAGTTTGGTCCACCCTCACTCGTTTGTTCATATCTGACTTGGTTTTGCTGATGCAGTAGTGTTTACCGGAGGTGCTTCCTGGTTGGTGGCTATTGAGCCTGACGTAAGGAGCCTTTTTATATTTTGTTGGGATTATCGGACATGATCTTCTGGGATTCAGCTTCTGATCCATGTTACTTTTGATATTTACTATACCTAGAGGTATTACCTGGGAATTGGCTGGTGAGCCTTACTTGATGCAATTGGTTATATAAATGTTTTTCCCATGTAAGTTGATTATTTTGAACCCCTACAGAAAAACGGCCATTTAGCGATGGTTTTTTGTGGTGGTTTTAAAAACCGCCACTAAACGTGTTTCGGGCCGCCATTTCGCGGCGGTTTTTTAAAAAACCGCCGCGAAATGAAAGGAAAAAAATATAAAAAACACGAGAAACCATGAAATCACTAAAACAACCATAAATTTTGATCCGGGCGTCCGTTGGAGCGCCACGACCAGTCAAATCGAAGCTCATGAAGAGATCTAGAGGCACGTATAATCAAAACCGTGAGACGGTCTAAGATGCGAAAGATATGAGAGTTATAAGAAAGTTGAAAAAAGTTCTCCAACTTCAAACGGCCATAACTTTCGCTTCGGGTGTCCGTTTGGGCTCTACTACATATCAAATCAAAGCCAGCGAAGAGAGCTACGCATTAATTTAACACAAGAAATCTTCTGTCGTGTTTTTCGACCCCAAAAACCCCTTTGAAGGCCTCCAAAAGCCTGTTTCTGTCACCGGTGTTCCGTCGAACTTGTCTTCAAATGGATCTAACTTTCGATCTGCGTGTCAGTTCGGACTCATCCACCTACCAGATCATAGCTCGTTCCATGAGCTTTAGTTTGACTGGTTGCGGCACCCACATGCACTCCTGGATCATAAGTTATGGCCTTTTAGTGGGTATCGGGTTTGTTATGTTTTTCGATGCCTCGTTTCTAGCACTCGTTCTCCATCACCTTTTTTTTAAATGGTTGTAACTTCTGATCCGCCTGTCCATTAGGACTCTTTCACCTATCAGGTCGAAGATTGTTTCAGGATATTTGATTTGACAGGTCGCGGATCTGAAACGGACTCTCGGATCATAAGTTATCTCTGTTAATGTGAGTCCAATGTTTTTGTCACTTTATGACCGTTTTGACGGGTTTTAACGGTTGCTCCATTTATTACTGTTTATTTGGGTTTTCATGACTTGTTATCTTTATCAATGGTTTTTTATGGGTTATTATGATGATTATGTTGAATTCTTAAGGGGTTTTCCAGAGTTGTCATGAGTTTTCATGCGTTCTCATTCTTTCTAATGCCTCATTCTTCATACTTCCTCATTCGTTTTCAAGCGTTTTCATGATTTTTCATCCCATATCACGTCTTTTCATACTTTTTCATGTGTTTCATTTATTATGTATTATTTATTATTTATAATATACTTTAATTTATTTATTATCTATTACTTGTTACTGGTTATTTATTATTTATTATTTATTATTTATATTTATTTATTATTTATTATTTATATTTATTTATTATTTATATTTATTTATTATTTATTATTTATATTTATTAATTATTAATTATTTATATTTATTTATTATTTATATTTATTTATTATTTATTATTTATTATTTATTATTTATTATTTATTATTTATTATTTAATATTACTAATAATAAAATATTATTATTATTATTAATATTTGTTGCTGGTTATTTATTATTTATTTATTTATTATTAATATTTATTTATTATTTATTATTTATTATTTATTATTTATTATTTATATTTATTTATTATTTATTATTTATTATTTATTATTTATTATTTATTATTTATATATTATTTATTTATATATTATTTATTATTTATTATTTATTATTTATATTTATTTATTATTTATTATTTATTATTTATTATTTATTATTTATATTTATATTTATATTTATTTATTATTTATTATTTATTATTTATTATTTATTATTTATTATTTATTATTTATTATTTATTATTTATTATTTATTATTTATTATTTATTAATAATAACATCTTATTTATAATGTGTTATTTATTATTAAATATTTTTTTATTTCATATTTATTATTTATTATTATTTATTATTATTTATTATATATTATATATTATTTATTATATATTATTTATTATTTATTATTTATTACTTATTATTTATTGTTTATTGTTTCTTATTTATTATTTATTATTTATTAATTATTATTTATTATTTATATTTATCTATTATCTATTATTTATTATTTACTATTTATAATTTATTATTTATTATTTATTATTTATTATTTACTATTTATTATTTATTTATTATTTATTTTTATTATTTATTATTTATTATTTATTATTTATATTTATTTATTATTTATTATTTGTTATTTATTATTTATTATTTATTATTTATATTTATTTATTATTTATTATTTATTATTTATTATTTATTATTTATTATTTATTAATAATAATATTTTATTTATTATGTGTTATTTATTATTAAATATTTTTTATTTCGTATTTATTATTTATTATTATTTATTATTATTTATTATATATTATTTAATATATATTATTTCTTATTTATTACTTATTGTTTATTGTTTATTATTTATTATTTATTATTTATATTTATTTAATTATTTATTATTTATTATTTATTATTTATTATTTATTATTTATTTTTATTTACTATTTATTATTTATTATTTATTATTTATTATTTATATTTATTTATTATATATTATTTATTATTTATTATTTATTATTTATATTTATTTATTATTTACTATTTATTAATAATAATATTTTATTTATTATGTGTTATTTATTATTAAATATTTTTTTATTTCGTATTTATTATTTATTACTATTTATTATTATTTATTATTATTTATTATTATTTGTTATATATTATATATTATTTATTATTTATTATTTCTTATTTCTTATTTATTATTTATTATTTATTACTTATTAATTATTGTTTATTATTTATTATTTATTATTTATTATTTATTATTTATTTATTCTTTATTCTTTATTCTTTATTATTTATTATTTATTATTTATATTTATTTATTATTTATTTATTATTTATTTTTATTATTTATTATTTATTATTTATTATTTATATTTATTTATTATTTATTATTTATTTATTATTTATTTATTATTTAATATTTATTTAATATTTATTTATTATTTATTTATTATTTATTATTTATTATTTATTATTTATTATTTATTATTTATTAATAATAATATTTTATTTATTATGTGTTATTTATTATTAAATATTTTTTTATTTCGTATTTATTATTTAGTATTATTTTTTATTATTATTATTATTTTTTATTTTTTATTTTTTATTATATATTATTTATTATTTATTACTTATTATTTATTACTTATTATTTATTGTTTATTGTTTATTATTTATTATTTATTATTTATTATTTATATTTATTTATTATTTCTTATTTCTTATTTCTTATTTCTTATTTCTTATTTCTTATTTCTTATTTCTTATTTATATTTATTTATTATTTATTTTTATTATTTATTATTTATTATTTATCATTTATTATTTATATTTATTTATTATTTACTTTTTATTATTTATTATTTATTATTTATATTTATTTATTATTTCTTATTTATTAATTATTATTTATTAATAATAATATTTTATTTATTATGTGTTATTTTTATTAAATATTTTTTTATTTCATATTTATTATTTATTATTATTTATTATTATTTATTATTATTTATTATTATTTATTATTATTTATTAGTATTTATTATTATTTATTATTTATTATTTATTATTTATTATTTATTATTTATTATTTATTATTTATTATTTATTACTTATTACTTATTATTTATTATTTATTATTTATTATTTATTATTTTTATTTATTTATTTATTTATTTTTTATATTTTATTTTTTATTTTTTATTTTTTATTATTTATTATTTATTATTTATATTTATTTATTATTTATTTTTATTATTTGTTATTTATTATTTATTATTTATATTTATTTATTATTTATGATTTATTATTTATTAATAATAATATTTTATTTATTATGTGTTATTTATTATTTATTATTTATTATTTATTATTTCTTATTTATTATTTATTATTTATTATTTATTAATAATAATATTTTATTTATTATGTGTTATTTATTATTAAATATTTTTTTATTTCGTATTTATTATTTATTATTATTTATTATTATTTATTATATATTATTTATTATTTATTATATATTATTTATTATTTATTATTTATTATTTATTATTTATTATTTATTATTTATTATTTATTACTTATTTTTTATTGTTTATTTTTTATTTTTTATTATTTATTATTTATTATTTATTATTTATTATTTATTATTTATTATTTATTATTATTTATTTATTATTATTTATTTATTATTTATATTTATTTATTATTTATTATTTATTATTTATTATTTATTATTTATTATTTATTATTTATTATTTATTATATGTTATTTATTATTATTATTATATATTATATATTATTGAGTTTATATCTATTATTTATGTATTATTTGTTTTTTCAATTAATATATATAAGTATATTAAATTCTGTTTATTAACCACATGATGAGGTTGCTGGAGTGGTAAAGTCTTTTTGAAAATATGCAAGAGGTTAGGGGTTCAAATCTCCCCAAACGCAGTATCTCTTTATATTGCATGAGCATGTGCATGCATGGATAAATAAAGTAAATAAAGTAATACGAAATATATTAAGAAAATAAATAAAATATATAAAATAAATAAATAAAATATATAAAATAAATACGAAATAAATACGAAATAAAAAAAAATAAATGCGAAATAAATAAAATAAAATAAATAAAATAATTAAATAAATAAAATAATTAAATAAATAAATAATTAATTAATTAATTAAAATAAATAATTAAAATAATTAAAATAATTATAATAATTTTAATAATTATAATAAAAAAAATTAAAATAATAAAAAAATAAAAGAAAATAAAAAAAACCGCCGCTAAATCATTTAGAGGCGGTTTAAACCACCGCGAAACGTTCTGCGACGGTTTTGAAAACCGCTGTGAATAGTTTCCTAACGCACGATTTCGCGGCGGTTTTTCAAAACCGCCGCCAATCTATTTAGCGGCGGTTTAAACCGCCGCAAAACGTAAAACCAAACCGCCGCTAAATGCCTTTTTTGCCGTAGTGCCATATAATAGTGTAATTTATATGTGTTGTGAAACATGATGAAATGATGATACACCGGGCTTGGCCCTAAAAGATGTTGAAATGCTAATACACCGGGCGTGACCCTGATACATGTTGAAATGCTGATACACCGGGCTTGACCCTGAAACATGCTGAAATGATGATACACCAGGATTGGCCCTGAAACATGCTAAAATGCTTATATACCGGTTTCTACCCTGAGACATGTAGAAATGTTGATATACCAGGCTCGACCCTAATTGACTGATATGCCTGTGGATAAGGTTTTCTTAGTCTCGGTTGGATTCATGGTCTTATGCTCCATGTTTCCGACTAGTGACCTTTTACAAGATTGACTGTCAGTATACGGTATCCTTCCTTATAGGATTAAATGTTGTTATACGGTATCCTAGTTAGGGATTGGAGGTGAGTATGGGTGAACCCAGGTGTATGACTAGTATCCCCCTATGGTGACATAGCTTGCTCAAAGATATAATTTCAGCATTGGCCAAAGCAAGTATATGTCGATGGGATTACGGACCTAGAGATCGACTTAATGATACACTGCTTGAGTTACATGATGTCCAGCTCAATTCCCTTGTACATGATGTCTAGGAAATCAGGATTACGGACCCAAGGATCAACTGCTGATGTAGTTTCTTTTTGTTTGATTCACACACTCATGAATATTCATATTTATGTATATGTGTATAGGTATGGGACTATATTTGTGTACGTATATAGATATGGACATATATGGTGGAACTTTCCCAGTTGATAGGGATTTCAGACCCTGGGTTCGATTGTGGTTGCATGTTTGGTTTACTTTTTTTGGCATGTGTTCCAACTAGGCTGAGCATGTTGTTGTTGCATACACTTTTAGAAGCACAGTTATAGGTTGCTTGTCAGGGTGGCCTACTGAGATTATTTATCACCCCTACATGTTCACCTCGATGTACGTATAGACCTTATGTCTGATTTTCTGGTTGAGAATGAGTTGCATGGTGGATAGGGATGAGGCCCAGTTTTACATGATAGAGTGGAGATGCTCGAGTGGTTCTACCAATCGGGCCACTGCAGTTCGACCATGTCTGGAGATCAGGTACATGGGTTGGCTCAAAGTTAGTATTAGGACCTTGTACTTTTACTTTAAGTTTATTTTGTACTTGTATCTGTATGGTCACCCCAATGGGTGAGCAGTGTTGTATTGTATTTCATATATGTTCGAGCTTTTATAGCATTTTATTATTACAACTTGTTCTATTTTAGTTGTTTATTACTTCTTCACTCAGTTTACTTTTTGTTGTGTATGATACTTATTTATTTCCATTGTTTTCTTACTATGGTATGTGGTTATAGTCTCCCCACTATCACACCCTAGGCCCTCGCTTCTAGTCGGCAGCCTCTGGTGTACGGAGAGGTGCACTTGAGGCCATGTGGCAAATCGGCTCAGAGCACCAGTTTAGTGGCTTCCATGTCAGGACGTTACAAAGTGGTATCAGAGGAGTTTTATTTTCCTATTATTTACTATTGGGGATATGGTAGATAGGAGTATTAGTAATGTGTTTGAACCTGTGATGGATATCAGACTGGTGCATCAAGAACACTTGTTTCGGTAAGAAGTCTTGGTTGATAGGGTTTGGGATTGCTGTTCTGATTTGCGATGTTACAGTTGTATATGATTTTCACCTTGAGCGATGTACATGTTGTGTTTTGGTGTTTTGATTTACTATGGATCTCTGGATCTTGGCCATTGGTAAGATTATAGGGATAGTTTTTGAATCTTGGTCATCAAAGTCAATATGCATCTCATGCATCATACTAGGCATGTAGGATTCATAGCATATAGGCCTGTTAGTGTGTGCTTTTATTGATGACAGAGACCTTTGGGTCTTCTTACACATACTTTTTACTCTGATTGCAGGTTATGTGGATCTAGCCTGAATGGCCCGAAGGCCTTCATTTTTATTGATTTTTAATAACCCGCTTTCAAGGGATGAGGGGGGCCTTACAAGGCCCGTAGGCTCAGAGATTACATGGCCCGTAGGCTTAGGAGATTACATGACCCGAAGGTCTTAGAGAATTCAACCAAACTATCTACAAGGAACTATCCCTCCCCAGCATCTGATTGATGATAGTAGCTCTCCACGTTCGCATGGCCGTCTAGCTAGGATTCCCGTGCAAGCACAGGCTGGTCCCGATGGCATAGTCATACCCTATCATTCTGAAAAATCCATTTGGTTCTGCTCTGGTGAGTGAACCTACTCTGAATCCTCTTCTGGGGATGCTCATTTTTTTTAGTGTGTCTAGGGAAACTGCTTATGGTCTGAAGGCCTTGAGGTAGCCCGAAGGCCTTAAAGGTGGTCTGAAATCCCTACTAACCCAAAGGCTTGGGTGGCCTGAAAGCCTTAAGGAATCCAAGCCCAAACCGGTGGCCTAAGGTGAATAGTTTCAGTTGTTATAGTACCGAACAGTACCTGCTACAGTAACTTCTATAGTGCCTGCTACAATACCCACACAGTGTACAGTTCTGCTACAGTACCTGTACAGTGTACAGTTCTGCTACAGTACCGCACCGTGTACAATTCTGCTATAGTTCTTGCTACAGTACTGCTATAGTACTGAAAATATGCCTCTACCTGGTTTTGAACCTGGGTCTTGTGGATGCACTTAAGGATACCTCACCAACTGGGCTGAGGCTCATGTGCCAGGTTATGTGGATCTATGTTTAGGAATTTTTTTTAGAGTTTTACAACTCAGTCCTCATGTCCTATGAAGTGACCCTAGTAGGTTAATATGGCACGTGATGCCTTTCTATTTAAACCCTTGTTGGGTTTTGTTTCTTAGGTCTGTGGTTGTCTAGTTGGATCGCTGAGTACAATGTCGATAGATACCAAGTATTTTTTTATAAACTAGAGCTCCTTGGCATATCTCCGCATATGGATACCCTATGAGTGTTAGTTCATCTTTTCTCTTTTTCTTTGGTTGTGACCTCTAGGGAGTAGTTCCTTCTGAGGATGCTCAGAGAGTATCAGGGCCCTCGTAGACCGTGTTTTTTAGATATTACCCTCTTTGGTCATTATGATATTGTATTCTTTACAGAGTCTTGGATATTTTGGGCTAGGTGGAAGACCTAGAGACCTTGGTTTTGACTCGGACCCTTCTAGGTCGACACCTGATCGGTTCTAGGGAAACCTAAGTGAGAGTGGTTGGCACATGTTTTCTAATTCCTTTCTAGTTAGGAGTACACCAGTGGCTATTTTAGGGAGGCAACCCTCATTTTCTGTTGAACTTCAGTGTTTCCAGTTGGCTTTTGAGCTTAGATTTTTCTTTTTAAACAAAGATATGGGTATTCCTATGGTGGAGAGTACCCAATCGGGCATAGTTAAATGTCTTCCGTGTAGAAGGAAGTTGTTAATGCTATGAGACTAGTTGTTAGATAGTCTAGATAGCTTGGTTTTGTATATTCTCAGTTTGGGAGCATGGTTTTTGGTCCTTTCACCAGGCTTCTCTGGGACGATAAGGTTTATGGTGGGGAGTTTGTAAGGACCTGTGTTTTTTCAGACTGCAGTTTTGAGAAGAAATTTGAATTTTTTCTATTGGAAGATTGTGAGGGGTAAAGTGGTCTTTTACCCTACCATTTGACCTTAGATAATTTTTTTGACCACTCTGTCGATCCCAGAATAGGGTGTTTACCCTAGGATAGAAGTTTGGTGGAAATCTGAGTTGTTTGAATTTTAGCAGAATAAATAATATTTAATATTATTAAATTAAATATTAATTTATTCACAGAGGTTCATTTAGAAGTAACTTTTAAATAGAGCATCGGGTTGATATTTTTTCTATGTCGTTGATTCCGTAATGGGTAGTTTAGCCTAGGCAGGTCCTAAACTTGAGTCGGGCATCAGGGCCGGCCCGGGCCCCTTTTTCTTTTCTTTCTTTTATTCTTTTCTTTTCCTTCTCCTTCTTTCCTTCTCCTTGCACATGCCTCTTTTCTGCTCCTCCTTGGATGTTTCATTTGGTAAGAAATAAAGATTGAGAAATATAGAGATATGGAAGTCAATAGAGGTACCGTTTTGAATCTCTCGACACACTGAGTTGGCATGTGACATCCATGGATGGTGAAATCAACTAAAGCTTCGGCAGTTTCTGCCTGAAGGTAGGGCCATTTATGTTTTCACTTTAGAACCTATTTAATTGGTTGTTTCATGTTTTTATATCCATATATTGCTTTCTTTTGGCCTGTTTAGTCCCAATCTATTTTTCGGGGGTGAAAACGGGTGTTTCGGGCGATCCAAGGGATTTTCTGTAGGAAAACCCAGGTAACATAGCGTGTGTTTTAGGGTAACATTCCATTTTTTCTTCCATTTTGGGGAAGAATAAGTTTCATTAAGTACATGTTTTTTACTCTGAGTACACGTCGTGTGGTTGTTGGCTGTGTGTCCGTCCATGTGAAAAAAGAACACGGAATGGTGGTTTTTCAATAGTACACGCCATGTAATGGGAGTACACATCGTGTAGTGGCACATGGGCATGTGTCTGGGTGAAAAAGCACACAGGATGGTGTTTTGTGAACAGTACATGCCATGTACAGTAACTAACATGTCGTGTGATTTTACATGGTAGACCCGATGTACTCCAGAGTACATGCCATGTACTTTGTCCAGCCTGTTTTTGTCTGGGGGTTCTTTAAACCCTTGTAAGTTGCAATACAGGGGTCCATTTCACGTGTTGTTTATGGCCACATGACCCTTGATTTGAGGCGGACCTTTTGAGGCCATATGAAGAACTTTTTGTGTTGTTCAGGATGCTCGGTGGTACGAAACGTCCAAAAAAATAATAATAATATTTTAATTATTATTATTTGGTGATTATTGAATCGAACATATATTCTGCGTCCAATGTATGTTTGATGCACTTTCAGTGGTGTTTCAACCCTAAATTAAAGGTGAACGTTTAGAGACTGATTCCATATTCTAAAACTGAAATCATCTTTGGGCCCCACTCGGGATCGTTACAGGTAATAGTACCTTTTTCACTGGTTGATCGTTTTGGGCGAGTGAGTAGTCCATTCTGAGTGTTTTTTCTGCGTAGATCGCAATGGTGGAATCCTATTGACATTTAGAGGTCATATAAATTTTTTTTTGGGTTTCTATCTAAATGGAGAGGTTCTTCCTCCAGTTAACAAGTTTAGTTGTCACCTGAGAGTGAGACCTAACGTGGATGATAGGTTGGGAGTTCGGACCAACCTAATTGAAACTTTTGATCTGAGATGAGCTATGAGCTATCTCTCATGACCTATTCTTTTGAGGACGTCCCCCTTGTGAGACGTTCCCTTATGGTCTATGAGGTCTTGAGACTGGATGCTTCCAAGGATCCCCTGAGGGATGTCTTTGCTTATGTACTGACATAGGGAGTCCCTTGTAGGATCTCTCTCCTGTTTTCCTTTGAGAGGATCCCTGTTATAGGATGCCTCTATTTTTCTTAGTTTGAGGATCCTGTATAGGATTCCTCCCTTACTATTCGCTAAGGATCCCATATAGGATGCCTCCACTCATTTTTACCTGGAGGATCCTGAGTAGGATGCCTCCTCAGTGTTTGACTTGAGGGACCTAGTGGGTGCTCGTGGTTTGACCAACCCTAAGTTGTTACATCGGGTTTGGGTATATATGGTGTTCAGGTGTCACCTAGAACCCGTGTCGAACTTGTAAGCCCATGGGGATGTGGATGTAGTGTTGGGTTGGGCGTTCGGGCCACCCTCACTCGTTTTTTTATATCTGATTTGGTTTTGCTAATGTAGTAATGTTTACTAGAGGTGCTTCCTAGTTGGTGGTTGTTGAGCTTGACGTGAGGCATATTTATAATTTTTTTTGGATGCCCAGACATGCTCTCATGGGATCTGGCTTCTGAGCCTTGTTATTCTTGATATTTACTATACCTATAGGTATTACCTGGGATTTTTTTGTTGAGCCTTACTTGATGCAATTGGTTATATAAATGTTTTATCATGTGATTTGATTATTTTGAACCATGTAATAGTGTAATTTGCATGTGATGTGAAACATGATGAAATGTTGATACACCGGGCTTGGCCCTAAAGCATGCTATAATGTTGATACACCGGGCTTGACCTTGATACATGATGAAATGCTGATACATGAGGCTTGACCCTGAAACATGCTAAAATGTTGATACACTGGGCTTGTCCCTAAAACATGTTGAAATGCTTATATACCAGGTTTTACCCTAATACATGATGAAATTTTGATATACCAGGATTGACCTTGATTGACAGATATGCCTGGGGGAAAGGTTTTTAGAAACTTGGTTGGATTCATGGGATTATGCTTCGTACTTTCTGACCAGTTAAATTTTACAGTATTGACCTTTGGTATATGGTATCCTTCCTTACAGGATTGAATATTAGTATAAGGTATCCTAGTTAGTGATTGGAGTCGAGTATGAGTGAACCCAGGAGTAGGATGAGTATCCCCCTGTGGTGACGTAGCTTGCTCAAAGATATAATTCCAGCGTTCCTGAAGAAGGTACATGTAGATGGAATTACGGACCCAAATATCGAATTAATGATACATGGCCTGAGTGGCATGGCGTCCAACTCAATGCCCTTTCATAGGATGTCCAGGCGATCTAGATTATGGACCCAAGGATTGACTGTTGATGTGGTTTCTTGGACTTTGATTCACATACTCATGAATATTTATATTTATGTATATGTGTATAGGTATGAGACTATACATGTGTACACATATAGATATGGACATCCATAGTGGCACTTTCCCAGTTTACAGGGATTACAGACCATGGTTTCGACTGTAGTTGCACATTTGGTTTACTTTTTGTGGCGTGTGTTACAGTTAGGCTGAGCATATTGATGCTGCATACACTTTTAGCATCATAGTTATAGGTTGCTTGTCGGGGTAGCCTACTGAGATTATTTCTCACCCTTGAACGTGCACCTCGGTGTACGTGTAGAACTTATGTCTGCTTTTCAGTTTGATCACAAGTTTCATGATAGATAGGGTTGATACCCAGTGTTTTATGATCGAGTAGAGCTGCTCGAGTAGTTCTTCTGATCGGGATGCTATAGTTCGACAGTGTCTAGAGATTGGGTACGTGGGTTGGATCGGAGTCAGTAGTAGAGCCCTCTACTTTTACATTTAGTTTCTTTTGTACTTGTATCTGTATGGTCGGCCCAGTGGGTGACCAATGTTGTATTGTATTTCAAAGTTGTTCTGGATTTTACATCATTTTATTATTACAGCTTGTTCTATTTTAGTTGTTTATTTCTTCAGCACTCTGTTTACTTTCTGTTGTGTATGATACTTAGTTATTTCCATTTTTTTCTTACTCTGGTATGAGGGAATATTCTCCACACTATCACACCCTAGGCCCTTGCTGCTAGTCGGAAGCCTCTCGCATATGGGGAGGTGTGCTTGAGGCCTTGTGGAAAACTGGCTCGAAGCACCAGTTTAGTGGCATCTGGGTCGGGATGTTACAAGAGGTATCAAAGTAAAAGGTTAAAGTATTTAGAATTATCTTTGAGTGGGATCCATGTAATAAATTAATCATAAAGGAATTTTGATCTTTGATAGAAATAATTTTCAACCATAGAAGAATTAGATGTAGCACTACTTCTCATCATTAAGAATGGATGCTTATACAACTGTTATTCATTTAATTTTAGTCAGTATTGATAGTGGATCTTTATCATCATGTGACCATAAATATATGGATGTTAATTCCAAAGGAATAAATGATTTATGTGGGTATTTATCCAACATAATATATATGAAGGTGATGTCATGTAAATTGTCACATTCCATGTGGGAAATGTTGATCGACATCTATAAAGGTGACTTAAATGTATGAGAATATAAATTGTAGGTTTTGTGAAACAAGTAGGAGTACTTGAGGATATTATTGAATGAATTTATTGATGCATTATTAGATACGTAAAATGTCATTATAGAGGATATGTGTGGTCTCAGATAAACTCTTGATGATGTGAATATCATCAAGTTCATCTTGACAAGGTTACCACCATGGTTTAATATTAAAGTATTTATGATTGAGGATAAATATATAAATGAGGTTAAATTGGATATTTTTTAAAATACTCTTGTCATATATGAAATGAGAAATGATAATAAGGGTAAGTATAAGGAGGTTTAATTCAAAGTGTTAAATAATCTCACTATAGAAGATGATCAGGAAGAAGAAGAGGTTGATGAAGGAATTCCATTCCTTTCCTTGAATCTAAAAATGGTAAAAGGGAATTTCAAATGGATTCTTCCACTTGAGTGCTTTCGATGTATAAATTTTGTCCACATTGTTCAAAAGTGTCCCAATAAATTTCAAGATGATAATGTGGATGATGAATTTCCCATGAAGAAATATTTATCTTGTGTTAAAGGTAGAAATAATATCAAGAACAACTTCTTAAAGAATAACAATATACTTTCACAAGAGGATAATAGTTTAGAAGAAAAAAAATCAGAATAAATTGAATATTGAAAAGACCTCAAATAATATGTTCTTATGTAAAATGATGTTTTGAGGGTACCTTTATCATCAAACTTTTAATTGGCCTTTTCAATTTTTATTTATTATTTTTCACCATAAGAACTAAAGATTTATATCTATTTAAGTTATCATCTTCTTAAAGAACATTACCAAAAAGATATTGAAGAAGTTTCTCCATACTATTCATTTTAAAATTCCTAAACAAAACTAGAGTAACTATATGATGAGTATGAAAGAATATGATTTATTAAAAGATTGTGATTTACCTTTAAATTTACACATTTTCAGTGTAATTATGGCCTCATTCATTTCTTGATTCATTTTCTCCTCACAAACTTCTCAGAGATGTAATAAAATGGTATAACCATCCATGTTTTGATGTTGATTTCATAACTTACTAGAAAATTATGGTTTCATTATTATATAATCATCAAATGTGTCTTGCATGTGTCTTTTGTAATATCCCTTTACACACTCACTTGATTCTTGAGGTGTCTTAACCAGAAGTGGGGACTCTAGCACATACACTTTCCTTTTATCTTGTAAAACTATGTGCAAGCACCAATACTGCTATTGTAAATTTGTCTCAGTTATGACCTATTAATTATTTATCATTGATCATGGTGTTGTTGTGGTATTACTTTCCATTTTTTTATAAAAAAGTCTTTTTTGGATTAGTAATTTCATCTTGATTACCAGTTATTAGACAATATAGATTTATTAATCTTAAATGTACCCCATTATTTTATCAAATTTTATAAACCCTCAACTACTATATTCATAATTCATAGTAACTTGAGTATTATAGTGGAAAGGATCCTTAAAAACTATTTTCATAGTCCAAGTTATGGATATTCCACTACTCGGGGAGTATCAAGTTATTCTTTTGGTTGTACAATCACATTAACTCGTGGATTCTTGATCGATTCAGTGGAGTCTTGCCTCCGATAAAGTATAGTTTTGTTTTTACTCAATTATTTACCTCTAAAATTGTGCCAAGATATCTATAGTTATTTATTTGATGCTAATTTTAGTTAAGTAAATCCATCACTCTTGATATAACTTCCCAATTGGAGGAAGTACCCTAAATTAAGGTTGATGAGCACCTTGTGATATGGTTTTTGTAACATCTCATTACCATCTTTTAGGTATAAAACTCTTTTTGTTTATGGTTCACTTTTTTTCATATTTAACTCTATTTTTTACATCATTAATTTCTTATAACTATTGTTTTCTGGTTTTTTACCCTTGGTTGAGATTTTATAGGGTTGTGAGAGAGGTTTTGATTCTAGTTTTAGTGGTCAGAAGGTGGGTAAGACTTTTGGCGTGGGGGTGGGAATGATATTATAGCTAGAAGATCTATATGAGGTCCATTTTCTCAATAGTGAGGGCCACCAACCAGTCGGTAGATGCCCAATGACCAGCCTATGGGACTTCCAATTGGAATGTAATTCCACCAGGCACCATCAGGTAGCTGGTTAAGGCCACTGGCTATCCAATGATGCTGATGGGGTTGATAAATCCTAGGTTATTATCATCTTTTTTGTTTGTTTTAATCTACACATAAAACCAAATATCCTCCATTTAATTTCATTTTGTCAAAAACTCCTTGGAGGATCTCTAGATACAATTTTATCTCTCCTAACCTCATTTATTCATGGATTTAAGTGTCAATTGGTTTGTTAGATCTCTTCTAGTAAGTTTAATATCAATATGATCATGATCTCTCCTTTTCTTCTCTCTCTCTCTCTATCCCTCTTTGATAGTGGTGAATCCTCATGTCATTGATTAGATCTTGAATTGATGTATTTTCATTCTAGTATTATTCCTTGATCGTTATATCCATTGAATCTTTATTGGTGGATCTTATGTGGGTATTTTTTTATCTTGATTAAGGTATGTGGTTTTGTAAGTTATTTTATATCAATTTAAAGCTTTTATTCTTTTTTAATTTAAATTGGTTTTATAATTGATTTCTAAATATTTAATTGAGACTCTTAAAAATGATTTTAAATGGCATGGTGTGGGTGTGGGTGTGGGTGATAAATTTACTTTGAAAATGTATTTTTAAATAAAGTGAATATTTTTTGAAAAATGATCTTTATTCGAAATGAATGATTTGAATAATTATTTTAATGAGATGAAAAGTCATGAAATATTTCATTTATTTGAAATGAAATGAATTGATTTTAAAGTCATGAGTACTTGATAAAAAATATTTCATGTTGGTTTTTTAAATGAAATGGTTTGTTTCTAAAACTTGAACTTGGGATTGAATGAATTTAATGATTAAATGATTGTATTGTACTGAATTATATCCCTAAGTATGATTAATTACATTCAATCACATGTGAGTATTTATAGTTAGGTATAAGGATATGAACGCTAATTAAATTAATTTCTAGAAATGACTTGATGATGACAACAACAAAAATATCTTGATTGTAGGAAGTTTATTATTTATGGTTATCTCTTATTCCCCCTTGGATGGGATCTAGGGAGTGTGTGAACACTTGGATCCATATTTCACCGAGATTGTGTAGAACCTTGTGACTAGTACTAATCTTGGGCATTATTACCCTAGTTTTATGATTGAAAATTATTGAAAATGATTTATACATGCCAATGATTATGAACTTATTTACTCATTTCTTTTTCTGATAGAAATTCTTACTCATTCCTATTTTGATAAAGATTCTCATATGTGCCTAATTTGATGGAAATGAACTTTGAAACCCAATTTATATTATCTACTGAAACTTTTATCAATTGTGTTTTGATATGAACTGTGAAAATATTTTCATTCCATGTTTTATCTAAAATTGATCAAAGTTGGTTCATTTTTTATAGATTGATTATGAAATACTTGGTGAGATCCTATTGGTATTTTTTTCTTATAAACTAGATTTTCCTTCATGAATTTGTATATTTTCTTATTTCATGTCTAGGAAAAGGGAAAGAACCACTCAGAGGTGGTGGGTGTACTTGACAAGTGGGACCTAGGGAGTTTTTAGTGACCAGTGGAGCATATGATTCACATGGAGTTTCTAAGTTCTTTTCATGATGGTATTATCTTTTGAATTTGGTCTATGTATCTTTTTAAGAGTTATATCTTTTTACTTGTGTTATTTTCTCTCTCTTGAGAAGTATTTGGAAAACTAACTATTTATCCTTTTACATTCGTTACTTTTCCTGATGAGATTATCTTTTGGAGACATTATTACATGTTGAATTTTTTTATGTCCATGTACTAGTCACCTTCCCTTAAGAATTGGGAATGTCCATCAAGCCATGTCAGGACTAATTTGGGTACCATTTAGGAGGGTTACCTAGGTCGATTCATGAAAGATTTACTCAAACTCAAGTTATGGAAGGTATTTCGTGACTTAATATTTTCTTTGAGATTTTTTATAGTTTTCTCAATGAATGAAATCTATTTATATTTATCATTTTTTCTCTATGTGATCACACTCAAAACTTATCCATGATTTAAATGGAAAAACATTCACCGATCATGTTCAATTTATTTATGTATTCTTATTTATTATTTTATGTGATTTCACATAAATACTACACATACAAAAACAATAAATCATGTGTAAATAAAAATAAATTATGTGATAAAGATTTTATTCTGATGTTTGATCCATTGGGTGAATAATTATTCAACCTAAACTCTAGGGGTAACTCTTTGAGTCATGTCATGACTGACTTGAGTTGCAACACTCACCTTGTTAATGTGTCGAACTCCCATATGGTGCATTTTTATATCTTAGTTTGAACTATTCCACCTTTCATCCTCCTTGTAATACATCAATAATACTCACATGAAAGCAAGGGGATCTATAGAATTTGAAATACAGATAAATTATTTTTATCATGGACGTACAAGCCCTTATACATATAATGAGTATATGGATGATGCATATATCATCGTTTATTAAATAATTATTGAAAATAATAACATTTAAATAATTTAATGAATGAAAAATCATACAAAAATTGGTTGGTCTATCTCATGATCATTTGGTACACATTAAAATTTCATAATAAAACTAAATTTATAAATAATTATACTCGATGGTATTTTTAATGAATTAAAATAAATTAATTTAATTTTAATTCATAAAATACTCATCACATAGTCCCGAATATAATTTTAATAAATTCCAAATATTTTTTATTATTTATTGTATTTTTAAAAAAAAAGTGAGCCTCGTCAAATTTTTTAAACCCCTAGAGTGGTTTCAAGTACTGAGAAAACTTGAATGGGTCGATCGGGTCGAGCATAGCCTAACCTAACCCATTATGGGTCATAAAATTGAGAATATAGTGACTCCACATGGGAGGGGTGGGGAAAATGTAGTGTACTACATCACATGGCATTAAAAAAATGTTTATTTTATTGAACACTTGCACCAACAGGAACAGGTTCTCCGCAGCACATTACCCCTCTAATTGGGGAGGCTAAATTCCATGTGAGTGGCTTTATTATTAACCACATTTATTTTTAAAAAAATTACAATATCATGTTCCATCTGGTAATTTCCCTCATATTTTTCTTTGTTTTCAAAATCCCTCATGTTAAGGCCTTTTTTATTGATTTTTACATGTTGATATAGAGAACTCGGAGCCCCCCACCGAATTCTTTATTTATTAGCCAAGTATCGGCATCCCATGCCCAGTGATTTCCTAAAACACTAGATTAATATATATATATATATATATATCTAATATTAGTTATATATATATATATTTGTTTAAATTAATTTTATATCCCAAAATCAATTTTTGGTCTTTGGATGGTCAAATATCAGTCATTCAACCTCAAATTGAGGCATCTATCATGGATTTGGGACTGTATCGAATCTTCCTAATTGAATTCATGAAATAATAATTTCAATTAAACTTAATTAAATGCATGGTCTCTCTAATACGACCTATTGGTAACATACATGCGGCGAAAGCATACAATGTGAGGAAAATTAAAATTTCCACTTCATGATAGTCATCTTAACATCATCGCCAAAATTTCTCACCCAATTAACAACCCTAGGATTCCATGTAATTAAAATTAATCACAAAAAATAAATCAATACTTCACCTCATGCGTTTTATATTGGAAACATGTTTCGCTTATCATTGGTGATTGTTACTCAAAGGAAGTGAACCTGGAACCCTTTAGATCCTCCACACATATTCTAAAAGATAATTTATTATTAATATCCATGCTTTGGGTACTATCACAGATAAGTATATAGCTCTTCAATATCTCCATGATTGCATGATCACCTTTACTTTGATCCAGAAGGTAGAACTTGGATCGAGGTCATCAGATTTCTCTACCATTCTCTAAAACTTGAGAGAGGGAATGAGAGGACAGAGAATTATAGTGGATTAATATTCCACTAAAATTTGACATAATATTATTTATTTATTTATATATATGTGTGTGTGTGTGTGTGTGTTTTATTTCTTAAAGGTTCACCTTGTCTCTTTAATAAATAAAACCTACTAAATTAAACTAAATTCTACATGTATGACCTAACAAACATATTGAAAACATAATAAATACTCTATCATATACTTATAATATATAAACTATATTATGAGATAATATATGGGTCATTAAGTCAACTCAACTCTCCCATAAATATTAAACGAACCTTGAATATTAAATATTAAATATTCATTTGAAACATATTCTTCTTTATATTCCTTGAATAAATAATGAATATAATAAAGAAATAAATACAAAAAATATTATTCTAAACTCAAATAATATTGAAATTATTTATTTCCCTATAATTTTATAAACTCAAACATTACCCAACCCCCACCGTGGGGACCACCATGTCCAAAAACTCTAATTCTCTAAAATTGGTCAAGATTCTGAACATGCCTTGTGTGTGACCCTATAAGCCATTATATTAATAGAATTTAGTGACACTCATAGAACAGGAGTAGAATATGACAACTCATAAAGTCCCCTAAGGAGATAAGGTTTATTCACATTAATTAAAACCTCCTAAGAACACATTTCATGTAATATAATCTCTTTGTCTTATGATATCTCATAAAGTAGGATGCACACTTGGAGTTATCATCCTTTCTTAATTTATTTATTCAAGACCTTATAGGATGAACTCGCCTTTGATCACCATGGTCAAGTATTTAATGAAGGTATTACCATCCTATTCAACTGGGCATGAGATATCTCTTCCTTTCAAAAGTGATATATTCTTTCTTGGTCATTCAACCAATTTCATGCCATAAATAATTCACCAAACACAAACTACATTGCTAAAAAATAAGTATCATGGATTTTTTCTTGTATCAAATTATGTGGTTAAATAATATAAATTGATAATTATATCAAGTCTATAGATCAATACAAGTTCTCATAGATATGAACAACTAATAATACCCAAAACATGTGATATTTATATTGGTGGGTCAGTCCTTATTATCTCCTCTACTCGATATCACCAAGTGTGAACTTCATGAGAAAAAGTGTTAATACTTATGATCCCCTAGAACATGATAGCCAGATATCATCAGTGTCCCATCAAGATGGTGTATCTAAATCATAGGATATATGTCTAAGATTATTTTCATAGTATTTAGAGGTTCTCATTATAGTTGGGAATTGTTGTAAACTTTTGATATGACAACTAATATAATGTTATTATCATTTAAATAGTGGATGAAGAATTATCAACACTATAATAGAAAGAATACATCATGTTTAACTTTATTATATACATGATATTGTAATTTAAAAGTATCATTCAAGTTGGGTCTATCACACCCATTTTCCCAACAAAGGCATTGAGTCTCGATTGGGAGAACTCCTCAAAAAATGGTGATATTTAGAGGAGAAATCATATTATCAACAACATGTCTAGAATAATTTTTATTGATAAAGATGTGCCATATAAGTTTTGGAAGGAAGGAATCATGAAATTGGACTATATTTCTTGTTTGGTCATATAATTCTTTTGTATCCCAGTTTTGAAAATCACAATACACTCACATTTGTATAAAATTAATTTAGTGCTTATTATTTGAGTTTTTTATTGATTATTTTTATTATAATGTTATTTAATATTTGATATTTTATTATTAAATAAATTAATTATATGATTTTATTTCTTTCATCGGACATTGTTTCATTGTAATGGCATGTTGTGTTGAACTCATCATATAATGTAGTTTGAAACCACATCCATCAAACAATGGAAAGATGCATCTGATGTTGTTGAAACTGAACGTGAATATCTCCAAATATGACTATTGGAGTTAGTTACTTGGACATATATAAATGTAACTCAAGTATTATAGGATAATAATAGTTTTTACAAGTGCTATAAATTTTATTTCCAGTGATTTTTTGGAAAAATATCATTATTTATAAGTGATCTCGATTTGTAATTTTTTTTTATTTTTATAAGAGCTGTATTTTATGATGTTTTAATTGTAAATATTTTTTTAGTATTATAATAATTATTTATTAAATAATTGAGATCGAGGAGATTTAGAGATGTAAGTTGGTTTGTCTACTCATTGAGATGGAGGCCTTCTGGGTATGAGAAGATAGAAGGTTTGTCTTATCCTTTATGATCAAGGTATTCTGTGGTTTGGAAGATAGATCTTGTCTAATCTAGATGATCAATGGATTCCATGAATTGAAAGACAGAGTGTCCTAGGATAATACATTGATACCATATTATAGGTTTTAGTCAATGAAATTTTAGTATTGAAATGGGGATACCTTGGTTCAGGTTACAAACCATCTTCTGTGTTGGTATAAAAGCAAAGGTTTCTATTATTGGAATTTGTTTTGGTAATTAATATTATTTTTTGGAATGTTTATTTTTAGACAATACCTATTTTCTTTTTCCATTTTTCTTATGTGTGGTTAATTTTATACTTAATTTTAGTCTATTTAACAACCAACCATTTAATTTATGATGTGATTATTTCTTTCCTTGGACTGTAGACAAACTTTTTATAGGTTTATTCCACTATATTTATACTTTTTATACTCTGATTTAATCAGAAAATAGTATTATATCATCAACTTACACTTTAGTGGGATGAAAAAAATAGCTTTTAACTATAATTTACCCCCACCCTTAGTGTTTTATATTACACATTTTGGGACTAGCTCTTGGTATTAGATATTAACTCTACCTTACTCTAAGTATTTTATTTGTGTATGATACCAACACTTGGTATCATTGGAAGTACCTTAATATCTAATATTAATTCTAATGTGAGTTGTACTATTATTTATTGTTGTTCATTTTCTTTATCAAAATTTATAATATATTCCTTACACTAACATGTACAAGATAAAATATCCTTTTGCCTAGATATAGTAGGTGTTATTTACATTAGAAGTTTGGAGAATCTAAATCCAAACAAACCACTAATTTTTTATGATGGAGACTATGGGTGTTGGAGAGATCATATAGAGACATACATTATCAATACTGGTGTTGAGAATTATATGATGTTTACTAAAGATTACAAAATATTAGACAAAGAGGTTTTTGGTTTCACTTGAGATGAATGAGAATAATTCCAAATTTAACTTATATATAAGAAATACCATTTTTTGTTTCATTAAAAGAAATATATATAGTCAAGTCTCATCATGTGAGATGGATAAGAGTATTTGTAAAAAGAAAAAAGTATCACATTTCAGAACTTCCAAAGTTATTGAAACTAAATGTGTTATTCTTAGGGATGATTATCAAAGTTTTGAATTTATACCCAGTGAAATTGTGGCCCAAATGTATAAATAATTTATGAAAAATATAAACATTCTATAGTCACTTGGATACAAAGAAATATTTAATGATCAATTGGTTAATAAAATTATTGATATTATATAAAAGGTTTGGAAATCCGAGTGGATGATGATAGATGTAATGAATCATATCAGAAATATCACTCTTGATAATTTTATCATTACATTAATGTAATATGAAAATATTTTTAAGAGAGATGTTGAGAAAGAGCTAAAGAATAATGTTATTGCATTGGATACAATTTATGATGTTGTAAATTTTAGGTCTTGTAATTCTAAACCTATCACTTATATAAGAATCACTAAAAAATGTTTATATTATTGTTGTTTATAAATTGAGATGAATTTTATCATAAGGAAAAAAGTTTTTTCAAAATTGGAAACTTCAATAATAACTTCCAAAATGAAAGAATAGATAGGAAATTCATATGAGAAAATAATAAATCTTCAGAAATCATTATCTATGAATGCAATAATTTAGGTCATATTAGGCCTGACTTTCCTAAGTTGAAAACAAATGATAGAGAAACTAATATAAGTTCAAAGATGAAATTAAGGAAATATTTTAAATAAAAAAATGAGATATAGAGTGTCAATGAACATCCATATTCAGGTACTTCATTAGATTATATTGATTATAGTAGGGGAATCACTGCATTCTAAGCTAGTGTTTCAAAATATACTTGGTTGAAAGAAAAATGTATTATTTGAAATATGTTAGAAAATGATTTGTTTTTTTCTTTAAAACCTGAATTTCCACATTCATCAGACATTTAATCTCAATCTGATGATGAAATATCATCATTTGGTGATTATAAGAGATGGAATTCCAATAAATATTACATTTCTAAAATTGAATAGTCTTATAATAAGTTACACAAAAGATACATTGAACTCAAAATTAAGGTTTCTAAAGAAACGTAGAAAAATTATAAGCTATATTCAAGATTGTTTAAGTTAATGAATGAAAATTCTAACCTATCTTCAGATTTATTTGAGATAAATAATGTTATTTCTAAGCTTTATTTTGAGTTAAATAGTAGGTATATAAAAATTTATGAGGTAAATAAGGATAAAGGAAAACTCATCAATGTAATTAATGAATCAAAAATGTAAAATCTAAAGCTAATTAATAAATTTAATATTATGGCAGTCACTTATATATCTTTGGAAGATAGAAATAAAAATGTTAATCTCAAATAAAAATTTAAAAGTCTAAATAATTTTTTAAACAAATTTAATATGGGGATAAATTCATTTGAAAATATTTAAAGGTAATTGAGACCTAAGAAAGAATATTATAGGATGGGAATAAATAATATCAGAAGATAAAGCTGTCAAAAAAACTATTTTTTACATAGTGTTCCTTTCTATGTGAAGTTTCAAAGAGACAGACACTAGAAGAAACAGTGCTCTTTAAAAAAATCAATCTCTTGGTCATTAATGAGACTAATCTTAAAAGATATTGTTACTATAAAATATAACAAGACTGGTCATATATGGGTACATAAGGTACTTTTTCATATTTGGTTAGACCTAATAGGGTCTATCTTTAAAAGAATTAATTTCTGAAGAATGAAGTGGTTACATAAATAATAGAATTTCTATATCCGGTACCTCATAACTTCATTTTAATTTATAAAAATTTGATATCTTCATTAAATTATTGTAATAATTTAATTTAAAGTTTTACTTTATATGGATAACCCCATTTATTAAGGGGTTTTATTTTATATTCCTAATGTTTTAGTGTTTTATAACTATTTTATTTTATGTTTCCTTTAACAGATGATAAGAATTCATTCAATTGAATTCTTTGGAACCATCTTCAAAAGAATAATATCATACTATTATTATGGTATATTAATTTTAGAGATTTATTATCTTTAAACTTATCTTTAATAATTTAGTTTAAACTTATTTTTTGATTTACATGCACTACTAATTTATTTTCTAAAAAAGGCATTGTTATTAAAATCCATTATATTCACTGTTCATTTTTTTACTCTAAAAATTTATCTTATAAAAAGCACCAATATTTTTTTACCTTGTGATTCATCATAAATACTAATGAATAAAAAAATTCACAAAGTCTTATATCCTTATCTTTCTTATATTTATGAAATTTTTCAATCTCATTTTGTAATACTTGTAGAATCAGTTTGTTAAATTTATTGATACCATTCTATAATATGTAGTATATGTATCCTTTTGTTTTTAAAATAATATATTGAATTCATCCTTGATTATTTGTCAAATTACTAAATAAAATGAAGAGTTTTTTATTTTTTGACCATGTGTAGACAATTAGTATTTCCCTGAGATATTTATTAGAGTTTTTCTAAATAAATCATTCAATTTAACATTTTCAGATGATAGAAGGAAAGATATTTTCATTCAAGGGGGAGATATTTTTTTAAGTACCTTTTACCATATCACATATAATGTTTTCTTTTTTTAGAAGAAGATATTTTATTCCAATAACAATGATTATTTAATTTTTTATAAAAGGATATTATCATATTCCTTGAGTTTCTAAGTCCATCAAATAGTAAAGTGATTTTTCCATTTTCTTAATATTTTTGTTTTACCTTATATGAAGGTGGTTAAATTTCTTACTATTGATTTTAAATATTTTTCACATTGATATTATTCAATTATTTGAAGTTATTTTTTGATAATTTTTTACTATCATAAATGGAGGGATGTTTTGGATGAGTTTTGTAAGAGTTTTACGGATATTGGTAAGTTCTCTATTCATCTTTCAAAGAGGGTGACTTTGAAGAAGTGGTAAAGAAATTATCAAACATTACAGGGAGTATTTATGTTTTATTTCAGTTAAACTTACCTTGTTTATTTTGCGTTATGTGTTTATCAAAGAGGGGGTATTTTTGGGTTAAATACCACTTTAATATCCTTTTTTAGAAAATTAAAAAACACTCACATTTGTATAGAATTAATGTTTTCTTGATGTTTGTGTTGTATATTGAGTATTTTTATTTTTTGTTACTTTAACATATGATATTATATGATCTTGTACATTGAGTAGATGAGATAATTTATTTCATTGGAATTTGGTGCATTTTAATGGCATACTATGTTGAGCTCATTGGAAGATGTAGTTTGAAGACACATCCATTAGACAGTGTGAGGATGCATCTGATGTTGTTGCAACTAAACCCAGATAACTTGGAATCTGACCATTAGAGTTAGTTACATGGATTTTTATAAATAGAACCCAAGGATTCAAGGATCTGAATCATTTTTATAAGTGATAAAATTTTATTATTAGTGAATCTATGGAAACATTTATTTCTATTGAGTGATATCACTTTGTAATAATTTTATGAGTGTGCAAAGAGATATCATAGGTGAAATTTTTATTATAAAGATCTTAGTTTTCTTATTGTAATAATTATTTTTATGATCATTGAGATCAAGGAGATTTCAATATGGAATCTAGTTTATCTTATTAATAATTTTTAGGTGTTATGGGTATAGTAAGACAGAAGGTTTCTCTGATCCTTTATGGTTGAGAGATTTCATGGTTTTGAAGATAGAGTTGGTTTGATTTAGTTGATTGAGGTATTTTATGGCTAGGAAGATAGAGTGTACAGAGACAGAACACTATTGTCATCTGATGGGTTTCAATCAAGGATATTTCAATATTTAAATTGGGATACTTTACTTTAGGTTAAAAACCACCCACTTCTTTTTTCTAAAAGTAAATGGTTCCTTTATTATAATTTTGTTGATAATTGATATCCTTTGGGTAATTGGATTATGATCCAATAGCTTTTTTTCATTGTGCTTACATGTTCTTACTTTTATATTTTGATTTTGTTTGTTTAACCAGTGAACATTTAACTTATATTGTGATTATTTCTTTCCTCGGATAGTATACTAACTATTTATGGGTTTATTCTGCTACATTTATACTTTCTATACCATGATTTGATCATAAGATATAATATTTTGATCAAATTACACTTGAGTGGGATGAAAATTTTTACTTTTCTTTTAACTAGAATTCATCCCCCATCTTGTAGTGTTATATCTTATAAATTTTGAGACCAAAATTTTTAACATAGATTTTTTGTGTCTTGAGGAAGAAAGGAAATCATACGGGATTTGGTATAAAAAAAATCCAAGACTAAAATAATTTTTTAATTTTTGAAAGTGCTCCATTCACAATAAGGATAAATACAAAAAACTTGAGTCTCTTGGAGATGAATTGATTTTACTTGTATACTCATATAAAATCAAGATATGTAAGTGTTTTAACAAATGTATTATAAATATTTTCAAAATCCAAGATGTCAACTTAGTAGAGAATGAAATGAATCCTTAATAAAACACAGAAAAGATTCAGGAGGATGGTGATGAGGAGTTGAGTAGATCAAGGGAGTATAAGAAGCTAATATTGATTTATAATAAGAAACCAGTGATGATCATAATGAATTTATACCTATGTCTACACAAAATCTAAAAACCAAGGTTGAAATTGGTGAGCATAATATCATCGATGATTATTAATCACCATTGAAGATGAGGAGAATTAATTATCTACAACAAACATCACTCTTATCTTAGGTGGATCCAAAGTGATTTAAATAATCAACTAAATATGAGAATTTGGTTTGGGAAATGAATGAAGATCTTAACCAAATTGAAAATAATGATACATGGTATATTGTTTTAAGGTTGATAAATAAGAATATCATCCGGACTAAATGGGTTTTCCTTAACAAACTAAATGAATAAATCATGGTGATTTGAAATAAGGAACAACTAATTTTAAAGGGATACTCTAAGATCAAAGTTGTCGATGTAGATAAAACATTTACACCCATGGAATGGTTAGAGACAATTCAACTATTTTCAGTCAAAACAGTGAAAAGAGAATTCATGGTTTTCTAGATGGATGTAAAATAAACATTTATAAATTTATTACTTGAATAAGATGTTTACATCAAGTGAACATATGTTTTTCTTGTCCATGAGTTTGAAAAAAAAGTTTATTAGTTGAAGAAGGTTCTTTATAATCTAAAGGAGGCACCAAGAGCATAGTATTCAACACAAGATCAATACTTGAAGAATATCAGCTTCAAATATGTTGTAGTTGACCATAATCTCTACATCAAGTAGGAGAGTGATCAAATAATTGTGGTTCTAGTATGTGTTGATGACATGATATTTAGTGGATTGAACGAAGAACAGTGTAACCAGTTTGAAGAATTCATGAGGTGTGAGTCTAAAATATTGATGATTGGAGAGTTTATGTTTTTATTTGGACTGTAGATGATATAAGAAAGGAATGGTACATTCATCTCTCAATCTAAATATGTCAATAAATTTATGAAATTATCTGGAATAGAAGATTACATGGTAATTATAGCATTGGTTGCTACCTGGATGGAGTTTTCAAAGGATGGAAATGGTAAATTGGTTAATGTTATAGAATATAGGTAGATTATTGGGAGTTTATTATACTTAATAACTACATCACCCAATATTATGTTTTCCAATTTTCAAGTTGTTAGGTACCAAAGTAGTCCCAAATAAAACCACTTTATATTGGTGAAGAGAATATGGTGGTATATTAAAGGCATAATAGATTTTATTTTTGTTTATAATAAAACATAAGAACATGATTTATTAGGATATATAAATGTTGATTTGGATGGTTTAATATTTGATAGAAATTCAACATCACATGGTTCATTTTATCTTATAGGATTGTGTATTTCTTGGATAATAAATAAACAATATTTAATATCACTGAGAACTATAGAAACTAAATACATTATAGCCACTCAGTCTTGAAAGCAGTTAAAATGGATGAAGCATAATCTTGAAGATATGGGATTTAAAGTGAAGTCTCTGATTAGAATAAATTTTGTTAATTCAATTGTTATCAATATTAGAAAAAAAACACATCTAACAATCAAGGGAAAAGCATAATCAAATCAAGTATCACTTCATAAAGGATAAAGTTGAGCATGGGTCAATGAAGTTGTACAATGTTCTTAACAAACTTTAATTCATATATATTATGATAAAGGCCTTACCCAAGGAATCATTTTAGAGGAATCAATTATATCTTGAATTCCAATTGACCCTGTAGACTTAAACAATGTGGTTATGGGACCTCTACTCCCCATGGTATGGTATGGATTTCCATGTATGCTAGTAGTTTTTATTTTCCTTTTGTATCCATGATGGAAAAGTTTTTTTCATGAAACCCCAATAAATAATTTCCCCTTTAAAATAAATCACAATTCTAATCATGGAGTTGTCTTAGAAGGTGTTTTCATACCAAGTTATAAAACATTCACATTGTTAATTTTTTTTGTTAAAGTTAGAGTTAAAAGTGTCAATTTCAAAGGCTCTAGACAAAGTTAAATAAAAAATCATATTAAGACTAGAAATTAAAGTTAGATATTATAAATCAAAAGAAATATAGATTTAAAAATACAAATGGAATATAGCAATAGTGGACAAGCTTTGATCCTTGAACAGTACCTTTATTAGTGTCAATAAATGTTTTCTAACTGAATTGTCTAATGTATACCTCAATACCTCAAAGTATACACCTAAATTTCCTATAAAAAAATTCAGGACCTAAAATATGTATTTTTATAATCTTAAGAAAATGATTCAATTTCCCAAATACCTTTCAACAACCGAAAATAATTGAACTTGTTGTGCTCAATGGGGAGACCTAGCCCAAATAAATTTTAAAAACAAAAAAAAATACAGTCACAAGTTGATAAAAAATATAGAAAAAATAGAATAAAGTGAAAAAAAAAATAAAGATACCTCTTTTAATCAATCAAATAGTTTCCAAAATAATTCAAAAGGAAATTGTTTACAATGAAAAGCACAAACTCAAAAGGAAAATGTATTTGGATCTTCATTTCCCATCACCACTTTTAGTATATCCCTTCATGGATTGATTACTTCATGAAAAAATATTATTCACCAGCCAATCTCTTCCAGTATAGCTCACTTACTCAATCTAACTATCCATTTAAATAAAAATGGAGATAAAAATATAGTGAAGAGGGGTATAAAATCTATTTTTATGTTTCTATCCACCAAAAGTTTTATTGATTAATTCCTAAATGGAGGATAAATCTTGTAAAATTTTATTCTTGAAAGTTATTTTAACACATATTTGATATTAACCCTAAAAATTTTAGATCTATTGGATATATATTGAAAAGGTTATATGTAGATTAATGAATTCAAATTTTTCTATCTGAAGTGTCCCTTTATCATTCTCCAATTTTTTTTCATTCATCAACTTCCTTAATGAGTGAATTTATCCATGATATTTAATGAGAATGTGAAACTTGGAGTCATGTTTATTTTCTATCTGTAATCACCTCATTTTAAAACTTCTAGATAAATTTATCCCTTATTTTCTGAAGGTATTTCAAATCTATCCAATCATTCAACTTCCAATTTTGAATAATTTTTTGGTATTGCAAAATGGTCGATTCAGAACTTGGTTTAGTTGGAATAAATTAATCTCATGAGCTAATGGATTCTAAAAAATAATTTGAATAATTATATTAGTATTAAAAAATTTATGCCGAAAATACCAAAGTAATAAAAAACTATTAAAATTATACGATTATGGAATTTCCAAAATTTAACTCATAACTCATCAATATTCCAAAAATGATGAAATTTAACTTAAAATGAAAATTTTTTGGGGAATAAATCATTGAAATGTATATAAAGAGTATTGAAAATATTATCTCTATAAATCACATAAAGGAGTGACCTTTGGGATTAGTTAACAAAAGGTTATAAAACCCTATAAGGGGGTGAGTAAGTTGATGCAATGGGGTGATCTTCTATAATAAATCAATGGGATTAGTTAAACATGATGATGTTTAATTTGTTTTTTGTATAGACAAAATATCATGAAGATAAATAATGATGTAAACTGGTTGTGGATGAGTATCAGGTGGAGCCTGAGTTCTAAACAAAGTGACACATTAATGAGATTTGTATTTTACTCTTATATATCATGTAGATCTTAACTCGTGTGATCTTGGAGTATGTATTGGGTAATTATATGATTTCTAAATTTAGTTAAAATGATAAAATGGTTTTTGAATCATAAAGTATTCAAAAAATTTAAATTAGTTAGTTAAGAATGTTTAAGTGTTGTAAAAAAACTCAAAGGGGGGTATTATTAGTAATAATCCCTTATTATGGAATTTTAGAGATTTTGTGTAGTTGTGTTTTTTAACAAAGAATGGAATTTTTAACGAAGAGATTTCACAATTTGCCAGTTTATTTTTTGAAAAATAAATTTGAAAAGATGGTTTTGGAAACACTTTGAGGTTCTGTGAAAGTTTATAGAAAATGGAAAAGGAAGTTCATAAGGTATGGTTTTTTATTAAGGAGTATAGTTATTAGAAATGAATTTTTGTGAAGTACTTATTTGGTTAAAGAATTTTTTGAGAAGGAATTCATGCATGAAGCTTTTATGCACAGATAAATAGGAGTTACATACATCCATTTCATGCATGAGTTACATGGACATGAACTAAACACATGGTACAAATTTTTTGTAAAGGTGTGATGGAAGCGGTTTGTAAACCAAAAATGATGACCTTATGTGAGACTGTGAATTATTTTAGTGAAGAAATTTTTTAAATGAAAAAATCTTGCATATGATCTATGTGAGACTACAATGGACTCGCATAAAGGGAAATGGTTTTTGAAAAGGAATTCATTCATGAAGTAAAGGTGTAAATCACATGTGAACTGCAAAGGAATTCAACATGGTGGTCTCATCATTTGTGATGTTTTAAAGGGAAACTCGTGTGTGAAGTGTGAAACAATAATTTTGTGATTAGAATATTTTTCGAAGTGATTTACTATATAAATTTCCCTAAGTTATTTTTTAAGGAGAGAGTAAGAATTAGAGATAGGAAGATTAAAAAGTAAGATTAAGTCACTCTAAGGGAATTCTGTAAAGTAATTTTATAGGAAAAAAATCATGAAGGAAAGAAATTTATAAACTAAAGGAGTTCATGAATCAAGGTAGCTTGCGAAGAAATATAGTTCATGGATCAAGGTAGTCCATAGAGAAATTATGAAAAGGAAGTTTTTGAAGAAATTGGTTCATGTAGGAATATATATGGAAGCAGTCCATGAGGGATTTATGTGTAGGGAATTTTACAAAGGAATAGTTTGAAAATTAGTCAATTTGAAAAGGGAATTTTACAAAGAGAAGTACATGAAGGAATTACCTGTGAATAATATTTTTTAACGGTAAATAGGATTTCATATCATTAATGAAAAAAGAGAATCACGCCACACCTATGTTAGTTTTCACCAACTCGGATTTGATAGCATTCATCTGGTGATTATTCTAAATGGGAAGTAATCTCTTTATAATCAAGAGAGAAATGAGTTATTAGAAGGGTGAGTGGTTGTAAACTAGGAGGGGTAGTGAGTCTAATCTAAAAATTATAACAACAGTGCACATCGGTTATTCTGGTACATTGGAACATCATCATTTTATGATCCTCGGATTAGACCAGTTTGGGTGAACCAATTAAAATTATTATTTCTCTTACATTCTTTTCAATTTATTATATATTTTTGTGAGATAAAGAGATAGAATTATTTTTCTTAATGATGAAAAAAGATCACTATAAGATCCCAACCTTTTTTGAAGATTACTCGTTCTCATTTTCAGGTACTCTTATTTTTTATTTTGGTTATACATTGGGTGGGTTTTGTTTCAGGGTTGTTTTCTGTGAAATTTGAGAATTTTGGAAGAAAATGGGGTTTTGCATGGTTGGCGCATGATTAGGGAAAATGGTTCTATTTTTTCCATGAAACTGTGCACCCTATTTGGAGACACAATAGGTGATTCATGGTTAGTTCATAGAAAGGTGCGTGGTTTGGAAAACCATGCACCCTTGGCTAGGAAACCATGTGAGTGGGTTTTTAAATACCTAAAAATTTATTTTAAATTCCTAAACCCCCCGATTTTAGCTCTTATTCACCCACACTCAAGATAACCCTATTTCCTTAAATTTTTGAAGCTCTCAGAAGGATTCCAAGGCTCCTTGAACCCATTTCTTGATGAATCAAAGACCTGGTTAAAGGATCGGCTCCTCATTGGTAAGGAATTCCTTCCATGTTTGGTTTATTTTCTCTCTCTCGTATTTCTCTAATCTTTTGGATGGATGATTTCCTCTGTTGTTGATGGGTTTAGATCAAGGATTTCATGGTTTTGTTCTATTTTATCTTGATCTTATGTTTTGGTCCTAAATATTTCATACAGTTGTGATTTCAATCATTCTACTTCAATTTGGGGGATTTTGGTTTGGTGAATGTCCGTTAATGACCTTGAGGTTAAGTGGTATAAATGTAAAATCCTATAGTCTTGATTATAAATGTGTGTATGTGATTGTGAAATTTAAATTTCCATGATGGTCAATTTCATTCTAAATTTAATTAATTTATTTATTGATTATAGTTTTATGAAATTGATAGCAACCCATGGGGTGTGATGATAATATTTAAATTGGTAGAAACCCTTGGGGTTTTCTGATATGATTGAATTGATTAATTATAAATTATTCTTGTTTGATAAATTAAATTGTGAAATGAGTTGAATAATTAATTGTACTAATAGATGATAAATGGTTGGAATTATGGAACTATGAAATGTGATAATTGTGACTGAGTTGTGGGACATAGACTACTGCTCAAAATACCCATGGGGTGCCGGACTACCACTCTATTCCCCAAATATATTTATTTATATATGTGATCACTGAGTTATAGGATAGGGATTATTGCTCCAAATACCCATAGAGTTCCAGATTTCTACTCTAGGCCCCTATTCTTTGAATGTTAAATTGTAATGATTTTATTAATAGAAAACCATGATGGAATGAAATGTGATATCCCTTTGGGGAATGTTCAAACTCCAGCATGGGCTGAAGTAGGTATTGATGGTTTTTTTATCATTATGAACCCAAAGAATTATGTGGTTAATTAAAGAATAATGTAATGTGAAAACTTTTTACTTTGTTTATTTTACATTATTCTTTATAAAATTGTATACACTAATATAGAATGGATATTGTCTTATATAACATTGGTGGTGGCCTCCTGAGTTGTAATAACACCCTATAGGGGATTCCTGATTAGTACTCAAATATAATTCATGTTTATAGGATTAGATAAGGGAAAGATCCCAATGTTAGATAGATGAGTTGGGATGGAGCATGGATGTGGGAACCAGACATGATGTCAGGACCCACTTGGGTGCTGTCAGTGTATTTATTTTTTGTTTTTCATTTGAAACTTGACACATATATAGAATAACATGTCTACTACTTTAGTTTGGATATTGTTTTCCTATTTTGGTTTATCATGTGATACTATTTTATATTAATTATGATATTATTCTAGTTACTGTTTATCATCAGTTGGATATTGTTTATTTATTTTAGTTATTTTGTTGCTTTGATAAATAGGGTATAGTTTCTCCAAAATATATTTATTAGACCCTCACTACTAGTTGGAATCCATCAGTGTATGGGGAGGCGCTCCTGAGGTCATGTGACCAACTAGATCAGGGCACTGGCATATGGCACTCAGGTCAGGACAATACAAATTGGTATCAGAAGAGGTTTATTTTCTTTTCTTTTGTAATATTATTTTGGAAATGTAGAAAGTAGACTAGGATGTTTTGGGCCTTGTTCATGAGTCTGTGCATGGTAGTAGATAACTCATGTACATAGGAAGAACCAAGTGCCCAGGGTGGAATTATTGTTATTGATGTTTTCTATTATAGTTGAACGTTATTTCACCTCAAGTGACGCACTTATTGTGTGATATTATTATTTCTTATATTTTTCTCATGACCCAATATGGCATGAAGGTTGATTATGCATGCATCATTCTAGGCACTCATGAGTATTATATAACATTCATCATTTTAATAAATCTAGAAAAGTAGGTTCTGGGTGAGTTATTTAAATGAAAATTATTTTTCTTACTTGAGTAATTTAAATGAAAAAGGATATAAAATTTAAAAATTGTAAAATGTGAAAAATGTAGAAAATTGAAATGGATAAAATGGGTGTCTAATGATAATCCTTGAGATATGAAAATGTTTTTACCCTATGTTAACCATGACCCAGGTGAGGGATGGTTGAGGGTAGAGTCGGTGCCATAATTTTGACCATGTGTTAGGGTATAGGGGATGACATGTTATGGATTTATGTGAATCCATATTACATGAATGTGTTAATGTTGTGTTGGTGTCTTAATATGTATGATTGGAATAGTAGATATATTCCTCCATGACAATTCTTTTTGATAATATGACTAGAGGAAATGGTTGTAAATGTGCCTCTAGTAGTGTAACCAGTGGCTCTAATAGTTTTTGGGTGAGGAAGCTAAAGAGAAGTTTTGTGATAACTTTTCTCACTTTATATAATTTATGTAAAGAGACCCAGGGCGGGTTGTGCAGAATATATATGACTTGACACAGGAGTTCTAGTTGAGGCACCCTCCGACTTTCACCGAATAGGGTGGACCTGACATAGCTGAGTTCTGGATTGAGTCTATCCAGATGATCCTTGACCACTTAGAGACTCCGGTTGAGAAGAGAGTCAAATTAGATGCTTATATATTACATGGTCAAGTGAAGCATTGGTGGGACATTCAGAAATTGGATGGATAGCTGGAGAATATGGTATGGAAGGACTTTCAGGAGAATTTCTTGGAACACTTTTACCCTGATATGCTCAAGTTGGAGAGGGAAACAGAGTTTATGAGGTTGACCCAGGGGAGTATATCCATGATAGACTATGCAGGTCACTTACCTAATTTATAGTGCTTTGTTATATCATTGGTAGGGGATGAGGATACTGCATCAAATCATTTCCAGGATGGGATTAAATGTGATATTAAGTACTAGGTTAATATATTTTGGCTGAATTTTTTTTTTGAAGTGGTGACTCAGGATCTCATTTCTGAGGGGAACCTAAAGGAGGAATCTAGTGGAATGTAGGTGGTTTCTTCTGGATGACCAGAAGGTGCATCTTCTGATATTAGGAAGAATCTCTTTGAGAATTTCAACCAGGTATATGGAAAATAGAGTGTCCAAGGAGAAGGATCAGTTACTTAGATAAGTAACTGAATATACTACCACCAATGTGGTAAGTTGGTACATATTTGTAGCTAGTGTCTATGACCACTAGTGGGGTTATGATATTGTAGTATGATGGAACACTTATAGAGTTATTACAAAAACCCTCGACCTATGGGTAGTGATGGAGGATCCAGGAAGAGCCAAAACACTAGGAGGGGGAATTCTACCCCATATTAGTATGGGATTTATAGTTCTACTAGTCATGAAAGTTGAGACAGTGTATGTAGTACATCTATTCAAGAACACACATATTAGTAGAGTGGTAAGGCTCAGGGAAATCATATTGTTCCATAGGGAAGTTGGGTAGGGAAGTTACTTGAAGTTCAGCTTGCACTCATGGATAGATAGGTTGGTCCATGATAGTCAGAGGTACTATTATTGTATATTATACAATTTATAGTTCATTATTTGATAAATGAGACTCTCATTATTTTATATCTACTCAACTTGTGAATGGTTTTATTCTGATGGTGGAGTTTTTGAGTGGGGTTATGACAGTCAATACACCTTTGGGAGTATGGTTGAGAGACATCTGCTTATGCAAGGGGTGTTCTCTTATGGTTGGAGAGTATCATTTTCTATGGTATCTCTACATCCTTGATATGTTAGGTTTTGACTTGATTTTGGGTATGGACTAGTTAGTATCATATTGATCCCACATAGATTATTACCACAGAAGATTGACCTTTGAGTCTCTTGAGGGTGACAATTATGTTCATCTTGGATAGTGGGATATCTAGGAAGGCCATTTAGGGCTAGTTCATCATCAACTATGGGAGGTCACCACCCAGGTTGTAAGTCTTTTTCAAGATGATGGGGGTTTAAAGCAGGGTGTCTTTCACCCATAGTGGACTGGTTCCATGACATGTTTCCTATGGAATTTTCAAGGCTTCCACCTGATAAGGATATTGATTTTACTATTGAACTCATTCATGGATCCAAAATAGTTTCTATTCCAAATTATATAATAGAACCAATAGAACTTTAAGAGCTTAAGTCTCAGCTGGAAGAGTTGATGGATAGGGATTTATCTATCTGATTATGTCACCTTGGAGTTCTCTAGTTTTGTTTTCTAAGAATATTGATAGGGAGTTTCACATATGTGTTGATTACCAAAATTTGAACTAGATGAAATTGAGGAACCAATATCCTATTCTACGTATTGATGATCTATTTGACCAGTTGAGAGGATATTGTGTGTTCTATAAGATTGAATTGAGATTAGGGTATCATCAGTTGATAGTTAGACCTTCTAATATATCATGTACTTATTTCAGAAGTAGTTACAGCCTATATGAGTTCATCATGATTCCATTCGGGCTGAAGAATGATATGTCTATGTTTATGTCCTTGATGAACTGAATCATTCACCCATACCTGGATCAGTTTGTGGTTATGTTTTTGCATGACATCTAGGTGTACTCAAGGACTCATGACGTTCATACCCAACATCATGACATCATCTTGAGTACACTGAGAGAGAATCGGTTATATGCCAAGCTATCTAAGTGTGAATTCTAAATTGATCGGATACATTTCTTAGGTCACATAATCTATGAGGAAGGTGTTTCAGTGGACCCGGAGAAGGTGTAGGCAATGGTTTCTTGGGAGTATCCTAAGAATGTTTTTGATATCTTCATTTTTATTGGTTTGGTAGGTTATTATCAGAGGTTCATCTAGGACTTTTCCTACTTGGAATCACCTCTTTCGAGCTTGACCAAGATGGGGATAAATTTTGAATGGTCTGAAGCATGTGAGGAGTTGAAGAAGTGGTTGACTACCACACCAATCTTGATCCTACCTGAGCCAGGGTAGGATTATACCATGATTTTTAATGTGTCTAGGATTGCACTAGGATCAATGTTGATGTAGGGGGTCAAGTTTTGGTGTATGGTTCATGGAAACTAAGGCCACATGAATGGAATTACCCTATGCATGGACTTGAGTTAGATTTAATGTTTTATGCCTTAAAGTGTTAGAAAAATTATCTGTTGGGTGAAAATTTTACTTTTTATACTGATCACAAGAGCTTAAAGTATATCTTTTTGCGGTGTGATTTGAATATATGGAAATGGATATGGGTTGAGTATATGAATTCATTTGATTTTGAGCTACTATATTTGTCTAGGAAGGTAAATAGTGTTGTTGACACTATGAGTAGGAAAACATAGACATAGGTATCTCAGAATTCTAGTTCTAAGTGGAAGATAATGACCTTGTTAGGAAAGATTCATATTGTGGTTCTGGAGGACCAGAAGAATATGACCCTTATATTAGTATCAGTGGAATTCAAAATTCTAAACCAGATCAAATTATAAGGGTATGGAGTGTCTATCCTTGAGGGAAATCCTTAAAGGTGGGTATTCACCTTCCGATTAGACTATAGTTGAGGATTAGATCATCTATGTCTAGGGCCGTGTATTTTTTTCCTATGTGTATACATGAGGATCTGATGCATGAGTTTCATTTCTTGAAGTGGGAAATGAATTCAGGTTTGTCTAAAATGTACCATGACCTACTTTGATGGTATTGGTGTTCATGCATGAAAAAGAAGATTACAGGGTTCATGAAGTAATTCTACACATGTCAACAGATTAAGGCCAATCATCAAAAACATGGTGTTTTACTATAGTTGTTTCCCATTACAGAATGAATGTGGAATGGTGTTACTATATTCTTCTTGGTAGATATTCTGAGGATTCTTTAGAAGAATGAACCTATATGGGAAATGTCACGAACCAACCTGGGTAACCTGTTAACTTGGTAACCGAGTCGGCCCTGACATAGCCCGAAGGGCGTTTCCAATCCCCACGGGTCAGCAACTAGAAACTGGCATCACACAACATGCAAGTGGGAACGATTTTTCCACCAAAAATACGGAAGCAAATAAACAAGATAGTATGAATAAAAAAAAGAAACTCCAGTGGGAGTAATGTACCAGAATACAAAGAGGAATAAAAATCCCAAAGTACTACCACCCAAGTACTAAAAAAGGGAAAAACAGCCCCAAGGTCTCTAAGGACACAACTCACCAAGACCAAAACTCAACAGCTGGATCCACCTCCAAGAGATCCCTTCCATTTGCTCAAACCTAGAAGAAGAAAGTCTAAAAACACCTGAAGGAAAAAGTAGGGTGTGAGCCTAATCCCAGTAGGAAAACACCAAATATTCCGTGACAGATGCCAAATATAGATTATCCAAAGAAAAGATTTCAATTTTCAAATAAACAGGTTTTCCAATTCAAAATAATATTTTAACAAAACATGCTATACATTTTCAAATGAGGGAAATAAATATTTTTAGCAAGGCTTTACAATGATGGAATATTTCTAAAACATTGGATTAAATAAAACATTTATATAAAACAGTTTATATAAATTCAGCAGGCATGTAAATAAGTTCAAAAGTATTGGCATACATTTATATCTCAAATATAAATAAACAAGAGATCAACATGGTCATCTGCCAAAAGGTACGATAGTATTAACCAGTTATAGGATTCTGCACTCTCTATGTGAACTTAGAAAAAATTTTATACACACGTCCCTATGACACTGGCCAAAGGAGACTCATCACCAACCCTTCGGGGATGTGACCCACCGCAATTATGTTTTAGAATGTTTTCGTAGTGTAGAGTGTATCCAAATAACTCACTAACTACCTAAGGATTGCATGCGCTCTTATCTATTCACGGTGGATGCTCCTGGTTCCAGCTTGGAGAGGGCGACGTCTCACTTCCAAGCTCGGCGTCTCGGTAGGGCTCGGCGGCTACAATTTCTTCCACTCGATGAGGATCGCATCTCCTGATTCATGGCTTGGCGGCAGTGGATCGGAGTTCGCATGTGCTTCCGATGACGTAGCTCAACCCTTCAGGGCCTCTCGGCTCAGCCAGCATGACTGGGTGGTCTTCAGTGGTTTCAGTGCGGTTCACCTAGATCTGTGTTTCTGGGAGTGGGAGGAATTGTGCTCTGGTTTAGGTTTATGGTTTTCCAGGTCTAATTTTGGGATGTTGTGATTATGAATTTGGTTGAACTGCTTTTTTGGTTTGGATCATCACTGGCGGATCTTCTCGACCATTCCACTACTTCCTTATCATCATGAGGCTAGTTTCGAAACCTGATGAGGTGTATCTTCGGTACTAATTCGATCAGATCCATTCCCAGAGAGGCATTTCTGTTTCAGGATGTCTAATATTAATTCATTGGTGGCATTCTCTTGGTGTGGGGTTGGGCCATATAGTCCTAGGTGACTATTGTTTGATCTCGCGCCTTTGAATTGTCTTCCAGACTTGTGAAGTTACGGCGACAGGGGTGTCTAGTGGAGGGTGGTGAGGTTTGGTGCCTTGGATCTTGTTTCTGGAATGGTGGAATAGTTTTTAATTGTGAGGTCTGTTGGTTTGGTGATGCACCCAGACTCCACTTGGATCAGTCCCCAAAGGAGGTTCTTGAGATTACTTTTCACCACTATTGTGCTTTTCGGATTTGGATATTTGATAGGGTATGGAATCTGCCATTGGATCGAGCCTCTGCTCTAACACAGGACACGTGTTTTCCAGTCATCCATGCTTTGGTGTAGAGCTCTATCATGGTTATATACTGGGATGGGGTTGGTCCACATTGTTCTTTTGGTTTGTATCGCTTGACCTTTGGATCATGATTGTCTTAAGTCGATGATTTCTATTAGGGTTTTTCCCCTTCTTCCCTTAAAAGGGGGTTTATATAATAGTAAAAAAAATTGAAGTCAAAACATGCCTTTTTCACAAGATAAAACCAATCGGTTTCTATCAAATCATTTTAATCCATTTTCACCAGTTTGAAATCCATTCAAAACTAATTCCATCATTACACAATTTATTTCCATAATTAAATTCAAAAATTTAATTGAAATCATTTCCATAAAATCCACAATTTAAATCGGCCAATTTCTATAAACACACACTCAATTCAATAGAATTGGGGTTTTCCAAATTTCCATGCCAAAACCATTTCAAATATCTCAATTCACTGGAATAGAGTTTTTATCAATTTAATTGAAATAAAATTTGAGAAATTGAATTTAAATAAATAATTGAAATAAATCAAGAAAATAAAATGATAATCAATTTGTAAAGTTGGGACGGAACCACCTACTTCAAAGGTTTTGACGAAAACCACAACGGTCAAAGAACGCTCAAGAAAACTGGGTTGCTTCTTCAAGAAACCACCTTAGATCTATTCTCCTAGAAAGATAAAGACCAAATCTCATCATATGTGGGATCCACACACTTAGATCTACCCATAACGGGCGTAGATCTAGGAAACCGAGAAAAGAGAAGAAGTGGATCTAAGTAGATCTAAGAAACCGATCAAGAACGATGAAGAACGATCACATACCTCAAGAATCCAGCTTCGATTCACCAAGAGAAGCCTTTGGATCGCCTCTAGAACGATGGGATAACCTTCTCTAACCTTAGGAGAAGCAAAAACCCGAGTTAGGGCTGCTTATGAGGGAAAACGAGGCACTTAGATGCAAAAATGAGTGATATCCACTATTATAGGATCTCATTTAATTGGCCGCATGGTTTTCCAGCACGGTTAGACAAACTGTGTGATAATCGTGTGTTAGCCACTACCTCAGCATACACTCCATGAACGGTTTGGCCGCATGGTTAAACAAACTGTGCGCCGCCTGTGCAGAAGCTACTTCCCTAAGACCAACTACGCACGGTTTGGCCGCACGGTTTAGACAACTCATGTGCCGCCCGTGCGGCTTCCCATTTGCATCAAAACATAATTTAAAGTTCTGCTGAATCTCCCATTCATCACCCTTACTTTAAAACCATTAAAATCATCAAGAAAGGGTTACATACCAGAAACCAGGGGCATTACAAATTGTGCACAAACCGTGCACAACCAACTGTCCTTTAGTTTTCCTTAAAATTTCACCCAGATGCACCCCAAGTCACTACTCCAAAACATAGGTACTTAGAAACATCAAAGTACATGAAAATGTAACGTGATGTTACAGGAAATAGTAGATTGACTGATGAAATTAGCCCATTTCTTACCTATATAGAAGACTTTCTTAGTTGATCTATTGGGGTCATATACATTCATAATATAGTCCATATATATGGGGTTCCATAGAGCATAGTTTTAGACCATGACTCATGTTTCACTTTTCACTTCTTGAAAGGATTGAAGAAGGTTCTTGGTATTTAGATATTCATGAGTATGGCATTACACCCACAGACATATGGGTAGTTGGAATGTACTATATAGGTTTTGGAAGATATTATATAGGCATGTGTTCTAGATTTTAGTGGGTCTTGAGAGAAGAAATTAAATCTCATTGATTTTACCTATAACAATAGTTATCAAGAGACTATTAAGACGGAACAATATGAGGCTCTTTATGGTACTTCATGAAGATCACCTCTATATTGGATAGAGGTAGGTGAGTCATAGCTCTTGAGAATGAGTCTCGTGTAGGATAAATATGATTAGGTTTAGTTGATTCAGAAACATATGTATACAGCTCAGAGTTTGAAGAATGTGTATGTTGATCGACATCGTTGACACCTTGAGTTTATATTAGTTGGTCGAGTGTTCCTTTGGGTGTCACCTAGATTGGATCACTGTAGGATTCAGACACAGGTAAAGTTGTCACCTAGTTTTGTTGGACATTTTGATATTGTGAAGATAATCAGTCCAGTGAGGTATTGATTGGATCTTCCATAGAGGTACGGTGCTATTCATTATGTCTTTAATGTGTCACAAATTCAGCAGTATCACCATGACCCCTCTCATGTGATTGAAGTTGGTGATGTTGAGCTTTAGGTTGTTGCATCCTTTGAGGAGCATCTAATTCATGTTATGGATCACACTGAGAAAGTGATGTGGGGAAAGATCATGATGATAGTTTTATTGTTGTGGGGATATAGTCATTTTTAGGGGGAAAATTGGGAGAGAGAAGAAGATATGTGGTCTTAGTGGCCCAATATTTTTACCTCAGAATCTTAGAGATGCTTGGTATTATAGATCAAGGATGGGATGTTATAAGGTGGTGAGATTGTAAGATCCTAATATTTTCTAGAGATGACTCGTACTCATTTTCTGGTACTATTTTTCCTTTTTTTGGTTATACCTTGGGTGGGTTTTGTTTCAGGGTTGTTTCAAGTGAAATTTAAGAATTTTGGAAGTAAAATAACATGTTCATGGTTTCCGTACCGTTAGATAAAACCATGTGGTTTGGCCTAGGAAATTGTGCGCCCTATTTGGAGAAATAGGAGGTAGCACACGGTTGATGCACAGTTTGTCCAAACCATGTGGCCTCCCTACCCAAACCATGTAACCTCCAATAGAGGGGTATTTCATGGTTGGTGAAAGTTTTTTCATACTTTGTTCCACTTATGAGTAATTTTGTGGCCCTAAGGAGAGATTCATGGTTAAGGTGTGCGATTTAGAAAACTGTGTGCCCCTACCCAGGAAACCATGCATACGGGTTTTTAATTACCTGAAAATTTATTTTAAACTCCCCAACCCATATATTTTAAACCCTATTCTCTCCCAATAAATCTAACCCTATTTCTTACAATTTTGGAAGCTCCTGGAAGGATTCCAAGGCTCCTTGAACCCATTTATTGATCAATCAAAGATCTTATTAAAGGATCATCTCCTTGTTGGTAAGTTATTACTTCCCCATTTGGTTTCCTTTCTCTCTCCAATCTTTCTCTCATATTTTAGAAGGATGATTTCCTCTATTGTAGATGGGTTTAGATCTAGGTTTTTATGGTTATGTTATTTTTTATCTTGATCTTAGATTTTGTTTCTAGATCTTCTGTGTAGTTTTGAGTTCAATCATTACACTTCAATTTAGGAGATTTTGGTTTGGAGAATTTTAGTCAACAACATTAAGGTAGGTGGTCTAAATTGTAAGTCTCGTGGTCTTGATTATAAATGTGTGTATGTGATTGTAAAATTATAATTATTATGATGGGAAATTTCATTTTAAATTGAAATAATTAATTTATTGACTAATGGTTTCTAAAATTGATATCAACCCATGGGGTGTGTCAATAATATTAAAATTAATAGTGTCCCTTGGGTTGTTTAGATATGGTTGAATTGATGAATTATAAATTTTTCTTGGTTGATAAATGAAATTGTGAAATGGGTTGAATAATGAATTTTTATAATGGATGATAAATGGTTGGAATTATGGAACCATGAAATGTGATAATTGTGACTGAGTTGTGGGATAGGGACTGCTGCTCTAAATACCCATGAGGTTATAGACTACTGCTCTAATCCCCTAACATATTTATGCATATATGTTATCACTGAGTTGTGGGATAGGGACTGCTGCTCCAAATACCCATGGGGTTCCAGAATGTTACTCTAGGCCCCTATTGTTTTAATGTTAAATTGAAATTATTTTATTAATATAAAACCATGATGTAATGAAATGTGATATCCCTTTGGGGATATTTTAGACTCTAGAATGGTCCAAATAAGGTATTTATGGTTTGGGTGTTATCATGAACCCAGGAAATTATGTGGTTAATTAAAGAATAATGTAATGTGGAAACCATTTACTTTGTTTATTGCAATTTATTTTTTATACAACTTAATACATTGATATATAATAGATATTATTTAGACATTGTTGGTGGTGGACTACTAAGTTGTAATCACACCCTACTTGAGCTACCTGATTGGTACCCGAAAATACTTCATGTTTATAGGATAGAATAAGGGAAAGAGACCTATGTTGTATGGATGAGTTGGGATGGATCATGGATGAGGGAACCGAAAATGATGTTGGGACCCTATTAGGATTTGTCAATTTCCTTGTTTTTCGTTTTTCATTTGGAAATTGACACATATATGGCATGACATATCTACTTCTTTGGTTTGGATATTGTTTTTATATTTTGGTTTATCATGTGATACCGGTCTTCATTTTTTATGGTATTATTATAGTTATTATTTATCATCAGTTGGATATTGATTATTTATTTCTATTGTTGTGATTATTTTATAAAGAGGGTATAGTCTCCCCATAATATCTATATTAGACCCTCACTTCTAGTCAGTAGCCTCTGGCGTATGGGGAGGTGCACCTGAAGTTATGTGAGAAACCGGCTTGGAACACCGGCATGTGGCACCTGGGTTGGGATGTTACAATCACAAAGGGGGTTATTTTAATCTATCATACCCTGATTTTTACCCCCCCCCCCAAGGTATTTAACCTAGTGATTCCAAAAATTATAATATATTTCATAATAAGAAACGCTATCAGCAAACAAAACCTCTATCTGAATTTTACCACCAATCACGAAAGTAGCTAACTGGTTCAAAATGTGTTTTTCATTCATCAATGAATCTACCCAAAAATATTTTTTTTAATATGAATAAGATAATATACATCATACATTTTCAATGATTGCATGGTTTATTCATTATGTTACTCATTTTTTTGCGGTGTTCCAGGAACTGTAAAGTGTCTCACAATACCTTCATCTTGACAAACCTTCTTGAACGAATCTAATGTGTATTATCCACAAATATTTGACTCAGTCTCTTGAAATTCCTTCCCATATGATTTTCAATTATCTTATTCCATTTAAGGAAAAAATAAAACACTTCATCTTTTTGTTTCATGGCATAAACCTGAAAATATTGTGATTAATCATCAATGAATGTGACAAAATAATGATTACCTATCAAAGAAGAATTAATTGATGGTCCTAGACATTAGTATGGATATATTAAAGTGTTCCATTCATGATATGGGTTTCAATATTGAAACTGAATACATTTTTATTACCCATTACACAATACTCTAAAAATAGAGTTTTCCTATCTTGGCACCCTTCAAAATGCATTTATTCACTAAGCACTATAAATCATTCTCTCCAATATGTTTGAGTATCATATTCCAAAATATAAAAGTTTATAGAATGGTCTCCTCTAAAATCATTTCTCCACCTGTAACAGTATCAATATTAAAATAATACAAAACACCTCTATGAGTACCTTTCATTACAAAGTATGCACTATAGATTATTATCATTACTCTATATTCAATGATTTTATATAATCAAGCATACCCAATACTCCTAAATATATGATATTCTTCTCCATTTTTTGTACATAACTCACATATGTAAGGTGTTTAATTTTATCATCATGAATACTTAGTTATATTATTCCAATACCTTTTGTATAACAATGATAGTTATTTCCCATTAGCACCAAACCTCCATCAAAATCCTTAAGTCTTGAAAGACAGTCTCAATTATGGAACATATATAATGAACAACCAAAATCAATAATTCAACCATCAATATGGTTGACCATTGAGGAAACAAGTAAATCCATATATTAATCATCCTTAGTTTTTGGTATAATATTCACCTTTGGGTTCCCAATACTGGAATAATCTTTCTTATAGTTCCCTTTTTTATGATAATAGGTGTAATAATATTTTCTTGGTCACTTATAGGTTGACTCATATCTTGACTTTGACCTTGATTTACCAATTTTGAAACCTCCAGGCTTCCTTTTATATGATATTCCTCTTGTTACAGTCAATATATCTGATGAAAACCCTCTATGGGAATAATTTTCCATCTAAATGAACTCATTTATAAGAAATTAATTTGATATATAAAAAAATACCTCATTTTTAGCATATAGTAGTGTAATATTTTGATGATCATAACTCTATGGTAGATAGTTCAGTAACAATAGATTCTTATCTTCATCTGTGATCATTACTTCTAAACTTTGAAAATCTACCAATATTTTATTAAAAATATCTAGATGGTTAATCATGGACATACATTTCTTGTATTGAAATCAAAAAAAAAACTTATTTTTCAGGTAGTATCAATTTTTTATTCTTTGGACATGTATTTGTTCTCCAAAATCTTCCACAAATTCTTGAAAGATGTATCTCGCATCACACTCTATTTATGATCTTCTTCTAAAAAAAGTTAGGTCATGCCACAAGCTTTATAGTTGACTCTCCTCCAATCACCATCGGATATTTTGACAAGATTTTCCTCCAAGGTGATATCCAAATATTTTTGTGTTAACACATCAAGAAAATTTCATTGACACATGCTGAAGTTATTCATCCCATTAAAATTTTCCACCTCAAATTTGGTATTGGACATCATACCTATATTCCCAGAAGTGCTTTTCATCATGTTATGTCCTGCCAAAATCATCTCCTCATATTTAATCATGATACTTTTAGTTTTTTTATTCTCTATTATATAAGAAAAAATTTAGAATTTCTAAAAATATAAAGCACCAATGAATCTTTAATAGTCAAAAATGTTAGAGCTGACTATTTAATCATTTAAAATGGACCTAAAATGTGGAGTTCATTTTTCTATATCATTTTTTTATAAAAAATAATAAAAAAATATTCAAAATAGAAAAGGTGTTCATCAACTTCCACACCACCCCTCTCCCATTTTTTTAAAATATTCTTATCCCACCTTTCTATCTTCTTCTAACATAACGAAACAATGCCCCCTTAATTTTTTTATTTTTTATTTTTCATCCACCAGGTGCACCACATTCCCCATTTATTATTCTTCTTTTAAACTTCCTACATATTTTGTAGGTTTGGTCAAAACATATTTTTATACAAAACAAAGATACACGTGGAGAGAAAAAAATAAAGTCTCAAACTAGTGAAGTAGACAAAGGAAGAGTATTTGTTGTGAAACTATTACACTAAATTTTATATGAGTGAATTGAATCAAATGAAAATAATGACATCACATACCGTTGAAAAGGGTTTTCATAGGGTGTTCAATTTAACTAAATTGGAAGGAGCTTTTTTTATTCCTTATATGGGTAAAATATTGGATCTGATAGTGGTTTTTTGTGTGGATTTCACTCAATTGAACTTACACACACATACATAGGAGAAAAGAAAACACAAAATAATTTTATGTGGTTTGATAAAAATACCTAAATCCATGGGAGAATCCACCAATTTATTATTATCAAATGGTCATGACACTAATTACATTGAAATCAAATCTTTCACTCACATGTATATTGTATGAGATGGTAAGAATATTTAAATATTCATTGAAAGTTTCTTCATTCTTAGGTGACCAACTTCAGCCGCAATTATTCATCCAATGCCAACTTATGTTGTAGGTCATCTCTGGTGGTCACCCACAACATGGGCGGTGGTATTTTTTATCAATGTTCAATACAAATCCTATAATTTCTTCAATCACTTCAATGAAGAATAATGTAAGAAAGGTTCTAAAATTAATGTGTCATTGACATGTATGGTGCATCCATTTTTATATTTTATTAGGTATGTGTATTCCTCTAGAATAAATGAGGCTTGAATTAAATTCTCCCTTTTTAACAAAAAATTGATTATGGTAGAATTAAAAATTGTGAATTTATTTTATGAAAGTAAAATATCAATTATTATGTAACATATATCCTATCAACTCATATGGGTTATGTAATGTTAATTTTATTTTTAAAAATTTTATTTAATAAAACTAATCCTATATAATATAATGTCTATAATGGGTCAGTCTGTATTCCCAAATCCATTCCCAATAAACATAGATAAAATTAAAAAAATGGTGATGTACATAATATTTCATGATCTACTCCATAATTATGCATTAAAACAAAAAATGTGTGGAAGATGTCCTTAGAAACACAAAAATCATTAATCTAGATCCTCTAACTTCATTCCTCTCTTAGACCAGGATTGAACCTAGAAAAATGTATATCATAAAATTACTCTAGAGGCTTGACATTCACTCCAAACTGAAAAAAAACTTTATATTACTCACACAACATCAAAAAATGAATTTTATTTCACTTACTAATTTTTTAACTAAACAATTGACACTAAATGACCAAATTAAATAAGATTTGGGTAATTTTAATTAGGTTTTAACTAGTTTTGGATAATAATTTTATTTACTTGAGAAGATTTTTGGTTGTGCATATCAGAGAACCTTCTAATGCTTGTCCCATTTTTCCTTCAATATTTCTAACTTTTAAAATTGATTTTTCAAATTTAAATTGTATTTTATAAATTTACCTTTTAAAACTCATTATTTTTTAATTATTAAAAATATGTTTCATCTTTGGTCTTGAGGTGTTATTGGGCCTCCATTTATTTTTTACCTTGGGTTCCATTGGCTAGTTCCATTCGGACTTGTGAGGGAAACCTACTCATTGGACCCTGTGTTGGGATCTGTTTTGTTGGACCATCCTTTGATTTGTTCATACCTATCCTAATATCCATAATTATTTGGTTTTCACTTTTCCATTGATGAAGGATGATCATGCGGCTGTGGTTATTTGATTTTGTGTTTTATGTTTATCCTGACGATCCACTTTATATGTCTGATGTCAATTCCTCATCTTCTGCATGTCCTCGATTTATCGTGATTTGTTTCGCCAACCTGGTCTTCTCAAATTTTTCACTCACCCTAAACTTCCCACATGTTACCCTCATCTTTTTTGCCTAAAAATATATACCTCTCCTCCATTTTGCCTTTATTACTTACTACATACCTTGATTATCTGAGATTAAGATTCATTGTCTTAGTTCAACATTCATTATTTAGAGAGATATTTTTAGAGAGAAGAAGAATCTATAGTAGTTCTCATATTCCATTCCTATGTATCCTCAATATTCTGGACATCATCTTTGGTAGAGTGATCATCCCTTGAGATCTCTTTCTAGACCGTATCCTCTTCAAGATACTACAACCATGATAGTGCTTCTTCTTCATCAAGAAATTCAGGATCCAGTCTTGTGATATTCTTCCTTTTATGATTTGGATTTATGTTTTGGTTTCTTATTTCTTTTCACATTCTATTTTTGGGTTAGTGTGCATGATTCCATCCAGTCTAGCAATGTATGTTACCATCCTCATCTTGAGTTCAGTGTGAGTCCCTAGAGTGAAGGGGGTTGTATTCTCCTATAGCTTATATGGTCCATGTGCATTGTATCTTTTCTTTACATTCTCTATTGTATGATTATTATTTTTTCATAATAATAACAATTTTGGTGGTGTTATTTTCATGTAATAGGACTAAACTGTACTGAACCACATAAATCCTTTGGGTTCTTTACTTTTCCACATTTCTTTGGTTGTATGGTTGTTTTTATCAGCTCTCTTCTCTTTCTTGTTTTAATTGTTGATCTTAGTCATTATTTCCACATTTATTATGGGTTGGGAATTCATTCCAGTAACCATTACCCTCCCATAACAATTGGTATCATAGCCTTTATTTTCAAGTTAATCAAGACCACTGTTAATCTAGAAGTTGAAAATTTTGATGGAGAAAATGATTTTAGCTTGTAGAGAGTTAAAAAGAGGGAACTGCTCTTCCACAATGGATTTTAACATTCTATCTTAGGTCCTAATAATATTGTAGTTACTATATGTTATAATAGATAGTATTCAACCACTTATATTGATATTGACCCCAACATTCTTGAGAAATCCCACTATATGTTGTTGTTAACCTTAGGCAATAAAGTCTTACAAGAAGTCATTCATGATACTAATTATAAGGGTAAATGGATTAAACTTGATCATTATTATATGTCTTAGTCTCTTATTGTTCATTTATACAAGAAAATATGACTTTAAACCTTTAAGATGAACCCCGATTCCTCTGTTCGTGTTTATCTTGATGATTTTAATAAAGTTTTTCCTGGTTTAGATAATATATATGTTAAAATAATCAATGAAGATCATACCATAACATTATTTACTTGCCTTATTGATTCTCTTAATTCATTAAAATTCTCTATTATTTATGGTATATAATTGATCACCTTATAAGAGTTTAAATCATTTGTATTTTCTCAATAACTTTAAACACATTTTTTGAAGGATTATTTTATTAGAGTAAATTTTGAACCTCAACTAATGCATGGTAAGGGTCAAATGAAAACTAATAATAAATAATATAAATATAAGAACTTTTTTAAGAACTTTCTATGTTTTGAGTGTGGAAATACCAGCCATATAAAAATGTATTATCCTAACTTTAAAAATAAAGAAAGTATCGACTAGTCTCATGTGGTACGCCCTGGGTTCTCCACTGTGGATGTTCTTTAATAATTTTTTAGCATCCCTTAGTTAGAACTAGGCATAGATTCTTCGGATTTTCTCTTCTTTAATCCTAATACTGGACCTAGTTGTGTGTGTAGGGGAACCTGGTTGGAAGAGAGGGTGTTTTAGGGATACTCTAATCCATTTGTGATTAGGTTGAGATATTTCTCTTGTTAGATTCCTAGATTTGGTTTTTGTATGATCTACTAATTTTCATTGTTGCATCGTGTAGTGTCCCAAACTAGATTCCATTAAATGGTTCCCCAATCCGGTTGGTTATGAGGCCTCAAGAGCACCTCCCTGTATGCTAGATTCTACCAACTAGTAGTGAGGTCCTAGGGTGTGATGGTGGGGAGACTATTCCCTTATATCAGAGTGAGAAAATAGCATAAATAGCTAAGTATCATACACAATAGTAAATAAATAGAGTGAGTAAGTGGTAAATAAACTAAAATAAAACAAGATGTAATAATAAATAAAAATCTACAAAATCTCAAACAGTTATGCCATACATACAATATCGGTCACCCACTCGGTCAACCATACAGATACTAGAGTACAAAAGAAACTGAAATAAAAGTATAGGGATATAATACTAACTCTAAGACAGACCACATACTTGGTCACCTGACACTATCAAACTGCACCACCCCAATTAGAAGAACCCACATGAGCAGCCCCACTCAAACATGAAACTTAGTTCCTCAACCCTATCCACTATGAAACCATGATCAACTTGAAAAGCATACATAAGGTATACACATAAACCAAGGTGCATGTGTAGGGGTGATAAATAATCTCAGTAGGACACCCCAATGATGAACCAATAAAATACACTACTATAAGTGTATGAAAAATAAATTTTCTCAACCTAGTTAAGACACAAGTAAAAAAGATAATTAAAGATAATAATATGAAACCACAGTCAAGACACAGGTCCATAATCCCGATCAACTAGGAAAGTGACACTATGGATGTCCATATCTATATACATATACATTTATAGTCCCATACCTATAAATATATACATAAATATTAATATTCATGAGTAAGTGAATGAAATAACATAAAAACCAATCAGCATTCGATCTTTAGGTCCATAATCCCAATCACCTGGACATCATGTGCAACGACATTGAGCTTGATGTATTACCACTCAATTCATGTATAATTAATTCAATATCTAGGCCTATAATCCAAATTTACATATACCTACCTCATCCAACATTGAAAATATCTTTGATCAAGCTACGTCACCAAAGGGGGATACTCGTCCTACACTTAGGTTCACCCATGATCACCTCCAATCACTATAAATAATGATCCTAGGGAATTACATACTAAAATTCTATAAATGGTCACTATTCTAGTCATCATACTACTCATTCCGTGTAAATACAATTGAATGTATAAGCCATTGGTCCTGGTTTGTAGGCAGTCACGACATTGCGACTCAGATGAACCTTAAGGGTCTGACCCTTAGGCGATCTGTACGAGAGATCGTAGGTGAGATGTCATACCCACCCCTTGAGATCCAAAATTGAAAGTCATACATAGGTGTGAGATGCCATACTCAACTACCCTGACAATAAAAGGGCTCATAAGAATGATCTGAGAGAGAACATCTGGAGATCCTCATCATATGAAAAATCAAGGAGAGTGTAGTCATCCTCTATAATCCATAGGTCAATGATAGTATAATCATCCTCTATAGACCATAAGTTTAGGAGAGCATAATAATCCACTAATGGCCCTAGGTTTAGGAGATTCTAATCATACTCATTTAACCCATGAGTCAAGGAGAGTGTAATCATACTCATCACTCAAGAGAGAAAAATCATCTATAAGTATCATTACTATGGAAACTATGCATGTATATTATAGTCATAGGATCAACAGAAGGATACTAGAAATCACCTTTGGACATCCCAATTGTATAATAAAATATATAGGCTCAACATACAAGTCCTAGGTAGTACCTATGGGTATAAAAATAAAAATATGAAATGACGTGGATTAGAAGTTAGATCCTAGTAAGAATGTTCAAGAATCCCAAAGATAAAGAAAGATCCCTCATATTAGATCCAAAAACCACCAACTAAGAATCACCTCTTGTAATCATCATTGCATCAATAACAAAAATTTGAAAGCATAAACAAAAGAGTGGGGGTTTCTGAACACATAAACCAAAAACTACAACCACAACCCCATGGGATTAAAAGTTTGGTAGGGGTTCTAAAGTGACACATACTACCATCTCCACCCAAACCTGATGTGTTAACTCAGGGTTGGTCAAACAATGGGGTACCCAATGGGTCCCTCAAGTCAAAACTCTAAAGAAGTATCCTACTTGGGATCCTCAAGGTATAAAAAAGAAAAAGGAGGAATCCTATAAGGAATCCTCGAATGGTAAGATAGACTAATGCATCCTACATGGGATCCTCGAAACAACACATAGGTGAATGCATCCTATAGAGGACTTACTATAACCATATAATAAGGCAAAGGCATCCTGTATGGGATCCTCATAATGGTATACAGATAAAGGGATCCTATGATGGATTCCCTAGGTCATCATGCAAGTGAAGTTAACCTATAAGGGTCCTTAGATAACCAATAATAATATAGGGTAATCCTACTCAGGATACTCTAGGTAGAAACATAAATAGATGAATCCTACATGGGATCCTTAGTAACAACTGGTCTCATGGCCTCATAGGCCAGAAGGGTACATATCACAAGGTAGATGTCCTCAAAGGAAAATCTATAAAATCATCATTTGGAAGAGATAGCTCATGGATCATCTCAGAACATGTCTCACTCTCCAAATACACTGGATTCAATTACCGAAGGAAGAACCACTCCACTTAGAAAAAATAAAAAACATCATTGAGGAGTCCTTAAAACACCACAAGGGTTCACCATCACAATATATGTGAAAAAATAATTGGAATGGACTCATCTTATAACCAATTATGACTCCTAGGTGAAAAGAAATGAAAAAACCTCAAAGGGAAGCAAAGGAGGAGTACACAACATGTCACCCTGGAACACGTTGTGTACCCTCAAGGCCCCACATGGGCATGTATTCCTCCTGATTGGGTGTATAAACACCCAAGTACATGGAATGTAATATGGGTACATGGCGTGTACCCTACATGGGGTAACTTCCCATGTCCCTCAAATGGACTGGTCATGTACTTGTCATGTCTATGCACTTATACATGATGTTTTAACCACACGATGTTTGGTCGATCGTGTACTCTACACGGTCATGTGCCCCTACACATGAAGCCTGGTCGGGTACTCAGCTACATGTATGAGTACCATTACATAGTTTTTACACCTTAGTACATGGTCTATACTTAAAAAACTTTGTCTTTCCCAAATGGGACGAACATATAGTAGGTGTTCCCTTAACCACGGGCTGTGTAGATGGGTTTTCTTGAACAGAAATCCCCGGAATCACCCCGAAACCCCCGTTTTCACCCTAATATCAACAGATCGGGCCATAAGGGGCTATAAGTAATCATATAAGGGGATTAAAACTTGAAAATAACTAAACTAATAGGGTTTATAGTGAAACTTAAAAACATCCTACCTTTGGGCGGAAACTGCCAAAGCTTCACCCATTTTCACAATTCACGGTTGTCACATGACGGTATAGTGCCCCCCCCCCCCGAGCTCCATGACGGTATCTTCCTATCTTCCTATCTCTTTATATTTATCCCTACCCCACTTCTATCTCTTATTATCATTAAGGGGGATCCATAGGGGTAGTTCTCAAGAATCCAAGGGAAGAAAGAAAGGAAAAAAAAGAAAAGAAATAAAAAAAGAAAATGAAAATAAAAATAAAAATAAAACAGGGCTCAGGCTAGCCCCAGCACCCAACCTTAGTTTATGCTTCGCCTAGAAAAAACTCTTAATTTTAGACTCAATTAAGGAGAGAAAATCTAAATCCTATGCTCCATTCAAAAGATATCTCCAAACAAACCTGTGTGAATAAATTAATATTTAATTTATTAAATATTAATTATTAATTATTCTGTTAAAATTAGAATGGATTGGAATTCCACCAAACTATTTTCCTAGGGTAAAACCCCTATTTTGGGACCAATAGAGTCGTTATAAAAAAATATATGAGATCATATTATAGGGGAAAAGAACCAATTTACCCCTTAAAAGCATATTATAAGAAAAATTCAAATTTTTTCTCAAAATTATAGTCTGGAAAAACACAGGTCATTACAACCTCCCAACCATAAACCTTATCATCCCCAATAAGCCGGGTGGTGAAACTAGTATTCATTATCTCAACCTGAACATTTTCATAAACATGATGTCTGAACTGTCTAGTAACCAGTCTTTGGTTCAACAACTATCTCCTACATAGAATACATTAACTACAACCAATCTTATACTCCCCACCATGGGAATATCCTTATCATCATCGCAAAACCAAACTCCAAGCACAAAATCTCTTAGAAAACACTAGATTTAAAATGTAAAATGAGAGTCACCACCCTCAAATAGCCAATGGTGTACTCCCACCACTGGGATTACCTTAAACCTCTCCTTGAACATAACCTCAATAAGTTTCCTTCCAAACCAGGAAAAACATTTAAAAGAAAAGAATCTCGGCATAGGGCCAATGATATCTTAGCATACTTAGGATGATTCAAGATAGAGAATGGTCATATATAATAGTAGTACACTAAGATTCCATAGAAATCATGTACAGGTCCCTCTGAACCACACTCACAACAAACAGGATCACTCGCCTTTAACCAACACATGAAACCACATATCCCGATAAAGCATGTCCAGGTCCATCCATGGGTCAACTTTCTTATGGAACCCCATTCATTCTCGATGTACCCTCCACCACAGAGGTACATTTCATCATTTCAACACAACTCCATGGAAACCATTCCCATAGAAAGCCTTTGAAAACATCGTTCCTCATCTCGCACCCAGACACTCACCGATTAAGATTCAAATGATGCCACGTGCAACCAACATCTACCTTTATCACCTAACTGACACTCCAATGAGTTTTCCATTACAAGTATAATATGACTATGCTACATGGAACGTCATTTTCACAAGAAAAAAAGCTCCCCCGTAACTCATCTTCAAAATCTTGCACCTCACCTATGCCGCGATTTATTCCATGACCACCCATCACACGGCGTCATTCCAGACATGAGCGTCTTCCTATATTCTGACTATATTATCAAAATCAAAAACATTGATCGACTAGGACAGGAACCCAAACAATCCTTCCCATTGAATCCAATCTTGACAAAAAAATCACCTAAGGTTTTTGTCAAAAGATTAAGGCATCAACATGTCTATAATGAAAAACATGATCACTTACCATGAATCAATTTCAAAATGAGCATAAAACCAAGCTCACTGCCAAGAAAAAAAATTAAAAAAATGGGCCAAACTCTCATATAGGATACCCTCAAACAAAACAAAATTTGACCTATAAGTGTTTGATTAGAACTAAGGAACTCTAGGTATCCCACTTAGACCTACTGTAAAAGTCTCGTAATAGGGTCACAGGGTCTAACCACCAAGCCCAAAACCTCCAACATCTCTAAATAAGGTCAAGATCAAAACAAACTACATGGGTAAAAACTAAAAACATAGCCTAAAAGGGCATGATCCTCACTGATAATCTTCATAAGGAACTATTTCCTAGTGGTCATGATACCAATACAAAAAAAAAGAGACTGAACTAACACTCACCGAGCATCTGTATATTGAAATACCCCTTGAAGGTCCAGTTCATAAGAAAGGTCTCAATATCCATCAGCATCATACTTAGTGATCTGACTAGATAACCAAAACCTAAGGAACAACACTCTATAAGGGGTACAATATAATGGAAACAAGTTCTGTACCAACCTACTAAGTTCATTGTGCCTCCTATGCATGAGGACGGAGTCATCATCCTAACAACCAATGCCTCAACATAGATATACATAACCTTCCATCAAAAGGAAATATAAATATATATAAGTAGGAACAATTAAATAGACCTTAGTTTTTAGTAAAAATTCACACTAGCATACCTATATGATGTGAATCCTATGTGCCTAATATGATGTATGAGACGCCTCTTTTATTTTTCATCTAAGAGTCAAAACCTATCACTAGCCTCTTGCCAATGGCCAAGATCCAAAGATCCACAATAAATCATAACATTCACACAAAATATGCATTGATCAGGGTAAAAATCATATAAAATAGTAACACCGTATATCATAACAGCAATCCTATACCCTGAAAACTAGGACTTCCTACCGGAACAAGTGTTCTCAACACACCAGTCCAATATCCATCATAGGTTCTGACACATTCCTAATACTCGTGTCTAATATATCCCAAATAGTAAATACTGGAAAAAGAAAATCTATGATACCACTTTATAACGTCCCAACCCAGATTCCACTAAAAGGGTGCTCTGAGTCGGTTGGTTATGAGGCCTCAAGCGCACCTCCCCATATTCCATAGGCTTCCAACTAGTAGTGAGGGCCTAGGGTGTGATAGTTGGGAGACTACGAAATCATATCAGAGTGATCAAATTTCTGAAATAGTTAAGTATCATACACATCAGTAAATAAAAAGAGTTTGGAAGCAGTAAATAAACTAAAATAGAATATGCAGTAATAATAAATGAAAAGCTACAAAATCCTGAACAGTTATTCCATACATACAACACTTGTTACCCACTGGGTCGACCATATAGATACAGAAGTACAAAAGAGACTGAAATAAAATTATAGGACTCTACTACTAACTCTGATCTAGACCACATACCCAGCCACCAGGCACTATTGAACTGCACCAGCCCGATTAAAAGAACTCACACGAGCAGCTCCACTCAAACATACAAATCAAGGCCTCGTACCTATCCACCATGAAACCGTGATCAACCTAAAACACATACATAAGTTATACACATACACTGAGGCTCATGTGAAGGGGTGATTAATAATCTTAGCAGGCCACCCTGATGATGAACCTATAAAATATGCTTCTATAAGTGTATGAAAAATCAATATGATCAGACTAGATGAGACACAACTAAAAAGATAATTAAATCCAATAATGTGAAACCACATTAGAACCCTAGGTCCATAATCCCAATCAACTGGTAAAGTGACACCATGGATGTACATATTTATATGTTTATACATTTATAGTCCCATACCTATACATATATACATAAATATGTATATTCATGAGTAAGTGAATAAAATAACATAAAAATCAATCAACATTCAATCTTTAGGTCCATAATCCCAATCTTATGGACATCCTATGTAAGGACATTGAGATGGATGTCATACCACTCGAGCCTTATATAATTAAATCAATCTATGGGTCTGTAATCCCAATCGATATATACCAGCCTTGGCCAATGATGGAAATATCTTTGAGCAAGCGACGTTACTATAGGAGGATACTCATCCTACACCTCGGTTCACTCGTACTCACCTTCAATCACTATAAAGAATGATTCTAGGGAATTAGTTCCATAAATCCTATAAATGGTCACTAATCTAGACTTTATACTACTCATTCCATGTAAATACATCACAATATCTGAGTCCATGATCATGGTCCATAGGTGGTCATGACATTACGACTCGGATGAACGTTAAGGGTCTGACCCTTAGGTGATCTGTAGGAGAGCTCACCGGTTAGATTTCATACCCACTACTCAAGATCCAAAAGTAAAAGTCAAATATAGGTGTGAGATTCCATTATTAACCACCTTAACAAAAAAGTGCTCATAATCCTGATCTCGAAGAGAACGTCTAGAGATCCTCATTATATGAAAAATCAAGAAGACTGTATTCATCCTCTATAATACATAGGTAGATGAGAGAATAATAATCCTTTATATACCACAAGTTGAGGAGAGCGTAATCATACACCAAAAACCATGGGTTTTGGAGAGCGTAATCATCCTAATTTAACCCATGATCCAAGGAGAGCGTAATCATCCTCATCACTCAAGAGAGAGTAATCATCCATGAGTATCATTATTAGGGACACTATGCTTGTATATCATATTCATATCCCCAAAATCCATATACTATGAAGCACCTCTAGACATCCCAATAGTATAATAAAACATATAGGCTCAACATCCAAGACCCAGGTAGTACCTCTATGTATACAAATAAACATATGAAATAACATGGCTCAGAAGTCGGATCCTAGGAGGAATGTCCAGGAATCCCAAAGAGAAATAAATAAACCTCGTGTCAGGCTCAATAGCCACCAACTAGGAATCGCCTCTGGAAATTATCATTGCATCGGTAATAAAAATTTTAAATCATAAACAAAAGAGTGATGATGGCCAAACAACTAAACCCAACACTACTTCCATAGTCCCATGGGCTTACAAGTTCTTCACGGGTTCTATGGTGACACATGTTACCATCTCAACCCAAACCCAACATGTTAACTCGGGGTTGGTAAAACAAAGAGGCACTCACTGGGTCCCTCAAGCCAAAACTTTTAAGAGGTATATTACTTGGGATACCTGAGTTCTAAAAAGGTAAAATGAGGAATCCTATAATGGATATTTGAATAGTAATCTAGACTGAGGTATCCTACATGGGATCCTTGGAACAACACATAGGTTAAGGAATCCTATAGGAGACCCTCTATAACCATATAAGAAGGTAGAGATATCCTTCATGGGGTCCTCAGAATGGTATACAGGTAAAGGGATCCTATGAGGGATTCCCTAGGTCATAGTGTAAGAAAAGGTAACCCATATGGGTCCTTTGATAACTAATAAGAAGATATAGTCATCTTACTCAAGATTATCTTGGTCGTAACATAAACAAAATAATCCTACAAGGGATCCTCGGTAATGACTAGTCTCACAGCCACATAGGCCATAAGGGTACATCTCTCAAGGGATACATCATCAAAGGAAAAGCTACAAAAGAATCTGATGGGATAGATAGATCATGGATCATCTAATAACATGTCTTAATATCTAGAGACACTAGATTCAATTATTGGAGTAAGAACCTATCCACTTAATAAAAGTATGAAACACCACTGAGGAATCCTCAAAACGCCGCAAGGGTTTCACCATCGTGATCTACATAGAAAACTACTCATAATAGGCTCATATTATGTCCAATTATGAATCCTGGGTGAAAAGACATGAAAACCCCTTAAATAATATTAAAGGAGGAGTACACATCATGTTACCCTAGTACACGGAATGTTCCATCAAGGCCCCATAAGGGTTTGTACTTCTATTGGATTGGGCATGTAAACACCCAAGTCCATGGAGTGTAAGATGGGTACATGATGTGTACACTGCACAGGGTACCTACTCATGTCCCTCAAATGTAATGGCCATATACTTGTTAGGGATGTGTACTTCTACACGGTGTGTGTCCCACATGGGGTCTGGTTGTGTACTCTACATGGTTGTGTTCCCCTACACGGGCAGCCTAGCTGGGTACTTGGCTACACGACCAAGTACCAGTACAGAGAGTGCACACCTTATTACATGGTTTTTACTTCAAAAACTTATTCTACCCCAAACGTGAAGAACACATGGTATGTGTTCCATGAACCGCATGCCATGTAGATGGGTTTTCCTAAACGAACAACCCTTGAATCCCCCCCCCCCCGAAACCCCCATTTTCACCCCAAAATCAGTAGATCTAGCCACAAGGGGGAATAAGAAATCATATAAGGGGATTAAAACTTGAAAACTAATAAACTATAGTGATTTACAGAAAAACTTAAAAATGGACTACATTTTCATGGAAACTGCTGAAACTTTACCAATTTTCATGATCCGCGGTTACCACACGACAGTCCAGTGCGTCCCAAGCTCCATAGTGGTACCTTACTCTCTCCCTCTCTCTTTCTATTTCTCCCTCTCCCTATTATCTCTCTAATTTATGTGAAGGGGAAGCCACAGGGGGGCTTCCATGAGAATCCAGGAGAAGAAAGAAAGAAAATAAAAGGAAAACAAATAAAAATAATAAAAAGAAAAAGAAAATAAAAAAAGAAAAGGGGGCCCAAACTGACCCCAGTGTCTGACCTGAGCTTATACCTCACTTAGGAAAAACTCCCCATTCTAGACTAAATAGAGGAGACGGAATCTTAATCGTATTCTCCGTTTAAAAGATATCACCGAAAAAAATTATGCAAATAAATTAATATTTAATTTATTAAATATTAATTATTAATTATTCCGCTAAAATTCAAATGATTCATAATTAAACCAAACTTCAATCTTAGGGTAAAAACCCTATTTTGGGACTAAAAGAGTGGTCAAAAAAAGTATCTGAGGTCATCTTCTAGGGGGGAAGACCATTTTACCCCTTACAAGCATCCAATAATAAAAAAATCAAATTTCTGCTCAAAATCTCATTCTAGGAAAACATGAGTCATTACATATTGAGATTTTATTTTGATGAGTTTTCATGTTCACTATATTTTACCTTCAAGAATTATTTTTATTTATAGGTCTTAGAATTTTTTTGATTATATAAATCTTTTGGTGAAATCTTGATAATTATTGGTATGTTCTGGTTTAATGTTGTTGCTTAGTTTTTGTAATTTATAAGCATGTTTAATCTATATAATAGTTGTATATGGATAGTATGGGTATAATATGTGCCAATTCCAAGATATTATAAGTGATGTTCATGCAAGGTGACTATTTTTTAGACTTATGTGTTTATGTTTTAAAAATCTACCCAGACTAACTAGTATTCTAGGTTGTAACAACACCATTTGTTAGTTTGTTTTCATTTTATTTTGAAATGGTGGATATTTTTTTAAATTAAATTTTTAAATTTAAATAATATTTTCTAAATTTACCATAAAAATTAATTATTTTTTTATTATGAAAATTATGTTTCATCTTTGGTCTTGTGGTGTTGTTGGGACTCTATTTTTTCTTTGCCTTGGGTTTCGTTGGTTGGTTATGTTCAATCCTATAAGTGCCTTCTGCTTACTGGACCTTATAATGGGCTCTATTATGCTAGTATGTCCAATGAAACATTCACATCTAGCCTAATCTATGTGCATATTCTATTTTATTCTAGTTATTGATGGAGGAAGATTGTGCAGCTATGGTTTTTAGCTTTTGTGTTTTATATTTATCCCAAAAATCTACGTTGTATGTTTGTTATCCATTCCCCTCTTGTCACATGTCTTAGATTTATCATGACTTTTTTCTCGCATGATATTCTAAAACCATCCTATATCCCTTATCCACCTACATATTCCCCTTATATTTTGCACCTAAAATCCTCTACCTCACCTCTGGTGTGACTTTATTACTTTCCATAGTCCTTGATTATCTGAGAGCATGGTTCTTTATACTCCTTTGGAATTCGTTGTTTAGAGAGATAGTTTGAGATAGAAGGAAAATCTCTGGTGGTTATCTACTACCACACCTTCATAGCCTCACTATTCTGGTCATCATCTCTAATGGAGAGCTTTTCCCTTGTGAGATTTTTCTAGACCGTATCCTCTTTAAGATACTATAACCATGGAAGTGATAATTCTTCAACAAGAAATTTTTGATATAGTCTTGTGAGTTTGTTCTTTTTATTATTTTTATTTTGTGTTATATTTTATTTTTTATTTTCACGATCTATATTGGGGAAATCATGCATGATTTTTTCCAGTCTATTAATGTATGTTAACATCCTCAACTTGATTTCAACATGAGTCCCTATAGTGATAAGGGTTGAATTATCAGATAGATTCTATGGTCTGTGTGAATTATCTTCCTACTATACATTCTCTATTGTATGTTGCTTCTTTGTTTTTTATAATAATAATCCTTCCAGTGGTGTTCTTACCATGAATTTGGACTAAACTAGTTTGAACCACAAAAATCCTTTGTGGTCTTTACTTTTCCACATTTATTTTTTTGTATTTTCATTTTTATCAGCTCACTTCTATTATTTTGTTATTGATCTTAATCATTGTTTCCATGTTTATTTTGGTTTGGGTGTTCAGTCCATACACCCTCACCCTCCTATTACACTGACTATCTAGCCTTTCAATTCTAGAATCAATGTAAGAATAGTAAATTACACTAATCTCAAAAAATAATTAAATCAGAAACAAAATCTAAGATATTCATTTTAGATTCCACCAAATGGGGAATTGAAATCGAAATTTCTAAAAAGAATCCTTATGAAGAGTAATATATCAATAAACGAAACATTTTTTTGTGAGTTTATTTAAATATTTAGGATACGGGTCTATCTAGGTTCACTTTATTTGAATATTTCAATCCAATTAATTTTCCCATTAATTTGAATTTTTTATTTCTAATCTATCTGAAGTCATGTATTTCACTATATATATCTATAAATAGAGTAACTCATCCTAATGGTTTATGGGTATATTCCTTCTTCTATTTTAATAAAAATAATAATTGAGGGTAAAATAGTCTTTTACCACAAATTCCACCATTAATGGTGAACATTTCATCATTTAATCAATGGAAACCTAAAATTACATTCAATTCCATTGATCGTATTCTACAAAATGGGGACTAAGAGTGCAATATCTAAAAAGAAGCCTCATAAGGAGTAATATATCAATAACAAAAAGAAATAATAAATTCTTTTCAAAGAGATTATTGGTAATTAACAAGTATCTTACATGGGAATTTAGGTAGCAAACTAATGGTACACTAGAAGAATCAACTGGAAAGCTACTGGTGAGTAAAACCAAGTTATCACTAATTGAAAAAATGTGTTTTATGTGATTTATAATAACAATTTTCTTTAGAAATTAAAATTTAACTACTTTTTTTATAATCTAATGAAACATTACTTGTTATATTAAAACACTTATCGTAAATTAAAATCATTATTAGAACATTTTTAGTTTGTAGTTCCAAATGTTGCAAAAGTTATGAATCAGGCCTTTTCAAAATTCTAACACTTTCTGCACAACTCGATATACCAAAAACACATAAGATCAAGATGAATGGTTAAAAAATACTATAGGGAGTCCCTAAAAACTTTAGAAATAAATTCCTAGGTATCCAAAACCATGATCCAGCTCTGAAAATATTAAATAGAATAAATATAATCTTTCTTAATAACGATATAAAATGATAATCATTACAAACATAAACATATGAAATGAATTTATTAGAAGAATCAATAAGTCACAAAAACACATAAACCACTATTAATGGGTTCAACCATGATTTACTACCATGATGAAAATAACCAATGAAGAAAATAATCTTGCATAGAAAATACATTAAAACGGAGGCACTAAAGAGAAAACATAGGCCATATAACTTTTCTTAATAAGAATATTCTCAAAACAATAAAAGGAAGAAAAAATAAAATCCACAAATCCTTCATAATAATTATTTTCATAAATTCATTAAAATAAATTCTTTCTCACTTGAATGAGCCTGAAAAAAATAATCATAACTCACAATAACACAAAAATACTTCCATAAAAATTAAATAGTGAATCGTATATTTTTAACATGAAAAACTATAAAAAAAGATCCACTAATAATCAAAGAGTACACAGAGAGACTTGAAAGTAATACTTCTAATAAAATAATATCAACACCAAAAAGAAGATATATTAGAGACTATCTAAAATAGAGAACATGATCCAAGAATGAAGACCAAATCAAAGATCTGAATGTACGTATCTAAAAACCACTATCTAAATAATAAGCTATTGTAAAATCACCAAGATAAAATAAAATATGATCATTTATCAAAACATTGAAAATCATAAATCTACTCTTCATCAGATGAACATTTCTCTTTATACAGTCAAAAATGAAAACATTAAACAAGTTGGAAAACAATGCGCTTACAAAAGTGTTGTCGCTGCTTTTTAAAAGCCAATAACTATTGTAAAAATAAATAATAAATGAGATATTTAAAATAAACCATCATCCAACTAATTTTAAAAAAAAACTTTTATCTTTAAAGATCCCCTGGTTGAGTATTCCCACCACTACCCCCCCCCCCCCCTTCTAACTCATCTGAGAATAACCATCAAACTTGTTATCAATCTACAAGTTTCAAATTTACTTTTTACTAAAATATTGATCAAAAAGTCTAACTCATTATCATCTATGTGAAACTTATCAGGTTTTAGGCACCTATAATCAAGGACTCCACATCTCAAATAATATCATACATTGATATGTTCTGATCTGTCATGAAAAGTAGGATTATTTCTTAAATAAATAGAACTCTGACTATCACAAAATAAAACATATATGTCCTGATTAAAATTTGAGCTTGAAAATGAAATTATCCATCCACATAAACTCCTTGAAGGCTTCTATAGTTGTAATAAAATCAAACTCTATGATAGATAAAATAACACACTTCTATGATATAGACTATCATGATCAAATTCCTTATAAAAATTTTGATCAAATATCCTAAACTTGACTTCATTGAATCCGTATCTTCTACCATATTTTAATTTAAAAATAAAAAATCATAAGTTTATCACTTAAAAAATACAAACTCATATCATAATTAACACAAAGATATCAAAAAATATACTTACTTCTCTCCAATGTTCTCAGCTTATATTTAATAGAAAATGACTAACCACGCCAACTGTATAATTTATATCAGTTCTAGTGTATACCATGTCATAAATCAAACAATCAATAATAGAAAAATATTTATTGTATCTTTTCTCCATCCTCATCACTAAAATTTATAGTAAATAGTATATCATGCATCAAACAAATGAATATAGAAGAATAAGGTATTTGTTCTATTTTCTCCCTCCTTGTCACTAGAAGCTAAAAGACTAGTGTTAATCGTAAAATGTAAAGAAAGAAGAAAAATAACCACTTTATCTTTGTTCATAGAAAATTTATGAATCACCTTTTCAATGTATCTCTCCCAATATAAACATAATTTCTTAGGATTTATATCATAGGGGATTTTCATTCTTATAATATTCCTCACTAGCCCTGAGACTTTCATTATAAAAGATTAACAAATCTCCTTCTTCAATTTTTCAATTCTAGATACACATGAAAAACATATGGGTTAGGCCTAAATGGTTCAGGCTTATACCATCCTAGGCCTATTTTGGGTCTACCTGCTTTGGCCTATTTTTCTTAAAAACCAAATTTTACAGTCCTCACCCATTTTTCATATAGGTCAAGCAAGACTATTTAATTATTAAATATTTTTAATAATATATAATAGATGTAAATAATTTATATGGACAAAGTAAATAAGTGAAATAGTGAATGAGTGGTTATGTTTCTTTGGTAATTCCTAAGGTGTTGCAGTTTTAAATATAAAAAAATGAATATTTTATAAAATTTTAGATTTTTATGCTAATTCCCACAATACTGCACGTGCTTCCAGTAAATTGCATATTTAAAAAAAAGGGGTAGTGTAGAATATAAAATATAAAATTATTTAAACAAAATATATTGACCCTTGGTAAGGATTATATCCTTACATATTTATTCATATGAATGTAATTCCAATATTAAAAACTTATTTAGGCCCATTTTAAAATGGGAAAAAAATCACAGGCCTAATCCACACAATTTTTGCAAGCTTAATGAACTAGCTAGTGAACCTGGCCCCATTTTATCATGCCTAATTTTAAAAGCATAATGAAAAACAATAAGCATATCAATAACATAAATTAGTGATAAAATAAAATCGTTTTAAGAAAATATTGGAACAAAAGTACAATGATCATAACAGTTCTTGAATCCTTGATGAAAAATGACAGAATAAAACTTCCTATAACACTACCATGGGGCTTGTTTCAAACTATATAAGCTCTTATTTAACCTATTGACAAAATATTATTTACCTATTTTTTAAAAACTCTTTGGTTTAATCATATAAATCTCTCTATCTAAATTAACATGGGAGAAAACTATCATTACATCAATCTACTTGATCAGTAAACCCAAACTTGTATTCAAACTAAGGAAAACTTGAAAGGATGAGATTTTTGAAAATAGGTGATACAATTTATTCAAGATAAAACTTTTAACAACTATCATTACCTTTTATTATAGAATAAAACTAGATTATTCATTATTAATCTGATAAATCCATCTATTTTTCAAAGACTCTTACCTTTAGGAAACTTTATCTGCTTAAAAATGTGGTTCTCATGCACTAATCACATCTCATACTCCATTATTCCAACCCATTTATCCTTATAATCATTTTCATCACCTAATAAAAATATCCATGTTCCCCCACTTTAATTAGGTTCATATACTCATCAAGTGAATACCAAGTGGAAGATTTGTGATATCAAGATGATATCCTAATTGGAATGGTGGGATAATTAATAACCTTTGGAATTAGATCATCAGAAATATTAGGTGTATCAGAAACATATCCTCTAACTTGTTCACTTTGAAAATAATTTTACACATCAACATGATCATCATAATAAAAAATAGGTAAACATGAATCAGAAACTGATTCAATATTAATGAAACTTTTAGAATTTAATGATGTATATTTTCTCCCTTATCAATATTTTCAGTGGTTTGGTCCTTCGTAAACATTTCATCATGGATTTTGACAAGTTTTTTCAAAATAGGATCATAAAATCTATATCCAAATTCATCATGTCCACAACCAATAAAAATACATTGTTGTTTCTTACCATCCAACGTGAATTTTTCATCATTTGACATGTTAATAAAGGATTTTCAATTGGAAACACGCAAGTGATCATATTTAATCTCTTATTCATATTAAAACTTATCAGAAGTGTCAAATTTCAAAATAATGATGGATAATAAATTAATAATATATTAAATAGTAAATAAATTATCATCCAAAAAATATCTAGGAAAATTCACTTTATAAAGTAAACATTAAACTCTTTCCATTAAAGTCTTATTCATCTATTCAGCTATAACATTTATCTGAGGTGTCTTGGTAGGTATCTTATGATGTTTAATATATTCATACTTTAAATACTTATCAAAAAGATCACAATAATCACTCCCATTATTAGTACGAATGCATTTCAGTTTCTTACCTATTTTCTTCTCAAGAGAAACAAGAAAATATATAAAAACACTAAACACTTAAATTTTATCAATTAAAATAAAAACTCAAATATTACATGAATATTCATCAATAAAAGTCACAAAATAAAGTCTGACACTAATATCCAAGGATTTCATTAGACTTAAAATATCATAATATACCAATTCAAATACCTATGGATTTTTTTGTGAAATATGACTTTAAAAAAAATTATGTTTTCTAACCAATCAATGTTTATATATGTTCAATTTTTACACCTTTTAAACCTATAATAAAATGTATATTGGATAAGAAACCAAGTCTATTCTCACTAATGTGATAGAGGCCTCTTATTCTGTAATTCAGAAGAGTCATTGCACTTAATAACAAAAGAAATATCAAAATAAATAGAATCTATGGTACATACAAACTTGACTATTTCTTTCTTAAAGCCACAACCAAGAAACCCTTTGAAAATTTTCAATATCCATAATTAAATTTAATGAAACAACCATTATCATCAATAACATTGGTAGAAATGAGATTCAGAAGATCCTATGGAGTGTATAAAATATTATTTAGAATCAACTTATTTCTATTTTTGGTCTCCAAAAAAACAATTCACATACCTACAACATCACTTTTAAAATCCCAAAATTACCTAGGTGGTAAGATTTCAAGAATTATTTCCTCGCTATTGCATGAAAGTATAAACCACTACCAACAACCCTAAAAGAAACATCAAAAGCATCATTAATAGAATCAACACAATATGAGATATCTCTCTAAATTAATGAAAGCACAATCATCACCACCACTATTTTTATTTTGTTGAATTTTCTTCTTTTTTTCCTTTTAAATTGATAAAAAAATATTTTAACATGATCTTTCTTACCATAATTATGAAATTAAAAATCCTCTAACTTTGGCCTTAATTTATTCCTACCCTTTCTTTTATCTATACTACTCTATCCCTAATTTCACTCTCATATTATCCCCTATTCTCTGTGACCAAAAATTTTTAAGAATAATTATCCAAGATATAGATTTTGGATTATTCATTCAAAATAGAAAAATTAATAAAATTCATAATAACAACATCGTTAGTAGAAGAACCATTTAGAGTTGACACTCAATCCAGATAATTGATAAAAACAACCCTTAAACTCACTTAAATAATCAAAAATAAAATTACTTTATTTGTATCACATATTCATGGATTTTTTTAGAATAAATAATTTATTATTTTCCATTGTGAAGGCATAAGTGTCTTTGAGTTTCTCCCACAAAGTTCTAGTATGAGAGGAATTAATAATATGATTCATCATCACATTTTTTTTAACCCATTGATGAATAAAAGCGCATACCATTTCATGATAAAACTCTAAATCCTCTTCAATATTTCATTCTATATTTTGAGTAAAATACATGAGCCAAAACCATGGGAAGGAAAACAGTTTTCTATTTTTTATAACCTAGAGTCTAAAACATGTGTTTAGAAATTAATAAATAATTCCAAATCTTTTGTTATAAATACCCACCTGTTATCCCAATCCTCTTCACTCTAAATCCATTGAGAATTAATCCCTCTAATTTTCTCTCTTATGAGATTTTTTAAGAAGTTTCTAGGGTTCTAGGGTGTTCTTATAAATCTTTTAAAATAAACTTTTCAAGTTAAGGGTTTCTAACCTCTTCTCTGCCTTTATTTTTGAAATACTTCCACTTCCTTTTCTTTTCAATTAAAATTTTTATTATTATTCATTGTTATAAATTCTTTATTATATTTTTAATGATAGTTCACCATTTCCTATAATTATAATACATTTATAAATTGTTGTAATTATCAAATGTCCTTGTAACCATAAAACATCCTAAAATTTTGGTAAAGTTAATATTGTTTGGTTACCTAGAAAAGAAATACCTATATTGATATAAACAAGTACATTCAGGATCTAAATATGATGAAACTAGGGGTGAAACCCTAAGAAATATTTTTTATGTATTAACTCAACCTTCACTTGGTTCAAGACAAGAGATCCTAACTACACATCAGGTTTGAAAATCTAGAGAGATATGTTTTGGATAATCCACAAACTCTTGGTGAATCATAAATAAGTATTATTTCATATTAATGAATCTTATATGTATATTTAGTGTATATTATGTAATATGATTTATTCTAAGATTTTGGAAATAACTTTACAATTTATTAATTATAAATAATAAAAATAAAAAAGAAAGAAACAAAATGGGATGATTTAAAAAGAAAACATGTCTCTAATCTTATCTCTATTTAAATGAAATAGTCATAAATAACTTCAAATGAATAGAAATAATTAATAATAGAAAAAGTAATATAATTCAATTCTATTCATATTTTAATAAACATAAGTTTTTTATGTAGGAGGTGCAAACATGAAAAATAAAATAGGGCCTAAGGTAAGGGTTCTTTGTCTCAATTTCAATTCTTTAAGATTTGTTTCATATTGTGCATCATGATTTATTTTATATGGTGTTATTAATTCCCCATGAATTTATTTTTATATTTTATTTTATTTAAGTCATGGTATTTACAAAACCATATCATATTATTTCTTTTAATATCTCTTAATTCAAATATTACTAAAGTTGTCATGGTTTTTAATCTCAATTTTACTTATTTGAGACATGTTTTGTATTATTCACCTATATTATTTTATAAGGTGTATATACTTAATATTTGAAAAAATATATCATTATTCTATCTTTATTCTTATTATTTAATATTTCTTTTATGTTCTCTCTTTAAAGGGGTTCTAAATAAAAATATACCAAAACTGTAAGAGTTTAATTTCAAGTATTTTTCCTTTTTTCCCTATATTCAATTATAAGACTTAAATTCAAGTTCATGAATGTTTATCTTGTTTCATTAAATTAATTTATGATGAATTTATGGTCTCATTTACTCTATTAAATATTCATTTTCCATGCCTTACTTTGTTCGAAAAGGGTTCATTCACGCTCACCTTGTATCTTGTGATTATGTTCTCTATCACTCTCTATTTTTCTATTCAATTTATTTTTCACCTTCATTTCCAAATTCTTATATACATGTAGTGTGGTGTAAATTAAATCTATGTGTGAGGAATGATCCATCACTTCATTTATCTTTCCTTATCATTATATATGCATAAATTTTCTTTCAATGCCTTTCCCTTGTGAATACTCTTGTATATTTCTTCTATTTTAAGGGTATTCACATTGATACTTATACATCAATTGGTTGGGGAAATTATTGACTAAAATATATACCATTTATTATATATGTTGTAAATACCTTATAGTTCATTATCTTCATTTAAGTTAATTTACCTAAATAGGTACTTAATTTCATTGGATACCCGTTTAATTTCCATGGGTTCATCATGTTATGATTATTGATGTATTTATGTATGTTTACCTTCTATGTCACACATAAATTTAGTAATATGAATGGTTTACCCTAATATGACTTCAATTACTCAGAAATATTTTGTGATTCCTTGGTGAATAACCTTGGGAATATGTTTTACGATTCCTTGGTGATGAACATTGTGATATGCTTATGAATTTCTTGTTTTTATATTGTTTTCACATTCTTATGATACTATTATATATACATATTTATTCCAAAATCATTATATTATGATTCATGGATCATGATCTATGTTATATCAGCTATGAATTCATTATAATGTGTTTTTTACCTTCATTATGTTCTCATAACCACATGTTTATATGTTTAACCTTCCCGATCATGTGATCTCACCATTGTTTATGTTTTACCACTTCCCAAGGAATCTCTATGAAGGGATACATATAGGAGAATTTTATGAATAGATAATATTTATGGAATAAATGTATATTTTTCCATGAGAGTGGATGGATATGTACCTAATTCCAAAAGACACTAAACTTTTTATCTTGGGTGTTAGTTATAATTTAAGTGATGTGTTAATAGGTTGTATGTTTATAACCATATCCAGAAGTATGGTTTTGGGGTGCTTCAAAAACTACAATGAAATTAAACTAAAAATTATAATGATAAATTTTAGTGTAAATTTTCATATTAAAGGTCAACAAAAAAAATAAAACAATATAATAGAAATAAATAAAAATTGAAAATTATAATTCATTTAAAGTTTTAAAAAGATAATTACAATGAAATTTTCTAATGTAATTTTCAATTAAAATTTGTATTTCATTTTCCACTAGAGAATTTTATTGTAATATTATACTATAATTTTCCATTGAAAATTTATATGATAGAAATTTTACTGGAATTTTATATGGGTAATTTTTATTATTATTTTCATATTAAAAAATTTCATAGTAATATTTCATCTTAGTTTTCCAGTGAAAATTTAATCAGAATTTTATAATGTAATTATTTAGTGTAATTTTTCCAATGGAAGTCTCAATTAGAATTTACATATGAAAACTTTCACTATAATTTTCAAGTGAAATTTTTCCCTAAAATTTTTCATTTTATGGTTCTACTATAATTTTAAAATTGAATTAGAGTTTTCATTTTTAGTTTTAAAGTAAAATTTTCTAGTTAAAACGTTTAAATTTCCAAAAAAATATTTTGAGTTATCCAATTTGATTTTCTAGTGAAATTTTCCATCGAAAATCTTTGTAAGTTTCCATTGGTATTTTCTACTGGAAGTTTCATCTAAAAATTTAATTTGAAGTTTCTATTGGTATTTTTTAGTGGAAGTTTCAATAGGATTTTTCTAGTGAAAGTTTAAACTGTAAGTTTCTATAGGAAGTTGAAGTTTTCACTGGAATTTCCTAGTGGAAGTTTCCATTGTAATTTTCTATTATAATTTTCTACGAGAATTTTTTGGAGGGAGTTGACATTGGAATTTTCCAGGGGAAGTTTCTACTAGAATTTTCCAATACAATTTTGATTTGTAATTTTCCAGTGGAGTTTTCAAATAAAATTTTATAGTAGAAGTTATAAATATAATTTTCCAGTGTAAGTTTTTACTATAATTTTCTTGGAAGTTTAAAGTAGAATATTTTAGTGGAAGTTTCAACTTTAATTTTCTGATGTAAGTTGAAATTGGAATTTTCTAGTGAAATATTCCACTAGAATTTTTCATAAAAATTTTCAACTAGAATTTTATTATGGACATTTCAAATAGAATTTTCTAATAGAATTTTCACTATAATATTATAGTGTAATGTACCATTGAAATTTTCCATTAGAAGTTTTAAGTGGATTTTTTTAGTAACTGGAAATTTCATGCTAAAGTTTAAGTTTTCACTAAAATTTTCCAGTGTAAGTTTCAACTGGAATTTTCTGATAAAAGTTTTTACTCAAATTTTCTATAATAGATTTTATTTTTTCACAATAATTTTTCATTGAAATTTTCACACATAGTTTGTTTTTTCAATGTAATTTTTCATTTTAATTTTTAGTCAAAAAAATCAATATAATTTTTCACTATAAATTTTGAATGATTTTTTTAGTATAATTTTTCAATGAAATTTTATAGTGGAATTTTTATGTTCAATTTTTTGTGAGTGGGTTCCAAAAATACAACTCTTTTATGTACTTAGATTACCATTACATGTATATAGTTTGATATATACATGTTTTTATCTAACCATAATAGTGTTGATACTTCTATGTCCACTATTTACATGGTAATATACTTAGATTATTTTTCGTATCAAAATGTTATAGCAGTTACCAACTATAATAATTACCTTAAGAAACCATGATAGTAATCTTAAATATATATCCTATGGTCTAGATACATAATACTTATAGGATATAGATAATGTTTGGCCATCATATGTTGGGGGCTCATAAGCATTGAGAGTTCTTCTCGTGAAGTTCTCACTTGGTGATCTCGAGTAGATAAGATCATGAGGACTGACTCGCCAATAGGAACACCACATATTTCAGGTTTCATTGGTCGTTCATATATATGATCATGTGTATTGGTCTCTTGAATTGATATCATTACCAATGTGTATCATTTTATCTCATACTTTTATGCTAGATAAAAAATCATAGCATTTATGTTTTGGTGAGGTAGATTGCATTGGGTGTGTTATTGGTGGTATAACATTGGTTGAATAATCAATATAGGATTTGTCACTTCATGATAAAGGAAGAAATATCTCAAGTACAGTTGTCCAAGATGGTGGTACCTTTATTAAATCTATGTCCATGGTATAAAAAGTTAAGTCTATCCAGTAAGGCCATAAAATAATAAATCAAGAAAGGATGATGAGACAAAGTATGTGTCTTTCTTTATGAGATATCACATGATAAAGAGATTATATTACATAATTTGTGTTCATATGAAAGGTTTTCATTGCAATGACTAAACATTATCTCATCAATGGCATTTATGGGTTGCTAAACTCCACCCCTAGTCTGTGAGTAGCACTCACTACTATCGAGATAAGGTTCTATAGGGTTACACACTAAGTGTATTCAAAAGTCCGACATATTATAGTGGATATGAGTTTATGGTATAGTAAGACCCATGGTGTGGTTTAATATATGTTTAGGAATTGATGTTTATCAAGATATAAATAAATTCAGGCTATTTGAGTTTAGAATAAAAATTATTGAGTTTATTTATTCACAGTATTCACAAGTTGTTTAGTAAATATGAGGAAACATATTTTATGAATGAATATTTAATATTCAAGGTTTGCATGATATTTATGGGATAAGAAAGCTGATTTAATGACTTTTATTTTATCACATAACATGTTTATTATGTTACAAGTGATGAAATATAAATGGAATCTTTTACATTGTTAATAGTTCATAACATGTCATTTTTGGATTATTCATAAGGTTAAACATATTTGGGGGCTAATGTGAAATTTTCATAAGTTTAACCTGTATATATAAGTTGGTAGAATCCAATATTCATATAACTATTCACTCACTCAAATTTGGAGTATTCACTCTCTTCTCTCATATATCCTAGAATGAGAAGGATTACCTTTGAGCACCCTTATCCAAGTTTAACTTCCAATAATGAAGAAGTAGTGATGAAAATATCTTTGAGGCCTTGAAAGATTCTCCATTTATCTATGATATCACCCAGAATATAATGATCAATGATCTATAAGACTCCTAAAATGTGCGTGGATGATCTAGAGGTATTTGATATTGGTTCTTTCAAGAAGCGATTGAGGGAGATGAGTGGAATGCACCTGGATCTTCAAATCCAATGAGGTAAAGGTTTAATTAATTTTCATACATAATTTCATCCACACAAGATCCTTGAGTTGTAACTGGGAATTCTTTATCACTGAAGATAACATCATGACTCAAGTTAGTGAGAATTTTTTTTAAAATACCACTATTTCACACTTCTGTTATGCACCTGATACCAAAAATTTGTATTTGAGTGACCATGTGTTAAATTAAGTTGAATTATAATTAAAATTTATATGTATTCAAGTAGAGGGTGTAAATAGAGTCCAAATTCCTCTGATGGTTCTATGAACTGAGATCTAACGGTCGAGTTATGGTCATTTGAATATTGAAGAACAATTTTTGGGTTAAATAAAAATTATAATTAATATTATTAGGATACTATTCATATAAATAGAAATTAAGATATTATTCATATGAATAGTATCAAGGGGTTTTTTTCTCTCATGATATGAAGGAAAAAATTATCATGTTGTAGATTCTTCCACAATATTATTTTTAAAATGTTATTTTGAAAATTTATAAATAGTACTCATAGGTTACTATTCACGTGAAAAATCCATGGGTTACTATTCACATGAACAATACTCGTGAATTATGTTTCACCCATGAGTGAAAATACCTGGAACACCTCTTAGGGTTTTAAATACCCAAAAATCTCAAATATTCAATAAAATTTCCAAAAAAAAATTAAAAATATTTAAAATTTAATAAAATAATTTCCAGGATTATAAAAAATGGTAGTTGTGAATTAAAATTAGTTAAAGTTATTTTAATTTATAATATATTACCTCTAGTTGAATTGAAAATTTAATTTTATTCTATAAATTTATTCCATGATGACTAATCATGGGAGAGACTAACCAGTGTATGTTTTGGATTTATATTTATTTATTTAATTGTTACAATGTGTTTGATGTTTGTAATAATTATTAAATAAATGATGGTATGTGTGTCATCTCTCACCCCTCATTATATGCACAAGGTTTTACATATCAGTGAATTCTTTTCTGCATGTGTATTTATCATTCTCGAGATCCCCTCACTTGTGCATGAGTACTTATGTATAATGACAAGAATGAAAGTAGATGCAGACTACACTGATATGTGGAAGAATACTAGGTAGTAGTTATATGAATTGAACGAGGTGGGAACTACAACTTGTGCCAGCCATTAATTGGGGATTTACCCCTAGTGTCTCTCTTGATTCATTATCCACTCAATGAATAAACTAATAGTAAATGATCATGATTAGTTGCTTTATTTATTTAACTATGGTTCACTACTAAAAAAATAACCTATAGGAATCGACCTATATCCATAGTCAGATATGACTATGGATATTTCTTGAGATATATACATAGGCATTAAATTCTTTTGTATATATATAGAATAAAAAAAATTAATATATCCATGGGCTAAAAATACCATGGAAGTAAGACACTCAAACAAAAAAACATGTTTCTCATCGCGACTCCTCCCTCATGTGTTCCCTCCTCTATCCCTCCTAGTCACACCCAATCCCATCTCCATCTCTTGATCACTATTTGATTCTTCAATCCCTCATGTGATCTATCATCCATCACCTTCATCATGCATTTGGTTCCTCAATTATCCCTCCTACATCCCCTTCATCACCCATTCTTTCTCCATTTTGTGCATTGGTCAAACCCTTATCTTTTCATGAGTGGACCACACAAGATTGTTGTATTCATATGTAAACCTTCTGCGAGTGATACCTAAATGAGTGAACAACTAATATTTTTTGTACCCTACTCCTCTGACTCCTCACACTCAGTGGTATTCCTTCATTTGTGTGCATGTGTTGCATCCTACTTCTCATATTCATTGAAACCTTCAGGGATTTTTTATTATCTATTTTATTTTCTATTCTATCATATTAATTTTAAGTTATTTTTATTTTTATTTTTTCATATTTTATTCTTTATTAAATTTTATATGTTTTTCTAGTATTTTGGTGTATTTTTACATTCTTTGTTTCACATGTGTGTCATTATATTTTTGTTGTCTACGCATAGGTATTTTATATCACATCTATAATTGTAATTTTTATATAAAAATAAAATTGGTTGTTTAAAATAAGTGTATAAATTTTGAGTTCACCTTCAAACTTTTCCTATAACATATCATCCTATTTTCTTCCAAATCATCTCTTTATTTTCTATTATTTCTCTCCCAAACAAATAAATTAGTATCTTTTATATTGAAAATAATCTGAAATTTTAATATTTTAATTCTCCCATAATTTTTAAATAGATATAAAATTTCTAAAACATCTATTTTCATGGATAACTTATTGATGTGGGGGTTCATAAGGCATGTGACATTATTTTAAAACATAGTGACTATGTAAAAGGATAAATATTATGGTGTTACCATTAACATCTTGTGGGTAATAAGAACTTGAAAGGCTATGTCAATTTATTATGTAATCTAGCTATCAAAGGCCAAAAACTTCATGGTGAAGCTAAATCCCTTTTTATAAGGAAAAATTTGTTTTTTTACTTTCATTATGGTGTATTTTTATACTAATTTTGATTATAGATTCCAAATATTAAATAAATGTGAAAATATATAGCTCAAAATTTGATAATCTCACTTTTGTTTGTCCTTTGTAGATAACCTACCTTGGTATAGGAATACTTATGAGACCAGGAAAATAAATGGGGTTAAACACTAGGTTGACCTCTTTGAGTTAGTTTAAAAAATTATAGAAAAAATTATGATATTATATGAAATCTAACTATTTGTATTTATGGATATAGAAAATTATCTAATTTGATAAATATATATAATTTTGGATTATAGTATGTTAGGGAAGTGTTTAAATCTTAGATCCCATTATTTAGTAAAATTTATTGGAAAGAGAGGCTTTAGTAATGTAATAAAAAAATTATAATGGGAGACATGATAAATATAAAGTTTTTTATTTTAAAATATAAAAATTAATGAAAAATGAATAAGGGTTGAAAATGGAGGGGTAATCATAAGGGTATTACCTATGAATTATCTGATTCTCATGATTATGACATAAAACTTAAATATAATTAGAGGTCTATCATGATTTAAAGAAGAGTACATTCTATAAATAAAGGGAATAATAAAAAATGAGGTTTCCATCATGATGGTATGAGATGAAGGATAAGTGTATGTATGAATATATATGGTTTTTATATGGAAAAAAATGTGAAATTTGAATTATTGAATAATATTGAAGGATGATTAATATTCATGGATAAATAATTTTCTATTATTAACCTAAAAAAAGAAAATATTGTGGGAAATGGAGTAATGAGATATTCTTAAAAAATATAGGGTATGTGAAATAAATAAGGGTATTTCATCATATAGAAAAAAAAAATTGTGAAAATAATATTTTTAACAGATGGATTAAGTGAACTGGGTAGGGAGAAGAATGGGTTCGGTCACACTCATAGAGTAAGAAATGACTCCATATTTATTAGAAAAAATTATATAGTCATGACATGAACAATTAATGGTATATATGTGATGGTTTATTTTCTAATTTATATCATGATAAAGTTTATGATGTGGGGATTGGTTATATGTTATTCTTATTGTTATTAAAAATGTTTGGTTTCCTTTGAAAAAATATGTATGAACGATACAACATATCACATGACATGATTTTTTCCATAAATCCAAAGACAAACTCATAGTGGTGGACCAACCATTTCTTCCAATATTATTTCTATACCACCTTCTATATCATTTTATTTTCATACACCTCTATATATATATATTCTAATATATATTTCTATAAAAATTACTTTCATGTTGATGATTTAAGATTTAAATTTAAATTATTCACTATGTAATATGATTTGTTCTATATCTACACTAGTATTTGATATAATTTTCTATATATTGGGTTAAATAATGGAATAAATATCATAAAACCATACCATTATAAATTGAATCATTTTATATAATATTGAATTCATCAAGGAAATTCACATTTAAGCAATCAGCAATCCAACGAGTAAAATCATTGACCTAAAAACATTAATATTTTCCATAGTATCACCTAGACATGAAATAATACCACTTTATAGAACTAAAAAATTCACATAATATGGGTCTAAGAGTGAACATTAAAATATTTTTAGAATACTTTTATCACCTTTTAAATTAAGGATAATAAAATAACTAAGAATTATGAGTTTACTAATTCATACTAATCAATAATTAATACTCAAATCAAATATGTAATTGATGGGTAGACTAACCAAAATAATGTTGTTCTCCTTTTAAATTCTTTAATATCTAAATCACTAAATTTTTATAATAATATTTTAATGAATTATAAAAGATAATGATCAATCCCCATACCTAGATACCACTAACCTCAGGCAGGTTCCATGGAATTTCAATGACTGGTGACTAAAACCATGGATTTACACACCATTTTAGAGATTATTTTTATCCAAACATACAAAATACCTAAATGATAAATACCAACTAAAATTTTGGCTAATCCATCTATACATAGAATAGTCACCAAAATATTTTAATGAAAAAGAAAATATTCCCAATAGGGATCCCATAATTCAAGGACCATAACTATTTCATTAGAGAAACATCTAAGTTTTGTAATTAATGTGCAAAAAATATTGAACTCAATAAAATATGATATCTCCTAGGAGTGTGTAAAAATAGGGTTGAGTATAATAACCTAGTAGGATATTATAACAATATATACTTATAGTGAATACATTAACACAACAATATGTATTTGTAAAATAGTTTCCCAAATTGTTTTTGATGAATATTTACTGTAAATTAATTGAAAATAATGAATTAATTAATAATAAATGGTATAAATAGAAAATTGACTGTAAATTAAAATTTAACAACATATAATATATTATTTTACTTTCCATTTTGGATGTTAGTTGTCATTTTTTTATAAACATGTTATTGATTGTTATTTTTTATCACATGAAACAGTACCAGTCACATAAAGTCATTTTTTAGATTATTTATTTAATGTATATTTATTTTCATTAGAATAGATAGAATTTAGATGTAAAATGTTGATCAGATCATTGATGATTTTCAATGAGTTATGATATTTTTTGGAATTTTTATTCAATAAGGATTCCGATGGTAGATTGATTTGATTGCCATGTTTTGATTGTATTCAAAGACCATGGTTAACTCATGAGGAACTGAGTTACCATATCACTAAAAATAGTTTCCAAAAAAATATCATGTGTTGCATCACAATAAAGAAAAATACAAAGTGGATAATGAAATTGATTCGGCTAAAATAATTGGTATGAAAAAAATTTATTTTTGATCGGTTTCCATTTGATTCTTAATCCAAATCCTCAAATAGACCAGTGTAAGAGGAAATGAATATTGGAACATAGTTTTCATCTATTAATCAGAATTATTACATTGCGTGTGTTAGAGAGATTATGTAATATTTGAATACCCTAGTATAAATGGAATGCATAAAAATAATCAAACTTGAGTTTTTAATGTGATTATATCATGGGAAAGTAATTCATGGATTTAGAAATATTTTGGTTGACTATGTCCTTACATTTATTAAGTATTTACTACCTTATGATGAATATATTCTAGAAAATGATTATATGGCATCAAATTTTGTTGAAAATTTTGTATTTTCATATAATAAGGTCAATTATTTCCCCAAATATTATTGTCTTCTCTGGAAGAAAAATTAAGAGTTGATTCAATGCAAATAGTGTGGTACATCAAGGTGAAAGCTAATTAAGAAGGAACTAAATCCTACATACCAAATAAAGTGATGTGGAACTTTACTTTAATTATATGGATTCAAAAACATTTCATATCATAAAAAATTGGAAGAAACATGATATGTAATGAAAATTAAATAAATAAGGGTAATGATGAAATAGTGTATCTTGCAGATAGGTTAGCTTAGAAGAAATTTGATAGTTTATATCCTAATTTTCCAGCTATCCCACAAAATATTAGATTGGTATTATCATTTAATGGTTTTAACCATTTTTTCAAATGAATACCACACTTAGTAATTTTCCTATTTTCATCTACATTTATAAATTTCTATCATAGATGTGTGTGAAGAATCCATTTACCATCACTAGTATATTGATATTTGGACCTAGTGATTTTGGAAATTATATTTACATATACTTGAAACCATTAATAGATAAGTTAAAGGTGATTTTGATCATAGGTGTTCAAGCATGTTATTAATTTATGAAGTAGTGATTTATGTTTCATGAATCTTTATTATGGTTGATAAATTATTTCCCTACTTATGGAATAATGTATGGTTGGAGTACATAGATGAAATTATCTTGTCTTATTTTTATGAAAAATACATGCTCCCAGAAATTAAAGTTTCAATTAAATTTTATCTTCATCAATCATTTAAGATTTCTATCGATGGATCATCCATACATGAAAAATGGGAGACAACCTAGTAATTCTATATAGATAAATGAAACACCTCAATGAATTTTAGGGAATTATATTCTTAAAGAAACTTGATGGTTTGAATTGTGTTCTTGGAAAGAGTTTATAAAATTCCAGAAAGTTAAGGAATGTTAATTTTAATCATAATTGTAATTGGAGAAATAAAATTATATTCTTTGAGATTCTATATTGGTGATTGAATTTATTGTGTTATTTCTTATACGTAATGAATATAGAGGAAAACAAATTTGAAATTTTACTTGCTACATTTTAAATGTCAAGGGAAAAGTAAAAGACGATTTGTGGTAATTTCATGATTTTATGGATTGGAGTATAAGACCAAGACTTCATCCTAATTTAATTGGATATAATAAGTGGAAAGTCCATTTTTTCTGTTTTTTTATGACAGATACAGAGAAAAAACAATTCTTTTAGGTCTTGGAAAGTTTGAAAGATCTATATGGTTATTTAATTAACATTTAAAAAAGGGTGAATGCACAATATGTGAAAATAAAATCTCTTAAAACACATGAATACTATTTCTTGTTACATGATTCGATTCCCATTGTCATTTGATATTTAATTTCACATAATTTTATAGTTATTGTGATTAGGTTATGTCATTTTTATCAAGACCTTTGTTCCAAAATACTAAGTAGAAGTGTTGTTCATAAATTTTAAATAGATTCACCAATTATTCTTTATGTCTTAGAGAAAATTTTCCCATTATCATTTTTCTCATATATGTTACATATGACTATGCATCTTCCCATAGAAGTTCTTTTTTGTGGTCCTGTTTCAAGTTAATAGATGTATCTAGAAGAAATAATGATTTCTATATTGAAATATTATGTGAGAAATAAATATTAACCTGAATTATATTTTGTGAAAGGATGTTTAGAACAATAATTCATGGATTTATATTCATCGTAATTGGATAATATCACTAGAGTTCTAATTGACTAATGAGAATTGATGATGAGAAATACGATCCCATTGAACCTACATTTACTTCACTATCCCAAACAAGGGGAATATCTTTTTTATATATCTATTCCATTAAAAAATAATTTGGTGTTTTTTTATGTCAATAAAATACATATTTTTGATGAAGGTGTGGATTATAGTGATGTTTTGGATGAACCTGTAAATATTTATTAAAATGTTTCATTTAATGAAACAGATGATTCAATCGTTAGAGAAGATTGTGAACCAAAAATTATTACATAGCACATATAGTGATGAAAAATTTATAAGTATTTACATGATATTATTGTCATATTGTATGTGTTTTTTTTAAATTTTATGCATGGTATCAGATTAATTTTTTTAATTACATTCCTAAATTTTCAAATTAGTTGTCATTGTGGTAACCAGATATAAAAATATAATGAAATTATTATTTTATGTTGGAAAATCCTTGCATTAAATAGAATTTTTCATCTTTTCATTTGTTTTTTAAGTTTACCAATTATACTATTTAACATTTTCTTTATTTATATTTATATTATAATATTATTTTAAATTTTTAGGTTAGTATGCCTAATTCTGAAGATTTTAGAAGGATAATAATGCAGATAAATGAACAGAAAATTATAGATTTGGGCATGTATCCTATGATCACCACTATAAGTACACTTTAAGCTTGAATATTATATTCTTTAATATTATTTATCTTTTAATTTTTCATTTTATTTTATAATACAAGTTATTTTAGGATACTTCGTCAAAGAGATTATTAGATTATATTGTGTATCCTAACATTATGGAAGAGGGTATCGATATGAACATTTATAAAATTCATCTATGTTGCTTCATTCACTAGGAGGTTGTCTAGTTCAGCCTTCATCCATGTCACTTTAGTCACCATGAGGTCATCCTCCAATTATTCTATATCCTTATTTTTAATACCCACCTTTTTGGATTCTTTTATTTATGTAGACACATAGTATGGTTGTGATCATAATCACATCCCCCCTTATTACCCATTCACATCACCCGCTATATAGGTAACTACTCCTCTATATATCCCACCAAAATATCCATATCCACCTTTATCTATATTGTTCTATCCACAAGTTATTTTCCATCCATCAATACATCATTATTCATCAACTGTATAGAGTACTCATGTTATATATATCCCATCTCCCACAGAGGATGCTCCTCTACCAACTCCAGATATAGCACTCTAGGGTAAATTATATCCCCCATCTACTAGTATGTGGTTAAACATTACTAATAGTGATTAATTATAAATTTTTATATATTGTTTTCCTTTAATAATTGTCTATTTTTTCTAATTAGTTGCATCCTCTACCAGACAATGAGGTCACACAAAAATTTGAGAGGTCTAGAATCGACATACATAGATTATGGTTCAATACAATGAGGATGGTACTATTATTGGGAAAATTTTAATTGATGTAAAACTTTTATGGGTACACTTTCTAAACGTATCAATATTATTTTAGTTTAAGTAATAATTTGGAGAGAAGTTGGAGTCCAAATAAAGGACAATGTGTGGGTAGATATTTGGGTAAGTAATATTAATAAACATTTATATATATTAATTTATAATATTTTTTCCAAGTTAGATTTGATATAATTTTCCTAATGGAAAAAATGACCAGGACATAAGGTTAATGGAGTTGGGTTAAATATGGAAAGCATAAAAGTATGACTTGTATACCAGTTAGAAAGAGAGAGTTGATAATGAGCTTGAATAAATACAAATCATTCCTAATTTCTTAATATCATAGTACATATAGATGATTGGGTATAAGAAGAGTCCATAGTTAATGGTATTAGTTAAATTTATATATATAATCATTTATTTATTTGAAAATTATTTTTAAAGTATAAATTAATTATTTTATTTATATTAATGAAATCATATAATCTTTTGTTTATAGAAGAAATATTACAAAAATAAAAGAAATAAAATTTCAATAAAATACATTCATTGTAACACCCCAATCTTCCATGGTACGTTTCCCTTTGAATAATGCAATAGCTTGCATTGTACACAACTTCGATATTCTAACACACCGCGACCAATCAAACTAGTCGTTATGAATAGTAATACCCACTTTTTAAAATTTTATAAATTTTATCTTTCAAAATGGACTTCATTTTTGGATTTGGAATATCAAAATTAGCTTAGGATTAATTTTTGGTACTTTTCTGAAAACTTTCAATTTTTGATGAATAGTGAAAAATACTAAATTTTAATTAAAAACAACTTTTTTAATCGAAATAATTTATAGTGTTAAATTATACATTTGAATGGTTTTTAAGTATATTTAGATTATATTTTTATCATTTAATATAATTTAGTTCATTGGATGTAATTTCACGATTAAACTGGACATAAACAATTGTCAATCTTTTGAAAGTTATTATTTCATAAAAACGCGCTTTTTGTTTTGACAACGGGAATTAATTTTAAATTAATTTCTTCCATTTATATGTTTTGAATTTGTAAAAATGGATTTCATATTTGGAATTAGGAGGTCCAAATTGTATAAATAGGTAACTTTTATTTTTATACATTATGAATATTACTTCGGTAAATATTTTATTTACCGTGGTTAAAGGGGTAAATCCAGTAAATAAGGTTAAAAAAAATAATACTATAATAATATTAAATTACCCTAACACGTGTCCTAAACCTATTGGATGATAAATTTATTACCATGGGAATCCTTGTGTTGATTTTGGGACCCCATGGAGCCACTTGGGAGTGATAATAACATTTTATATTAAATAATCTAAAGTAAAGACAAAAAAAACAAAAGCAAATATCTTTTAGTAAAAAAAAATTTATATGAGGTTATATAATTGATCTATTCAACTATAAATAGTCATTATAAATATAAAAATATTTCCTACATCATTATATTTTATTTATAATTTTTTAGACATAAAATAAATATATTTATATATGACACAATAATGATGCAGTATTTTCCTTATTAATGAAACAATCAAATAAATGATATTATAAATACTAAAATAAATATAATTTTAAAGTTTTGATGTCATACAATAATTTTATAGGTGACTATGACATGTTATGGTTGATTAAATGTATTTATTTTGAAGTAATAAAGTTGTTAGTACTTTAACAAAAATCAATTATTAAATAATGGCAAAATTGACATAAATGAGTTTTTAAAACAAATAAAATATTATTGGTTGATATAATAATCCTAAAAATATAAGGTTTGGAAAAAATACTTATATAATGATATTTGTATCATTAATTAACCACTTGGTGTTATCTTATAAGTTTATAGTAAGTTTATTAACCATATAATATAAAAATACAAAGAGACATGGTAAATGTCAAACAATTTAACTAAGAGTTAAATCTAAAAGATAAGGTTAATATAGTGACCCAAACCCATATAAAACCTATTGGTTGTGTGTATTTCGACCCATATCCACCTTATCCTATAAATAAATTATTTTTTAGCCATTAGAAACCGAAAATGTTTTTATTATAAAATAATATTCCAAGCTTTTCTTAAAGTGACCCTCACCTCTCTTATAAAAGGACACTTTCCCTTCTCTTAATTTCACACCTCCAAAGCCATTTGGATCGGCCAAACCCTACCCAAATTTCCTCCCAAATTTACTCTATTCATCCTAGAGGCCTTTCTTTGGTCAAAAAGCCAACCTAAGTATCCCTTTTGATCAAATCAAAAGGAAGAACCTGAAGAAGAGGTAAATATTTCATCACCTCTTTCAAGTTCTTTTCTTCTTCCACTTTCTCTTTATTTGTTGTTTACATTATAAAATAATAAATCCAGTATCTTATATATATTTTGATGTAATTATAAAAATGGTACAACCATATTCATTATTCTATCCATCCTATAAATGACAAAGTCACCACACGTGCGTACGTACGGATTACCGTCTCCACGTCGTGGTGTAGTTTGTTATTCAAGCGCTTCATCATTTGGATGGGTATAATAATGAGTATAAATGATTTAAATAATAAATATAACATTATAATTATTCTGTATATATGATATACCATCTAATTATATATTATTTTAATATCAAAAGAATGATAGTGTCGCTCGTGCGTACGTACGGATTATCGTCTCCACGAACGCGATGAGATTCATTCCCCATCATAATAATTCAAGAATAATTTTAATTTTATGATTAAAAATAATTTTTATGAACATAATATCATTATTTATATGAATAAAATACATCCTATCCATAACAAACATGGCTTACATAACCAATCATATAAAGGAAAATGAATCAGCTAACACCTGAAACGATGATACTACTAAAATATCATTAACAAAGCAATATTAGAAGATCATATATGATATAATATTAATGTATATGGTTCTTGTATAATTTAATAACAATTATTTAACCATTATATAGGAGGTTAACCTACCCTCGACCAAGTAAAAGTACAAGGTAAGGGTTAATTTCACAATCTTCTTATTATCCGAGGTTGTTTTTACGTAAGTATCTACTGGGACCTCTTTATCATCCACATCCATGTTTCTTAAAAATTTATTCCAAAACATTTTTACTATTTACTAGACTATGGGTTAAAGTCATTTATACCCTTTTTTGGCTTTTTATAAAATGGTTTGAAAGAAATATTTCCGTCATTTTCCAAACAAGGTACTTTATGACCTTTTCGACAAAATTAAGGTAAGAATGTCTTTTTAACTTATACAGCGGGTGAGGCTATTTTCCACCATTATAACATCATAGAATCTTCCCTTACAAGATTATAAGAATATTTTCAAAATAAATGTTTTCTTTTATAATTATACGACTTTTAAATGATTTCAAAATAGAAAGATATATTTCTCTCAAAAAAGTTTTTATTTAATCTATGTCAACATCCTTTGATGGGTTTTAAGCTTATTTGAAGTTGATTTATTATGATAAAAATCTTCCATATTTTATTGAATGTTTTGTGATACGTTTGACTATGGATGTGTTATTTTTATACCATTCATGGTTTATGGATAAAGTATTGACATTTCGTATGTTAGTTTTAATACGAATGTTTATGTTATGTTTAAACCTTTTCATATGAGGAATGCATTGGACTTAGTAAGTGACGGGTGGAGCCTTCTATAGCTCCTAGATGCATTGGTAGCTCTCATGATACAAACTAGTGTATTGGCACAAGGCCTTGACAAAATCTTATTTGTAGTCTTGAAACAAGGCCTTGACTATGTGGTTATGAAGTCTGGCATTATGCATTCCATCATTATGAAAGTGGCTATTGATATTGCATGTGATTATTCAACTAGTAGAATATCTATGTGAATAAGTAAATGTAATTATTTGATTTTATCTTTGAGATGTTATTCTGAATTTAAAGTTTAAAAGGATTTTGTTTTAGTCTTACGTTGCCTTAAATGTTTATGCTTATTTATGAAATTTTATTCTATATTGTTATCCTTGCTGAGCATCTGATCTCACCCCTTTCTATGTTTTATTTTTCCCAGGATGCGAAGAAGTATATTATGACTGACCTTCAGGGATAGTATAAGGGATATGAGTGTGGCCTATGGAGACTATGTTGTTGTAGTTTTCCATTTTATAATGTAATTTAAAACTTATGAATGTATCTAGTATTTCCAAGGCTACTAAACTAATTGGTCTTTCAAGACTTGATCTTTTGTGATCATGCCAATGTTATGTAATAATGCACCAAATCTGAGTAACTAGGGTTGGGGTGTTACATTCACACTCTTAGACACACTTCCCACCTAGATCATGATCAAGCATGGGTAATTTAACATTTAAAATATTCAATCTCATTTTCTTGAAATTTAGATTTATTACCTTTAAAGTTTTATTGGTGTGCTAGATTAGTTTTTTTATAGTTTTATATTTTTGGGAAAAAACTATTTTTTATTATCATATTCCTTCATTATAATGTTTATTTCCATATAAATATTTTTTATTTATCCAAATATAATCAGAACATAGCCTTAAAAATGTTATCCATACAAGTAATTGGAAATGATTAGACAACATTTCCACATTGTATAATTATAGAAAGAAAATATTTAAGACAACCCTGCTAGGTGTTCATGAGTTGAAATTTAATTTAAGAAAGTAATTGAATAAATAAGTACTATATAAAGAGAGTATTGTTAGGTAGTATAGTATAGGACCATTATGCCTTATATTTTCTATCACATTCTAGAGACGTAATTGTATATCATTGATACCAAAACCAATTTTTGGATTGGGTCGTTGGTGCTTGAGATATAGGTTTATAGTATTCCTCCTCTTCAAGTTCTAATTAATGTTTTGAATTTTTCAATATTAGAGGAAGAAGTCAGTATCATCTTGAAGATCCTAGTTAAGAACATTTGTGACTTGGACTAAAAATATGATCACTATAAAAAAAGTTATACAATGAAAATATTATACTGATCTATCTATATTTTATCTCTTAAGAACAAAGAATCAATTTTAATTTGACATTTTCAATCAAACATGCAAGAAACAAACCACTAGGAATTATTTGTGATAGGCTAACCCCCATTGGATTTTCTCTGCTAGTGCTCGATTGGGATTCCTTATGAATAAAAACCACACTAATTATTTCATAGGAGAAGGTAAAAATGAAACAATATAATTCCAAATAAAAGAACAACCCTACCCTTAAGGAGAAGAGAATGCAAGTTAAAAATTTTGAGTTATGTGCACATCTTAATATATTGGCCCTATAGATTATGAACAACCATCAGAGTACTAGGAATAGATTAACTAGGGGTCCTATAAATAGTGGGATAAAAGTTTTATTGGTAGTTATTTGATGAGAAACTATGAAACCGGTGGAATTATAGAGGAGGACTTGTAATTCTTTAGTCATATTAGTAATGTTTTAGTAGGGTAGGGACTGTAAAAGGGAAATAAAGAGAAATAAGTGAAACATGAATCATCATTGGGGTTGAGGGTATCTTCAATAGGGGTGATTCCATCAGGAGGGTAGAGGTTAGCAATTATATATAGAAAAAAAAAATATGCAACTAGATGTGTAGTAAGTATAACTATATAATGAAATAATGCCATCAAAAATCCTTGAAGCACATGTAATTAATTAAGAAGTCAAAAAACTAGAAACGATGAGCCTATGGGGAGACTGATGATGAAACCAATAAGCTTTTAGGTATATAGTAACAATGATAATGGGTGTACCTATAATAGGTAGTTGAATTATGGACTATAAGGTCAAGGCTATGCACCAAAAGTAAATGAATAGTAAAAAAACTAGTAAGGAGACAACAACTCTAATAAAATTCAATAAAGAAATGATGGAATCATTTTATAATCCAATAAGAAATCACAAGTAGACATGAAACATATAAGAGATCAGTGTTAGTAATAGAAGAAGAATTTGATAGGTTTGTCACTCTCATAAATCATATTAGTGATGTATTTCTATATGCATCACTACCATACAAGAATCAATCATTTAAATTTGAATTCCATGAAACCAAAATACATGAGAATAATGTAATGTGTTTCATATGTGTTGTGATACATGAATGATATGAGTTAGAAAAATTGTGTGTTGATTTTTTGACATGCCTTGAGTTGTATATGTTATCCCCATAAGGTATCTTCAAGATGGGTAGTGAATTAAAGATATAAAAAATATTATAAAATATTATCCTCTTAAATAAATTATAGTTCATATGGAGTAAGTGAATATAACATTAAACTATATAAATTCAAATAAATAAAACCAAAATTTAACAATTTAGATGATAACTATGGTGTGAAATAAACAATGAACTAAATGAATTAGCATTTTAGAATAAAAGATAATTTATAAGGTAAAAAATCACTTTGAATTATAGTATGTTAACAAAAAAAGAGAATATATAAAATTAATAAACAAAGAATATCAAAACAATGGATTTCTAGATAAAAATATGAAATTACCCCTATTTAATTTTATTGAAGAATGATATATCCATGTTTTTATCCATCCTTATAATTTCTATACATTTAACACAAATCTATAGAATGATCAATACCATGGTCTGAATATACCATTTTTAAGTTGAAATCTCTTCTATATAAAACAACAAAAGTAGCAATCCCATTACATGGTATTATTTGATTATAATATCATTATCACAAGTTTATTTAATTAAAACTTATTTGATCATAGGTGATTGGAAAAAAATGACAATAAGAAATGTCCTAATGATTTTACAAGAGTACTCACTAAAATGGATATACAAAGAACGCACTAAAAAATAATAACTAGATTAGAATGGTATAAAATTGAGGGATATTATTCTTTTATTTTTCTCATCTCTATACAAAGTGGGATAAAATATGTAAATAACCTGAAATTGTATTTATACCAGACTATTAATTTATTTAACTATTCCTTTATTTCTATAAAAAATAAAATTTATGCAAAGAATAATAAAATTTGGAGACAAGATATTTGATATCCCATGTTATATTAGGTTTTCTAAATTCTATTCTCAAAGTATTGAAAATATTATATATGTTAGGATTAGGGTAGAATTTATTTTTCATTTCATGAGTTTCATTAGGCACATTGTTAATTTTAGTAGAATGAGAAGTGATTATAGAATTGATCATATCATGAAAGTTTCCTATAATAACCCTAAATACTATTATTATAATTAATCAACTCATTATATATATCTTCTTAAATGGTTTGAACTAAAGGATACATTTTTTCTTAAAAACACTATATTATAAGATATGTTCTCACATTAATGACATTGTATGTTTTCATTAATTAAATATGTTGTCATTGATATTCAATTTTAAATTTCTAAATTGACTCTAATATTGATTTATTTATTTGTTTTCTTAGAAAAAATGCATTGAATATCAGGGTTTGTGTTCCTTTCTCTACCTTTTTTTGTACAAGAAGGAAAATGAGAGATGGTATCATAGTAAATGGTGATACCTAAGAAATGATTATACGTATATTTTGACTAAATTTAATTATTTATATTATTTTATCATTTTAATTTATTTCATATATCACTCAATAGATTGGTTTGGAGGCATTTGAAGAAAAAGAACCAAAAAATTTGGGCCTAAAGGATCACCTACATTAGGTATTGTGTGATGAATATCATACTAGGGTACATTATTGACCTGGGAAGAAGATTATACCATCTAAATACTAGTATTCCAATAGGGTTTCTTGAGCACTGGTTCTGGTATATTCATAGTTGAAAAAATGAATGATGCAGTCAAATAAGAAACTCAAAAGGAAGAAGAAGATAATCTGCATCAAAATATGATAAATAAACTGATGATGAAATATATATCTTTTTTTTCTTCTGCACTTCCACTAGAGGGTGTTGCAATGATTGATTCTTGTTTGATGTAGATGTGTTCTACATATAAGGATTCCTCTACTCCTATAACTGATTTAGGTGTTTATATAGATATTGATGTCAATTAAAATATTGATTCCCATGATGATAATGGTGGTGGTGTGAGAGGAGGTGATAATGATGTCGGTGTTTCTATAGGATATATTGATGAAGGTTTTGATGGATCTAGTGATACTAATATTGAAGGTAATTTATGATTTAAATTTTATTCTTTATTTATATAATGGATTTTATTATGTAATTTCATTTTATTATGGTGATGCATATATTGTATTTTTTTCATTGTTTTTTTTTTGGAGATAGATTATATTTTTGTAATATATTGAATTGTATTTTGGTGATATATTGGATTATAGTTTTTTGTAAGAGTGGAGTGATGATAAATTTCCATTTTTCCTCACTGTAATATCAGAGATATAGCCCTGGTTCATTCCCATGGAAATAGACCTATTTTCATGGTTCTACTCATTATAGTATACCTATATCCACAGGTAGTTCTTGTGGAAATAAGTCTATTTCCATGAGAATGACTCATGGATTTATAGCTTAAAGTAATGTTCATGGATACTAATTATAGCCACAGGAAAGGACTGTGGTAATAGACCTATTACCATGGGTAGTACTATGGGTATAGGTTTATTTCTAGGGGTAGGACCATGGATATAGGTCTATTTCCATGGGACTTGTCCATGGATATAGTTTTGGCCCTATTTCCAAAGTAATAGGATTCACAGCTAGCTCGACCAAGGATATTACCTATAGCCATAGTTTTTTCATCTATATCCATGGTTTTTTCCAATGGCTATAGGTGAATTTCCTAGTAGTGATTTATTATCTTATGAATGTGTTATATTTACACGATCACATAGAATAATAAATGAGCATGTGTAGATAAAATAAATTAATATGTGGTGAATGGATTATATTATTCATTGTCAATTTGTGTAACACCCCAAGCTTCCATGGTATGTTTCCCATTGAATAATGAAATAGCTTTCATTATACGCAACTTCGAGATTCTAACACACCGCGACCAATCAAACTAGCCGTTATGAATAGTAAGACCCACTTTTTGAAATTTTATAAATTTTATTTTTCAAAATGGACTTCATTTTTTAATTTTGAATATCCTAATTATATTAGGGTGAATTTTTTGTAATTTTTCTGAAAAATTTTAATTTTTGATGAATAGTGAAAAAAACTGCATTATTGGTTAAAACAACATTTTTTATTTAAATAATTATATATTTTATTTAAATTTATTTTAGGTCAAAATAGATACATAATACCTATATAATTTCAATGTAATTCATTGGAGTCATTTTATAATAAGTTTAGATATATAAAAAATTTATTGAATTTTTTACCGTCTTTTACCCACCTCCTAGGAGCATTTGCAAATTTGCATAAAACTTATTTTTACCGCTTCTGTGAGTTAAATTTCAAAAATCTGAGAGACACGGTTGACATCAGTAAGTAAAATGTGGTTCAATAAGATGAAAATATTTTTTGGTGAATAGTAACTTTTTACTTTTATTTACCATGATTAAAAGTAAATTGGGTAATTAAGGGTAAAAATGATTTTGTAATTACCTTAACACATGTCCTAATTCTATTGGATAAGTTTAATTCAAAAAAAAACAACCTTAGGAATAAAATATGATCCCCTTTGGTCCACTTGGATTATATTAGGACATTTATTATTATTTTATTTAAAGAAGATCAAAAAGATTTAAATTCAAAGTTTAATAACTAAACCATTTTTAATATAGGGTTATAAATAAGAAAAATTCGACCATAAATATTCATTAGAAATCTAAAAATATTTCCTACATAATGGTATTTTATTTATAATTTTTATACATTAAATAATTTAATTTATTTATGACATAACGATGATGCAGTAATTACCTTATTAATGAAAGATTAAAATAATTGATATTATAAATATCCAAATAAATGTAATTTGAGACTTTTGATAAATTAAAATAATTTTATAGGTTAATATAACATGTTAGTTTTGATTAAATAATTTTTATTCGAAGTAATCATACTGTTATGATTTTCAAAAAAAACCAAATACTAAATAGTGTCAAAATTGACATAATTGGGTTTTTAAAACAAATACTATATTATTAATTGATATAATATTCCTAAAAAACTAAGGTTTGTACAAAGGACTAAGATAATGTTATATATATTAATAATTAACCACATGTGTCTCTCTTGTCTTGTTATAGTAAGTTTATTAACCATATAATATAAAAATACAAAGAGACATGGTAAATGTCAAACTATTTAACTAAGAGTTAAATCTAAAATATATGGTTAATATAGTGACCTAAACCTGTCTAAAACCTATTGGTTGAGATGTTTTCGACACATACCCACCTTAGTCTCTAAATAATTAATTTTCAAGCCATTAGAAACTGAAAATTATTTTATTATAAAATAATATTTCAAGCTTTTCCTAAAGTGACCCTCACCTCTCTTATAAAAGGGTACTTCCCCTTTTCTTAATTTCACACCTTCAAAGACATTTTTATTGGAAAAACCCTACCCAAATATCCTCCCAAATTTTCTATATTCATCCTAGAGGCATTTCTTTTGTCAAAAAGACAACCTAAGGAGCCCTTTTGATCAAATCAAAAGGAAGAACCCGAAGAAGAGGTAAATATTTCATCACCTCTTTCAAGTTCTTTTCTTCTTCCACTTCCTCTTTCTTTGTTGTTTCAATTCTAAAATAATAAATCCAGTATATTATATATACTGTGATGTTATTATAAATATGGTACAACCATATTCATTATTCTATCCATCCTATAAATGACAAAGTCACCATATGTGCGTACGTACGGCTTACCGTCTCCACGTCGTGGTGTAGTTTGTTATTCAAACACTTCATTATTTTAGATGGGTATAATAATGAATATAACTGATGTAAATAATAAACATAACATGTTAATTATTCTCTATATATTATATACCATCCAATTACATACTATTTCACCATCAATATAATGATATTGTCGCTCGTGTGTACGTACGGATTACCGTCTCCACGAACGCGATGAGATTCATTCCACATATTAATCATTCAAGAATAATTTTCATTTTATGATTAAAAATAATGTTTATGAACATAATATAATTATGTATATTAATCAAATACATACTATCCATAATAAACATGGCTTACATAACCAACCATATAAAGGAAAACGAATCAGTTAACACCCGAAATGATGATACTACTAAAATATTGTTAACAAAGAAATATTAGAGGATCATATATGATATCATATTTATGTATATGCTTCTTGTATAATTTAATAACAATGTTTTAAATATTATACAAGAGTTTAACATATCATCTACTAAGGAAAAGTACAAGGTAATGGTTAATTTCACAATCTTTTTATTATCCGAGGTTGTTTTTACGTAAGTATCTACTAGGACCTCTTTATCATCCACATCCGTGTTTTCTATAAAATGTATTTCAAAACATTTTTACTATTTACGAGAAAATGGGTTAAATTCATTTATACCCTTATTTTACCTTATATGTTTTTTAAATTAATCTTTCTGTTGTTTTCCAAACAAGGTACTTTATGACCTTTTCGACAAAATTAAGGTAAGAATGTTTTTTTTAACTTATATGGTAGGTGCAGCTATTTTCCGCCATTATAACATAGTCGAAGCTTCCCTTACAATATTATAAGAATATTTTCAAAATAAATGTTTTATTTTATAATTACATGACTTCTAAATGATTTCAAAATATAAAGAGATATTTCTCTCAAAAAGTTTTGATTTCATCTATGTCAACATTCTTTGATGGATTTTAAACCTGTTTGAAGTTGATTTATTTATGATACAAATCTTCCATATTGTATTGAAGGTTTTGTGATATATTTGACTTTGGATGTGTTATTTTTATATCATTAATGGTTTATGGATAAAGTATTGACATTTCGTATGCTAGTTTTAATACGAATGTTTATATTATGTTTAAACCTTTTTATAAGAGGAATGCATTGGACTTAGTAAGTGACGAGTGGAGCCTGATATAGCTCCTCGATGCATCGGTAGGTCTCATGAGACAAACTAGTGTCTTGGAACAAGTCCTTGACAAAATATTATTTGTATTCTTGGCACAAGGCCTTGACTATGTGGTTATGAAGTCTGGTATTATGCATTCCATCATTATAAAAGTGGCTATTGATATTTCATGTGATTATTCGACTAGTAGAATATATATGTGATTAAGTAAATGGAATTATTTGATTTTATCTTTTTAATATTATGAGGATGTTTAAGTTTAAAAGGCTTTTGTTTTAGTCTTATACATTTCCTTAAATGTTTATACTTATTTATGAAAGTTTCCACTATATTGTTATCCTTACTGAGCATCTGAGCTCACCCCTTTCTATGTTTTATTTTTCCCAAGATGTGAATAAGTATTTTATGGTTGACCTGAAAGGATATACTAAGGATATAAGTGTGTTTAAAAAGGGTACAAAATGTTTTTGATGGTTTTATTTCATGATGTAATGTAAAACTTATGAATGCATCTAGTACTTCCAAGGATACTAAACTGATCAGTATTTCGAGACATGATTCCTTGTATCATGCCAATTTTATGTAATAACGCACAGACTCTAGGTAACTAGGGTCGGGGCATTACAATTTGTGAGCATTATCACATAGAATAAGCATATTAGATATAAAATTATTTCATTCATTTAGAATAATTAAAATCCCTCAAAGAAATATTAACTCATAACACATTCCAATACATGAGTTTAACAAAATTGTATGTTTTAGGTGTCTGTTAGTCCTAGTTTAGGTTTCATATTACTATTGGGGTGTTCTTATGAAAGTATTTGGTAGAATTATGTAACATCTTGGTTCATTAGCCACTTGACTGGTGTCGCGGCCTAGTTTTCCACTATATCTCAAGCACACCTCCCCATACGCCAGAGTCTTTTGACTAGAAACGGTGGTCTAAGGTGGTACTATGGGGATACATACCCCTTGTATTATAGTGTGTAGTAATAGATGAAATAAATAAGAATCATATGTCAAAAATAAACTAAAAGTGTAAGAAAATAAATATAAACAAGGATGATAAGAAATGAAATGTGGTAAGGGATCAAACATCCATGCCATACATACAACAAACCTCCCCAAAGGGCCGATTACAGATATAGACTAGAAATAAATAATAAATATGTTGGCTCCATTAAATACCTAAGAGAAACCTTATCCCAAGATTTATATACTCATATGAGCCATATTTCTCATTCAAACTCAGGCCTCAACCCAAACTATACATGTAACCAAGTGAATGTCTACTCGGGTACCCATGTGAAGTGGTGACCTAATAAGGGTGTGAATAAGAAACTTAGTAGGGAGTCACCAACATGGTCTCATACTAACCATGATATGAAATTATATGCACATGTGACATACTCAGCTGAAATAAAATAGAAACTTTTAAAACATATATAAGAACTACCTAATTCATTCTAATGTTGTAGTGTCTCTAAGAATGTTGTGATTACTATTCCAACATAGAAACCAATGTTTATCCTTGAGTATGGGGCTCCGATCAACCATACCTGCTTCAGACTGATGTCGGAGTGTCTCTAGGCATGTTGTGATGACCATGCCTACCAACTGGGCCCTCCGGATGATCCCCGGGTGAGCCAAGCCAATCTTGTAAGGTCATTTGCATCAGGGGGAAGCATAATCATCCCCGGATAACTATAAGAGAATAGTAAAATGTGGGTAATATACCCATACTCATGAAATGTGGGCTCAACCAACTGGAGGTAGTATACCCATCCTCATGGTACAATCAAGCATCGGGGGTAACATGCCTATCCTCAAGCCATCTAGAGTGAACATGATAATAGGGGTAACATACTTATCCCCGTGACACATGAACTCAACCAATCAGGGTTAATATACATATCCCCGTCGTATAGTCAGACATCAGGGGTAGCATGCCCCTCCTCAAGCCATCCAGAGAGAACAGGACAACATGGGTAATATACCCATCACCATGACACATAGGCTCAACCAACCAGAGGTAATATACTCATCCCTATTTTATAGATAAATCTAACATGCCTTATCTAGTTCTAGAAGGAATATCACTCCATGATCATGTACCAGATTCATAACATCATAGTCACCCCTCTGGTGTAAAACAAGCTACATAGAAGTTAGTAAAAATAGGGGGTCGACCACATGCCTTACCCACCTCGACCACCATGGGCCCCTCAATTCACAATTTAATTAGGGTACTAAGGTGAAATCTATAATCATGTCTACCCATATCCAAACACACTCACTCAGGGTTGGTCAGTTAATGGGGCACCCACTCGGGCCCCTCAGGTCAATTCTGATGGGTGCACTCCACTTAGAGTCCTCGATCTCAAATAGGGTATCAATTGAACACCCAATTATCTAAGGATGTCATGTCCCATGGAATCACCAACAAGGTATCATATCCTCACCGGTTACATGGGGTCTTACCACATAGGCAATGTTTAAGAGATGGTTTATGGCCTATCTCAATCCTTGAGGTCACCCTCAGCCGGTCCACTCACCCAACCTGATCCTAGTCTACCTAAATTCTATCCACCTAGGCCTATTCATAATGTATGGGAGGGGATCTCTCATCCTACAATTGTATCCATGATCCGGAATAAATTGAAATACATAAGGTATTATTAATACCTACTTAGTCAAGGTATTTTAAGTCTGTACCCACCCTCATCTTGGAGGCATCTTAAGACCCTAGGCATTCACTAATTAGTCTCATCAGGCCTGACCCCACCTCTTGGGGGTTTGGAGGTAAATTGGTGTCTTGAAAATCCTAACCTTGTCTATCAAAGATGGAGGTGACAAGTTAGAACACAAGGGTTGTTAAAGACCCTTGGCACTCATTAATTTTATTTAGACATTTTAATTTAATTAAAATATTCCATTTAACTAAATTAATAAGGGTAAATTTCCTCAGTGTCATGCCCGAGCATCCACATGTGAAATAAAAAGGAATATCAACCTAATTATAATATGTGATACCATCTACCTTATTGGTAAGCTTTTCCATTTTACTTCATAACTCGACAACTCCCTCCTAGGCTTATAAAACCTCTTCCAAGTATGTCCCAGCACCACCAGTCACTACCCACATCCTCGGGCACCCAACTCATGCCAAATATTCCCAAATAATTAATTAGAAACAATTATAATAAATATTTTAATTTAACCCAAAGTGACATAAATGGTGAGAAATCATCAAGCATCCAACAGTATTCAATTCTATGATAAACAGTGTGTCGGATACCCTCATCACACCCCTAAACCCATTTCGAGTCAAAGACCTAACCTATGATTATAATTACATAATTAAATAAATTCAATTTTAATGAGAATCTAAATAAATATACATGTAAAGGAATACCTTTGACAAAAATAATGAATGGTGATATGCAGACATCTTCTCAGGTCTCCTTCTAGCTAGGACGCACAAAATCCCTGTTGAAAATAGGTGATTTCACCATTCTCTAGTAAAATCTCCATAAACTCGCTAAATCGAAACAACATATAAATTAGTGGAAATTGTGAAAGTAAGAGTGGATGTATGGGAGAGGAGATCCTTACCCAAAACAATAATACAATCATACCAAGAATGACCAAGAATGGAGGTAATAAGAGGGGGGGGGGATCCTTGACTGTCGACCTCCCATGCATACTCATTGAACTAATAAAAGGGGGGCCCTTAAATATCCTAAATTAGGGTTTCATGACATGAATATTAGGTCCATTCCATGAATCATTAAACAGGGGTATAATCCCTTGTCTTTCCCATTTACACCATGAATCTAGGATTCACAGTGTTAAATCCCTATAGAATCCTCTGAAATCTACTCATCCACTTCATCCTTCTGGCTTCCTCTTAGACCCTGGGTCATCACATGAGCCTTGAATCTCATATGAAAACACCTTTTTGGGTTTTATAAACCCCTATAATTCCATTCTGAGCTTCATTACTTGGAATGAGTTGTCCAATAAACCATAAAATTCAAATTTTCTCAGGAACTTTCACACCGGTATGGATACAGAGTTTTACAATCTCCCCACCATATAACTTCTCATCCTAAGAAGTATCACTAACCATTAAACCAAAGAAACCAAACTTCATGGATTTTATATCATGGTTAACCTATTTTTTCCAATCCTCAAACACCTAATGTGCTTTAGCTACATAAGTCTGAACACCATACACACCTTTCACTAGGTGGTGATCTTCCCTCTCTTTAACTGAATCCAACAATGAGACGACAATCACCGCACCCATCTATCCTAATACCTCATAGTGTCTTGTATAATTAATCATATAGTATATGGTTCTCCCTACCATAATATTTATCTCGTAATTTCTAATTCTAATCCATGATACTCCCCACTGTTGGAATCACCTACTAAAAACATCTCTCCAGTGATCCATTGACCCACTAACCATATCCCACATGACACTCCTAATACGGTTTCCCTATCACAATGTCTAACCTCAAGAACACCTCATACATATAACTTCCTCTCAAATAACTTGTTTGTACCTGTTGATGCATCCACACAAGAAATGCATGCATACAACCTACCATTTTCCACTAACATCCCCACATGTAGGGCCTCACTCGTATCCTGAGCGATAACATTATCTATCCATGCATCCCAATATTTTTTTTCCAAAATGGATCCTTCACTACTTTTCATTTCATGTTTCATCCCCTAAATAATGTCATGAAATATTTCATCACATGATTCACCTCTTGAATCATGTGATGAAACATGGATTTACCCCCTAAAACATGTCATGAATCATGGTTCACCCCATGAATCACCCTTAGGTTACATCGAGATCATCCCAAGCTCGATACCAATGCACTGACTCCATTCGTTATCTCATCTAAACCTTAAACATATCATTTACCTAGAACCAGATAAAACTAGATTCATTTACTCATGTTGAATTTCTCATGATCAGTCCTATCACACCCATGACCCTATCATCCCAGGGTAATAAATTCATTTCCCACAGTCCATCCATTCCTACATATAATGATTGGGTATGTCCATTCCTCTAAAACTTGATCACCAACATGAAAAATCAATTACCACCTATTCCCGGATCATGGGAACATCACCCTAGGAAACCAAAAAAATTATTATCATGATGAGTTTCATTTACTTAAATGTTTAATGATGTATTCCCATCATGATGGGGGTCGCACCACCTCAACAAGTATCATCACTGCATGTGTGTTGATTCTTCTGATCCATGCTCCTAGCCCTGTTAATACATGGCTAATATTGAACCTGATTAGTCATTCCACTACACCAAATCAATTCTCAATGTCTCCTCTACCATGTAGAAACATTTTTGAAATTATCATCCCAACATCAAGCTATTATACCTGAAATCATCACATCAAAATCATCAGTCTCAACATGCACATGACCACTCATCAATCCAATTTCAACTGATCTCACACATGAATAGATTGAATCACCTTAATCTCATATGGAAACAAAATGGGTGTAAACTACCGTACCACCCAATCCATATCCCAAATCACACTCCTATGAGTTTTATATCAACAAACTAGGTTGTCCATGCTCTATGGAATTCCATATTTTCAATAAAACCACATGATTATCCACCACATATCACCATTACAAGTCAGGATCATCCACTTACACTCTTATCACATACTAAAATGAATCCAAAGTTAACAAGGTCAGGCACCCAAATGTTCTTACCCTTAAAAACTATCATCAATACCAAGGCACTCTTCATGCCTAACATTCCAAATCACTAGCACTCTCAGTTCCATTATCATAAAACCTCAAGTCATAACCATTCCATTTTTCATAATCTTAGTTTTCACCTCCCATGCATCACTTGTAACCCAAAGCACTCACTTGTTCTTATTGTATCTATGGAATCACAACCTTAATATAAACCTTATCATGGGTTTCCCTCTAATAACACTACACACTAACCCACTAAGGTCCAATTCAAGTATAAAGGTCTCTAGATCTCCCACCTAACCTATGGGTCATTTATTATAGAAGGTCACGGCTCACGGGATGTCATCTGTGCTCCCATATCAATAACCCATGGAATACAATGTGCCAAAACACCCACTCTAGGCTATAAAATTCATATAAAATGGCATATAAATCCAAACTACCTATGAGGAAATTAATTCTCACCAATCATCCACCTTCGGGATTGCTCCCTCAAGAATAAAAACATAGAATGACCCCCAATGACATATTCTGAGATGATCTGTGTTAAGGAACTGTAGTCATGAGGCTTAGTTAGATATAATTCCATTAAAATATATATCGTAAAACTTTATATGGGTTTTTATTGGAACCTTAAATAACCAAACCCTAATACTAACAACCCACTAGGGGTTTCTCCACTAAGGCATCAAATAGTTGTATTGACCTGCTAAGTTTACTCCATGTCCTATACACCAAGGTATTATATTATCACCATCAATTATCATCTCAATATAGATCCACATGACCTACCATAAGAGTGAATAATATATACATGGCGGTCCATCTGAGTATAATTCCACCAAATAATTATATGGGAAAACATTGTATGAGTAGTTTTTAACACTTTAAAAAATTGAACCTCAATCAGTGAAAAAAACACACTAGTAGGTTCCTACATGTCTTGTAACTTCTATGTGTTAAACTATGATGCATGATACACTCATTGCCTCTAAAATATAAGATTCAAATCCAAATATTTATCTTTCCAACGGGCCAAGAGTCAAGAATTCAATGTAAATCATAAAATCATTACACATCCATATGACCCACTCAAGGTGGAAATCATATATAACTATAGAATTGAAAACTGAGAACAAAAATATCAAACTCCTAGAAACCTAGACTTTCTACCGACAAAGGTGTTCATGATGTACCAACCCAATATTCATCATAGGATATGAAACATCCCTATATATTTAAACTACCACATCCCAAATAGTAAGAAAACAATAAAATAAACCTATGGTAGCACTTTGTAATGCCCTGAACCAAACTACCAGGTCCGATTTGAAGAGTCACATGACCTCATGTGTGCCTCCCCATATACAAGAGGCCACAAACTGGTAGAGAGAGTTTGAAGTCCATTAGTGGGGAGTCAATACCCTCAGTATCATTTCCTTGCACCAATAATATAAATATAATATAATAATCAGAGTAACATGAGGAAAACTAAATAATCAAATGGAACATGTGTTATACAGATAAATAAATGGGCTCCCAAAATGGAAATCCAAATCATAGTATAGCTGCAGCAGATAAGTAAATAAACAAAACACTATGGAATCCTATATATTATGTCATATTGTCACCACCAACTCCGTGCTCCATGAATTAGTTGTATTCCATGGGTCCCTTTCCATTTCTTTGATACCTATACATTAATTATGTATGCACATTGGGATGCCTATATAGGGTGTGAGTAATAAAACTTAGTAGGACACCATGAATGTATCCTTAACATGAGTAAACATGCATAAGAGTATATGACATGATAATAAATAATATCACACACAACCAAAAAAACCATACTGATAATATTTTTTCTAACTAAGACACTATAAACCCTTATTGTACCTACTTTGGATACTTTTCGAAAAACAACTAAGTGGTCATGGAAACATCACAATCATAGGATCCATACTTGATACTGCTCAATAACCATACATGCCCTAGGCCACTAGGTTAGGCCACAATAGGCCATTATCTCTTCTTTTTATCTTTTGAGTCGGCTCCCATAGTGTTAGGTCCACTGGGCTAGATACCCTAAGAGGGGAGTGAATCTGGGTATGGAAAATTAAAACAATTTCCCCTTTTGATCTTGTTTTTTTGTTAGAAAAAACTCACTTCTCTCTCTCCTTCCCATTACAGAGTATGAATGAATCTTAAGTCATACAAAGGACAAAGCAATTTTACTTGGTTCACCCTCACTGAGCTACATCCAAGGAGCATACACCAGCGATGTGTCGATGTAACAAATCCACTATAAGTGCACTGTTGTTTACAAGTTTGAAGTGGATTCATTGTCCCTCCTAGTTTACAACCATTCACAATTTGAGAACTCACTAAACTCTCAACTGAAGTGAGATCATTACTTCTTTATAAGATCAAATCATAGTTTATATACCTATAGGTCTCTTTAATATCACTAATTAATACATCCTCAATTATAGATAGATGCTCTGTTGAAGTCAAAATTTCATCAACTGATGAATACCCCTTTTCCAATGATCACTAGGAAACAACATTTGTAAATATCTTCGCAAAGCTCCCAACTTCACGAAGCTCCCAATTTCACAAAGCTCAAACAAGCCTTCTCAATTATCCAACCTCTTCATGAAGCTCACAATTTCGCAGATCTCACAGGTTTTCAATGCTCATAGGTTCACAATGCTCACTAGATTGCAGAGCTCTCTAGATCGCGGAGCTCACTGCTTTTCAGAGCTCACACTGGTCTTTGTGATTTCGCAAATATAAACAAGCCTTCTCAAAGTGCACGTCCTCTACAAAGACAAACTGGCCTTCGTGGCATGTCTCCCTTTCGCAAAACTCAAATGCCTCTGTGAATTCCCTTAGATTTCATGAAGCACCCTACTTTGTGAATCTCCTTCACAATTCGAGAGCTTAAGGTTTTTCGTTTGATCTCTCTACTTATCTTGAGGGGGTCATGTTCTGTTTATAGGTGTTTCCCATCAACTTCAAAACCTTCCAGCCACCTCATCACCACATCAACACCAAATTGCAGAGCTCCGAAATTTCTGCCAGAATTCACTCTATTTCACGAAGCACCGTGTCTATTTTCCAGATTCGGAAAGATCTTCATAATCACGAAGAGTTTCATCAAATCATTTTCACTACCACGATGCCCCTTATTCATTTTCATCGTCGCAATGCTCCACTCTCAATTCTCTTCACCACTACAATGATCTCTTGCAAAGATCTTCACCTCTTCCATTCATGAAGCTCATCGTAATCATAATTCAAACCATAAACATTCTTCATGTCTTCGCGAAATCCACTTCAAGAAGCCCATATTTGAAAAAATCATAACTTTTTCATATTTTGATGAGATCTTCAAGGAAATACACTTTTCATGATGCTCACCAAACTTCAAATTTTGGACCCCAAAAATTTGGAAAACACTGGAAAATAGTGCCACCGTGTATCTATTCTTTTGTACCACCTCAAGATCTTCCATTTCTTTATCGTGGTTCTTTTTCAATATGGATTTTCAACAATATATCTAGAACTTGACAATTCACAATGAAAACCTTCTTTGTCAACAAACACAATCAACCCAAAAATGTTGCAACGTTGCCTTGGGGATTTTTTCCCAAGAATCTCTTCCTTTGGGTTTGTTTACAACTCTTCTCATAATGATTATCTTCACTTTGATACCTCACTAAATCTCCTTCCATAATCTACCACCATTCACCTCTTTTGACTTAGATAGCGACCAAAGATTCACTCACCACATACTCTAAGCCCATATGAGCAATGTCCGGCGTGAGAAACAAGAGTAGTATGAAAATTTCATCAATGAATCACTTCATTTATGACACCAATTGTTGATACCATACTAATACCAATAAACTTCTTTTATTATGAATATCAGATGTTGTGATATCTAATCTTTGATCGATCACTTCAAGCATCATCATATTTAAAACGCTCCCCCTATCTCATTGCTCTCCTCCTATCTTGTTTCTCCAACTGTCAGCTTCTCCTTGTGTCTTTGACTAAGACATTTTATCCCTTCCTTAGCCACAATTTCTCCCCCTTTATCAATGAATCCAAAGGTTACACCTTTGTGGTTTGCAATAGAGTAGAGAACACAGATCATCATATTAGGGTAAAACACAACATACCTCGGGGAGAGGGGGGGCACATCTATAATCTTTCAAGTGCAGGAAGTTGATTAAACTCTTAGAGCCAGTTGATGCCTCTCAAAAGATTCCTTGGGTAAGACCTTTGTCTGTCTGTAATATATAGCTCTGTAGGCACATACTCCAACTGTAAAATTCCCTACTCAACCTTCTCCTTGATAAAATGATACTTTATCTCAATATTATTTTTCCTTGAGTGATGGAAGGGATTTTTACTGATATTTATAGCACTTGAGTTATTGTAGTGGATTCCAATCAGAGACTTCACTGCAATGCCCATATCATCAAGTTAATGCTTCATCCACAATAACTGTGTGCATACTTGAGTGGAAGCAATATACTTAGCTTCTGCAGTGCTCAATGAAATTCAATTGTGCTTATTGATTATCCAATAAATACACAATCCATCAAGATAGAAATCACCTCCTAATGTTGATTTTATGTCATTAGTTAAATCGGACCAATCTACATCTGTATATCTCAACAAATCTTGTTGAGATTTGTAATTATACATCAAACTGAAATCCAGGGTTCCTTTGATATACCAAAGTATTCTTTTCACTATAAGCATGTGGATTTCCTTAGGATTTCTTTGATATCACGCTTCTTGTCATGTGGCGAAAACAATATCAGGTCTTATCACTATCAGGTACAGTAAAATCTCAATAATCTACCTATATTATGTGATATTAACTGCCTTTCCATTATCATCTTTCAATAATTTCATTCGGGTAGCAACCTAAGTCTTCATATCCTTGAATTTTCTATTCTAAATCTTCTCAGAACCTCCTTGGCCTCCTGAATGGCCCGAAGGCCTTTATTTTTTATTAATTTTTGATAACCCCCCTTTCAAGGGATGAGGGGGAACCCTTACAAGGCCCGTAGGCTCAGAACCTCCTTGGCATATTTGGATTGAGAAATGAAAGTGTCATTCCTTCCTTATAACACCTATAAACCAAGGAAAAATGTTAGCTCTCCAATCATTGACATTTCAAACTCACTTTTCATGAATTCAGAAAACTGTCCGCACTAAGATTCATATGATCCGCCAAATATTATGTCATCAACATAAACTAGAACCATAATCCTTTGAGTTCTATCTTTGTTGAAATAGATATTGTAATCAACTCCACTATGCTAGAAACTAATCTTTTTTAAATATTGATCAAGCCTTGAGTACCATGCTCTTGGTGCTTGTTTCATCCCATATAACACCTTTTTCAGCCAACAAACCCTATTCTAATCCTCATGAATGAGAAAACCATCTGGTTTCTTGATATACACTTCTTCCTATAGAACCCCATTTAAGAATGTAGATTTGACATCCATCTGAAACACTTTGAACTTATGTTGCACTGTAATAGCTAGGAATAATCTGATTGTCTCCAGCATTGTAACCAGTGAAAATGTCTCATCAACATCAATTCCCTCTATCTGGGAGTATCCTTTTCATACTAGTCATGATTTGTTTCGAATCACTGTGCCATATTAATTAATCTTGTTATGATAGACCCATTTAGTCCTGATGACATTCTTATCTATTGGCCTCAAAACAATCTCTCACGCCTGGTTCTTCTCAATCTGATCTAACTCTTCATTCATAGCCTGAACCCAGTTTTCATCTTTAGCTACATCAACAAATCATTTAGGCTCTACCTGAGATAGGAAAAATGTCTGTTTCTGTAACACCCCAAGGTTTTCTAAAAATAAATTGAAATTCTTGAAAAAAAAATTAATGTAGATTTTTATAAGTTGCCTTTAAACATAATTTTATTGCTCCTATGTTTTGAATTTCGAAAAATGGTCATCTACAATTGTGTTCAGTATGTTATTTAGAGTCTATTGGAACCAACTTGTTTTTTTGGTGAATAGTAACATACCCTTATGAATAGTAATATGACCCTAATGAATATTAAATTGTATTATTATTTTATTTACTTAAGTATTTAAGATAATGACATCTTGATTAATTTTTAAATGTGATATAAAAGTAGTTATAGTTTTTAAATTATTAATTTTTGAATTAAGTATGATTTTATTTAAAAATTAAATTAAAAATATTTAGAAAATTATTTTCAAAAAAAGAACTTCATTTTTTAATTCTACACGTCGATAAATGGTTAGGGTGAATTTTGGGGATTTTTTTGAAACTGTTGATTTTTTGGTGAATAGTAAAAAATACAGTTTTGAGTTTCAGTGTGTTAATGACATCATTAATGATGTAATAAATATGGTTGACTTGTGTATAGTAAAATAAGTTATTAGGTGTCCCAAGTGGCTTATACTATGGGAAAATACCATGGGCAAGCCCATGGTTTTGCAAATACCACTAATGAGGTGTCCCTTGGAAATTATTAAAATAATCCCTCACTTTTGCTATAAATACCAACTCATTCCTTCATTAACTTCATTCTAAATTCCTCATCAATGAATCTCTGGCCTCCTTACCTCCTTAGTATTCCTACCAAGGTTTCCTCAAGCCCCCAAGGTCCCAACCTTCAAGTTCTAGGAGTTACTCTACAAGGTAATGAAATTCTCAATTTCTTTCTTTTTCCATTCAAGTTATCTTTTATGTGGTATAAATTTCAAGTTTCCATACCATGTTTTTATTTCCTTCTTATTCTTGATCTATTCTGTATTATGATTTATTTCTGGATGGTTGACCCTTTTCCCCTCTCTTTTTAATATTTTCTAAAACCATGTGGCATAGCCGTTAGGATGCCCAATTTTTGTAAGTGATTTCTCAATTATTCTTTTATTTTGAGTTCCTTTCTTTTATTATTATTTATTAATCACTTATTATCCAAGAGGCATTAAATATCCATAAATCATGTATATTCTGGATGTTCTCATGTTCATGGAAAATTCATCATCATTATTCTTATCCTCTCCCACTTATTCAAGGAATAAAAACATTGTCTATGATGTGTCGAATTACCGACATTGTGAACGATATGATTTCAATTTCCATTAATTCTTTAAAGTATGGTCATGAAACCATTTATATGATTGAACCAAGTTGTAATATATGTATTATGTCACATCCATGGTTCTTTAATTCTTTTGTACTCATGGTTTTAATTTATAAGACAAAATGAGGTTGTTATTATCAAAGAACCACTAAAATGATCTAAACAAACATCATTAATGTTTTAACTTATGAATCATCCTCATATGAAACATCAAAATGACAAATGTTATAAATTATGGTAATGAAAATATTTAAATACATTTCCATTCCAATTCTGGAGCTTCACTTCCAATCGACAAGAACATCCATCATGAACCAATCATGGAAATCATGTAAGGAACTCACCCAAAATAGTGCAAGGAACAAAATACTAACAATTAAGGGGTGAAATGAGGTTATTAATTGATCATATAATATGTTATAAACATGAACATGTTTCTTTAAAATACTAAGAACACTATTTTAACCATTATACAGGAATTTTAAACAAGTTTTAAGTAATACAAGTCTGAGGTAAGGGAATTCTTAACCTGATTTCCAACCTTTGGGTTAACCTTATTCTTCATTATTTATGTGGTATTTAAATTGTTTGTGTGAGTACTTATGATTATAATATGTTTAATTATGTATATTTACATAGTATATACATATTCCATCCACTCTATTAAGTCTCACTTCAATTATATGATATTTATAAGGGACTTTTCTTTTAAAATCCTCTTTTAAAATTCTGTTTTTCAAAATTCAAAAGCAATGTTTTTATGCTAATATTAATGTTGTATGATTATTTTATGGATCTTGGGAATTGTTTATTATGAAGGGTGAGACCTATATTTCCCTCCAATTCATAGTTTATGTGTAAGTTGGAGGTCGGATGTATGGTTACTCCAAGTGTAACTGTGATGGTTACACAAATTGTAAGGTAGTCGTGAGGGTTACAAACTAAAAGGTAGTTGAGAGGGTTACAAGATTATGTAAGTAATGCCCTAAGAAACCTTTATGGTTCTACTTACATTATTATGTAGTTTGTAAATATCATGTTTCAAAAAGTAAGTATATATATAGGTGATAAGCATGTCTTTTGAAAATAATTTCATATATTACAAGTATTCATGGACTAATGTGTTCTTTCCTTATTTTTATATCCCTTATTGAGTTTTTATGATAATCCCAAGTTTTAAATGATTTTCATAGGTTAATGGATGTGTAAGACAAAGAAGTAATCCATGTTAAATATTGAATAATTGTCAAGGAATAATGTTTTAAGTTTTAATGTTTTAAATTTTGAAAAAAATGGAAACTGTTTTTATGGTATCCACTCTGTAATAATGTGTAATGTTATGAATGTATTATGTCCCAATTATATAAATCTCTAAACTTGAAAATATCCTCAATATAAAAGGAAGTGTTTTATTTACTAAATTCAAGATTATGTATGTAATAAGTCTGGGTCCTTATAGCTTCAGTGATTTCATTCTTCTTGTCTGAACTGGAGCTGACTGATCACCAATGATATTATGCCTATCAATTTCAGCTAGACTCCTTAGTTTCTGTGCAGATACGGATTTTACTTTCTCATTATCATCATCAGTATCTTCTTCTGAATCAGCCTCAGTCAGTTCTACTCACCCTCCATTTCTTTACTCCTCATCACTCTCATCAGTAAATTGTTCATTGTATTATTGAATGCTCTCTTCATTATCCACTACAGTGACATCATTGTTCTCAACTACTTTTTCCAGCCTTTTGTTAAATCATTTTTATTCTTTTCTTTTTCCTAATTATCTAAGGAATATCCCCCCATCTCCACGTGACACAAATTTCTTGTGTTTTTCCTTATTGAGAATGAAGCACTTACTTCTAAAGATTCAAAAGTATTTCACTATTGGATTCTTTCCGTACCACATATCATATGGAGTCTTTCCTTCCTTAGAACACAACAGAGATTTATTAGAAATGTAGACTGGTGTCAACACTACTTCCTTCCAAAACCTCTCTGGTATGTCTTTTTCTTTAAGCATCGTTCTGGCCATGTTGTTGATGATCTAATTTCTCCTTTCAACCACTCTATTCTGTTGGGGAGTTATCACTGAGGAAACTTGATGCCTTATCCTATATTTCTCGATATAGTCTTCCACGTGACTATTTTTGAATTTTGTACCATTTTCAGTACAAAACTTCAGAATTTTCCATCCAAGCATCCTTTCGCACTCCCTCTGGTATTGTTTTAAGCAGCTGAACACATCAGACTTATGGGCAATAACAAATACCCATTCCATTCTACTATAGTCATCAATGAAAAGAATATAGTACCTCTTTCTGTCAATTTCTCTTGGTGTGATAGGCCCACAAACATCAACATGCACCAATTTAAGCACTCTTGTTGACTTTGTTTCCTTTTCCTTATACATATTTCTAATGATATTCTCTTGTTGGAATGCATCACACATGTGAGAATGATCTTGTGATAGCTTAGGGAGGTCTCTAGCTACATCACACTTTACTAAATCTTCCAGGGATGGATGGAATAGATGACCAATTCGTTTATGCCACAACTTGTTTTCTTCCTCTCTGGATAAAAAGCACATATCTTATTCTACACTTACCAAGTAGAGATTCCCTTTTTTCCTTTTTCCTTATAGGATCATTGTATCATCTCTTCCCTTGATGACACACATCTTCTTGGTAAACCTTATTAAATTCCCTAAGTTACATAGTTGAATGGCACTAAGAAAATTGTGACTGAGGCCTTCTATAACCAAGACATCAGCACATCTTATTTCTTTTCCCCCAAACCTGGCCTTTCCCAATATAATTATCTTCAGGCATTCATCGTTTTAAAACTTGAAAACTTATTCTTTGTCATATTTTATGCCTATAATTGTATCCTTATTTCATATCATGTGAGACGTGCAACCACTATCAAGGATCCATACACTAGAACGGTCTGATGCTTTAAGGGAAATTCCATCAACCATTGCCTTCTTTACTCTCTTCTTCTTGGTCCATATTTTTTTCTTCACACTCAGCATAGATTGAGACTTCTGATGTTTCTCAGAGTATGATATACTAACTTCATCTTTCAAAGCTTCAAATATATTTTTCATTTTCAACTCACCTATTGGTTCATTGATCTGCTACTTGTGAATATTTTGATTCTACTTTGGCACAATTCTCTATATGGTCAATGTGCAATATCTATCCATGTGCCCAAATCCTCCACACCAAAAATAGTTTCCTTTGAAATATGATCTGGAGAACTATTCTCTATTTGGATTCCACCTCTGTTCTTATGATCTTCAGTATCTCCTAACTATAGAACACACATTCTGTGAGTTTCCTATCTTCCCACAGTAATAAAGCCTGATGAGAGGTTCATTCCTGTGTGTTACTTCTGTACTACCATTTGTCCCTTGGGTTCTTTGAATTTCCTATTTCTGCTTTGTACCCGCATCAATTTTCATCCTCAGAACAGGTGTTTGTGGTATAACTTCAACCCTAACTACTTTTTGTTTCTGATTGAGCCCCAAATAATCCTTAACATTTGATATTGATTGTTTCTTCTTTCCTACTGAACTACTAGGCTCATAATTTATCTTTTCAGTCTTCTGAATGATCTGCTTTCCCGATAATGTTCTGGGAATTAGAAGTTTTTCTTGGTCCTTAACTTTTTGTCACATACCGACAACTTCTCCTTAAAGTTCATCGATACACTTGATTTTATCATTCATTGTGTTATTCAATCCATCGATCTCCCTTTTATATTCTTCAATCTTGATTTTATACTCACTAACTGATTCTGATTCCTATGGTGTTTATGTATTGAGTTTCTCAATTTCTTCCATCAACTCCTACTTCTCTTCTTGTTGTTGTTTCATATAGAGTTTGGCATCAAGAACTACTTTGTTGGATTTTCTTGTTTTGTCTCTCCAAACATATATTTCTTCAAGAGAAGCCTCTAACTCACCTTGCATGTCAACTCTTCCTTCAACTTCTTCTTCTTCATCAATGTTAGTTTCTTCCTTTTTCTGAGTACTGCCAACAACTACCACCATATAATTTTCTCCACGATCTTTGCAGTTCTCTATCTCTTCAACATCTTCAACCTCAGACTCATTTGAACAGTCACATTCTTGTGAAAAAAGATTCTTCTTCTTAAATAAATTTATCTTGAACTATTTCTTGCCTTTCACATGGGCTGAAGTCTTCTTCTTGGGAATTTTTATTTCATCATCCTCATCTTATTGAAACTTCTTGGGGAACCTTTCTGCAAGATGACCAACTTTACCACATCTAAAGTAAGTAATTGGAAGTTTCCCTTTGAACTTTTCTTTTCCTCTTTGAAGATTCAAGTAAAGGAATGACATCACCTCATCTGTCTCTTCTTCTTCCTGATAATCTTTATTGGTGAGTTTCTTCATGTCCTTGAATGCCACCACTTTAGATTCTCCATTTTCCACAGCATCATTATCATCATTTCTCATTTCATATGCAACAAGGGTGTTGTGCAGGTTATCCAATGTTATCTCTTTCGGGTCCTTATCTTCCAAAACTAAAACTTTCATATTAAACCGAGGTGGAATTTTCCTCAGGATGTGTTTTACAATATTTATGTCTTAAATGACTTCACCAAAAACTCACATGTCTTATACTACCACATTTACCCTATAAAATAATGCATCAATAGAATCATTCGGGTTCATTCTCAGATCTTCATATTTGTTCCACAGAACTTGCAACCTTTCCTCTCTGACCTTTGTATCTCCTTCATATATATTCAATAGATTTTTTCACATGAAATGTGATATTTTTCATGACATCACCTTCATATAGATATAATTGGATAGGGTTCTCCCTAAAGCATTGATTCCCTTGGATTCAACATCCAATTATCTTCGCTCGACTTCTGATAATGAACCACTATTAATATCGGTAGTTATACCATGCATTTCTACTATAAACACATCCATTACCGAAGATCGGAAGTAGTGTTGCATCTGATTCTTCCATAGATGAAAATTGTTCCCATAGAATATTGGAATCCCTTTATGATTGGTGAACTCCATTTGAGAGAGAAACACTAATATCGACATTTCCCTCTGATACCAATTGTTAAGTCTACTAGGCTAGATACCCTGAGAGGGGGTGAATCAAGGTATGGAAAATTAAAATAATTGCCCCTTTTGATCTTATTTTGTTGTTATACAAAATTCACTTCTCTCTCTCCTTCCCATTATAGATTATGAATGAATATTAAATCATGCACGGGACACATCAATTTTACTTGGTTCACCCTCACTAGGCTACGTCCAAGGAGCATACACCGGAAACGTACTTATGTACCAAATCCACTATAAGTGAACTACTGTTTACAAGTTTTAAGTGGACTCATTGTCCCTCCTGGTTTACAACCATTCACAATTTGAGAACTCACTGCTCTCTCAACTAAAGTGAGCTCACTACTTCTTCAGAAGATCCACTCATAGTTTATAAACCTGTAGGTCTCTTCATTATCACTAATGAATATATCCTCAATTATATATAGATTCTCTATTGAAGTCCAAATTTCATCAACTGATTAATACTCATTTTCCACTAATCATTGGGAAACAACCTTTTGAAATACCTTCGCAAAGCTCCCTACTTCATGAAGCTCCAAATTTTTCAAAGCTCAAAAAAGCATTCACTATTCTCTAACCTCTTTGTGAATCTCATAGGTTCATAGAGCTCACATATTCATAATGATCATAGGTTTTCAATGCTCACTAGATTTCAGAACTCTCTAGATCGTGGAGCTCACTATTTTGCAGAGCTCACACTGGTCTTTGCGATTTTGCAAAGTTAAACAAGCCTTTGCGAAGTGCACGTCCTCTGCAAATCCAAACTATCCTTCAAAGTGCGCCTCCCTTTCGCGGAGCTCAAATGCCACTATGAATTCCCTTTTCTTTCAAAAAGCACCCTACTCTATGAATCTCCTTCGTAATTCGAGAGATTAAGGTTTTTTGTTTGATCTCTCTACTTCTCTCAAGGGGGTCGTGGTCTATTTATAGGCATTTCCCACCGACTCCAAAACCTTCCAGCCACCTCAGCACCACGTCAGCACCAAATCGTAGGGCTCTGAAATTTCTTCCGAAATTCACTCTATTTCACAAAGATCCATGGCTATTTTCTGAATTTGCAAAGCTTTTTGTAATCATGAAGAATTTCATCAAATCCTTCGTGCCACTGCAATGCTCCTTCCTTCTTTGTGCCACCACAATGCTCCACTCACAATTCTCTTCTCCATCACAATGCTCTCTTTAAAATCTCTTCACCTCTATCATTCATGAAGCTCATCATAATCGCGAAGCACACCGTCAAAATTCTTCATGTCTTTGTGAAATCCACTTCAAGAAACCCATCTTCATGAAACTCATTCTTTTTCCATATTTTGATGATATCTTCAAGGAATTCACTTTTCACGATGCTCACCAAACTCCAAATTTTGGACCCCAAAAATTTGGAAAAAACTGTAAAACAATGCCACCTTGTATTTGTTCTTTTGTATCACCTCCAGATCTTCCATTTCTTTTTCATGGTTCTTTGTCAATATGGATTGTCAACAACATCTCTGGAACTTGAAAATTCACCATGAAAACCTTCTTTTTTAACAAACACAATCAACCCAAAAATGATGCAACGTTACCTTGAGGGATTTTTTTCCCAACACATAGACTATCATGCCCCCTATTACCTCATGATTCAAATTGAAATGGCTATCATACCCCAAATTAAAGGCACACTAGGTTGTCATACCATATTCTCCAACCTGTTCTAGTAATCATTTCATAAGAAATGTCAAGCAAACTCTCCCTCTAGGGACACCGAGACATGATGGATCCACCTATCACTTTAGTACAATTTATAGAATAAAAATATAATATAGATCAATTAAAAATACATGGAAACATGACATAACATAAAAAGTTACACAAATCATATCAGGAGTGTGAAGTAAAATGAAAAACACACGCGCATGTGATAAAACTCAACATGGTCTGAAGCATATCAACACACAATGTTATATCATATGAATGATCATATACATGGACTCTACATGGTAAGTAAATTACTACCTCAAGGTCATTGATGAATAATTCCAAGTTTCATCATAGATAGAAGACCGAGAACATATCATACCCATGAAGAATGGTCTTATACATCAACGATTCCTAACTTAGTTTCCAGTTCATTAAGAATGAGGTTTAGAAATAAGACTTGAAGATATTACATGTCAAGAAGGTTATTATAGAATCACATACCTTATATATATCATCAATGGAATCAATTTCAAGGTATGTTGAAGGAAGTAATGCAAATTCACTGGGTTTTTTTTCATTCAAAGAATGGATCATGAATTTGTCACCAATTCTAGAAGAGCATCTAGGGTCTAGCCAATGAACATTGATCAGTCAAAAATCTATCAATAAAAAATAGATTCAAGAATAAGAGAGCCTCAATATGGTCGATTAAAGATGAATTTCCCATAAACATCCACCGTTCTTGAGATTTTTATCTCTGGTCAAGTAGGGTTGTCATTGACACATCAAATCCTCCACCAATCTACCAAGGAATTGTCAATGGGTTAAGGATCTATCAACAATATTCCATCAAAAAGGGGTCTAGGAAGATGATTTGTGAACACTCGCCGGAAGAATTACCATTTTCGATGGTAGATGTTGATTCAATCAAGAACCATTTTTAACATGCTAGATATATACCCAATCTATGAAGAAAGTGAGAATTCATCATTGGATCTTCAAAGAAGATAGAGATCCATCATAGATCTATTCTTATCTTGTAATAAGTAAGTAGGATTTGGCACGAATCTAGAGAAAAATCATCATTATAACGTCACTAGGTTGGTAAAATCTTGAATATCCAAATATTGATGTATAATATAATCCAAAGACCAAGGGATAATGCCTAAAATTTGAGATAGGGTTATAGGGGTTGGATTTTGGTATTAATCAGCATGAAAAAACATGTAAAATTAAAACCCAAGGGGTTCATTAATTTTTCCCTTGGACTGGGTGCACTAGATACCTGATAGGCCTCACTGGTGATCTGATGGGGTTAAAATTTCTTAGAAGACTTACATAAACTCCACTGGCTATCTAGTGGTAGTTTTTAGCCACCAAACAACCAAGTCTCTTCTCATAACTCTAGCCCTCAGTTCTCAGAACCTATGACACTGAAAGTAGGCCTTCTTAACTCCCATATTATAGAAAAATTTAAATATAAAGGATACATTAATAAAATAAAAATATCTTATACACAAAAATAAAATGAGGTTGTTAAAATTATCTCCATATAATTACTTTTCATCCCTAAGAAGTACCTTAAAAGGTTTTACTCAAACAACATGGTTTATTGGGCTTGACTATCAGCCTCTCGCTCCCAATTATCCTCCTAGATCCATCCATGACACCATATAATATGGACTAGTGGTACCATATTTCCATTACGGACTTTATAGATTTTTTCTACAATCTGCATCAGGTTCTCCCCATATGATGCGTTAGGTTGTAGCTCAACATCCTCACAGTTGATTATATGTGTCGGATTGGTCATGTGCCTCCAGAGTTGAGACACATGAAACACAGTGCACATACCACTATATAAATATGTAATACCTATATGTTATTCTATTTTCCCAACTCTCTCAGTGGTCTCTAAGGTTCTATCATAGCATGGTGATAGCTTCTCCTTCTTCCTCAAATATTGGTGGCCTAACAGTGGAGTCACTCTTAGAAAAACTAGGTCACCTACAACGAACTCCAAATGTATCCTCATATGGTTAGAATATTAATTATTCCTTATATGAGCTATGATCAAACTTTTCTAAATTAGATAAACTCTCTCAGAGGTCTATGGAACTATATTGGGCCCCACAACTACTCCCACTCAAAAATCATTTCAACAAAGTGGTGAATGAAATGTCCTACCATAAAGTACCTCATAAGGTTCCATATAAATCAAATCCTATTAAATATTGTTGTATATGAACTCAAACAAGGATAGGTGATCATCCCAAACTCCACAAAAGTTTAGGGAACAATCCCAAATCATATCCTCTAGTATGTGAATTTTCTTCTTGGATTGTTCGTTTATCTTGGGATGGGATGGTACGTTGTGTTCAATCTCAACTGAGTCCCTAAGAATTTCTAAATTCCCTAATAAAATCGTAACATAAAACATGTGTCTATATCAGATAATATGAAAAATGAAACTCTATATAAGCATAATATCTCACGGATATACAGTTTTCCCAACTCATCTACGAAGTAAGTCTCAAAAATCGATAAGAAATGAGAAAATTTCATCAAAATATTGAAAATAACCCAAAAATAATCACATATACTTAGGTTTCTGAGTAACCCCATCACAAATTCCATGTTGAAACTCTCACACTTTCACATGATAAATAAAAGTGGTTGGAGTAGTCCACTAGGATGTTGGTGCCTAGACTTAATCCTCTAGCAGGTAAGTCATCAAGAAACAAATCTAGTAAAGTCCCTATTTATCCTTGACCAATAGAACTACATCTTGATGTCATGGTATATATTTGTCTCACTGGGATATATCTCCCACCTAGAGGTATAGAAACCCCTCATCATCTATAAAAACCCGACTCTTTATTTCATATTTAAACATGATTTATTACATAAAATTTAACTTAATAAAACTACAAGGATAGAGAGGTCTAGTGTCTTGGGAAATTAGGAACATTAAATAACAACTTAAAACATGAAATAAAAAATCTTTATTGAAAGCTTCTTTTACATGACCACAACATTCATTCTTACTTAACACTACATGGGATAACCTGGGGATGTGCACAAGAAAGGGGTGAGCTATAAAGACCAGTAAGGGGGTAAACAATGCATGAAATGAAGAATACAATACATTTAAGGTAATAGGCATATTAATGGATCATAATAGAAACATGAACATAAATTCATGATATAGCATGATTATCATAACATGGAAATGTGGCAACAATATACAACATGATATTAGCATGATCCAAGAATCATTGCACATGGATTAGCATGAGTAAACATTCATTTCACATGAATTAGCATGATTAAACCCCCATTTCACATGGAATATTGTGATACTAAACATTACCCAATGCATTGGAGTGCTATCAGGGCACACCCTTTGTAATCATTTTAATCTTAGGCTTAAGTGTTCTACATAGATCATATAACATGGATTCATTAAATATCATAATTTATTCCATGATAAAGGAATTTATAATAAATAAATGAAAGTATATAATCAATAATTATATGTCACGACCCGTCCTCAGGGCTCGTGCCGTGACTACCCCAAGCCCGCCTTCCATAGGCCAGGGGCTGGCGACTAGCACCAAGGCGTAAATCCCAACAAAAGGGAAGGCATTGCCTTTGAAAAGTAAACAAGCAACACAGAGTAAGCAAACAGAAAAGTAAATACTAAGTAAAAACTATAACAGGCTGTGCTGAAAGTAAAAAGGGGCCGGAAATACAAGCCCAACTGTAAAGTACAATTGAAAGGGAAAACAGCAACTGAAAAGAAAAGTCACAGCGTCGAGTCATCCTCTGGAAGTCCCACCTAAAGGGTGGGTACAGATATCCTCCACAGCTCCTCGGTCCAGCCGTCCGCTTCGAGTACGTCCCGCCCAGTGGTCCACCTCCAGGTATCGTCCTGCTCCGCACGCCTCTACCTCGATCAGCGCTGCCCGTCGTCTACAACCAACACCACGAAGTGCGGGCATAGCCCGTGCAGGGGTGAGTATAAGCTACTCAGTAGGGACCCCGAGGCCCCCAAAGGTCTCCCAGAATCCACAAAGGATAATCCACAAAGGAAAAATACAATCACGAAGTAACAACCGACACGGCTTAGGTATATTCCCATACATATACCTAAGTCATCAATCCCTGTTTGGCTCCAACATCCGAGCTCAAGCACAACCCAGTCCACACAGAAAAACAAACGTAAATCCACACAGGATAGCACAACACAATCCACAAAGGAGAGAAAAACGTAAATCCACACAGGATAGCACAACACAATCCACAAGGGAGAGAAAAATGAAATCCACACAGGATAGCACAACACAATCCACAAAGGAGAGTAAACAGTAAATCCACATAGGATAGTTCAACACAATCCACAAAGGAGAGTAAACAGTAAATCCACACAGGATAGTTCAACACAATCCACAAAGGAGAGTAAACAGTAAATCCACACAGGATAGTTCAACACAATCCACAAAGGAGAGTAAACAGTAAATCCACACAGGATAGTTCAACACAATCCACAAAGGAGAGTAAACAGTAAATCCACACAGGATAGTTCAACACAATCCACAAAGGAGAGTAAACAGTAAATCCACACAGGATAGTTCAACAAAATCCACAAAGGAGAGTAACACTGGATTCAGCTCACACAGGAATACATCGTCAAAAAGGTGAAAGGGATAATCAGATATAGATACTGAATCATCTAAACTGGGACCCATATAGGATACAAGACCAGCTGTCTTCATTGATTCATTTATGCTGGGACCCACATAGGATACAAGACCAGCACTGAATCATCAAATATGGGACCCACATAGGATACAAGACCAGCTCATCTAGGACCCACATAGGATACAAGACCAGCTGTCTTCATTGATTCATCTATACTGGGACCCACATAGGATACAAGACCAGCACAGCTAGGACCCACATAGGATACAAGACCAGCTGTCTTCATTGATTCATCTATACTGGGACCCACATAGGATACAAGACCAGTATTGAATCATCTAAGCTGGGACCCACATAGGATACAAGACCAGCACAGCTAGGACCCACATAGGATACAAGACTAGCTGTCTTCATTGATTCATCTATACTGGGACCCACATAAGATACAAGACCAGTATTGAATCATCTAAGCTGGGACCCACATAGGATACAAGACCAGCACGGCTGGGACCCACATAGGATACAAGACCAGCACACTTCATCGTCGCAGTCCACTGAGGATCTCTGCACAGTCGTCGTCGTCGAAGTCGCAGCCTGCTCTAGGGTTCCCGCACACAGCAAGCTCGTTCGGGAGGGTCCGCTCCACGAGCCGAGAGGCTGATACATCAACTGTCACATAGCCCGAATTTGATGTATCCAAAAGTTCTGTGTCGTCAACAGGAACTCAACGCAATAGACGGCGCGTCAATCGGACGCCCGGTCTGAGAGATATTGTCTTTTTCGTCCCAGGGGCCCAGTTGGTTTTTAAGGCAAAACCAACCCGACCGTACTCCACCTGTGTCCAAACCTCGGGCGGAGTGAGCCAAAAGATCCGTCTCACTTAGAGGAATTCAACAAAGATAACGGCACGTCAATCGGACATCCGTAGCTTAAGATATGAGTGTTTCCGCTCCGAGGACCCAGTTGGTTTCGTGTACGAACCAACCCGGCCGAAACCAAAGTATTCCTAAACCTTGAGTGCAATATACCGAAACGACCGTCTCGATCCAAGTATCGCGTTGCCGCTGACGGCGCGTCGTTCGGAGGCCCGTAGCTCAAGTTATGAGCAGTTGATCGAAAATAGTCTGAAGACGGGGGGGTCTGGGCCCGGGCCGACCCGACCCGACCCCCCCCCCCCCCCGGGTCGGCCGAATTGGGTCAACCCGACCCGGTCCCACCCGACCGGACCCGGCCGGGGTGCGGCCCGGCCGAGCCGCCGAGCGCCTGGGTGCTGCGGGGCGCTGCCCCCGCGGTTTGGAGATGCCGCGGCCCCGCGTTGGGGTCGCGCTGGAGCAATGGACGTGGCTGTCGCCGCGTCCCGTTCGGGCGAGCCGGACCCGCACGACTGCGGGTTCGCTGGCCGCCGCCGCGCCAGCGACCCGCGCCGCCGGCCGCTTCCGCGGGCCACCGGAGTTGCTCCGGTGGTCCGTTTTCCTTCTCGTCTGCGCCGTTGTTCCTCCCGGGTTCCGTTCTTCACTGCGGGATCGTCAAATCGCCCTTGCGTCACGTTTTGTCGTCACCTGCCAAATCCGCACAACCACGAAGAACGGCGGAGGGTTGTCGGGCCGTGTTCGTTTGGCCCGCACCCTCCGCATTAGTGATAAACAACGGGAGAAAATAATTCAACACATGAACAACAATTTTAATTAACTAAAATTGTTCATTTGAATCCGGTTCTTTAATTTAAAGAGACGTTCACGGGAATAAGGGAATTTCCAAAACAAAATCCCTACCTCGTCAAGTCGTCGCTCGCGGGTTCTTCGCGGAATTGGGGATCGTCGCGTCGTCACGGTATCCGGCGTCGTGTTGTCGCGGAAGGGGGTCGCATCGATGAACTCCGAGGTTCAAGAACAAAAAGATTTAATTAATAATAATTAAATCTTTCTTGAGTTAAAAACCACAAAGGAAAAATTAAAAGAAAACTGAAACCCTCACCTCAACAGATGATCGAAGGTTCTTGTTGCGGATTAAGGAACGTCGCCGAAGAACGTCGCGGGAGAGGAAATGTCGGCGTCGCGGCACACGACGTCGCGTCGTCGATTTCCGCAGGTTCGGCGTTCTTCGTCGGAGGCTGGCGTTCTTCGCGTTCTTCACGTTCTTCGCGTTCTTCGCGAAGGAGGATGAAGGCTCAAGAACTCTGTCAAAACCTCTCAACGTGTAATCCTCCAAATGTTGGTATTGGTCTTATTTTATTATTACACCAACAAACGAAAAGAGGTAAGTAACGACCCATTAATTCGTAGAATTAATTCAACGAAAGAAACTGCCCATTTAATTCACGAATAAAACCGCCCAATTAAATGGTGCATTAAGAAATTAAGAAAACGCGTCAGTTGACTTTCATAAAGACGGGTTTTCGCGGGTGCGTTACTTAGCAGAAAGAAATGGCGGGGCTCGTGCAGGCCCCACCTCACAAATATCCTACCAAGAGGGTAGGATATTTTTGGATAGCACCCTATCCGTATCGACTCAGCTTAAGCTTCTTTAAGTGGTTTCTAGTGGCTTCCAAGTGGCTTAAGTGAAATAAAATAAATTTTGTCGTACAATTATTTTATTTCTTAACTTTAAGCCTGAAAATTAAAAACCACAACCGAGAAAACGCAACTCCGGAAGAGGCGTTTTTAAGAAAATACTGGCGCTGCGATTTCATCGGTGCCCTTAGAATTCGATTCCGTGCACCGGTTCAAAAGTTAGAAAAACCTGCTCGTTCGTTCACTGAACGTACCCAAGCCAAACTTCGGAAAATGATTCTGGGCACACCGGCCCTCGGAATCAGGTGCCGTCAGAAACTGCGTTCTTGTAAAATTCCAAAGAAAATTAAGAAAAAAAATTCCTTGAAATTTACGGGTCTTTACATTATATGTGCATAAAGTTGAATAAACTTGATATAGAAATGGGCATGGTATTCACTACACGATGATTTTGGCATGGAAAATCGCGGTGCAATTTCAACAGCATAACAGCGTCATAAAAATTCATAAAAATAGTTTATGAGAGAGAAAGGGGCATCTCATCATATATACATGAAATGGATATTAAGGAATTCATATAAGTACATTTCAAAACATAATTAATTTGTAAATAAAAGGTATAAAATAATAAAGAAACTTAAAGAAAGGGGATAAATGGAATAACTCTTACGAAATTTAAGCATGGTAATAGGTGTACATGGAATGAATTAATGAGAGAGAAAGGGGTCTCTCATAATTAAAACATAAGGAGAGAAGTATGGGGGAGGTGAAAAATCATACCCCGAAATTTTTAATTGAAAATAAAATTGTATGACAATATAAGGAAACTTGGATAAAAATGAGAAAGGAAGGAAAGTGAGGATACCTTACTTGAGTGTGCGACTTCAAAAGATTGAAGATTGGATTATTGAGAGATTAGGTAACCTTGGGAGATTTTAGAGAGGGTAGGACAGAGTAGGGATGTGATCCAAGTATTTTGAGTGAATATAATTGGTGTCTTGGGTGGATTTATATAGGAAATGAGAGCGGAATTCTTTAATATTTCACAAACTTAGGTTTTGGAATCTATATAATTAAATATTCAAAACCACAAAACTTCCCATATTTTTTTCTCATGGTTTTTTCCAAATAGGAGTGGAAAACATTAATTTATAAGGCCAATGGCCTAAGAAATTAAAATATTATCCTTGTTTATGTGGAGGTGAGTCGCACCCTCAAGGAAATGAATTTAAAATCATAAAATATATTATACATTTTGGAGGATTCACTAAGGAATTATAAAATAAGTAAAATAAATATAAAATTACATTATTTTAATTAAAAAACATATATAGGGTCGATAATACCCATTATAGTATTTATTACATCATTTTGGGGTTATTATGATGTCATAAAACACATATTTTATTTATATGGTATTTAATGTTTTACCCAAAAATTTGATTGTCTCAGAAAATTATGAAAAATTCACCATTATATAATTTCAACATCCGGATTCCAAAAATAATATTCATTTTATCTAAATAATTTTCTAAATATTTTAATTTTCACTTTAAAAATAAAAACTGATATTTATTGAAAATTCACGAGTTTTGAAAAAAATAGTTTTCAACCTTAATAAAAATTATATTTGACTTAATAAAAATTATATACTAATTTATTATTAATAAAATTAATTTGATAATAATATTTTATTAAAATATTAATTATTTCAAAAATTCATTATTTCCTTAAAATAAATTCTTTAATTAAAAAAATACACTTTTTGGTTTATCGTATAAAAATAAAACTCTTATCAAACTGATTTAATAATCATTTATAAATAAGGAATTGATATAATTATCATTTATAATAATTTTTTTTAAAATATTATTAATAAAAACATAGTTTATAATAATGCATATATTTCTCAAAAGTACCATTTTTACCCAAAAATCAATTTATCAAATTCATCTTTTTTTTAAGAAAAACTATTCTCATAAAAGAATTTATGGAATAAGACTTTTATTAATAGAAATGTATTACACAATAATTAACTAATACCTTTTTACATAACCCCTTATAACACCCGCATAATACCTAATGGTAAGGTGTGTGATGGTGACAGACTCTTGGGGTGGCTCGGATAACATCACCCGAATGGTAATCTCTATTAACTTGAACTTATCATGTAGGTGATTATTTTCAAGCTTAACATGTTTAATCTCAGCTTGGGATTGGTCAAGAGTGAATCCCAATGACGCTACCTCCTTTCTGAGCTCTGAAAAATGAGCTTCGTATGGCTCGAGTCTATTATATGAGGCCATTATCTTCTTTGTCTATGTCGAAAGGATTTGTTAAAACCTTATATTTATAGAAGTCATGTGATCATTGTTCAAAGGCTATATTATCAATGGTAATGATACTTAATAGTCATTTAAACCCAATAATAAAAAAAAGAGTGAGTGTGTTTTCTATATCCATAAGACATTAAAATAAATGGAATTTTATTCATAAAATATCGGGTCATTACAACATTCCAACCTTAAGAAATTTTATCCTTGAAAATTCCTTTTCCCATACTAAAACAGATGAGGGTAACTCTACCTCATCACTTCCTCTGGTTCCCACATTCCTTCTTTAAACTTTTGGTTTCTCCACAACACCTTGATGAGGGGCATCGTCTTATTTCATAGAACTTTTTCTCTATGATCTAATATCTTCACTGAATTATCTTCATAGGAGAGGTCATTCTCCAATGGTACCACCTCTGGATTGAGTACATGCAATAGGTCGAGTATGTACTTCCTCAAGATTGATACGTGGAATACATCATGTACTTGAGATAGGTTTGGTGGGAGTTCTAGTCAATAGGCCACTGCTCCAATGCGATCAAGGATCTCAAAAGGGTTGATGTACCTTGGACTAAGATTTACCTTATTCCCAAATCTCATTACTCTCTTCCATGGTGATATACGGAGGAAAAATATATCACCAACATCAAGCTCTAGGTCTTTTCGATGATTGTCAATATATCTCTTTTGTCGACTTTGAGTAGCTTTAATGTGTTGTTGGGTGGTTTTAACCTTATTCATCATTTATTCAACCATTTCTAGACCTATAAGTTTTTACTCCCCAAATTCATCCCAACATGTTGGTGTTCTACACCTCTTCCCATAAAGGGCTTCATAAGGATCCATTTGGATGCTTAAGTGGAAACTGTTATTGTAAGATAACTCAATTAGAGGAAGATGTTGATCCCATCCTCATTTGAATTCCATTGAAAATGCTCTCAACATGTCCTCAAGTTTTTTGATAGTCTGCTCAGATTGGCCATTAATTTGAGGATGATAATCCATACTAAAGTTCAGCTCAGTATTTAGAGTGTGTTAGAGACTCTTCCAGAACTTAGAGGTGAATCCTGGATCTCAATCGAATACAATTGATAGTGGTACACCATACAGCCTTACCACTTCTTTGATGTATATTCATGACAGTTGATCCAATAATAAATCCTCTCGAATCGCAATTAAGTGTGCATTATTTGTAAGATGATCCACAGTAACCCATGTAGGATCGAAATAATGATGTAGATGCTCAATATACAAGAGGGGGTGAATTTTATACTTTAAAATTTTACTTAAACAAAGGAAAGATCTAAGTTTAACAAAGTTAAACTAAGAAAATTCACAACACCTCTAACACCAATTGAAAACTTGGAATAAAGAATGAAGTTATAAACTTCAAGTCCTTTGTACTTGCTTAAAACTGGAAAGAGATTCCGAAAGTAGGTTCCGGAAATATGGATCCGGAAATTGAAACTTAACTAACGATCACAACATGAGATTCTACCTTAAAGCGTATAGAATCTAAATGGAACAGAGTACAAGTAAGAAATTATAAGAAAGTTATACTTTCCTTACAATACAATATGCAGCGGAAACAAACAAGTAGTAGAACTACAAGTAACAAGATATAAGTCTTTTAACCCAAAGAGAAGGGTATCCAACAACCTTGGATAAAGGTCCCTTGATTTATACTTTCAAGCAAGTCTGACTTACCCACACCAGGGTAAGCCCTCGATACGAAGATCAGAATCTCTGTCTTTCTATCCCCGCAAGCCCTCAACTTCAAGGTAGTTGGCAACCTCTGTCTTCCTCAGCAAGGAATCCCTCGAACTTCAAGGTAGTCGGCACCTCTGTCTTCTTATCCTCGGAAGTCCTCGAATGTAATCACCAACATTTGGAGTCGCACGAAGAAAAAACTGAACGAGCGGTTCAGTACGCACAAGGCATGAAAAGATTTCTCTCTCTATAAATCACCTTAGCAGTGTGTGTTCTCTAGATCGATCCAACTTCATTGTGTGTTGAGCTCTTTCAAATGAGCTCCTATTTATTGGCTCGGTCGACCTCCTTTCCAACGGTCATATCTTCCTTAAAAATTGGAGGGACCTGTACACGTGTCACTTTACCAACGGTTAGTTTATAACAGAATAGATGACATCGTTTTATAACAAAACAAGTGTAACAGAATATACGACATCGTTTTAAGTCTAACTCAAAAGTTCGGAGTGAAGGTTCGGAGTGTAAACAAAATTTCAAAGAGTAGACAAATTATAAAAGTGTAAGCAAAATGAAAGTTCGAAGTCTAACCAAAAATAATATTCTGAGTCTAAATAAATTCTGAGTGTATAAAGCAAAGATGATCAGATTCTGTTTAATAGGTGAATTCGGAATGAGAATTTGGAATGAGAATTCATCATCAGAATTCGTAATGAGAATTCGTAATCAGTATTCGTCATTAGATTTCGATGTCGAACTTCATGAGAATTTGTATCCAGAATTCGGAGTATAATTCTATCAGAGTTCGTATCCAGAATTCGGAGTAGAACTTTATCAGAGTTCGTATCTAGAATTCAGAGTAGAACTTTATCAGAGTTCGTATCCAGAATTCGGAGTAGAACTTTATCAGAGTTCGTATCCAGAATTTGGAATGAAACTTCATTACAGTTCTCATCCAAAATTCGGAGTTCGTATCCAGAATTCGGAGTAGAACTTTATCAGAGTTCGTATCCAGAATTTGGAATGAAACTTCATTACAGTTCTCATCCAAAATTCGGAGTGAAACTTCATTATAGTTCTCATCCAGAATTCAGAGCCTAAAACAGAATGCTTCATATCAAAGTTTCAAACGATTCCGAGAATATAGAAATGAATCTGATTCTTATACTTAAGAAAAATACGGATATAGATAATGAAAATATGATAAGAATAATTTTCCTTATAAAATTGATTTTCCATATAAAATCAATTTTCCTTATAAAAGCGATTTTCCTTATAAAGCGATTTTCCTTATAAAAGCAATTTTCCTTATAAAAGCAATTTTCCTTATAAAAGCAATTTTCCTTATAAAAGCAATTTTCCTTATAAAATCAATTTTCCTTAAAGATAATTTTCCTTAAAGATAAGGTGTTTGTGATTTTCAAAACAAGAAGGAATAGAAAAGTCATAAGGAAAACCTTATTGACTCAACAATCTCCCCCTTTTTGGAATGCACAAACATCCTTACGAAAAATAAAGACTAAGTATAAAGAAGGAAAAAATGAAAACATTAAAGCTTATCTCCCTTTGCTTATGGATGTTGATGAATACGACTAACTCCCCCTTAGGCTTTGAAACTCTAAGGATCGTATTCTAGATTTTCGGAATGGTATTCCATTAAGAATAAGAATGTATTCTTTAATGAAAAACTCCCCCTTTATTAAGGTTCTTTTTCCTTTTCCCCTTTTTTAGGGTTCTTTTTCCATTCTTTATTAGGATTCTTTTTCCTTCTCCCCCTTTGTGATTTTCAAAAATAATTTTAGGGAATGGAAAATATAACAAAGTACCTGAAAAAATTGGTAACAACAACAAAAGAAACGAGCAAGCAAAATTTTCATTAAGTTTGAAAGTTCAAAAACAAAGAAGCTAAGATATAGAAAAAGATCAGATTTGTCTATTTTGGATCTTTTTCCTTCGCCATGAGACCCTTGAGAATAGTCTTTATCTTCTTCAAGTCTTTATGATCTTCCTCAGATTGCTTCTCTAACACAACTATTCTTGAACTTTGAGCTTCAATATTTTCTTCCTGGGCTTGAAGCTTTTCTTCCTGAACTTTTAAAACTTGTTCTTATTTTAACAACTTCTCTTCAATCTCAATCTGATAATCCCTTTCATTCCTCCAGTTGTGAGAAACAGAATTCAGCTTCCCATACAGATCTCTGTCTTCTTTCATCCAGGAATTCTTCTCAGCTGTCAACTTTTCTTCAAAGGAAGAAGTAAGTTCATTTATCTTCATGTCTTCTGTCTCAAAATCATCCTTAAAATTATCTTGGAATTCATCAAATATCCTCATCTCTTCTACAGTTTTCCTTGACCAACTAGTCATTCTCTTGCAAGACCTTTTGTGGGCTTCATAGCCGACAAAAAAAGTTTTGAACTGACCCTCAATCTCAACACATTTGTCCATAACCATGGATACGGAGTCTGTTTTCTGATTCAAAGCATGTTGGAGCATCTGGCATCTTGAATCAATACTTGAGAAATTCAGAATAGTACCCACCAACTTCTTTAATGATTGAACAACAAAGTCATTCCCCAACAAAGATGACTCTGAATCCGAGACTTTGCTTGGAGAATTTTCTTCTTCAAATTTCTCATCCTTATTCTTAGAAGAATCACCAACTTCCCTTCTCTTTACAACCACTGAGCTCAGGGTATCGACAACAAGTTTCTTTCCCTTGTCCTTTTTTGGAATGGATTCCTGTTCCGGGGTTTTCTGTTCACTATCAGACACTTGAACAATATTGTCTTCATCATCAATAACTTTTTTAGCACCATCCTCTACATTATCCATTTGAGAAATATCATGTATAAGTTGTTCTTCCTCTACATGATAAGCTACTTCTTGTTCTCCTTTCTCCTCATCCTTCCCTGGAGTGACTAACTTAGAGGACTCAGCTTCTAAAGTTCAGAGCGACAAATGTTCCGAAGGTGTTCCCTTATAATCGTATACTTGCTTCAAAAGATTTCCGGTCTCACCACTACCTTTAACAATTGCTTCTTCCTCATCCGCTTGCTCAATATTCTCAACTTCCTTAACATGATTAGCAACTGCCTCTTCCGGAGTGACATAGTTTCTTCCTGGAGTCTCAGGTAGAGATTCCACAGAAAATGATCTCGGAACTGGAATGTTTCTGGAGGCCATCTCATTAAACTTCAATAAAGTCTGAATCACCTCAGCTTCAGACATCTTCTTCTTAAGCTTCTTTTCTTTCACTTATTTTTGTAGCTCATCCGCTATTTTTTCCTTCAAGGCCTTAGCCTCCGCAGGATCCAAGCCAAACTGAGGCTCCCCTTGCACTATCTTATATTTGATTTCCCTCCACTTAGCAACTACCTCATCAGGGTAAGCTTTCTTTTTCTTCGGTTTTGGAGGTGCGGAATGAAGTTCCTTAGATTTAGGATTCTCTGCTTCAACTTTAACTTCTTTCAACTTTCTCTTCTTCACTAGCTTAGAGGATTCAGGTTCACCAACTTTCGGAACCTCTTCTTCTTGAGCTGGTAAATCAACGAATTGAACAGTCTTTTTGTCGAAGGCAACATCCATCCTTTTGAGGGTACCATCACTCACCAACATAATTTTGAAAACTCTTGGCTAAGACTTGCAAGCCTCCTTGAAAGACTCAAGGCACTGAACTATTAACTTCGAGAAGATTGCTGGATACATTATGATCTGAGCTCTCAGATTCCCTTTCTTAACATTCTCAATGGTAATAATAATGTGTTTCATCAGATTAAACTTCCTTAGATTTATCAGAAAATCTAGAATATAGATCTCTCTTTTCTTAAAACTGTCTTTGTCACCCTTTCTCGGTACAATAAAGCCTTGTACCCATAATTTTAGAATCCTAAAATTCGTAGAAAGAGTAGCAATCTTCGGAGCCTTGTAATCTGACAGTCCGAGAGTCTCCAAAGACTTTTCCTTGTTGAAACTTCCTTTTGAATCCGGAAAAACATGAGAGATGAACTCGACTTCTCCTTCATAGGTCATCCCTACCAAGCTGGCTGCCTTTACATAAGAAATCTTATAAGTCTTGCCATAAGACTTAAATGAAAATTTCTCCCTATCATTTTCCTTAAAGAAGGAAACTGTCTCATAGAACTCAAAAATAAATTCTGAAAATACTTCATCTTGGTTCTCGGGCTTAGACACAACAACATCTTCCCATCCGTTAAGCTTTATGTTCTTGGATATAAGAGAATCATATTTATTGAAAAAATCAGGATGAACCAACCTTTCTCTATATACTAACCACTTGGAAATAGGCTTAGTGGTTGACATGTCTTGAGAAGCTACTTCCACAGACATTCGGATCTGAAGACTTTTGAGAAGTTTGGAATGGAGATTTCTGAAGATCGGAACGGCCTTAAAACATAGAGGCAGAGCTTCGGGACGCTGAAGATTGAAAAACCGATGTGGGAAGAGTCTTGGGGTCCCCTTTATATAGGCAACGAATTTGACCTTTGGTCTTCCAAAACCATCTAACGGTTGAAAAAACTTTGATCTGATCTGACGGTTGAAAATCAATTCTCAAGAAAACTTGAATCCGACCTTTTGAGGTTTTTATTAAATCAAGGATTTAAGAAAACTATAATCTGAAAACAAAATATAAGAAAGTACCAGCTAATAAAGTATGATTATGAAAACATGAGTAAGGAAATCATACCTTTCGAATTAGCTTAGGAGAATTATTCGTAATGGGTAACATTCTTCTAAAAAAATTGACTATGAAAAATCTTTACTACGAAAATACATAGTTCGCAAAACTCACTAAAAAATAAATTCAGTACGGAAAATTCAGTACGAAAAGAATAAAAAAACGAAAAAACCTTATAAATATTTCAGTATGAAAATTTCATTACTAGAATTTCAGTACGAGAATGTCATTACGAATGTCTCAATATGGAAATCTTACTATGAAAGTCTCAATACGAAAGTCTTATTATGGAAAAACTTGGTACGAAAATCTCGTTATGGAAATACTAGTACGAAATTTTCCATTCCGGAAGTTTTTAATACGAAAATTTCCATTCCAGAAGTCTTCTATATGAAAATATCCATTCTGGAAAATTTCAGTTCCGGAAATTCCCATTCCGGAAATTTAGTTCCGAAAAGTTTGAAAAACTAACTTTGAAAATTTTAGTTACTCTAACAATCAAATGTACTCACCCTATGAAAAGGAGTTTATTACTGTTAGGAGAATTGTTCAACAAGAAGTTAATGAAGAATGATTACCTTACGGTTATCATTCCTAACTTTTGTTTAATATATTCAAATTTATCAGAAGGCAAAGATTTTGTGAAAATATCAGCAAGTTGATCTTGCGTTCCGATAAAATGAAGAATGATATCTCCTTTTTGTGTGTGATCTCTAAGAAAGTGATGTCTAATATCTATGTGTTTTGCACGAGAGTGATTTGAAGGGTTCCTACTTAGGGAAATGGCACTTGTGTTATCACACAAAATTTGAGTTTTAGTAAAACTCAAGCCATAGTATGTGAGTGTATGTTGCATCCACAACACTTGAGCACAACAACTTCCAGCTGCTACATATTCGGCTTCAGCAGTGGAAAGTGCTACAGAATGTTGCTTCTTGCAAGACCAAGAAACTAGTGAATCTCCTAAGAAATGAAAAGTTCTGGATGTACTTTTTCTATCCATTCTACATCCACCAAAGTCAGCATCAGAAAATATTTTTAGAACAAAATCATTTCCAGAAGTATAAAATAATCATAGATCCATGGTTCCCTTAAGGTAGCGAAAAATTCTTTTTATTGCCTTTAAGTGAGATACCTTAGGATTGGATTGATATATTGCACATAAGCATACTGAGAACATTAAGTCTGGTCGACTAGATGTTAAGTAAAGTAAACTTCCTATCATAGCTCTAAAAGATGTTTGATCTACTGGTTTCCCAGCTTCATCAAGATCTAAAGAGTTTGAGGTACCAATGGGAGTACTTATACTCTTAGTGTTGTCATAACCATACTTTTTGAGAAGATCCTTAATATACTTATGTTGAGATATGTAGGTTCCTTCTGGTTTTTGAGAAATTTGAAAACCAAGGAAAAAAGTTAACTCACCCATCATACTCATTTCAAACTCAGATTTCATTAGACTTGCAAAAGAGTCGGTTAAAGATTACTGAGTTGAACCAAATATGATGTCATCAACATAAATTTGAACAATCAAAACATTTTTCTTATCTTTATTTATAAAAAGGGTTGGATCTGTATTTCCCTTAACATAGTTATTTTAAAGAAAAAATCCAGTGAGTATATCATACCATGCTCGTGGGGCTTGTTTAAGACCATACAGAGCTTTGGTAAGTCTAAAAACATGATCAGGATGTTTTTTATCTTCAAAGCCAGGAGGTTGTTCAACAAAAACTTCCTCTTAGACATAACCGTTAAGAAAAGCACATTTTACATCCATTTGAAAAATTTTAAAATTAAAGAATGCTGCAAAGGAAAGTAGAATACGGATAGATTCAAGTCTAGCTACTGGAGCATAGGTTTCTTCATAGTCTATTCCCTCTTGCTGATTATAGCCTTTAGAAACAAGTCTAGCTTTATTTCTTACTATGACTCCATTTTCATCACATTTATTTCTGAAGACCCACTTTACTCCAATAACAGAATTTTCCTTAGGTCTTTCAACCAAGACCCAGACTTTGTTCCTTTCAAATTCATTTAGTTCATCTTGCATAGCTTTGATCCAATCATCATCACCTAAAGCTTCATCAGTGCTTTTTGGTTCTAACTGGGAAAGAAATGCTAGATGTTATACTTCATTTCTTAAGGAACTTCTAGTCCTTACAGGTTGATTTACATCACCAATGATACTATCACTGGGATAATTCTTAAGAAAAACCTGATTTGGGTTTTGAAAAGTCTGTTCACCAACATAGGGTAGAAAGTCTTCTGGGGTAAATGTTTCAGAAGTATCTTCTTGAACATTATCCTTATCAGAAGGTTCTTCTATCAAAGTTTGACAATCAGTTTTTGAAAACACATCCAAGGATGAGGATTGGGATGGTTTTAAAACAAAAGGATCAGACTCATCAAATTTTACATGCACTGTTTCTTCAACAGTACAAGTATTTTTATTAAAAACTCTATAATCCTTAGAAGTTGTGGAATAACCTAAGAAAATTCCTTCATCAGATTTTGGTGTGAATTTATGTAGGTTATCTTTAGTATTCAAAATGAATACTTTGCAACCAAAAACCTTTTAAGTAGGATAGTCTTGGTTTTCTACCATTCCATAACTCATAAGGTGTTTTATTAAGAAAAGGTCTAATCAAAACTCGATTTATAGTATAACAAGCAGTACTTACAGCTTCAGCCCAGAAATGTCTAGCTATAGAATATTCACTCAACATGGTTCAAGTTATCTCTTGAAGAATTCTATTTCTTCTTTCAACTACACCATTCTGTTGAGGAGTTCTAGGTGCTGAAAAATTGTGAGTAATACCTTTTCTACTACAAAAAGTTTCAAAATCAGAATTTTGAAATTCTCCTCCATGATCACTATGAATAGTTTTCAATGGAATTTTTTTCTCATTTTTAACTTGAGCTCTAAAATTTTTGAAATAAGAAAAAGCTTCAAACTTCTTTGCTAGAAAATAGACCCAAGTAAATCTAGTGTAATCATCAACTAGAACAAACACATAGTATTTGCCTCCAATACTTCCAGTTTGTGTTGGACCAAAAAGATCCATGTGCACTAACTATAATGCATCAGTTGTTGAGACTTCACCGATTGATTTAAAACTAGATTTATGTTTCTTTCCATATTGACAAGGATCACAAACTTTAGAAGAATCAAACCTAAGATCCGGTAGATCCTTAACTAGTTTATTCTTAGAGAGTTTTCATAAGTTTCTAAGGTTACAGTGATCTAGTCTTCTATGCCATAACCAGGAATGATCTTCCATTGCACTTAGGCAAGGTAAATCTTGGCTCCTAAGGTCTTCTAAATTTAAGGTGTAAACATTCTCATGCCTATTGGCTGAGAGAATAAATTCTTCCTTGGAATTGTGAACTAAGCACTTATCATTCCTAAAATTCACAAGATATCCTTCATCTCATAACTAACTTATGCTAATGAGGTTGTGCTTAAGACCCTTAACAAAAAGAACATTTGAAATCAAGGTTTTACCTAGAAGAACAATATTACCAATACCAACAATTTCTCCCTTAGTATTGTCTCCGAAAGTTACCTTTCCTCCTTTCGTTTTGATAATTTTTTTAAAATAGATTTTGTTACCAGTCATGTGTTGGGAACATCCACTATCCATGTATCATGTGTTGTTGTTGGTACTCTCTTTATTTTCCTGAAATTAAGAAGAGAATTAGAATTTTGGAATCCAAACTTGTTTGGATCCGAGATTTCCAGACAACAAAATTTTAGGAACCCACATCTCCTTAGAGAAATAAGCTTTATGAAATCCTAGAGATTGGGTTTTGTTTAAGGAACAATTATTTGCCCAGTGACCACCACATTGACACTTAGTACAAAATGGGGAACTTTGAGGAACAAAATAATTGTTACTGAAAATTGGTTTTGCATGAGTATAACCAAATCCGGATTTATTTCTTAAAAGTCGTATTTGGGAATACATTTTATCAAAATTTTCTTTACCATGGGTAAAGTTTGATAAAAACTTCTTTAAGGAAAAAATTTTGGACTTGAGTTTGATAACCAAGTTTTTATCTTCAAAATCATTAGATTTAGAACTAGAGATAGGCTCGAAAACACTTTTCTTAGAAATTTCTTTTTCTAATTCTTTAGAAAGTTTGTTCTTCTTAGAACTTACTTCCTTAAGATTTTTTGAAATACTTTAAAAATCAGAATTTTTCTTATCAAGGTATTTAGAAAGATCTGATATTTCTTTCATAAGAATAGAATTCCTATAGTTTTCCTTATCAAATTTCTTATTGAGTTTAGAGTTCTCAATCTTAAGAAGTTCAGCAAACCTAGAGACTTCTTCATAGGTAGGTGAAGTATTTTCTTCATCAGAAGAGGATTCTTAATTAGAAGAGTTATAATACTTACTATCATTAGAATTTAAAGAAACATTGGTCAATGATTCATCATTTCGTACCTTATCCATAAAGCAATGATTGTCAATAGGTATTCTGGCTATAAGACCAAGATTCTTCTGTCCTGAAGATTCATAATCAGAAGATTCATCTAAAGAGTCACCACCACTAGCACTCCAGGTATCACTAGCTTTCAGAACCTTCTTAGCTTTGGCTTTATAATACTTCTTTCTGTTCCTATCTGAATGCCTTTCTTTCCTTTCTTTCTTTTTCAGCAAAGGGAAATCTGGTCTAATATGTCCAGCGCTCTTGCATTCATAACAAGTAACTTCTCCATCTTTCCTATCTTTCTTTTCCTTTTTCTTATACTTGGATTGGAAATTTCTTTGGCCAGCTATCGTGTTCATCCTTAGAGCAAGATTTTCCAACTCATTTTCTGATACTTCACTTTAACTAGAATCTGATTGAACAACCATCTTCTTAGACTTGGATCTGGTTACTCTCTCGGGAGTCTTATCTTTCATATGATTTGATGTTGTTGTAAAATCAACAGTACCATTCCCATTCTTCTTTTTGATGTTGTCAGCATCTCTCTTCATTCTGGTTTCATGTTGGAGAAGAGTTCTGAATAACTCATCAAGAGAAATTTGAGTGACCTTCTTATTCTCATATATAGCAGTTCTTTTGGATTCCCACTCATTGGGCATAATATCAATTATCTTATCTAAAAGGGCTTCATCATCTAACCCTTTTTCTCCCATAGACTGTAAGCTTTTGAATATATTCATAAATCTCTGTTGAACTTTACAAATTGGTTCACCATAAGGAAAATTGAATCCATGGTATTCAGCTCTAAGCATAGATCTCCTAGTCTCAATCACTTTAGAAGTTCCAAAGTTTGTAACCTCTAACTTATTCCAGATACAATTAGCTGCTTCACAAGAAGAAATTTGGCTATATATATTTCTAGTAATTGAACAAAGTAAGGTATTGCGTACCTTATAATTGATTTGATACTCTTTCTTTTCCTGGTTAGTGAAAGTTCTAACTTCCTTATCAGGAATTTTATAATCACCAGTAAGCATAACAAAGTTGTCCACTCCAGTATTGATAACAAAAGTCTTCATTCGATCTCTCCAGTATTCATAGTCATTACCATCAAAGATTGGTGGTCTTGTAGGATTTAGATTATCAATGGAACCAACATTAATTCCTTCCATACTTAAAATAACCTTCGGCACACAAACTTGTTAGTAGAAAAAGTTCGTAATCACAAAGTTCGGAATGACAAAATTCGGAATGAAAAAGTTCGGAATGACAAAGTGAGCAAGAAAAACTTATACGTGAGTATAAGTATCTTAGAGACCTCCTCTGATACCAATTGTCGGATTGGTATAGAGTATGAGGTTTCCAACCTCTGATACCAATTGTAGGATCGAAATAATGATGTAGATGCTCAATATACAAGAGGGGGGGTGAATTGTATACTTTAAAAATTTCCTTAAAAAAGTAAATATCTAAGTTTAACAAAGTTAAACTAAGAAAATTCACAATACCTCTAACACCAATTGAAAACTTGGAATAAAGAATGAAGTTATAAACTTCAAGTCCTTTGTACTTGCTTAAAACTGGAAAGAGATTCCGAAAGTATGTTCTGGAAATATGGATCCAAAAATTGAAACTTAACTAAAGATCAAAATATGAGATTCTACCTTAAAGCGTATAGAATATAAATGTAACAGAGTACAAGTAAGAAAGTATAAGAAAGTTATACTTTCCTTACAATACAATATGCAGCGGAAACAAACAAGTAGTAGAACTACAAGTAACAAGATATAAGTCTTTTAACCCAAAGATAAGGGTATCCAACAACCTTGGATAAAGGTCCCTTGATTTATACTTTCAAGCAAGTCTGTCTTACCCACACCAGGGTAATCCCTCAATATGAATATCGGGATCTCTGTCTTGCTATCCCCGCAAGCCCTCAACTTTAAGGTAGTTGGAAACCTCTGTCTTCCTCATCAAGGAAGCCCTCGAACTTCAAGGTAGTCGGCACCTCTGTCTTCCTATCCTCGGAAGTCCTCGAATGTAATCACCAACATTCGGAGTCACACGAAGCAAAAACTGAATGATCGGTTCAGTACACACAAGGCATGAAAAGCTTTCTCTCTCTAGAAATCACCTTAGTAGCGTGTGTTCTCTAGATCGATACAACTTCATTGTGTGTTGAGCTCTTTCAAATGAGATCCTATTTATAGGCTCGGTCGACCTCCTTTCCAATGGTCATATCTTCCTTAAAAATTAGAGGGACATGTACACGTGTCACTTTACCAACAGTTAGTTTATAACAGAATAGACAACATCGTTTTATAACAAAACAAGTGTAACAGAATGTACGACATCGTTTTAAGTCTAACTCAAAAGTTCGGAGTGAAGGTTCGGAGTGTAAACAAAATTTCAAAGAGTAGACAAATTATAAAAGTGTAATCAAAATGAAAGTTTTAAGTCTAACCAAAAATAATATTCGGAGTCTAAATAAATTCAAAGTGTATAAAGCAAAGATGATCAGATTCTGTTTAATAGGTGAATTTGGAATGAGAATTCGGAATGAGAATTCGACATCAGAATTCGTAATGAGAATTCGTAATCAGGATTCGTCATTAGATTTCGATGTCAAACTTCATGAGAATTTGTATCCAGAATTTGGAGTAGAACTCTCTCAGAGTTCGTATCCAGAATTCAGAGTAGAACTTTATCAGAGTTCGTATCCAGAATTCAGAGTAGAACTTTATCAGAGTTCGTATCCAAAATTCGGAGTAGAACATTATCAGAGTTCGTATCCAGAATTCGGAATGAAACTTCATTACAGTTCTCATCCAGAATTCAGAGTAAAACTTCATTATAGTTCTCATTCAGAATTCGGATCCTAAAACAGAATGCTTTATATCAAAGTTTCAAACGATTCCGAGAATATAGAAATGAATCTGATTCTTATACTTAAGAAAAATACGGATATAGATAATGAAAATATGATAAGAATAATTTTCCTTATAAAAGCGATTTTCCTTATAAAAGAAATTTTCCTTATAAAAGCGATTTTCCTTATAAAGCGATTTTCCTTATAAAATCAATTTTCCTTATAAAAGAAATTTTCCTTATAAAAGCAATTTTCCTTATAAAATCAATTTTCCTTATAAAATCAATTTTCCTTAAAGATAATTTTCCTTAAAGATAAGGTGTTTGTGATTTTCAAAACAAGAAGGAATGGAAAAGTCATAAGGAAAACCTTATTGACTCAACAACCCAGATAGAATTGTTTCCTTTGGATGTCTTCGGAAGTCCAGTGACAAAGTCCATGGTGATTTTTTCCCATTTCCATGTTGGTGTGGGTAATGGTTTCATCACCCCTTAGACTTATACCTATTAGCCTTCACTTACTGACATATAAAGCACTTTTATGTATACTCAATGATCTCATTCTTCATGTTATCTCACCAATAATGATCTTGGAGATCTTGATACATCTTTGTATTTCCTAAGTGAATGGAGAAATTTGAACTATGTGCATCATCCAAAAGTTATTTCTTTAACTCTGGATTTGATGGAACACATGGTCTGGACCCAAATCTCACAATTTCTTCTTTATTAACATTGAACTCCAAGGATTTCCCTTTTGTGATAGTTTCCACTTTTTTTTGAATTCCCACATCATCCTTTTGAGCATCCTTTAACCTTTCCAAAAGAGACAGTTGAGAAATCATTTGTGAAAGGATTGATGATGTTTCCTTATTTATGATTCCCATATCCATCTTCATAAAATCTAAGAATATTGGATAATTTTCAATTCTCATAAATGAAATAGTTGATGGATCCTTTCTACTTAAATCGTCTTCCACTTTATTCGCTTTCCCCAGATAGTAGTTAATTGAGTTGTCATAGTCTTTTATCAGCTCTAACCATCTTCGTTGGCGCATACTCAACTCTTTATATGTGAATATATACTTGAGGATTTTTTGATCTGTATATATTTCACACTTTTCCCCAAAAAGGTAATGTCTCCAAATTTTCAAAGTGAAGATTATTACAGCCAACTCTAGATCATGTGTTAGATAGATCTTCTCATGAACTTTCAATTTCCTTGAAGCATAGGTAATTTCTTTTCCATTTTGCATTAACACGCATCCCAGGCCCTTTTTCGAAGCATCACTGAATACCATGAAAAGTTATCCACTTGTGGGCAGTGTGAGCATGGGTGCAGTGATAAGCCTCCTTTTCAAATTCATGAAATTTTCTTCACATTCATCATTATAAGAAAACTTGACTCCCTTCTGAGTTATCTTGGTAATATGGTTTGAAAATCATGAGAAATTTCTCACAAATCGACGATAATATCTAGATAACCCAAGGAAACTACGGATATCCGTCATAGATGTTAGCCTTGTCCATCCCTCAATTGCATTTTTAGAGGAGGGGTCCATAGATATCTCATTGATTGTGATGATATTCCCCAAGAATGATACTTCCTTCAACCATAACTCACATTTGTTGTAATTTTCATAGATATTATCCTTTCATAAGGTCTCTAGTATAGTGTTTAGATGCTCCTCATGCTCCTCCTTGGTTTTGGAGTATATTAGAATATCATCTATAAAGACTATAAAAAAATTTTCATGGTAATCTCTAAAGAATATATTCATCAAGTCTATAAAGATTTTTGGAGCATTAGTGAGTCCAAAAGGCATTACTATGAATTCATAGTACCCATACCTTGTATGAAAAATAGTTTTGGGGGTATCCTCCTTCTTCAACCTTACTTGGTAATATCCTGACCATAGATCCACCTTGGATAATTATTGTGCTCCACATATCTGATCGAATAAGTCATCAATTCGTGGAAAAGGATACTTGTTATTTATCATGATTTTTTTTAACTCGTGATAATAAATGAAAAGGTGCATTGACCCATCCTTCTTATTGATGAAGAGGATCGGTGCGCCCCATGGTGAAGCACTTGGGCATATAAACCCTTTATCCAAATTCTCTTGTAGTTGTTTCTTTATATCCTCAAGCTCCACAAAATCTATTCTATACTTAGTCTTGGATATTGGAAATGCTCCAAGTATAAGATCAATTAAGAATTCAACATATCTTCTAGGAGGAAGACTATGCTATTCCATGGGAAACACATCAGTAAATTCTCTCACAATAGGCACGTCTTCGAGGATGGTTCCTTCCTTAGACTCAATCATCTGAGCAAGTTAAACGTGCTCATAGGGCAGTAATATCCATACTTGAGTTGATGGATCTAAAGAATATTAATCCTCCTCTTTACACTTGTATAGAATCGGGGGTTGATCCACCATATAGAGAGTGATTTCCCTCTCATGGAAATTTATGTTGGATCTATATAGGAAAATCCAATCCATGCCACGAATTGTATCAAATTCCACCAGAGGGAGTATGAAGAGATTCATCAGGAAGTTCAATCCACAAATTGTGAGAGGGGGGAGTTATATTCATGGGATGCAATAATTTCCCCATTTTTCATTCTCGCTGACATCTATACTTCCACGATTTGTGGTGGTGTTTGGATTGTTCTACTAAACTTTCGGGATATAAAAGAATGTGTAAAACCAAAATAAAAAAGTATGCTCTCAATTCTTGAATGAATAACTAGCGTACCTGTCACCACTTCGTTGTCAGGATTTTCTTCGATGGTATTGATGGAAAAATTTCACCCTTTCTACCTTGGAGGTTGTTGGTTGCCTCCGAAAACCCTTATCTTAGGGAATTGGTTTGAAAAGTGTCCAAGTTCTTTGAAGTTGTAGAAATGAACAATGTGTTGGGGGTCAAATGGAGTATTCCTTTCCTCTGTCGCAGCAGCGGGTTTTTCTTGTCAGCAATCATTGGTCAGGTTCCCTTCTCTTCCACACCCAAAGCATTTCCTCATCCCCTTCAGGCAATTTCCAGTGTGCTTCTTTTCGCACCTTTGGCAAGTGGGGTGTTGTAATTTCTTAGAACCATTGGATTTATCCATCAAACTAATATAATTAAAGTCTACTTCCACTTATTATCCCCATGATACCCCTGAGATTCGTAGATCTCCATTTCGACTTTGAGGCCACATCGGACAATTTTCTCATAGCTATCGAAGTCACGGATCACTAAGGATTTCTGTAGGATATATTTTATCCCACCAAAGAAGTAGTAAACCTTGAATTCAAGGGTAATGATAATGTCGGGGGTGTATAATTCAATCCTTGTGAAGTTTACCTCGTACACTCTGATGGATTTATCATCTTTTTTCTTGAGGTCAAGGAAGTCCCTTTCCATCTTAATTCGGAGTGTGCGAGGAAAATATTTATCAAAAAACATTTTTTGAAAATCCTTCCATTCCAATGCCTCGATATCTTCCTCAAGATTTTTATTTTTTATCAATATCCACCATTGATCAGCTTCACCCTTCATATGATAAGTATCCAGAAGAACCATCTCTTGTTCGAAAAACTGAAGGATTAAGAAGATCTTCTCAATGGAGTTGATCCATTGTTTGGCGATTGAGGGATTGGATGATCCATTAAAATTAGGAGGCCTTTGTATCATGAAGCTCTCAATTGAGAATTTTTATTTCTTAGGGGGGTTGGAAGTTCATATTGACCCATGTTTCTATTCAAAACTTGAGTTAATTGAGAGATTATTGTGACAAAGTTTTTGTTTCCTGCTCCCATCGGATTGGGCATCTCATTAGAATAGTTATCACATTGATCTTCACATCGGTTGTTATCCTAAGTCCTATTATTGGATATTGGCTAGAATAAAAGGAAAATTAAAGGTAGGTATTTTAAACTATTAAACACATAAAGGTTAATCCAATTAAAAAAAGGGAGAACTTATAAATTAAATTTATTTCCTTAACTTTTTAATTTCTAAGTTTCAATCTAAGTTATCCATAATCTACTTACTAACATATATTCTTAGGGTAATTTTTTTTTATTCCCTTAATAATGGTTTGTAATAAGATTATAAATTTACCAAATCATATCCCCTGGGATTGTCGAACCAAGAGTGTAGCAAGGCCCATTTTCGTGCACCAGTTTCCGTTCGAGCCTAGCTCAAAGCGGTGTTTTTGGGTTTTACCCCTAGATAAATCTGTGCCAAATGCACCTCTACTTGTTTGTATCCATACAGGAATTTATTTTCTTGATAAACCACTTAATATATACTCACAAAAATTTAGGGATGTTTTTCTTATAATTATTCTTATCCCTAAGGCTTTCACTGGAGTTTTATAACCCTAATCCCAAAAATAAATAAACATGTCCTTTGATACCAACTATGAAAACTCTTCTCTTTGTTTTATATTTAAAAATGCTTTATTACATAAACATTCACTTAATACAAATTTGAGGATATATAGGTCTAGTGTCTTGGTTAATTAAGAACATTAAATAACAACTTAAAACATGAAATACAACATATTTATTGAAAGCTTATTTTACATGACCACAACATTCCTTCGTACTTAACACTGCATGGGATAACCTAAGGATGTACACAAGAAAGGGGTGAGCTATATATCCAATTAAGGGATTAAACAAGGAATGAAATGAAGAATACAATACATGTTATGAAATAGGCATATCAATGGATAATAAGAGAAACATGAACATAAAGGCATGATATAGCATGATTATCATAACATAGAAATATGGCAATAACATACAACATGATATTAGCATGATCCAAGGATAATTGCACATAGATTAGCATGATTAAACCCTAATTTCACATTAATTATCATTATTAAACCCTAATTTACCATGGTGAATCATGATACTAAACATTTCCCAATGCATTGGAGCGCTATCAGGGCGCACCCTTCATAATCATTTTAATCTCATGCTTAAGTGTGCCACATAGATCATATAACATGGATTCATTCTACATCATAATTTATTACATGATAAAGGAATTTGGAATAAATAAATTAAATTATATAATAAATAATTATATGTGCATAAAGGTGAATACCCTTGATAGGAAAATGGCCATGGTATTCACTACACGGTGATTTTGGCATGAAAAGTGCAATGCAATTTCGGCAGCATAATGGCGTCATAAAAATTCATAAAAATGGTTGATGAGAGAGAAATGGGACTATAATCATATATAAATGAAATGTAAAGTAAGGGGTTCATATAAATACATGTCCCAAAACAAGTAATTTGGAAATATAAGGTGTGACATAATAAAGAAACTTGAAGAAATATGAGAAATGGAATAACTCTTACGAAATTTCAGCATGGTAATGGGTGTACATGGAAGGGATTAATGAGAGATAAAGGGGTATATAATCATTCAAACATAAGGAGGGTATTATGGGAAATGTTATAAATAAAACCCCAACATTTTTAATTGAAAATAAAAGGGTATAACAATATAAGGAAAATTGGACAAAAATGAGAAAGGAAAGTGTGGATCCCTTACTTGAGTGTGCGACTTCAAAAGATTGAAGAGGGGATTATTGAGAGATTGGGGAGCCTTGAGGATTATATAGAGGGGAGGAAAGATTAGGTATGTTCTCCGAGTATTTTTAGTGAAGATAAGTGGTATATTGGGTGGGTTTATATAGGAAATGAGAGGGGAATTCTTTAATATTTCACAAACTTGGGTTTTGGAATCTATATAATTAAATATTCAAAATCACAAACCTTTACATGGTTTTTCCCCATGTTTTTTTTTCAAATAGTATTGTAAAATATTATTCTATAAGTTCAATGGTCGAAGACATTAAAATATTAGCCTTTCTTATGGGGAGGTGAGTCCCGCCCTCAAGAAAATGAATTTAAAATCATAAAATATATTATACATTTTGAAGGATTCACTAAGGCATTATAAAATAATTCAAATAAATATAAAATAAAATTATTTTAATTTAGAAACATATATTTGGCCGATAATATCAATTATAGTATTTATTACATCATTTTGGGGTCATTATGATGTCATAAAACACATATTTTATTTATACGGTATTTAATTTTTTACCCAAATATTCGACTGTCTCAGAAAATTATGAAAAATTTACCATTGGATAATTTTTATGTCCTGATTCTAAAAATAAGATTTATTTTATCTAAATAATTTTCTAAATATGTGAATTTTCACTTTTAAAATGAAAACTGACATTTATTGAAAATTCATGGGTTTTGAAAAAAATAGTTTTCAACCTGAATAAAAATTACATTTAAATTCATAAAAATTATATAATAATTTATTATTAATAAAATTAATTTGATTATAATATTTTATTAAAATATTAATTATTTAAAAAATTCATTATTTCTTTAAAATAAATTCTTTAATTAAAAAAACATACTTTCTGTTTTATCGTATAAAAATATAACTCTTATCAAACTGATTTTCTAATCATTTATAGATAAGGAATTGATATAATTATAATTTATAAGAATTTTTTTATAATATTATTAATAAAAACATAGTTTCTAATAATGCATATATTTTTCAAAAGTACCATTTTACTCGAAAATCAATTTATCAAATTCATCATTTTTTTAAGAAAGACTATTCCCATAAAGGAATTGATGAAATAAGAATTTTATTTATAGAAATGGATTACACAATAAGTAACTAATACCTTGTTACATAACCCCTTATAACACTCACATAAGACCTAAGGGTAAGGTGTGCGATGGTGACGGACTCTTGGGGTGGCTCAGATAACATCACCTATATAGTAATATTTATTAACTTGAACTTCTCTTGTAGGCAATTCCATTCAAGATTAACGTGTTGAATCTTGGATTGGGCTTGTTCAAGAGTGAATCCCTGTGATGCTACCTCCTTTCCGAGCTCCGAAAAATGAGCTTTGTATGGCCCAAGTCTACTGGATGAGTCCATTATCTCCTTTGTCTGTGTCGAAAGGATTTTTTAAAACCTTATATTTATATCAATCATGTGATCATTTTTCAATGGCTATATTATCAATATTAATGATACTTAATGGTCATTTAAACCTAATAATAAAAAAAGAGTTCATTTTTTTCTATATCCATAATACATTAAAAGAAATGGAATTGTATTACTAAATGATCAGGTCGTTACATCATCTCTTCTCCAATGGAAGCAGGGACTATAAATCTCCCATGTATAAGGATCATATGATCATTATCCAATGACCATCGGGGTAAAGGGTCACCTCTAGTTAGTTTTTCCCACACCACAACACACTTGGGGTCAGATTCCTAACCAGCGATCATCTAGTACATAAGATAAGATGTGATCACCAATGGGGAACAATAAATCAATCCCTAGTCCTTGGAATCATTCATCCTACAATCATCCAACAACCTAATAATGTTTCATTGTTCCTCATAAGTTCACTCAAAAATTTGTTGATCTACCTACATCTTATGGATAAGTGAATCTAAAATGATGTTACCATTACCTGGTGCATAGTCTATCTCAAAATTGAATGTCTTTAGATACTCTACCCTACACCTATGCCTTATATTTATCCCCCTATATGTAAAGATATAGAGAAGGAACTTTTGGTCTATGTATACAATAAAACACTCACCAAATAGACATTATAACCAACACTTTAGAGTGTGGGACATGGTTTCTTGATCCAAGTCATGATTGAGATGTTTCTAATCATGGGTTCACAGCTTACATGACCTATAAGATACTAATCACTACCTTTTCATCAATGATACCCCTATGAAAACTCTTGATACATTGTAGTACACTGTATATCCAATCCCAAGCTTAAGAAGAATAAACATTGGATTTGTAGTCAACCTCCTCTTTAGTATAATAAATGCATATTCATACTGATCTAACCATTCGAACTTCACTCCCTTATTTTTCAGTGCAATAATGGGTACTCATAAATGAGAGAATCCCTGTATAAAACATTGGTAGTATCTTACTAAACCTAGAAATATTCTTATCTCAAACAAATTTTGGGGATGTGGTTAAGACGTCATTGAATAGACTTTCTCTGAGTCTACAGATATACCTATCTTAGACACCTAATTCCCCAAGAATTTCACCTCCTAAATTCAAAATTTAAACTTTTACATCTTTTAATAAATCCAATGTGTTCAAAGTGTACTTATAACTATCTTGAGAAGTGTGTAATACTACTATGGGGATGGTGATTAGATGAGGATGTCATCAATGAACACTGTGATAAACAAGTCAAGATATGGGTGGAAGATCTTGTTCATGAGATCCATGAACACTTTTGGTGAATTCATCAATCCAAACGGTATTAAAAATTACTCATATAGTCTATACCTACTTTGAAATTCCATATTTTGGATGTACTCCTCTCTAACACACAACTAATGATTTCTCTATCAAAGATCAATATTGGAGAACCATTGAGATCCTTATAACTAATAAAAGATATTTTCAATCCTATGAAAAGGGTATATGTTCTTCACTGTCACTTGACTCATATTTCGATAATATATGGAGATTCAAAGATTTTTTTATAGCTTCTTGGATAAAAAGATAGGTGCACCCTATGATGAAGTACTTATCCTGATAAATCCCCTTTATTTCAATTCCTCAAGCTATACCTTGAGCTACTTCAACTCATATGATTTCATACGATAAGGGGGTATCAAAATGGGTTGCACACCTAGAATGATATATATACCTAATTCATCTCATATATTAGGGGGAAGTCCTGTGAATTCATCCAGAAAGACATCCTAATAAATATACAAAACTGGAGGAAAAGACAAGGGGGCTTCCACTAACCCTACTGAAAGCACCAAGCCTGCAATCTATATTGTGATTATCTTAATCTAACTCAAGTTCGGACCAAATCTTCCTACTCTTGGTTCCTGCTCTTTATTAATCACATACATATATCTCTTTAGTGACATAAATGATACCCATCTATGATTCCAATCGATGTAGGCTTGAAATCTGGTCAGCCAGTCCATGATAAGAATCACATTGAAGCTCATCATATCCAAAATCATGAAGTCCCACAGATGTTCATAATTGGAAATGACTATAAGACACTCTATGAATCACTGAAGATGATCCAATTTCATGACCAGTGGATTATTTAGTGAAAGTAACTTAGAATTCAACTTAAATAGTAATTCAAGTCCAACAAGAACTTGTGTATATATGAAGGAATAGGAATCACTCATATCAAACATGGAAGAATACAAATTATAAGCAATAAAAACTATAACTCAAATAGTAGACAATCCCTCACCAACATCTATTTGAGTCTGATTCACTATGTATACTCATACATCCTTAACTCCATGTCCCTATCCCTAATATACATGACTTACCTAAGTCATCATCGTCTGATGGGTCTGAACCTACTACTGAGGACCCAGGCCTATAGTATAAATCAATGCATGTATCTGACTCAAACCCCCAAGAGACCTCATTCATGATGAATTGAAGAAAAAATAATATATATTCCTCATCTTACTACACTTATGAAACTTAATATAAGGTTTTGGACAAAAAGTATGATAATTCCCCTACTGTCTACAGTTAAAGCATTGAGGACCTCCTTCCCCTATAGAAGGTGTTAAATAGCCTATACTCAACTCTGACTTCTTGCCACCACTCTAACAGGAATCATCTACCTTCGTCTTCTTACCAGTTTAAGTATAACTAGGAGTCCCACTAAAGGATGTTATAGATCTATCCTCCTCCAAACCCTTCTTTATTATTAGGTAATTACGAAGCACTTGAGTATAAGTTGTCATATTGAAGTTCTTGACCAATAATCTCAACTTCTGTTGAATGCCAATCTTGAAATTACTAGATTTTTTCACTTTATCCCTATACAATAAAGGATAGAAATGTAGAAACTCTATAAAATGTTCTGATTAAGATGACATTGTCATCATTACTTGATGAAGCTCTATAAACTCATGTGCATAGTCCAGCTTCATCGTACCAGGGAAAAACTCCTTGAAGAAAATATCTTTAATACTCACCCACATGAGACCCTCATGTCATACATATATAATCATAACATCCCACCAATTTCCAATAGTTCCATAAAGCATAAAGGTTGAAAGTTTCACCTTTAATTCCTATGGGGTTTCTACCAAGTTAAAGATATTCTCAATGATCTGTATCCATTACTTTTCATCTTGAGGTCCTCTAGCACCCTATAAATATGGAGTATTTTGGATCTATAATTCTTGATCATATTCAACCATAGTCTTAGTAACTTCCCCATATTGGAAAGGAACTAAGCAGAAGACACTCAGATGAAGTGGTCCTTCTGCCTAAACTACTGGGATCGGTGTGGGAGCATTCTCTTGCATAACCAGTGGTAGGACTGAAATTTCCTCCCTCACGAGAGTGTTCTAGATTTCTCCACCAAGTATTTAAATCAATCAAATTTAAGGCATAATTTTTTAAAAAGTGAAGGAAACATTTAGAAAACCCATATTCATTAGGATAAATCATAATCAGTCTAGAGGATCACAGGTTCTCCTAGGATTCTAATCATAACCTAAGGTATATCCCTCCAAAAACTAACCAAGGTATCTATACCTTTGTGTTAGTCATAGTCACATATATATATAACATAATAACATTCTCAGGTTTAACTAATTAATGCCAACATATATATCACAACATCATGGAAAAGAGATATATCACACAATCAAAGAGTGAAAGTATATCCCTAATAGATAGCACAAATCAAGGCATTAAATTAAATAACTAGTATCCAACAAAAAAGTGGTATATATATGGAATGTGATCCTACGTGCCTATTCATGATGAATGAATGCACCCAAATCCCATAAAACAATACTATAAATCTCATCAATGATAACTTGAAGGTCCATTACACATGAGATGGTTTGGCACATGGAAAACACCCTACCTAAATTCCACACAACCATATACTTTCTACCATATACTAGTTATTCAAAAATAAAATAAGAAAATTGTACTCTAATACCATTTTTTAATGCCCTGACTTGAACCATTGTGTCTAATCCAGAGATCCAAATGATCTCATGCACACCTCCCAGTATACAAGAGACTGTCATTTAGTAGAGAGGTTTTGAAGTCCATTGGTGGGGAGACTATACCTTCAGTATCATATCCTTGCACCAATAATATAAATATAATATAATAAATAGAGTAACATGTGGAAAACTAAATAATAAAATGGCACACATGTCACACAGATAAATAAATTGACTCCCAGAGTGGAAATTCAAACCAGAGTATAAGTGAAGAAGATAAGTAAATAAATAAAATGCTATGGAATCCTCTAGTGTTTGTCCCATTCCTTCCACCAGCTCTATGCTCCATGACTCAGCTATCTTCCATGGTCCCCTTTTCCTTACATTGATTCCTATACATGAAGTCGGCACACTCATCGAGATGCCCGTATAGGGTGTGAGTAATAAAATCAGTAGGACACCACCAATATGTCCTTAACACGAGATCTCATAGATAATACGGTATGAAATGATAATAAATAATAGTACACACAAAAAGAAACCATACTAAGCATACATATTCTAAGAAAACTACTATGAACCCTAGTTTTACCTGATTTGACTCCTTTCCAAAAAACAACTAAGTGGTCATGGAAACAACAAAATCATAGGATCCAGCCTCAATGATTCTCAATAGTCGTACTGGCCCTAGGACACCAGGTTAGGCCACAATAGGCCATAATATTTTATTTTTATCTCTTGATCCAGGTCACATAGATCACTATGGCCCCTATTGCCTCATGGGTTAGATCACATAGACCATCATTCCCCCAATTTAAGCCACACTAGTCCATCATACCCCCATCATCCAATTAAGTATAGTTATCATATCATATGCAATTTTAATCATGATCCCATTCTAGGGACACTAATACACAATAGGTCCACCTGTTACTTTGTTACTATACATATAATAATAATATAACATATACCAAGTATAAACACTTGGAAACAGGTCATAACATAATAAGGAATACAAATCATATCATGAGTGTGGAGTAAAATCCAAAACACACACACATATGAGAAAACTCAACATGTTCTAAATCATATCAACACAAAATATAATATCATTATAATTATAATATACATGGACTATACGTGGTAAGGAACTTCCCACCGCATAGTCTTTGACAAATAATTCCAAGTTTTGTCAAGGATTGAAGACCAAACATGTCGCACACCCACAAAGAATTATCTCACACATCAAGGATGCCTAAATTGATTTTTGAATCATCAAGATATAGGTTTATAAATAATAATCAATGATATTACATGTCAAAAAGGTGATTCTAGAATCACATACCTTATGGAGTTCATCAAGGGAATCAATTCCAAGGTATATTAAAGGAAGGAACACCAATTCACCGAGTCTATTTTCGTTTGAAGAATGGATCATGAATTCATCACCAAATCTAGAATTTAATCTTATTAATAGCCAAAAAAAATTATCATTCAATAATCCATCAATTAAAAAGAGATTCAAGAAGAATATAGTCTCAAGATGATCAATTAAATATGACTTGCCTAGAAAGGACCATCGTTGTTGAGATTTCTATCCCTATTCAAGGGGTTTGTTGTTGAAATTTCGAATCATCCAAAAATATAACAATAAATCATAAATAGATTAAGGTATTATCATTAATTTTCCATCAATAATGGATCTAGGAATATTATTCATGAACACTTACCTGAAGAATTCCCATTGTTGATAGTATATCTTTATTTGATCAAGAATTGTTTTCAACATGATAGATATATCACTAATATATAAATAAAGGTATGATTAATAATCATACCATCAAATAAAACATAGATCCATCATAGATCTATTCTCACCTTGAAATAAGGAAGAAGAATTTGGCATAGATCTATAAAAAACTCATTGTTCTAATGTAACCAGATCGGTCAAATATTTAAGAACCTAAGAGTGATGTATAAAAAGTAAAAGGACCAATAGAGAAGGTATAAAATTAGGGATAGGTATATAGGGTTTATATTTTGGTATTAATCAATGTGGAAAATGTGTAAAATTAAAACCTATGGGGAGCATTAATTTCACACTCAGACTGGGCACACCGGCTACCTAGTGGGCCTCACCGGTTGGCTAGTGACTATAAATTTGTCAGTTGGTGTTCCTATTGGATCCACATAAGATATTCTAGCACCACTAGATATCTAGTCTCACCCCATTATCTAGTTGGTGGGGTCTTCATTTCTTAGAAGACTTATAACAACTCCACTGGCTGGATGGTGGTGGTTTTTAAACACCAAATAACCAAGTATCTTATCATCACTCTAGCCCATGATTCATAAACCATATAACACTAAAAATTGTCCTCATTAACTCCCATATCATAGAATAATTAAAAGATAAATGAGAAATTGATGAACTCAGCATATATCATACACCAAAATAAAATGAGGATGCTACATTTATTCAAAGGCCACTCGACTGGTGCCTCGGCCCAGTTCTCCACTATACCTCAGGCGCGCCTCCCCATACACCAAAATATACCTACTAGAATCATAATTATAATGTGTGATTGTGGTAATATTATACCACATGTATCAGAGTGTGCATTAACGGATGAAATAACCAAGCATTATATGTCAAAAATAAACTAAAAGCAAGAGAAAATAAACATAAACAAGGTTGATAAGGGATGAGATGAAATAAGGGACCAAATAGCCATACCATATATAAAACTAACCATCCATTAGTATATTTTACATATAAAAACTAGAAATAAAATAATGATAAATACAATTTATCCACAACATTATAAAGATAAACCTCATCCCAAGCTCCATGTACTCATCTGATCTATTCTGCTTGATCAAACTTGGGCCTCAATGAAACTTGTACCTAAAATCAAGTGAAAGTTTGTTTGGGTACCGATGTAAAGTGGTGGACCAAGAAATGTGTGGGTATAAAACTCATAAGGGAACCACCAATGCAGTCTCATACTAAGCATAATATGTAGTGATATGTGCATGTGACATACTTAACTAAAATAAAATAGTAACTACAGAAATGTATATAAGTGCTACCTGCTTTTTCCCGATGTCGGACTATCTCTAAGCATGTTGTGATGACCAAACAAACATAGAAACCAATGTCAATCCTTAAGTATGAGACCTCGATCGACCATTCCTACTTTGACCTGATTTTGGGGTGTCTTTGAGCATGTTGTGATGATTGTTCCTACCAACTAGGCCCTCTAGATGGTCCCTAGGTAAACCTGGGAGATCCCATAAAGTCATATGTATTAGGGGGGAAACATAAACATTCCCCGGATAACTCAAATTTCGTAGGACAATGGGGGAAATATACCCATCCTTGTGACATGTGGGCTCCACCAATCGGGTTAATATACCCATCCCTATGGTACAGATAGGAATCGGGGGTAACACACCCATTCCTAGGACATCTGGAGAGCATAGACCAATGGGGGTAATATACCCATCCCCATGACATGTGGGATCAACCAATTGGGGATAATATACCCATCTCTATGGTATATTCAAGCACCAGGGGTAATATGCTCGTCCTCAGGTTATCTAGAGAGTGCAGGCCAATGGGGGTAATATACCCATCCCTGTGATATGTGGGCTCAACCAACCATGGGTAATATACCCATCCCCGTGGTATAGATAAATCAAACCTGTCTTGGATAATTCTAGAAGGGATAATGCTCCATGAGCATCTACTAGATCTATAATGTCGAAACCACCCCTCGAGCATAAACCATGTTGTATGGAAGTTAGTAAAAAAAGGGGGGTTGGCCACATGCCTTACCCTCCTTTTTCACCATGGTCTCCTTAGTTTACAATGAGATTGGGGTTCTAAGCTGACATCCATAGTCATCTCTACCCATATCCATAAGCACCTTCTCCTAGTAGATCAGTCAACGGGACACCCACTAGGGTCCCTCATGTCAATCTTGATGAATTCACTCCACTTGGAGTCCTCAATCTCAAATAGAGTCTCTGGTCAACACTCAATGCTCTAAGGATATCACATCATATAGAAACATCAACAAGGTAACATGGCCTTGCCAGCTACATGGGGTCTCTCCACATAGGTAATAGTCAAGATATGGCATGTGGCCTATCTCTATCATCAAGGTCACTCTGGGTCAGTGACGCATGCCTATCGTAGGGCATGGAAAAAGAAAATTTATTTTCATAATGTAGCATAGAGGCTGACCAGGGTCATCTCACTAGAGGATATTTCTCAGTTGTTCACCTACTTTTTCTATCTCACCTAAAATAATTCTTTTTGTTGTTTTTATTTATTCTAAGAATGAAATAAAATTTATAAGACAAATTAAACGTTAAAAATTATACTAACATGATAGAATCAGATTAGTGAAAAAAGAACTTGGCCTTTTTATTTTGGTTTGTGGGTTCAAACATTCTCTTTTTTTTGTGTTTAGATTAAGTTTGATGATTCAGTTATGAGATCTCATGCATGAATTACTATTATTTTATTTAGTGGTGTGAAATCTCAAATTCATTTATAAATCTTAATTTCACCTCCTCCTATAATCAATGTTGATGTCGCACCTATATCTAGAGTGTGACATCTCCCAAAACCTGGCTCCATCATATGCCATTTCATCCACTGAATGGCTCAATTCTATCATATGAAGATCTTGTATCCAGTAAAAAGTGGGAAAATATTTAATAAAATAATATAAATAATTTTGTGATCAATGTTTTATTGGATGGTCTCCACACCTGTGTGCATCACTCTTTCTCATCACAAACATAATAAAACATAAGAATTTAAGCGTAGAATAAATGAAATTGAAACATACCTCCCCCAGGACAAGCCTTAGGTTAGCCCCACATTTTTTAGCATAATAGGTCATGGTGGAATTAGAAATTAAGAGAAAAATAATATTAGGGTTTGTATATAAATATAGATAGAATAATAAAAGGGAAACACTTTAATAAAAAAATGCATGCATTATTAGAAAAGAAAACTAAAATAAAAAAAGAAAAGAAAAGAGAAATCCTAAAGGAGTAGTTTTAATCCATAGTTTCCCTATCTAATAAATTTAATCTTCAATACACTCCTAGACTCTTATTTATAGGCATTAAAGAGGATTCAGGTTGTCATAAAAGACCATTAATGTGTTTCAAGATATAATGGGTCAACAACGGTTGAAATTTCGGTTCCAGAATCTATCTTTAAAAAGTTATTGTGTGGTATAGGGTAATTTTGGCTGAATCGGCCAATATGGTCTTATAGAAATTTGTTAAAAAAATTGTGTTTGACCTAAAAATTTCATCTCCATACTTCATGTTTAGAAGAATTTATATCCCAATTACTTTAATATTTTATTCTAGCTGAATGCTTTCTGAATATTTCATCAATGTTTAGAATTAAATGAACTACTTAATAAGTGCATAACTCCTTTAAATTTAATTCAGAAATGATTATATGAGTCTTATTTCAAAAAAAACTGGAATCACCTCAATTGGAGGTGTTTATCCTGAGTTATGCCTCATTTTTAGAGGTGGGGTCCACTCTACCGGCCTGAAAGGTTTTTCAACTTGATTGATTTTTTTGGGCATCAAGATGTTCAAATCAGATCTTGGTCCAAAAGACAAAGTTTGGGACTATAAATAATTTAATCCTAAAAATAATAATTACTCAAATTGGTATTATATTTTAAAAGTTATTCCCAAAATAAAAAAGTGATTAAAATTTTCTAAAATTCCAGAATTAAGAAATTTTCACAATTTATCCCAAAACACACCATAAATCCAAATTTGATGCAAATAAACTCAAATTGATAAAATGGGAGGGTTTAAATAATTTAAATACATATAAAAATTTAAGAAAATATTATCTCTATCAATTTCCTCACACTTAAACCATGTTTTTCCTCAAGTATAAAATCTCAACATGGAATTCAGAAGGCATCAATGTTACCAATATTCAAATTCCAAAGCAATAAAATCAAACAATTTTCAATGTAAAATCAAATTTTCAAAAATCCACATAAAATATCAATTTAATTTCTCAATTTTAAAATAAAAATTTTATTTATGAAATTTATTTATGAAATCTATTTTTCCCATTTGAAAAAAGATGGAACTTATCCTTTCATTTATTTATGTTCCTCAATTCATTATTATTAAACATTCCAAATCATGATCTACCTCTATTTTAAATATTTTCTCTCATCACTCATGATAAAATTAAATTATAGTTATGCTCATATAATGAGAACATTCTCCTTATACATAATATTTTAAAGGAACTACTTTCTCTACTTTGTAAAGACAAAATACACAAAAATCATAAGGACTTACAATAATGGTTCAAATGACTCAAAGGATTAAGGTTGGTAGGATTTGATGATTTAAAAATTAAGGAACAAGGAGGAGTTTTATATCTTAATAACAATTCATGATATCAAAAATAAATGTGTAATTAAATTCTTCCCTTTGAATTAGCAACTCTCATTTCCCCAAAACTCAAAGCAAATGTCATGAATAATGAAAGCATAATGAATGATGTGCACCTTATTTAATTTTTCTATACTTTTATATTTTTTTTAAGTATCATTTTTTCCTTTTTTTATTTTTTAAAAAGTTATGAATATAACAAACCTCATATACACCACCTAACTATGTATGATAAAAATCATAGGTCTAGTAATAGTGGTTTTTAGTTTTCCCAAATCAAACTCATTTCTTATTTTAATTTTTTTTAAAGAAGGGAAAATAATTAAGTACATTGAATGAATCAAAAAACTTTCTTTATTACCAAAATGGAACCCCCACACTTTTCCTTAAAATGAATTTCATCCCTTCCACTATTATTCCCTTCACCCACACACTTCAACTTTAAAATATCATGCATTTACTATGAGTAGGGTAGTAATGGATAAAAATGGCTTGAAAAATGTCTCATCTCTATAAAGGTCATTCATGGTCTCTATGAGATAAATAAGGATTGATTTAAATGTTTTATTTTAGGGATAAGTGGTTTTTCAAAATATTTCTCAATAATTTTAAATGTTTTTTGTATAGTCATAGCTTTGAAAAGTTCAAATACAAGTTCTAGTAGGTGGTATGTCCCAAGATCACTCAATAAATATACTCAAGAATAAATAGGAATTACATGGTCTATAAATCCTCTTATAAATGGGAAATTTGATATTGGACAATCACTCAATGCATGATTAATAATAATAAATCAATTCACATGAATTTCAGAAATTCAAAGCATGAAAAATGTTTAGTAAATTTCATTTACAAGAATTAATTAATTAACTCAAATCATGAGTCCTTATTTTAATATCCATGTTTCATTTTAATAATCAAATTATCCATTTTACTCATTCAATATCATTATAATTGAAATCTAAAACATGTAATTAGAGGATTCCTAAGAAAATAATGTCTCCTAAATAAGTTGAGTAAAGAATAATTCAAGTGTGGGAGTGAAATTCTAGTTTAAAGATCAAATCAGATTCTTATACAAAAATGTAAGGTGTTTAAAATATAAAAATTAAAAGTGAACTCCATTTTTAAATAAATATTTATTCCTCTTCCTTCAATTTTTGTGGGATACCTTGTGTCATCAAGGTCCTAAAGAAATTAAATAAATTAATTAAGCATAAGGATCATGTCATTAATCTCAAAAATAATAGGAGGGAGTGGGATGCATGTTGGACTAATTGTAAGAGTGCACAACAAGAAAAATGGGTTATTTCCACGGTTCAAAATCGTGGTCGTAGTCTATGGCCACGATTTTTCCCAACTATGGGCACTATCATCGTGGTAGTAGGGTCTGACCTATGGACATGGTTTTAACCATGGAAATAGGTGTCTCTATTTTCAATCATGGAAGTTGACCTATGGCCACAGTTTTAACCGTGTCTATAGCCCTAGAAAACCGTGGCAATAGCCTAAAAATAATGTGTGCCTAGCCGGATTTGATCCCAGAACATTCCCTTCACATTTCATCACCTTAACCACTACACCACCAAGGCTTTTTTTTTGTATATATATATAATATGTTATATATATTATTAAAAACCATGGAAATATCATGAAAACTGCGGCAATAGTTCTTCCCACTATTTTTTTGGCGGGAACTTTTTTCTCCCACGCAAGGGCAGGAGACCTATAGCTACGGTTTTGAAAACCATGGCTATAGCCCTTTGAAAAAAAGTCTTATATCCATGGTTTTAAAAACCATGGCTATAGGCCTCATAACCGTGGATATAGGTGTGAGCTATAGCCACAGTTTTGAAAACCATGGCTATAGCCCATGAAAACAAAACCTATAGTCATGGTTTTAAAATTGTGGCTATAGGTCCATAGTCGTAGCCTATTTTTCTAGTAGTGGTGAAATTGAAATCTAAATTCTTAGAAATCATTTAAAGATAAATCTTGGTACAATCCCCCAATTGGGCTCTAAATTTTTACAGCCTCCAGAAGGGCATTACCAACTGTTATCTACAATCTATCTATTATGGGTGGAGTTTCTTAAACTTGAACCACCACATTCTTACCATATTTAATTTATTTTTTCTTAAGGAATTATCCATGGAAAAATTATACCATATCTATCCCCTTCATAATTCAGTACAGCTTGCATAGAAGGGGTAGGATGAATTATGGATCATTCTCTTCTTTTGTCGCTACTTGTGAAACATCTTCTTCTCTCTCTAGTGATGGATCAACATGGGATACATAAATTGAATGCTCAAAGGGAAATTAAGCAGTTAATTTTACTTTAACAAAATTTAAGTTTTAATTAATATGTAATTTATCCCTTTAAAAATGAGTAGCATCTATCTTGGTTTCCTCGGGATTAACAACTTGTACTTATTCATGGTCTTCCTCAATGTATGTTTATCAAAATCAGGGAGCCCCATGTGTTCCTCATCAGGTTCATGTTCTTCTTCATCCTATAAAGAAAACAAAGGATTGAATAAATCTAAAAATTCAAAAAAATAAGGAGTGATACTCAAATCAATTTCAATAAAATTTTAAGATAAATATTTAATGAAAGTTTCAACTCTCTAAATTGGTTCAGCTTGAATCTTCTCTTCAATTGAAAGTTCCTCTTGGGGTCGATCTTCACTTGATGCAGGCAGGCAGTTAAGATCCTACATCCTTTCTTCAAATTCCACCACTTGGGTGGTTTCTTCTTGTTCCAAGGATATAGAGATATATAATGGTGGTGTCTCTTATACATTTTAAGGAATGAGTTGATCATATTATATTTCAATTTTTGCCCATTTTCTCTAAAATTTATCCAAATTCACATGATCTACCTTTTATAAATCTGTATAAAATGATCTTTCATCTATCTCCTCCAGCAATGGTTGAGTGAGGTGAAATAAATATTCAGGTACCTCCACCTTTACCTCCTTAGGTTCTTCAATTTCAAATATGAGTGGTAAATTTCTTCCACCACTACCTCATGTTCTTACTTCATCTTAGGTTCATGTTTCTCCATCAATGCACGAACATAGTCAAATTCTCTTTCCATTTTTCACCGTAATTCATAAATATTATTTCTCACCCTTTTCCCTTGATCATTTAGATCACAATAATCAACTTCTTGTTTGTGATATTGCACCTGTGAGTAATCTTCCCATGATGAATAATAGTAGTTTGAATACATCATGGGAAAAATTGGGGGTTTTTTAATATGGAAAACAATGAAAATATATCTAAAATGTAAAAATAGAAAAAGATAAGTAAACACTGATTCGATCCCCAGAAACAGTTCCATTTTTTATGCACACCTATTTTAGATTGTGTAAAAAGTAAATTTATTTTTATAATGTAGCGTAGAGGCTGACCAAGGTTGTCTCACTTGAGGTTCTTTATCATTTTTTCACATACTTATTCTATATCACCTAAAATACATATTTTTATTATTTTTATTTATTATGATAATGAAATGAAATTTAAAAGACAAATAAAATGTTAAAACTTATACTAAAATGAAATGACATAATGAGATTAGTAAATAAAGAACTTGGTCTTTGTATTTTGGTTTATGGGTTCCATCATTCTCTTTGTTTGTGTTTAGATTAAGTTTGATAATTCAATTCTAAGATCCCATGCATGAATTACTATTCTTTTATTTAGTGGTGTGAAATATTGAATGAATTTATAAATCTTAATTTCCCCTCCTTCTATAATCAAGGTTGATGGAACACCTTGATCAAGAGTGTGACATCTCCCAAGACATGTCACCATCGTATTCTATTTCATCCACTGAATGGATCAAATTCATCGTATGAAGAGCTTGTATCTAGTATAAGGGAATAAAAATATTTAATAAAATAATATGAATGAATTTGAGATCAATTTTTTGGTGGAATATCACCAAACCCATTCACATAACTCTTTCTCATCACAAACTTAATAAGGTATAAGAATTTAATCACAGAATAAATGAAATTGTCACACACCTCCCTCGAGACTAGCCTCGGGTTAACCCCTTATTTTTTAGGGTAATAGATCATGGTGTAATGAGAAAGAAATATAAAATGATATTAGCATTGGAAGATAAATATGGATGGAATAAGAAAATGTAAACACTTTAATAAAAAAATGCATGTTTTACATTGGAAAATAAAACTAAAATAAAAATAAAATAAAAGAGAAATCTTAAAGCAGTGGTTTTCATCCATAGATTCCATCACCAATCGATATCCTCTTAAATCTACCCTTATCCACTTATGTATAGGAATGAAATCGGATTTTTGGTGTCATAAAATACCATTAATGTGTTTCAGGACATAATGGTTCATCAACGGTTGAAATTCTGGTTTCAGAATATCTCTTTAAAAAGTTTACGCATGGTACCCCTTAATTTTTTCCGAATCATACAATATGGTTTTCTATAAAGTTGTTAAAAAAATTGTGAATTTTACTTCCAAATTTCATCTCTATAATCCATGTGTATAAGAATTCATATCCCAATTACTTAGATATTTTATTATGGGCAAATTATTCTTGAATATTTCATCAATGTTAAGCATTCAATAGACCCCTTAATGATTGTATAACTCTTTTAAATTTAATTGAGAAATTAATATATGAGTACTCTTTCAAATCCAATTTTAATCACCTAAATTGGAGGTGTGTATCCTGAGTTATGACTCATTTTTTGAGGTGGTTCCACTCTATCTGCCCAAAAGGTTTTTCAACTTGATTGATTTTTTTGGGCCTTAAGATGTTCGAATAAGCTCTTGGTATAAAATACAAAGTTAAGGAACATAAATAAAGAAATCCTAAAAATAATAATTACTCAAATTGGAATTATATTTTAAAAGTTATTCCCAAAATACCAAAGTGATTAAAATCTTATAAAATTCTAGAATAAAACAAGTTTTGTAATTTATCCCAAAACACACCATAAATCCAAATTTGATGCAAATAAGATCAAATTGATAAATTGGGAGGGTTTAAATAATTTAAATACATATAAAAAATCAGAAAAATATTATCTCTATCAGTCAGTCCACTCACCCAACCAAATCTCAGTCAACCTAAGGTCTGTCTACCTAGGCCTAGTCACAGCGGATGGTAGAGGATCACTCATCTGACACTCATCTCGATGATCCTTAATGGTTCAAAGTTCATAAGGTATTCCTAAGACCAAATTAGTAGAGGTATTATAATCCCACACTCACCCTTTTCTTAGAGGTGTCTCGAGCCCCTAGGAATAGGTTAATTAGTCTCTTCAAGTAAAAACTAACCTCTCGGGATGTCTATAGTCTAACTGGTGTCTCAAAAGTTCCGACCTCATCCATCATCATCCAAGAAAATCATCAAGAATACAAGGGTTGTTCATGACCCCTAGAGATCATTTATTTTATTTAGACATTTTTATTTAATTAAAACATTCCATTTAATTAAATTAACAATGGGAAATTCCCTTAGTGATGTGATCGAGCAACCATATATGACTTAAAAAGGAACATGATCCATAGGGATACTACGTGAGATAGACTACCTTATCCTGAAGCTTTTCCATTTTTTTCATTACTTGGTAACTCCCACATAGGCTCTTCCAAGATCTTCTAAGGTCATGTCAGCACCATCAGCCACTATCTGAATCCCTGAGAACCTAAAAAATTCCAAACAAGATCAAATAATTAATTTTCAACAATTATAATAAATTATTTAATTTAACCCAAAGTTCCATGAACATTGAAAACTCTCCAGGTATCCAACGATCATCGGTTATTCAAGAAACGGGGTGTTGGTCACCCTCAGCACACCCCCAAAACCATTCTAGGTCAAATATCCAACCTACATCCCCAATTACATAATTAAATAAATTCAATTATAATGAAAATCCAAATAAAAATCCATAGTGTGGCGTACCTTTGATGAAATGATGAATAGTGATAGGTGAATGTCGTCTTGGGTCATCATCTAGCTAGGTTGCATGAAATCCCTATTGAAAATGGATGATTTCACCATCCTATAGTAAAATCACCATAAACACCCTAAAATTGAACAATTTAAAAATCAATTTCAAACAACGAAGGGATTATCTAAGGGATAAGAGAGAAGAGCCTTACACAAAACCATTTTCTGATCACACTAATAATGGTCAAGAATGTAGGGAAGAAGAGGGGAAGGATCCTTAACCGTTGGCATCCCACACACACCTATCAAACTAAAAAAAGGGGGGACACCCTTAAAATACCCTAAATTAGGGTTTTATGGAATGAAAATCAGGTTCGTGCCATGAATCTTCAGGCAGGGGGATTTTCCCTTGTCTCAACCATTCATGTCGTGAATCTAGGATTCATGGTGTGAAATCCCTACAGCAGCCTCTGAAAGTTTCCCAAACACTCCATATTTCTTCAAGTTTCCTCCTAGACCCCCAAATCATCACCCAATACTTGAACCTCATTTGAAAACACCCTCTTGGTTTGTCCAAATCCCCATAATCCAATCTTCAATCCTTGAAATGAACTGTCCACTAAATCAACAAATTCAAATTCCCTCTAGAATTTCCATGCCTATACAGATGTGGGGTTTTACAACTTAACTAATGTTGACAGAAAATAATTATTCATAGTTATCTTGTTGAAAATATAGATGCATAGTGTTGAGTAAATCAATTTTATGATTTCTAGAAGTAGGGACCTCACTGAACGGATCAAGGAGCTATAGGTTAATATAGTTGGCTAACCAAAATCCTACCTTAAATCTCTCTAAGAAGTGGCATATCCATAACTTGGACTATGATGATATTATTTAAGTATTATTTACACTAGAATACTCAATATATTGTGTATTCTTAATCTAGTAGTGAGTTATTCTAGGATCTGATAAAATAGTGTGAGACATTTAATGGTTCATTAATCAGTAATATCTATTGGTGATCAAGATAGGTAATAATATTCTAAAGTTTATTTTTTGTAGATAAAATGGAAGTCACCACCACCAATTCAATATCACTATAATAAATATTTTATAAATAAAATATCATGGCCATCCATAACATCTAGGAGTGCTATAGGTGCTTACGTATAGTACTGTGATAAGATATGGAGCTTTATGTGCTAGAAAATCAACTTATTACTAAGCCCCCTATGGAAGAAAGTAAGGGATATAAATAAAATTATAATAATCATTTAGATGATTTTCTATATGTACAATGAATAATATTATCATCTATGTCTATCGATTTGGAGAAAATTAATGAGGATAAAGATGTCTATAAAAAGATATCTTATCTCCAAGAGTTATACCAGAAGAGAGCTCTGTAGGAAGGATATCAAATATACAATGAATTTTAAAAGTTAAAGATAGTATAAGGGAGTTTGTAAGGACCTCATTTACTTAAAATTATTGGGTACATTGAGATAATAGAGTCCCTTGGGTTCAATTTAAACTAAGAACTAGTTATCAATCTCGTTCTTTCTTCTTTACTACCTAGATTCTTGACATTCATTATTAATTATAACTAGAATAGCATGAAGAAGTCACTCCTAGAATTATTGGATTTATCTCACCAAGTATATAAGGACATGAAGAACACAAAATAATCTATCTTTATGGTGAATAAAAGGAGTAAGGGTGAGTCTAAGGGGTCCAAGGTTAAGTCTAAGTCAAAGACACCAACGCATCGTCGCTCCAAGAAACTAAAGATACAGAGGGAGGGAAACAAAAAAGAGGATATTTTCTTTTTTTTATGAAAATAAGTTCCACTAGAATAATAATTTCATATATGGTAATAGGAAGCAAGGTGATTCTTCTTCTTTAGGTATATTTTTCATTTAATTTGATCTGTCTATATCTACAATTTGGGTATTGGATACAACGTGTGTCTCACACATTTGTATTCAAATACATGAACTAAGTATATTCAATAATATTTCAAAGGGTTAATTGGATATCCAAGAATAAAATGGTTAGATACTAACAACATTGGTATAGGGATATTATCATCTTAATTTTCCTATTGGTTTGGTTATTATATTAAAAAATTGTTATTATATACCTTTTATTTCCAGAAACATAATCTTTGTGTCAAGATTAGACACTGTGGGATTTTATTTTAAGTTTGGAAATAAATTTTGTATCTTTTATAAAGATAATATATGTTATGGAATATCACATATTAAAAATGGATTGTACATACTTGAACTTGGAAAACCCATTTTTTATAATTAATGAAAAATCTAACGAGAATGGATCATGTCTTACCCACCCATGGAACTTTGGGCTTGGACATATGAATGAGAAGTGTTTAAAAAAATACATCAAGTAGGGTGTTTAGAATATTTTGATTTAAAACTCTTGGATTTATGACATACTTATTTACAAGGAAAAATGACCAAATCACCCTTCACTAGGAAGGGAGAAATGGTTATAGAATTACTAGAATTGATTCATACTGATGTATGTGGTCAATTAATAGTGGGGGAAAGGGGTGATTTTTCATACTTAATTACCTTTATCGATGAATTTAGTAGAGTAATATCTACTTAATGAGTTATAAGTCATATTCCTTTAGCATGTTTAAGAAATTTCAAAATGAAGTAGAAACCTAGTTTGGTTAGAAGATAAAGAAACTTCACTCATACCATAGAAAAGAGTATCTAAACCAAGATTTTATCAATAACTTAAAGGAGTGTGGGATAATCTCCTAGTTCACTCATCCTTACACACCTCAGTGTAATAGTGTAAGTAAAAGGAAGAATTGAACCTTTCTTAACATGGAAAAATTTATGATGAGTCATGTAACTCTACCATTATCTTTTTTTGGATATACACTATAGACAATGGATTATACATTGAACTGAGTATAAACTAAGGTAACATAAGGGATTACATATGAGTTATGGTATGGAAATAAACCCACTCTATTTTATATATGTGTATGGGGATGTGTGTAGTTTTTCAAGACCATATCAAATGAAAAACTAGAATCTTAAAGCATAAAGTATATCTTTGTAGGTTATTCTAAGAAAACCAAATGATATTACCTATATGAACCTTAAAATAGAAAAGTGATTGTGTAAATGATGCCATGTTTCTAGAAAGGGAAAATATTTCCAATGGGAATCATGGGATAAATATTGAATTTGATGAAGATGATTCTTTGAATGCACAAGCGTTGGTATGGGAAAAATATTTATAAAAAAAAGTGGGGGATAGGGAATTCCCCAAGACATAAGTACTATATAGTTCTATTAGAGTGGTTAGAGATCCATTGTTATATAGTTTTCTTATCACTAAGTCAGGTGACATGTTACTCCTTGAGGATAATGAACCTATAACTTGCAAGGAGGTAGTGGATGGAAAAGATACTAGTAATGTAAATAATATCTATATTCTGAGATGGATTCCATGTACTAAAACCAAGTTTGGGTTTTAGGAGCCCCTCCAACTGATGTAAACCCCATTAGGTGTAAATGGGTATTCAATAAAAATATGGACATAGGTAGTAAAGTACCTATAAAGCATTATTAGATGCAAAGGGTTTTAGGAAACCTCAAGGCATTGATTGTGATGAAACCTTTTCACCAATCATGATACTAAAATCCATCATAATATTACTTTCAATATAATCCTTCCATTATTATGATATTTGAAAAATCGATTTCAAAAATGATTTTATAAATAATAAGTTTGTTTAAAATTTCTATATAACACAACTCGAATGATTTATTATTTCAAAGAGTTATAATAAAGTATGAAAGCTGTAGAGATCCATTTATAGATTGAAACGGAATCAAGATCATGGAGTGTATACTTTGATGAGCCTATAAGGTAATTTGGTTTCATCAAGAATGAAATAGAGCCATTTTTCTTCAAGAAGGACAGTGTGAGTTTCATTTTTTCCTAGTATTATAGGCTGATGACATATTGATTATGGGAAATGAAGATCAATTCTTACAAATGGTGAATATGTGGTTAAATAAAGGGTTATTCATGAAATATGTAAGATCCTAGGTTTTCCTGTGAGGTTATGATTTTTTAATTTTGGTTTAACTCCTTGTTTTTACCTAATGTGAGTGGATAGTGAGGTCACGAGAGTTTAGAGAGTGTCTGGGACTTGTTCAGATCCCAAAGTCCCAATTTTTGGGAAAGGTAGTTGGGCCGCACAGTTATTAGAAACCGTGTGAGGTGGTCTAGGCCTCTATCTAGGGTCGTACGGTTTGAGGGAAACCATGAAAAGGGGGTTTCACGCCTATTCATGGTTGGGAAGAGAGAAAAAAAGGGTGAAAGATTCACCTTAACTATGCATACAGGGTTTTATGCCCATGCAAGAAGCTCTAAAATTTTTAGCATAGGCCAAATGCATGGTTAGTGCACAGTTTGTCTAACTGTGAGCCATGACCATGTGAGGGGTAACAGGGGATAGTGGATTATGGAATGGTTTGCACATGGTTTTCCAAACCATGCACATGAACCATGTGGGTTCTCAGTTAAGCCAGTGAGGTGCGCACGGTTGGCACATGGTTTGGACAACCATGCAGCCAAAACTTGTAACCTAGTTAAAACATGGGAAATGGCCATTTTTTCCTTAATTTTTCCAATAACCTAAACCCTTTTATCATTTCTCTCAGGTAGATAGATCCATTTCCTTTTGAGCTCCATCTTTAATACTTAAGGTAGGATTTACTCATAATTTTCTATCTGGACTCAGAATCAAACACCATTTGTCTCATTGGATATGCACTGGTAAGTTCTATGTTCCTCTTGTATAACTCTTCATTTTACTTTGTATCAACATAGTTATTTTTTTATCTCTTACGACCTATTTTCAGGTCGTTCTACTATTCTTCTGATTTCTTCTAATCCAGATTGAGTTAAGAGTTGATACTAGATGACTGTTCTACCATGTGTATACAGTAGGTGTTCTATACCTTTATCTTAAATTTTGGTGTTTTATAAGCCTTGTTTCCATTTTTTCACACTCCAGAATTTTTGGAATTGACCCTAAAATTGATTTAATTTCTTGATATAATTTTTTGGTATTTTTTTAGGTTCCCCACTAGTACTTTTATGATCATTGGAGGTTGTTATCCCCAAACTACGCCATCCATGGGGTGTGTGTTTATATATTTCCTATTTTATACCACCCCATTGGGTGAGTGTGAGCTCACCACTTATTTTTAGAGCCTTAATAAATTGAATGAGAATTGGATGAATGATTAAAAGAAGTTTATGCCTCCTTTCTATTTGATTACATGATGTTAATTGATTTATTTGTTTAAATAGAAAATGTAGAAATGGGTTGGATGGACTCATGGATTGCGATTGGTTATGAAATGATTAATGAATTTACTAGGGAATTGATAATGGTATTGGATTCCTTGGATGAGATCCTTGGATCTTGATTCCATTGGATTCCATGAAAATTTATACTCCATGTATCTATATTTATTATGGTAGTGGATTCCTTGGTATTTTATACCTTGAATCGCGATTCCATAGGATTACAAGGGCCATGATACCCCTTAGATATTTCTTTCTTGGACTCTCATTGGACATGCTCTGTGGACATTCTCCTTGGAATCCACCCAAGTCATTACTGAGTTTCCATCGAGATGCTCCATGGACTCGACGTGGATGTATTGGTCATATACACATTAGATATGAACCTTCATGGTATGATACTGGATTACACAACATAGGCCATTGTGGATGCTGACACTTGATTACACAGTGTGGCTATTGTGGGTATTTTTTCTATGATTATATATAGCCCTGGTATGGGTATCCAATTTTAGTTGTTATACTGAATAGTATCACATCTATTTATTTATGCTATACAGTTATCCCATGATTACGGGTACTTGATTATTGTTCACAGGGATCCATAATTGGATAGATAGGATCATTTTTATTTTAGACACTTTACTTTTATTACTTTTATACCTATGATATATTGTACACTGCTTCATTGTTTATATATAGATTGGACTTGTTATAGACACCGTTGGTAGTGGCCTACTGAGTGTTATCTCACACACTATTTGGGACATCATTGGGTACCCGAATAAACTTCATGGATGTGGTTAGGGATCAGGTAAAGCACCCACTATACAATACTTTATTTTATCATTTCTTAGGTTCAGGGGAGCACAAGAATAATCTATACTTGTGATGCTAGCTTGAGATAGTTCCTTTTTGGTATTTTTTATATTTTGATACATATATTGTACTGGGATTCTTATTACCATGTATTACCTACCATTTTGTGTAGAAAAATGACATGATCATCATATTGTATGATACTACTCTTGAATTATTTATTATTAAATTCTTCTGGATGTTATCTTTTGACTGATGTTCAGATATTTGATCAAGTTCCACTACTTGATTGTTATAATTATTACTTATGTTCTATACTATAACATGAGGTAATATTCTCCCCACATACACACCCTAGGCTCTCATTGTTATTCGGTATCCTATGGCATATGGGGATGCATGCTTGAGGCCATGTGACCCACCGACTCGGGGCACCGTATAGTGGCTCCCAGGTTGGGAAGTTACAAAGTGGTATTAGAGGATTTTCTTTTTTGGATTTATTATTTTGAGACAATATATAGGATATTAGGAATGAACTATAATTTGGAAATGAGTTGTGCCTATGAGTATCTAACCCATGTATAGTAAAAACCCAAATTTCCTATAATAGAACTTGTTTTTCTAGGTTTTTTCTTTTATAATTTATTTGATTCCACCATTTAGTGATGCACTTTAAGTTTTATGTTTCTTATGATTATGTATTTTACTATTTCCTAATGAGATGAGGTCATTTCATCCCATGCATCATTTTAGGCACCTATTATAATTCACATGCCCTGAATTATTTCATGTCATATAGGATGTATTTCTTGACTACATGACATTATTATGTGTGCCTTGAGTGATATACATATTGTTTGATAGAAGTTTTGTGTAATAAAATGAGAAACATAAATTGACACTTAGAGTTCCTATCATAACCTAAATAGTGTTTTCCTACATAGGCTACAGTAGACACCCTAATAAGAAAATTATGGAACATTGAGTCATGGACTATTGGTTGCATGGACTGGAACGTGTACTGGTTTGGATTAAGTGGACATTGTAATTTGGTTCATGATGTGTATGGTCTCTTATAGATCATAATTGGTGACCCATTTACTTCAACCATTCAAAAATAATTGTAAAATAAGTATGAATTTAAATAAAATTGAAATGGTGAAAATAGGAAACTTGACATGGACCCGATTTAGAGTGGGTAGTAGGCAGTGTCTGGTGCTTTTTATAGTTACTTCTATTACTAAGTCTTGTCTTTAGGAGCAGGAAGAGGGGTGTGGCTTGTTTATAGTAAGGCTTTAACTGGACCTATGATTTTATATATGATATTCTTATTATCAATATTTTCTAAGGTGTATCTTTTCCAATGTGGAGGCATTCCACTATAATGACCTACAGTCATATTCTAGGAGGATAGCGACGAACATACTCCAGATGTGGTGGGCCTTGGGATACTGGTAGAACCTTTAGTAGTGCCACTTACATCACCACTTGTCATTCCTAGTATGGGTGTTGATGTCCAGTTATGAGATAGTTTCATGCATTTTATACAGACCATTTAGGGATCCCTACATACTGCTTTGTCTATGGAAGAGCTGACACGTGTGTTCCAGCAGCAGCAGCATCCCACGTTTTCAAGGGATGGAGTTCCATGGGTTGTTGAGCTGTAACTGGAGACTATATTTTCTATATTTGAGCATTTGTAGACACCTCATGATATGATAGTGAATCTCATGATATATATGCTTCAAGGAGCAGCTAAGCATCGATGGTGTGTTTTGAACCACGATGATACGCTTTGGGAAATGGTTTAGAGGGATTTCCAATCCAGGTTTTATGATTACTTTTTTCTTGAGACCCTAATATCTAAAAGTTCCAATGATTATATGTGTTTAGAACATGGTGCACTGACTATTATGGAATATTTATCATGATTTATAGAGATTCATATATTTTCACTGATTTATCTTGATGATGATCCATCGAGGGAAAGACACTTCAAGGAAGGTGTCAAGCATATCATTTTATCATAGTTCAACGTGTTTTGATTGACTAATATCACTGAAATAGTAAATTAGGTTCTTATTACTGAATGGAACCTAAGGTGAGATGGGGGCACAAAGCAGGGTAGTTCAGCCTCTTGACCCAGTGGTTCAATGACAGTTAGCAGGAAGCACCATTTTGAGACTTCTCGTGAGGGGAGTACCATTCAGGCTATTAGTGATGGTAGTGTTGTCTTCTTTCATTAGTGTGGGATATGGGGACATATGAGGAACCAATGTTATAGTGACCCATTCTAGTGTCAATCATGTAGTATGATGGTCCTTGTACAGTGATTCTTTAGGACTTTCCCTCCAATAGTCAGTGGAGGGGGATCGACTCTAACTCTAGGTTTAGGAGCAAGATTCATAGCTATGTGTTAGGATAGGATCTGGAGTATTGCTAGTAGTTCAAGCTGAGGTGATGTTCATGGATGAGGCATCTAGGATCCAGTTGAACCGTGATAGTAGAGTGGGCCAACTTCAGGTAGTGAGGTTTTTTCATAGGACCATGGTTCAAGCTAGATATATTCTATAAATCCAACACTAGAAGAGTAGAGCGTTGGTCCATATATGGTTAGAGGTGTAATCTCAGTACCCTCTACTATAGTATCATATCTTTTTGATATTGGTTCTTATCATTCTTCCATATTTGTACCTTTTGGGGGGGGGGCTTGGGCTCATTGTTTAGTTTTTTAATGGCTTTTTGACTTTGGATACTCTGTTGGGGATCAGATCAGAGGGTGTACACCAGTACAGGGAGTGGCCCATTGAGATTGGTGGGTGTCACTTCATATGGGTTCTTTTTGTCCTCGAGATGATAGAGTTTGACTTTATACATGGGATGGACTGTCTAGTTTCTTATCGAGACCATGTCGATTTCTATCGCCATAGGGTGACCTTCACATCACCAAAGGGTGGAGGTTTTATTTACAAGGGTTAATGGGATGTCCAGGTAGGTAGATCTGGACTTGAGCATCTTGGTCTGGGAAGGATGACAGCCCAGATAGCTAGTTTATATCTGGATGATCAGGGAATGCATCAGGCATATTTCCTTCTAGTGGTTGATCATTTCAGGGATGTCTTCCCGGATAGATTTATGGTTTACCTCCTAAGAGAGAGGTGGATTTTTTCATCTAGCTAGTGCCAGGAGCTGCATCGGTATTTATCCCTCCTATTAGGATGGCTACTATGGAGTTGTAGGATCTCAAGAGGTAGCTAGAGGACTTGAAAGTAAAGGGTTTTATATGACCCATTACTTCTCTATGGGGTTTGTTGGTCCTTTTTTGAAAAAAAAAAGATAGATGGAACCCTCGGGGTATGTGTGGATTACCAGAAATTAAACTAGTTGATGGTTAAGAACTAGTATCTTGTTCCACGGATAGATGATCTCTTTGACCGGCTCTGAGGATCTTGGGTTTTCTTGAATATTTATTTGAGTTTAGGTTATCACCAGGTATGTGTTCAGCCTACAAACATACCTCATACTAATTTTTATAGAATTTATGGTCTATATGAGTATCTGGTTATGTCGTTTGATCTCATGAAAACACCATCGGTTTTTATGGAGCTAATGAACTGATTTTTCCATCCTTATCTAGATTCTTTTTTGTTGGTATTCATGGATGATATCTTGGTGTATTCTCACAATCTTCATGACCATTCCAAAAAAATTTAGATCATTTTAGATACACTGAGAAAGTATCGGTTATATGATAAGATCACAAAGTGACACTTATAGATAGATAAGATTCACTTCATAGTTCATATTTTCTCAAATATGGGAGTATCAATTGACTCAGAGAAGGTGAGAGCTATAGTTTCCTAGGAGCATCCCAAAAATTTCTTTGAAATATGGAGTTTATTGGGGATAGATGGATATTATAGGAGTTTAATATAGGACTTCTCACACTTAGTAACACCTCTTACATGATTGAATAAGAAGGGTGTAAAGTTTATATGGCTTGATACCTATGAGATATCCTTTCAGGAGCTGAAAGGGAGACTAACTTCAGTGTCAGTCCTGATTCTTCCAAATCTAGAAAGAAGCTATAAAATATATTACGATGCATCAAGAATCAGGCGAAGATAAGTTTTTATGTGGGAGGAGTGAGTCGTGGCATACGGTTCTCATCATTTAAGGCTACACGAGAGGAACTACCCGACGCACAATCTCAAGATAGCCATTGTTGTACATGTCTTTCACTATTGGAGGCATTATTTACTAGGAGAGTATGTTGTGGTGTATAAAGACAACAAAATACTAAAGTATATATTTAAACAGTGTGCCTTGAAACTTAGTAAATGAAGGTGGGTTGAATACCTACAGTCTTTTGACTTAGAGCTTTCCTATACACCGGGTAAAGGAAATGAAGTTACTGATACACTGGGAAGGAGGACTCAGATACAGGCAGTTCAAGAGGCCAGTAGTGAGTGCCATCTTATAGCCTTATTATCCGAGATGAACTTGGAGGTGAAGGATGGCCAAGGATAGATTTTTGTCTCATCCTTAGTAGTGAAATCCACTCTTCTAGATAGAGTGGGGATGAGGCAATTATTCGATGTTGAGGGACTAGTCCTATGGGAGAGTGTGGCATAAGAGGGCCCGCATCCTGGTTGGACTGTGGGAGAGGATGTAATTATGCATATTCATGGTTGCATTTGGGTTCTAGAAAACATATGTGAGGAGCTAATGTGAGAGTTTTATGCCTCATCTTGGGAAGTACATCTCAGCGTTACCAAGATGTATCATGACTTGTGCCATCAATACTGTTGGTCGGGTATGAAATGAGAGGTGGGTGGTTTTTTCATGAGGTGTTCCACCTGTCATCAGGTGAATGAAGAACACCAATGATTGGTTGGACTTTTATAGAAGTTACATATTACCAAGTGGAAATGGGAATATTTTGTGATGTATTTTGTAACCAGATTTCCTAGGTCACCTTGAAGTAGTAATGTTGTATGGGTTTTTGTGGACAGGTTCATGAAGTTCTCCCATTTACTACCTATCAAACCTTATTAATCGATAATCTTGGGAGAATCTATATCCATGAGATTGTATTCCTTTACAGTGTTTCTCAGACCGTTGTATTAGATAGGGATTCCTAGTTTACATCTCGATTCTAGAATATTTTACAGAGGTATTTGGATACACAAGTGATTCTGAGCACATTATACCACCCTCAAACTGATGTTCAGTTAGAGAGTATGATTCATGTGCTTGAGGATATTCTTGGATCATGCATCCTTAATTTTTAGGGATCTTGGGAGAGGCATATACCCATGGTTGAGTTCTCCTACAACAATAACTAGCAGGCAATGATACAGATGGAACCCTATGAGGCTTTATATGGTAGTTCATTCTGATCACCTCTGTGCTGGTTAGAGGCAGGAGAGGCATCATTTCTCAAACTATGTCTTGTATAAGAGACTTATGAGTAGGTTCGGTTGATTTAGAAATGAATGGATATTGCACAGTCAATAAATAAATCTTATGATAATTGTCATCAACCACCTCTGGAGTTTGAAGTTGGGGATCATGTATTTTTACATATCTCACTGAGGATGGTACATAGATAGATATGAAAATATGGTAAGCTTTTACCGCAATATGTCAAGTCATTAGGGATTCTAGAGAGATTTGGGATAGTATCATATCAGTTTCAGTTGCCTCATAGGTACCAAACCATGCATGATGTCTTCCATGTATCTTAGTTGTTTCGTTATCACTCAGAACCATCTCACACTCTACAGTTAGATGAGATTGAGCTATAAATAGATGTGTCCTTTTAGAAGCATCCTATTCATATTTTTGATCATAGCATGAAGGCACTCCGAGGGTGGTCTTTTCTTCTGGTATGGGTGTTATGGAAGCATGGACGTTTGTAGGATGATACTTGGGAGCAGGAGGCCAACATACGTGCTCAGTGTTCAGAGTTATTCTCAAATGATTCTTAAACACCCTTGTAAGGGAAATTCATGGATGGATTGCTTTGAGGGGGAAAGGTTGTAAGATACCAGGTTTCCTATGAGGTACGGATCCTTTTAATTTCAGTTTAACTCATTTTTTACCTAATGTGAATGCCTAATGAGATTACAGGAGTTTTAGGGGTATTTGGGGCTTGTTCAGATCCTGGAGGCCTGGTTTTTAGAAAAGGTAGTTGGTCCACACCGTACAACCCAAGCTGCACATTTTGATGAAACTATGTGAGGTGTTCCAGGACTCTATCCAGGTCTACACAGTTTGAGGTAAACTATACAGAATGGTCCACATGCATGTGTGGGGTTGGATAGAGAGTAGAAAAGGGTGCACATATTTACCTAATCATGCGACCAAGGCTGCACACCTATGAGGGAAGCTCTGTGATTTTTAGCATAGGCCAAATGTATGATCAGTGCATAGTTTTTCTAACTATGTTCCATGACCATGCAAGGGGTGACAGGGGATGTTGGATTATGGAATGGTTTGTGCATGGTTTTCCAAACTGTGCACATGAACCATGTGGGTTCCCTCATAAGGTAGTGATGGGTGCACAGTTGGCGCACAGTTTGGAAAACCATGCATCCAAACCATGGGACCCAATTAAAACATGAGAAATGACCATTTTTCCTTGATTTTTCTAATAAACTAAACCCTTTTCTCATTTCCCTTGGGGGGATAAATACCTCACGTTTTGAGCTCCTTCTTTAATCCTCAAGGTAGGCTTTGCTTCCTATTTTCCATCCAAACTCAGAATCGAATATCGTTTGTCTCAATAGATATTCACCAATAAGTTCTATGTTCCACCTATTCTATTATTCATTTGAATTCATATCAAAAGAGTTATTTTGGTATGATGTATTATGCCCTATTTTCAGCTTGTTTGAACGTTATTCTGATTTCTTCAAATCCAGATCAAGTTAGGAGTTGATTCTGGATGAGTATTCTACCACATGTATATGGTAGGTGTTATATAACTTTCCCTTAAATTTTGATGTTTTACAATCCTTGTTGTCATTGTTCCGCATTATGGACTTTCCAGCATTTCCCCTAAAATTATTTGAATGTATTTATATAATTATTTGGGAACTTTTTAGATTTTCCACTAGTACCTTTGTGATCATTAGAGGTTGTTATCCCCAACCTAAGCCACCCATGGGGTGTGTATTTATATCTGCCTATTTTATACCACCCCGTTGGGTGATTACATGATGTTAATTGATTTATTTTTTTAAATGGAAAATGTGGAAATGGGTTGGATGGACTCATGGATTGTGATTGGTTATGAAATGATTAATGAATTGATTTTTAAATTGATAATAGTAGTGGGTGTCTTGGATGAGATCCTTGGATCCTAATTCCATTATATTTTGTGGACATTTATACTCCATGGATCCATATTTATTATGGTAGTGAATGCCTTGGTCTTTTCTACCTTGGATCCTAATTCCATAGGATACCAAGGGTCTTACTACCCATTGGATTCATCTTGCTTGGACTCGCATTGGACATGCTCTGTGGAAATACTCCTTGGACTCCACCCAAGTTTTTACTGAGTTTCCATCAATATGCTCCATGGACTCAATGTGGATGTCTTGGTCTTCTATACCTTGGGTCTAACCCTTCACAGTATGACATTGGATTACATGACATACATCGTTGTGGATATTGACACTTGATTACATGTCATGACCATTGTGGGTATTTTTTTTCTATGCTTACAGATAGCTCTGTTATGGGTATTTTATTTCAATTGTTAGACTGGATAGTATCACATCTATTTATTTATGCTATATGGTTAGCATGTGATTAAAAGTACCTGATTATTGTTCACAAGGATCCATGTTTGTCTGGATAGGATCATTTCTGCTTTATACACTTTACTTTCATTATTGTTATACTTTTGATATATTGTACATTGATTCATTGTTTATACACACACTGGATTTGTTATAGACACCATTGGTGGTGGCCTACTGAGTGTTATCACATACCCTGTTCAGACCATCATTGGGTACCCATAAAGACTTCATGGATGTAGGTAGGGTCAGGGAAAGAAGCCATTGTAAAATTCTTTATTTGATCATTTCTTAGGTGTAGGGTATCACAGGATCGAGTTATGCTCATGATGTTATTGGGAGATAGTTCATTTTTTGGTATTTTTGTATTTTGATAAATGTATCATATTGGGATGCATATTTCCATGTATTTACTTAAATTTTATATAGATATATACCATGATCATCATATTTTACATGATACTCTTCTTGGATTATTTATTATTACAGTCTTCTAGATGTTATCTTTTGTCTACTGTTCAGATTTTGATTTTTTTTCCACTATTTGATTGTTATGATTATTACCATTGTGATGCACTATCATATGAGGGTATAGTATCCCCAGAAACACACCCTAGTCCTTCACTACTAGTTGGAAACCTTTGGTATATGAGAAGGAGTGCTTGAGGCCATGTGACCCACCAGCTCGAGGCAGCGTATAGTGGTTCCCAGGTTGGGACATTGAAAAATGTATAGGTGAATATACCTATATTATATGGATAAAGATCTATTGAGATAGATCTTATTGGATACTTGGTATAACTCAAAGTATATATATTAACAAGTTACAATATAGAACATCCCAAGAGATGATTTTTTCTAATGTCACATGGTGTTCATCTCTCCAAGAAAATGTGTCCACAAACACGAGAGGAGATTGAAAAAATGAGTAGAGTTATTTATGCTTTGGCAGTGGGATCTATCATTTATGTCATGCTATATAATAGGGTTGATATTTCCTTTTCTTTAATCATGGTGGTAAGATATCAAGATAATATATAAGAGAAGCATTGGGTAGTTTTAAAGACAATCCTAAAGTACTTGAGACATACAAAGGATATATTCCTGATATATGGAGGAGATGAGGACCTAAAGTGAGGGGATGAACTGATGATAGCTTCCATACATATCAAGATGATCTAAAATCATATTCAATTTGTGCCTTTTACCTAAATTGTGGTGCAGTGAACTAGAGAAGCTCAAATCAGTCTGTGGTCTCCTATTTTATAGTGGGATCCGAGTATATAACGGCTTCTGATGCAGCTAAGGAAGTAGTCTGGATACAAAACTTTATCTCTAATATTGGTGTTGTACCTAACAGTGCAGACCCTATTATGGTTTATTGTGATAATAATGTAGTAGTGGTACTTATCAAGGAGCCTAGGTCACAACATAGTACAAAGCATATACTTTTGAAGTTTCATCTCTTGAGGGATTTGACTCAGATAGGTGAAGTGTCATTTAGTAAAGTAGGCATAGTGGATAGCATGGAAGACCCCCTAACTATAGAATTATCTCAGTTGAAGCATGATTATCATGTGAGATCTAGAGAGTTGAAATTTTTTAGCAGTCGGTGCTAGTACAAGTGGGAGTGTTGTGAGTGGGTGTCCTAGACCCAACTCGTCTATGTACTTAGATTGCCATTACATATATGTTGTTTGATATATACATGTGCTTATATTACCATAATAGTGTTTATAATTCTATTTACACTATTTACATGGTAATGGACTTATATTATTTTTCATATCAAAAGTTTATGGAAGTTCTTAGCTATAATTAGAACCTTGAGATACCATGAAAATAATTTTAAATATATTTCATAGTCTAGATACATCATACCGATAGGACATAGATGATGTTTTATTGTAAATATATCACCCCCCCCCCCAATTTCAAGTAAGTAACCCTTTATTTATTTATTTTAAGTGTGTAAAGTGTTTGGTGAAGTTTGGGAAGGTTTAGAGGACTTTTGGAATGTTTTGGGGGTTTTCTAGAGGTGCACGGTTTGAGTGCGGTTAGTAAAAATCATTCAACTCCTACAGAAAATCATGAAAAGCGAGGCAGTGGGATCTGGGTAGGCACATGGTTTGGAAAAACTATTCAGCCACCTTATAGTAACCATTCTTTTGGGGACAGAGGCAAATGCATGGTTAGGGCATAGTTTTCCTAACCGTGCACCCTAACCCTGCACAGAAAAAAAATAGATCTGAAATTTGTGGATCTGATTCATATTTTCCTCTAAACCCCTCGTTCTTTCCCTAATTCAACCCTAACACATTTTTATCTCTTACCAAAGGCTGTGAATACCCTTCCCCTTGATCTGAAAGCAATTCGTTGGTGTTTCTTGGTGCGTTGAATCCCAAATTCCTTGGTAAGCCTCCATTCTTGGTGGTTTTTCTTAGATCTCATCTTCTTACATATCTTGGATTCATAGATCTAGTCCATTGGGGATAGATATATGATATTTTATTCCAATCATGATGATATTTGGTTGTGTTGGTTATAGGGAATGAGATCTAAGGGCGGTTTTTGAAGTTTCAACCTGGTTTTGTTGAAGAATTCATGTCATTCTTCATTTTCACCATAGTTTCCAAGGTAGGTGGATTCACTTTTGACTCATCTTATTAGAACTTGAAGTCTTGGTTTAAAATTTTTTAAATTGATTTAATTTTATTGTGAAATTGTTGTGTAAATCTTGGCAGAAAACTTCTTTAGTGATGGTTTGTGAAATTATGAAATTTTTGTGAAAATTGATTTATTGAATGATTTTAAATTGATGATTTTAAAAAAGGTTGTTTGGTTTGAGCCATGGAAAAATGTTTTTTGGAAGGTTTTTCAATAAAAAAAATATTCACATGGTTTGGCACAATTTTTTGGCATGGTTTGGCATAATTGGTCGGTGTGTGTTCATTTTCATTGATGTGGCCCTATGGAAGGGGTGTGCGCCATTGAGACATTGGTATATGGTTACCTTGTGATGAATTGGTAGATAGATGAGAAACTACTCATGAGTATGGAACTATCATTTGGGAATGCAAGTGTAGATGTGTGGATTATAATGGGTTATTCCAAATATATTTTTGAAATGGTTTGAAGGACTTGTTTGGTTGTTTTCCATGAAAAATATTTTTTTAAGAAAATTCTTGGCTTTGATATAAACTATTAAAAATGTTTTAAAGTTTTTTATATAAATTGTTTTATATAAATGTATTAACATGTTCTATCCTAGTAGCATGATTAGGGAATTCATTTGGGGAAAACCTATTGATTTTCATTACTCACCCCCTTCTTTGGAACTTTGGTGCTTTTGCAGATGTTGTATATCAAGACATAGGTAAAGGTGAAGTGTCTCTTTTATTTAGTGATGCATCGTGATACTTTGGGTTGTCTTGTGGAGTTGGAGCTTGGAGAATATTGGGAGTTGTGGAGTTTATATCTTTGGATTCTTTGAGTTTTATCAGTTTTTTCTTCCAATTTGTACTCTAATATTGACTTTTGGTTTAAGAATTGTACTCTGATATGGGATATGGTATAGTTTTTTATGGTTTTATTTTTTCATTACTCTAGTTTCATGCATCATTTATAATTTGTTTGGTTTTGGTATGTTAGTTGTGGTTGTTTAATTTTCAAAGGTAAAATCATCCCCTGATTGTATTTAAGCCCTTGGAATTTATTTCCAGCCTTTAGTGTCTTAGGGATGTCACCTAAGGCAAAGTAGAAATTCTAAATCAACTCAAGAAAATGAGGAGGGGTGGTATGTTACAAGTGGTATCAGTTTGTTTCATCCTTGGGTGTCAGTTGTGTCAGTATTGGAATTAAAAATCATTCTTGATTAGTCCTTGAGTTGGGATGGTAGAAAGGAGTAGGATTGTTAGAACTTGAAATGTAGAGCATAAAAAGGAATATATAACTTATTTATATTGAACCTCAAGTTACCATGGAGTTGGCTACATAAGTGTTTTGAGACACTTATAAGAGTTTAAATCTCATTGTCATGGGTTTAGACAATGAGAAGAGTATGACATGCGTTAATAGAAATGAACTCCCACTAGGAGTGCATATTTAATTTTGAGTAATGATTTATGATTTAGTGCAAAAAGATTGATTTTTGAAAAAGTGTTGAAATTTTTTTCAAATGTGAGATTTTGAAAAAGAATGATATGAGTATTTTAAAAATGGGTTTATTTTCAAAATCATGGTGAAATTTTCAAATATGGGTTGAAAATGGAAAGTGTTTAATTTTGTAAAACCTTGTTGTGATAGTTGTGATATGGTAAATTTTAATTTATAATCCTTCAATTTCTAGAGAGTGAGACTTATGGCATTTTTTGTTTATATAAATGGAACCCGGTATGCATTGTAGAAACCAACAGAAAGAAGCTGCTAAGAATGTGGTTGCACCTGAGCCATTGGTGAACCAACAGTTGGTTCAAATTATTGTCCAAGATTTTCATGTTGTGGATAGAGGGAACGGGAGGGATGAAGAAAGGAAAGTGGATCATTCCATCCAGTTCTAGAAGCAGAATTCACCCATCTTCTAGGGTGATTTAGAACCAAAGAAGGTAGAGGTGTGGATGAATAGGATGAATCAAATCTTTAATTTCCTTAGAACACTAGTAGACTGAAAGTCAATTTGGCGACATATATGCTAGAATATCTTGCATTCCAGTGGTGGGATTTAGCAGTTTACGATAAATTGGACCAAGGGAATGCACGGGAGAATTTTGAATAATTGTTCAACAAACAATTCTATCCTCAAACATTCAAGATTTCTAGAACAATGTACTTTTTCATCTTGAAGTGGGAGAATCTATCAGTGATAGAGTATGCGGCTAAATTTTTTAAATTCATTTCATTTTTGACACGAAGTTTCTGCTAGTGCGTCCTTGAGGGAACTCATTTTTTAATCAAGATTGAGGCATGAAATTCGCTCAAAGATTTTCATGCTCTGTATAATTGATTATAAAAAAATGGTCAATAGTGTGATGGTGGTAGAAAGGGACATCTCAGGAACTACGGTTGGAGGGATCATGTTGATTCTTATGGGAAACGGTGGTAACTCTAATGCTTGGAATAAGTGTAAGAGGGACACTTATTTCTAAGGAGGGGGTATGAATTAGAATCAGATAGCTAGATCGGTGAATCTTTATCCAAAATCCAAGACTAAAGTTGGATGTTTCCAATGTGGATCTTTTTACCGCATCAAGTGAGATTTTACGACACCACCTAGAGCATTCCATAATTTCTACCAAATCGTCCATCTTCAGTGATATTTTCGTAGTGCTCCAAGGTCGTGTGTTCGGGACACATCTCATGTGTCATAGATGTTGTATTCTTTGGTGGGGTGAGTGCAGCAGAATACTTCTCATTAGAAGAACTAATCTATCCATGGTGATTTTATAAATATTATGAATCCTCAAGCAGTGAAATCTCAATAGGGAAATAAATAATAAATTTAAGTGAGTAAGCAGTTGTATGGAGCTGAGCAAGTGATTCTGGATGATTATTTTGGACCATCGATGGTGAGAGGTACGATCCTTTTGAATTTTACCCTTATGTAAGTTTTTTTTTGATATGAGTGCATCCCATTCATTTATTTCTTCTCGTGTTGTTGATTTTATGGGTTTTCATGTTGAAATGGTTCCTTCAGTTTTGAAACTTAAAACTTCTCTTGGCTAAAGAGAATGTCAAGGATTTATGTGAAAATCATGTTCTATAATGATTTATGGAGATATGTTGATATGTTATTTCTATGTGCTTGAGATGTATGTCTATGATATAATTCTAGGTATGGGTTGGTTGATAATGTTTGAGGCTCACATCGATTTTTATACCCGAATGGTTAGTTTTATGAATGAGGATGGCATTGAGCATCTCTTTAAAGGGGAAAGGAATGTAAAGGTAGGTGAAACAAGCTTGTTAACACTAGTGGTTGGAACTATCTCATAACAGTTGGCAGTTTTGACTTTGGTATAGAAGTATGAGATCAAGGATAGCTATTTTTCAATAGTTTTTTATCACTTTCTAGATGTGTTTCCTAAAAATTTCTCAGGGTTTCTGCCCACAAGAGAAGTGGAGTTTACGATTGATATATTATTGGGGACCAGTCCTATCTAACTTTTGTCTTACCAGATGGCACCAACAGAATTAAGTAAAATGAAAGTCCAGTTGTAAGATTTAGAAAGCAAAGGGTTTATTTGGACGAGTACGTCTTTAGGGGCAGCGTCGGCCTTTTTTGTCAAAAAGGCGGATGGAACTCATCGGTTGTGTGTGTATTATCATAATCTTAACCAAGTTATGATATAGAATTGATATTCACTTACACGCATTGATTATATGTTCAATAAATTGAAGGTATCTAAGTGGTTCTTTAAGATTGAATTGTGCTCAAGATGTCACCAATTTCAGGTTCAAAATATTGATATTCTGAAAACAGCTTTTAAAAGTATATATATACATTATGAGTATGTGGTTATACCTTTTGGTCATAAAAATTAACCAGTAGTCTTTATGGAATTGATGAATTAGATATTTCAAAGGTATCTGGATTCTTTTGTGGTGATGTTTTTGGATGACATATTGGTGTATTAAAGGATAAATTTTGAGCCTGAGCAACACTTAGTACAATGATGGGAATTTTTTGGGATCATCGATTGTATGCTAAACTTTCAAAGTGTGATTTTTGGATACAAGAGGTACGTTTCCTTGGACATGTAATCTATTAAAGAGGTGTTTCTTTGGATCCATAAAATATAGAGGTTTTTATCTCTTGGCAACTACTAAAGAATGTCTTTGAGATACACATTTTCCTTGGCTTAGTTGGTTATTACCGACATTTTATTCATGATTTTTCATGACTATATTCACCTATGAGAGCTTTGATAAGGAAATTTGTTCCATTACAATGGAACAATGAATGTCAAGAGTCGTTGAAAGAGCTTAAATTTCTCCTTACATTAGCTCCAATCTTGATATTGTTAGAATCGAGACAAGGGTACATGGTGTATTTTGATGCTTCGGGATCTGGGTTGGGATATGTTCTCATATAGGGAGATCATGTTATTGTTTATAGATCATGGTAGTTATAGTTTCATGATAAGAACTACCCAACACATGATTTAGAGTTAAATCCTATAGTCTATGCTTTGAATACCTGGCATCATTACCTATTTGGTGAGAAATTTATGGTGTTTACAGATTATAAGAGTTTGAAACACATTTTTTCACAAAGGGATTTGAACTTGAGGCAATAAAGATAGATGGAGTATCTATAAATGTTTGACTTTGACTCAATGTATACATCGGGTAAAGTTAATTTAGTGAAAGATGTATTAAGCAGAAATTTGTATGCTCGTTTGGAAAAAGATGCTTCAGATCAGTGGCAGTTGATGTCGGTGATAGTTGACATGCACTTGGATTGTAAAGACTAAGGTAGTCCAGTGGTTTTCTTATTGATTTCTTTTGTTCCTAATTTGGTAGATATGGTTAAATATTCACATAAATTTGATTCATAATGTGTTGTAATGTGGTTAAAGCTTAATGGTGTGGATCCCATTAAAGGATGGAAGCTGGATAGGAGTTTAGTGTTGTGGTTCATAGATCAGATGGTAATACCTTTGTCCTGTCAGCAACAACTTCTTCATGATTACCACCATTTGATATGGCTTGTTCATTCTGGAATATATAATATTTATAAGTCATTGAAATCACAGTTTTGGTGGGTTGTCGTGAAAAGAAAGGTAGTTGAGTTTTTTTGAGATTCTTAACATGTCATTAGGTTAAGGAAGAGTACCAAAAACCATAGGGTATATTGTAGTCTTTACCTATTCCTATTTTGAAGTGGGAGAAAATAGCTATGGATTTTGTGATGGGTCTCATAAGAATGGTTTAGAAACGTGATGTCATATGGGTGATAGTGGATTGACTCACAAATTCATCCCATTTCATCCATATTCATGAATCTCATAAGGTGGAGGACTTGTCAAAAATATATATCTGAGAATTGGTAGAGGCATGGGGTACCAGTTTTGATAGTATCGGATCGAGACCCAAGGTTTACGCCTCATTTCTAGAAATCCTTATAGCAATCCCTTAAAACTCAGTTGACCATGAGTACAGCATATCATCCTCAGACGGATGGACAGTCCAAAAGAACGACACAAACTTTGGAAGACATGATTTGAGCTTATGTAATGGATTTTGGTGGATCGTGGGAGGAGAACATATTGTTAGTGGATTTCTCATATAACAATAGTTATTAGGACTCGATACATATATCTCCTTTTGAATCATTGTATGGATGTCATTTTCGTTCTTCACTTTGTTGGGTGGAAATAGGTGAGACTTCACTGGTTGGGTCAAGCTTTGTATAAGAAACAATAGAGAAGATTTAGATAATTAGGAAGAGAATGGAGATGACTCAGAGCTGTGATAAATCATATGTGGGTCATCATCAATGGTTTTTGTCCTTTGAGGTGAGTGATCATGTGTTCTTGAGAATCTCTCCAAGGCTTGGGCATCGTTGTTTTGGGAATCAGGGCAAGTTATCTCCTCAATACAAAGGCACTTTTAAGATATTGTAATGGGTTGGTGAGAAGGTATATTGGTTGGATTTTCCAACAAGGTTCAGTTTAGTTCATAATGTGTTTCATGTATCTCAGTTGAAAAAAATATCAACCTGATCCTGACCATGTGATTTGATGGGATCACATTGACCTAGAGCTGGATGATTCGTTGATTCATATACTGGTATGGATTGTGGATAGGTAAGAGAAAGACTTGCAGGGAAAAGGAATTAGTCTAGTGCAGGTTTTGTGGAAACATGGTCAGATTCAGGAAGAAACTTTGGAATGGAAAAAGGAAATGATTGAGCAATGGCCCAATATCTTTCAGGCCAATGGTGGTTTTCTACTTTTTGGTGATGGAAAGGAAAATGGTGGGGAGAATATAGAACATACGGTTTTAAGTAATTAACCCTTTATTTATTTATTTTAAGTATGTGAAGTGTTTGGGTGAATTTTGGGAAGGTTTTGAGGACTTTTGGAATGTTTTTGTGTTTTTTTGGAGGTGCGCGGTTTAAGCACGGTTAGTACAAACCATGAAAATCCTATAGAAAATCATGAAAAGTGAGGCAGTGGGATCTAGGTAGGTTCACGGTTAGGTGCACAGTTTTTCCAAACAGTGTGGCCACCTAGGAGTAATCGTGCTTTGGGGGACAGAGGCATATGCACAGTTAACGCATGGTTTGTCTAACCGTGCGCCCTAACCGTGCACGGTAAAAATTTAGATCTGAAAATTGTGGATCTGATTCGTATTCGCCTCTAAACCTCTCATTTTTTCACTAATTTGGCCCTAACATGTTTTTCTCTTATCCCAAAGGCTGTAGAGACCCTTCCCCTTGATTTGAAAGTAATCTTTTGGTGTTTCTTGGTGTGTTGAAGCCCGGATTCCTTGATAAGCCTCAGTTCTTGGTAGTTTTTCTTAGATCTATTCTTCTTCCATCTCTTGGATTCATAGATCTAGTATTTTGGGGATATATCTATGATATTTGATACCAATCATGATGATATTTGGTTGTGTTGATGATATGGAACGAGATCTAAGGCGGGTTTTTGAATTTTTGACCCGGTTTTGTTGAAGAATTCGTGTCGTTCTTCGTTTTTTGCCATAGTTTCTGAGGTAGGTGGATTCACTCTTGACTCCTCTTATTAGAAATTGAAGGATTGGTTTCAAATTGTTTTAATTGTTTTAATTTTATTGTGAAATTGTTGGGCAAGGCTTGGTAGAAACCTTTTTAGTGATGGTTTGTGAAATTGTGGAATTATTGTGAAAAATGCATTATTGAATGATTTTAAATTGATGATTTTAAAAATGGTTGTTTGATTTGGTTCATGGAAAAAGGTTTTGTGGAAAGGTTTTTAATAAAAAAATTATTTTATTGACATGGTTTGGCACAATTTTTTTGGCATGGTTTTGGTATAATTGGTTGGCGTGTGTTCATTTTCATTGGCGTGACCTTGTGGAAGGGGCGTGTGCCATTAGGGTACTCGTATATGGTTACCTTATGACAACTTGGTAAATCGGAGAGAAACCACTCATGAGTATGGAACTATCACCTAGACATGCATGTGTGGATGTGTGGATGTGTTGATTAGAATGGGTTATGCCAAATAGATTTGTGAAATGGTTGGAAGAACTTCTTTGGTTGTTTTCCATGAAAATTGTTTTGTTGAGAAAATGCTTGGCTTTGATATAAACTATTAAAAATGTTTTAAAGTGTTTTATAAAAATTGTTTTATATAAATGTGATAACATGTTCTATCATAGAGGCGTGAGTGGGGAAGTCATTTGGGGAAAACCTACTGAGTTTTATTACTCACCTCATGCTTTGGCACTTTGGTGCTTTTGTAGATGTTGTTTATCAAGACACGGGTAAAGGAAAAGTATCTCATTTCTTTAGTGATGCATTGTGATACTTTGGGTTGTATTGTGGAGTTGGATCTTAGAGCATATTGGGAGCTTTGGAGTTTGTGTCTTTTGAGTCTTTGAGTTTTGTCAGTTTTGTCTTCCACTTTGTTCTCTGATATTGGTTTTTGGTTTCTGCATTGTACTCTGATATGCGATATGGTATAGTTTGGTATGGTTTTCTTTTTGCATTACTCTGGTTTCATGCATCATTTAGAGGTTGTTTGGTTTTTATGTTAGTTGTGGGTGTTTTATTTTCAAAGGGAAAATTGTTCCCCAATTGTATTGAAGCTCTTGGCATTTATTGTCAGCCTTTAGTGTCTTGGGGATGTCACCTAAGGCCAAGTAGCAATTCTACCTCGACTCAAACCAATGAGGAGGGGCAGGATGTTGCAGTCAAGTGTTGAGGGTTCATAAGCATTGTAACCTCTTCTCATAGAGTTTGCACTTGATGATCTCAAATAGATGAGATCATGAGGACTGGTCCTCCAATAGGAACACCACATGTTTCAGGTGTCATTGGTTGTTCATATCTACAATCATGTGTATTGGTCTCTTGACTTGAGATCATTACCGATGTGTGTCATCTGATCTCATACTTTGATGCAAGATGAAAACCATAGCATTTATGTTGTGGTGAGGTAGTTTGTATTGGTTGTGTCATTGGTGATATGATATTGATTGAATGATCAAGACAAAAAAATTGCTTTCTAGTTGAGGAAGAGATATCTCGAGGTCAGTTGACCAAAATGGTAATGCCATTATTAAATATGTGATCATTGTAAAAGAAGGTAATTTTATCCAATAAGGTCATAAAATAATAAAACAAGAAATGATGATGACGTGAAGTGTGTATCCTACTTTATGAGATGTCACATGACAAAGAGATTATATTACACAGCGTGTGTTCGTAAGAAAGGTTGTCGTTGTTATGACTAAACTTTATCTCTTTATGGGGCTTGATGGGTTGCTAGAATTTTCTTCTAGTCTATGAGGATCACTTATTGCTATCGAGATAAGGGCTTAGAAGGTCACACGCTAAGCATATTCAAAAATTTGGCTTATTCTAGTGAATATGAGATATGGTAGGCCCCATGTCGGGGTTCAACATATGTTTGAGAATGAACGATCTCCAAGAGATAAATAGATTCATGCTATTCGAGTTTAGAATAATAAGTATTGAATTTATTTATTCACAACTTGTTTAGTAAATATAAGGAAACATATTTTATGAATGGATATTTAATATTCAATGTTTGTATGATATTTGTGAGATAAGCGAGTTGAGACTCATATTTTATCACGTAATATATTTATTATGTCACAAGTGATGAAATACAAACGGCATTTATGACACGGTTAATATGTCATAAGATGTCATTTATGGCTTATTCATAAGGTTAAACGTATTTGGGGGGGGGGGCAATGTGCAATTTTCGTAAGTTTAACCTAGATATATAAGTCTCAAGAAGCCTAAATTCAAAGCACTATTCACTTGCTCAAATTTAGGGGCTTCTGTCTCTTCTCCCCCGCATCCTAGAGTGTGAAGGAGACCCTTCGAGCACCAAGATCCAAGTTTTCCTTCCCATATCAAAGAAGCGGTGTTGCGGCGATCATTAGGACGTTGAAAGATTCATCAGTCATTTGCGCTAACACCCAGAATCTAAGGATCAATGATCTGGTAGACTCTTGAAGCATGTGTGGACGATCTGAAGGGATTTGACGTCGGTTCCTTCAAGAAGCGATTGTCGGCAACGAGCAGAACACGCCTGCATCTTCAAATCGAATGAGGTAATAGTTCGATTAATTTTCGCACCTAATTTCATCTACTAGATTCTCGGGTAGTAATTGGGCGTTGTGTATCACCGGAGACGACATCACAATGTCAAGTCATGAAGACGATTTTTTAAATACCATTGTTTCATGCTTCTCTGTGTGCTTGGTACAGACTCAATTTTCGAGTGGGATTTACCGTTGTATTTTTTTTAAAAGTTCATTAGGTTTTCCCACACTACTAGATCCTTGGGTTGTAAAAGGGCATTGTGTAATGAGGTTTTTCAATGAAATTTTCAAGTGTATTTTTTAAATGAGAAAATCTAGTGGAATGGTCTAAGAGAATTTTTATAGCTTTGAAAAAAATACCTCTTAAGCTATTTCATGGAGCATTATAGTGCAATTTTTAACTGTAATTTTTCACTAAAACTTTCCACTATTATTTTGTAGTGGAATTTTTATGTTCAATTATTGTATGGGAAAATCCAATAAACTTTCTATGCCATTAAAAAAATCAATTTCTTATGTAATAAAATAACATTATTAAATTACAAATTAAAAAATCTAGTTTTTTAAAGAGATTAGTCTTTATGAAAGGAATTAAATATTTACTAGTCTTGAAGTCGTATAAAGTTTCTTATCATGTTAAGATTGTAATCAATATATCGGTTTTTATAAATTCACCTCGGAATTATTATTATTTCAAAAAATAAATATAAATTACCATTTTAAAATTATTTTCAAATTACTAAATTGTAAATCTAAACTATATTTTAAATTCTTTAAAAAAATAAAGTTTTAATCATTGATAAGCAATATATTGTTTTTTATAAATTTACTTACAAACATTTATATTAGTTTTTATTAATTGTCTTAAAAATAAATAATTACAATATGTCAGAGGTTGGGGAAATACGAATAAAACGACGCACACACCCGCCATAGTAAACTCGAACACGCGGCCACCCCCACCAATACAGGTACACCAGAGACTCCGAACTGCACCCATGGGGTATAAATAATATTTAGATATAGATAAACATATTATTTCTTATAATTATTCAAAAATTATTAAATCATGAACATAAAAAAAAATAACAACAAATTTATTAACTTTTTACTTGATAAAAATTTTACTTTTTTGTTGAAATTAAAAAAAAATGAAAAAACTTTGTTATTTTTGTTATTGACTGCTATTTTTTAATCGTTTAGAGAATTAATAAATGACGGGGGGGGGGGGTCATTTAAAAATATTTGGGTTGAAAGCTCCTTTAAGAAGTTAGGGGTAGAAACGTCAATTTGTAAAAAATAACATTAATAAATGACGGGGGGGTGGGGCGTCATTTAAAAATATTTGGGTTGAATGCTCCTTTAAGAAGTTAGGGGTAGAAATGTCAATTTGTAAAAAATAACATCGGCAGGTTTTTCAATCGGACGGATATTAATTTTTGTGTCAAAATCTAAATGATACGGGAGTTGAAGAGGGCAACTGGATAGGATGTTCATATTATAAAGTGAATAAAAACAAAAAATTAAATTAATTAAAGTATGAACCCATATTATACACAAAATCGAATTAATCAATCACTTGAATGAGATTACATAAGGCGCTGATGATTCATGTTTGGTTATTTATTTGCAATGTTGTGAAATTAAAAAAAAAAAACATAATAAAATCTCCTATAATTCATGTTATGAGAAACTAGTGGATAAAACGTGTCATGTGTTCGAAATAAAAAATGTAAATCTATTTTACAAAAGTAAAATATCATTTATTATGTAATACATATCCTATCAGCACATATGGGTTTTGTAATGTGAATTTTCTTTTTAAAATTTAGACTTAATAAAATGCGATCCGTATAATATTAGGTCCATGACGGGCCAGCCCGTATTCCCAAATCCACTCCCAATACAGAGCAAATTAAAAACAAGACGACGTCGCAGGGAATATTTCAAATTCTGCTCCAAAATGCATATTAAAACAGAAAATATGTGGCCCATCAGAAACACACGTCTCATTCTTCATTCCTCTCCCGGAACAGGATCCGACCCGGCGGATGGGCTATCAGCAAAGTACTCTGGAGGTTTGACGTTCACTCCATACTGAAAAAACATATTACTCACATAACCTCAAAAAAAAAAAAAAAAAAAAGCGAAAGGTTATTTTACTTGATAATTTTTTTTAACTAACCCGCACTACCTAACGATATTAAATAAGATCCGGGTACTTTTAATCAGGTTTTAACCGGGTTCAGATAATAATTTTATTTATCTGTTAGAATTTCAGCAATTACCTCGTGCAACGCCTTGGAAAGGTCCTCCATACTCAAGATCATGCGCTTGTCCTGCCATCATAAGAGGGTCAAGATGAGTTGAAATAAATAGACATGAAACCAATGGACAAAATCATCTCAAGTACTGTACGGTAAATTTTTCAATCCAACGCACTACATTTCTGTAGGACCCAACAATCATTCTGTGGGGCATAATCTGATGCGTTGGATTCGGAACTTGACCCTAAAGTACTTGAGAGGATTTTTGGTCCTGCATATCGGAGCACCTTCGGCTGCTTGTCCCGTTTGTCCTTCAAGACTGCCGACTGTCTAGCCTTGCAATGCCTGCATCAGGGGCAGAATAGTGAATTACACTGATCTCAAATGACAAGTGAACCGGGAACAAAAGCCAAGATATTCATTTCAGATTCCACCAAATGGGGCCTCGGAGTTGCAAGTTCTTAAAAGAAGCCTTATGAAGAGTAACATAAACACAGTTTTTATTAGATTATTTAAATATTTAGGATATGGGTTTATCTAGGTTCACTTTATTTGAATAGGCCAATCCTATTCTGTTTCCCTTTAATTTGAATTTAGTATTTCTAATCTATCCGAAGTCATGTATCTGTATCTATAAATAGAGCAACTGGACCCAACTGTTTCTGGCTCTACTCACTCTACCGTTTCAATCAAAACAAGGATCGAGGATAAAATGGTCTTTTTATCACAAATTCCAACATTAACAATGAACATTTTCATCATCTAATCAATGGAAACCCAAAATTCCATTCCATTCCATTGATAGGATTCCACCAAATGGGGCCTGAGAGTTGCAAAATCTAAAAAGAAGCCCCATGAGGAGTAATATATCAATAACAGAAACAAATAATGCATTCTTTTAAAATAGATGATTGGTAATTGACAAGCATGTTATTGGGGACCTAGGGTAACCAGCCAATGTTTTTCCTGTGATTTATAATAATAATTTTGTGCACGACTGGATATACCAGAAAGGCACAAGCAAAAACATACTGGAGGGAATCCCTCGCAACTTCAGCAATAAATTTCTGGGTAGCCACAGCCACGAGCCTGACTCTGAAAATATGAAGGAGAACACAGATAATAAGCCTCGGTGTCAAATATTACAAACATCAGCATCTGAAACAAATTTATGAGCAGAATCAAAAAGGCAAACCAACACCTGAACCACTATTAAAGGGTTCAACCATGCTTTACTGCCATGAAGACAGTCACCAATGAAGAAGCTTGGATAGCAAACACTTTATAACTGAAGCGCTAAAGGGAAAACTTAGGCCATGCAACTTTTCTGAACAAGACAACTGTCAAAAATAAGAAACAAAAATCTAATCCACAGAAAATTCATCATAATGGTTTTCATAAATGCTTTCCCTCTCGAATGAGCCTGGAGAAATAATCAGAATGTGCAACAATACAAAAATACTTACATAAAAATTAAACAGTGACATGGAGATTTTTAACATGAAAACCCCTCAAAAATGATCCAACAATAATCAAGACTCCCAAAAATGATAAGGATCTCAAAAAGTAATACTTCCAATAAAATAGGATCAACGCCAAAAAGCAGATCTATCATTAACTGTCTGAAATGAAGAATAAGGTCCAAGAAAGAAGACCAAATCAAAGATCTGAACATACGGATTTAAAAAACACCGTCTAAATAATGTGTTGTAAAATCACCAAGATCAAAGAAAAGATGACTGTCGATCACAATCATAAAGCTACACTTCATCAGATGAACATTGCGCTTTGCATGGTCAAAAACAGCCACACCAAAGGACTCATAAAAAAACGCACGCACCCGCAACCCACAGCTCTACCGGGAAGAAAATAACACTCCTACAATAGTGCTGTCGCCACTTTTTAAAAACCAATATCTATAATAAAAAAAAAAAGATAGATTTAAAACAAACCGTCATCCGCCTAATTAAAAAAAAAAAAACTTTTATCTTCTGGGAGCCCCAGGTTGAGTGGGGCCCACAACAATCCCCCTCCAACTCAACTGAGAATCTTCATCAACCTTGTAATCAATCAACAGGTTTAAACCTGTTTTTCAATAAAATCTCAGTCAGTATGTCTGCCTTATTATCATCAATGTGAATCTTCTTGAGCTTCACCGATCTAGAATAAATGATGTCATGTTGAAGTTGGTGTCCTAGAACCTTTATCAGTAATTGATTACATATTTTCATTATTAATGAAGTTTCTTATCGCATTATGATTGTTCCTTTATGTTGGAATCTGCATCCCACATCGGACCACAAGTCCGATGTGGTCATTATTATTCATTATAAAAGAACCTCAAGGCCTCCTTTAGAGAATACCTTGGGTATTGGGGTTCTCCTCCATATCATTCTACATGGTATCAGAGGAAGTTTTCTAAACCCGAGCCCTTCCTCCCATTTTTTCTCCGTCTAGTTTTCCAACAATTCTCCCCGTGGGGCGGTGGCCTCCATAGCCAGTAGGTCTCGTTTGCCACCACCCCTTCAGCCTCGTATCCCTCAGCGGCCCTCCACGCTGACCCCTCCAGCAACCAGCCTCTCCTGCAGACGGTCCACCTCGCTGCGCGTAGCCCTCCATCCCTCCAGTCCTGCGACCCCTGCGCAACGCCTCCATTGCTGCTCCCTCCATGCCGGCCTCCACCTGCAGCAACCCCCGCCTCCATGCCAGCCCCCTCTTGCAGATTTCCCAATGCTCCGACGACCGGCCAACCAGTGCAAATTTCCCAACGCTCCTACGACTGGTCCGTCCGTGCGGTTTTCCCGACGACTCTGACGACCGGCCCACCCGTGCGGTTTTCCTGGCGCTCCGTCGACCGACACCGCCAGTGCGATTTTCCTAGCGCTCCATCGACCGACACCACTTGAGTGGCTTGACAAATCTTTTTCAGCATCATCATCATCACTTTCGTGAAGGGGAGCAGCAGTCATGGTGCTTTATCTTTTATTTTGTTTTGTCTTGTTTTGTCATCAAGCTGGGTATGTCAAACTTGAGGGGGAGTGTTTGCAGTTGTTGGAACTAGGCGTGCAGCGAAAGCCCCAAACAGGTGGGTTTTTAAAAAAAATTCACCGATGATCAACGTAAACTTGTCAACATCGGTGAACAGCAGTCCGGTCTTAACCGAAGACCACGCGTGAAGGATTTTAAGCACAAAAATAAACCGTAAAGTACCTGGTTTAATTCTGAAGCCGCGCACGACGTCTGCTCGTCGTTGGAGATCACTGCTCGAAGAATTCAAAGTCAAATTCATCTAGATCGTCCACACACGTTTCAAGGAATCTGTGGGAGCGTCGTTCGTCGTAATCCGGGTGCTAGCGCGAAATACCGACAACGCCTTCGACGCTCCAACGATCACCGCATCGCTTCGCTAGCGATGCCCGAGATAGAACTTCATCCGAGCTCCTTGGATCCAGAGCATCTCTCTCTAGATCATGGGAGAGAGGAGATGAGAGAGAAGCCTCATGAATGGTATTTGGAAAAAGTCCATCTTCTATTTATAGTGCTTAATTAAAATACTCGGTATAGTCTCATCGGCCCCGGATACTTAACGCACTATCAACGGCATTTTATGACTCATAATCTGAGTCATAAATATTATTATCATTCACTTGTAATATAATAAAATATATTAAACAATAATAATTGAATCATTAACTCGAATCGTCGCTCCCATAAATATTAATTGAACCTTGAATAATTTAATATTCGTCAATTAATATTTTTCATGTATTTACTTAAAACTCGTAAATACATTTAATAAATAAATTCAATACTCATTATTCTAAACTCGAATAATATGAATTCATTTATTGCATTGGTGATCATTTTACTTGGACAAATCCCGGACCCCAGTGGTGGGGCCCACCATGTCCAAAACTTATATTCAACTGAATAGGACAGATTCTTGAATACGCTATTGTGTGTGACCCTCTAGGCTCTTATCTCGACAGCAGTGAATAGTATCCACAGACCACGAGTGAGATCTAGCAACCCATCATGGCCCCTGAAGAGATAAGGATTGTCACAGCAGCGACAACCAACCTACGAACACGCACTGTATAATATAATCTCTTTGTCTGTGATATCTCATAAAGCAGGACGCACTTTCGTGTCATCGCCCTTTTCTTGCTTTATTGTTTGTTGATGTAACTGGACGGACTTACCCTCGATTGTCATGGTCATGGTCTTATAAAGGCACTGTCATCCATATCAACATGACCTGAGATATATTACTTCCATAACCTGGAAGCGACAAATCATTTCTTGACCATTCAACCAATGTCATGTCACCAACGACGCACCCAACACAAACTACCTCGCCACGACATCATTGTCATGGTTTTCGCCTTGCATCAAAGTACGTAATCAAATGACATACATTGGTAATGATCTCAAGCCAAGAGACCATTACACATGATCGTAGGTAGTGACATCCAATGACACCCGAAACATGTGTGTTCAAATTGGCGGGTCAGTCATCAGGATCTCACTACTAGAGATCACCAAGTGCGAACTTCATAAGAAGAAGTCTCAATGTTTATGAGCCCCCAACACCTGATAGTCAAACATCTACTGTGTCCAGTCAGTAAGATGTATCTAGACCATAGAACATATATTTAAGATTAATGTCATAGTATCTAGAGGCTCTCATTATAGTCTGGGAACTACTATAACCTTTCGATACGACAATTAATCTTTGGACATTACCATTTCAATAGTGAACGCAGAAAAGTCTACACTAATGGTAAGACGACATCATGTATAGCTAACTGTATACGCGATATGGT